>CM053771.1:257783202-257895775 GCA_028658325.1 Potorous gilbertii
TATATATATATATCTTATTAATGCGTGTGAGGTCATTGAGTGCAAAGACTATTTTTATTACCTTTCTTTGGCTCCCTAGAATTTAGTACAATGACTGATGCATAGGAGAGGAGGTACTTAATAAAGGCTTCATGATGACTTCATTTCAATCACCAAATATTTATGGAAACCTACGGAAGGTGCTAGGACTTTGAGACATAGTGATGTCAAAGAGTGCACAATCTTTTTCTGTTACTGTGTCTCCTTCCAATCTCTTCTTTCAGCAGAGAAGAGTCTTCATCAGGAATGACCCATTAGCCCAATTATGAAAGAGATGAAGCTTGTTTTTCATGGGGCCCATTCCACCTTTATTGATCTTCCCACACCTTCAATTCTAATAGTAGTTCTCCCTTTTCTTAGTTTTCTCCTGTAGATAGATAAAACATTTAATGAGTGCTTACTATGTGCCAAGTACTAAATGCTGAGGATAGAAATACAAGCAAAACAGTCCTTTCCTCAATTAATTTACATTCCCATGGGGAAGGACAACACATAAAGAGAAACTAGAAAAGTAGGGATGGTGGTGAGGAATTTGTTTGGAAACTTGTGAAAATGATGGTTATGTATGCCAGCCATGGTAGTGCATGCCAGTAATCCCGGCTATTGGGGCATATGAGCATTGGGGCATAAAAGTGGATCTCTTGAGCTCAGGAGTTCTGAGCTAAAGTGAACTATGCTGACAGGCTGTCCATACAAAATTTTGTATCCATGCAGTGACCAGTCCCTCTCCTTCCTGCTTACCCCTTCTTCCTCCAAGACAGGTAGGATAGGTTACCTAAGGGAGGGTTATCTGATCCAGGTAGAAATGTTGCAGATCAAGTCTCCTGTGTCTGTTAGTACTGGGACTGAGCCAGTGAGTAGCCCTTGAATTTCCAGTATGGATGAGATAAGTCAGACTCAGCTGAAAGAAAGAAAAAAAAGAAGGAAGGAAGGAAGAAAAAAAGGGAGGCAGGAAACAGAGAAAGGAAGAAAGAAAAGAAGGTAAGAAGAGAACAAAAGAAGGGAAGGGGAGAGACAGAGAGAGAGAAAGAGAGAGAGAGAATAAAAGAAAGAAAGAAAAAAATGTTGGCTAGGATTCAGTCAAGACAAGGTGAAATCTCACCTATCAGATAACATTTTTCTAGAAGCTGAGTCCAAGGTTGGAAGGTTGGGGTAGGGTAAGGATAATGGCTAATGTACAGGCAGAGTACTTTGGGAATGGCATCATGTTGGTAATTATATGCTACAATACACCTCAGACTAGAAAATCATCTAACAATCTCATTTTTACTAAGATGTTAGTGACCCTTAGGTCTAGTCTTTCAAAGGAATATTTGTCTTTTTGAAGAGACTCTGGAGAAAGGACAGAGTTTACTTTACAGGGATGAATTGATAACTGTGGTATTAGGTCCAGGGTACCTGGATGAGAAAAATGTTTGGGACAGAATGACTTCAGACCATCCTTAACTCCTTCTGATTATCAGAGTATGCTTTCCCCTGCAACATTTACTACCTTAATGTCTTCTTAGATAAATATGAAGTGAAAAGCTTTAGGAAGTACTGAGGTAAAATTCCTTAAAGGTCTAAGTTTATGTTGGCAGATAATTTTACATAGTCATGACCGAAGGCATTAAGTAATCATGTAATTATTTAATCATGGAGTTTTGGACTTTGATTTCAAATCTTGCCTCTTACACTTACTAGTTACATGTCCATTGGCAAGTCATGTGATTTCTTGGAGCCTCAGTTGTAAAATGGGGATGATTATGTCCATAGTAGATACTTCACAAGACTCAAGTGACATAAGGTGGATCATCCCTTCTCACATGAAAGGCCCCCAGAAAAGATACTTTAAATTTAAAGTTATCTATGGTTCCACATACACTGAAAAAACCCATAGCTCATAAGGCCTCACCAGTGTGTTTTTGTTAGTCAAATGACATTTAATTAAAAGCATTGAATATTAATGAAATACCATAGTAGGAAAAGTACAATAGAGTATTTCTTTTATAAATGTGAGATATACTTTCCCACAAATACACACTCTATCAGTTGAAAGAATGAACCTACAAGTAGAATAAACTTTTCCCCCACTGCTTCCATCAAAAGGCCCAGCCCTTTCCTTTGCCCTCATCTGTCTCCCTATATGTTAGCAGATTACTTTCATATATTGCTCTCTTGTGTCTCCTAACATGCGTTTGCCCCCATTATGTTGTAAGTTCTTGGAGAGGTTTTTGTCTCCGGTACCTTAGTACAGTGCTTTGTCCAGAGAAGGAGTTTAAACAAAGTTTGCTGAGTAAACAAATGATGGAGTGAATGAATTAATGAATTCCTGCCCAAACTGGTTATATTGAAAGCTAGAAGGTACTTATTCCATAGAGGATGGAGATTTTGCTGTTTTGTTTTTATAGGCATAAGTTGTTATTTTTTAAGCTCCAGGATTGAAGGGGCAACACCATGCTGCAATGTAGACTCAAGGATAAAAATTTTGATTTTGAATTGAGAATTTTTTTTAGGGCTATTACTATTCATGACCATTGGTTTAAAAAAAAAAAATCCTGCCTAGCTAATTATCTTGGTCTGTAGCCCATTCGGGTGGTTCTAAGATTACTTTTTGACCTGTGTAAATGAAACCATGTTTGAGGTGCTTGTTTACTATTTCATAGACAGATGATGGATGGCCAGGTCAAGAACCAGTTTCCTTGGAACACTAAAGAGCATGGGATCCAACCTGCTCTTGGCTCCATGCTTTGATGCCTGCTTAGCTGCGGCACTGTTGGCTCCATGCAGCTAGCTGGGTTTGCTTCTCTGGGTGTCACATTCTCCAGCTGTGGAATGAGGAGTAAGGGGAGGAATGGGTGAGAGCCCGGTCAGGAGTAACATTTCTCCTATATCTTTGGAGTTAAGCTGCTCTGGGATGGCCAATTTAGACTGTTGAATGGGAACAGACTCCTATTTGGAATGGTTTAGGACAGAAGGAGTTCTAACTGTGGCCCTGGACTAGGTTGGCTCTCTCTCTCTCTCTCTCTCTCTCCTGTCTTCCTTCCTACCCTTCTTCCTGCTCTCTTTTCTGTCTTTTACCTTCCTTCCTTCTTTCCTTCTTTCTCTCTCTTTTCTTCATTCCATATCTCCCTCCCATTCCATCCTTCTTTACTTTCCTTTCTTTCCATCCCCAGATCCCATTCCCAGATTAACAGCTCTGCCAAACCACACATTCAGACAAAAAAGTGGAAGAATACATATTGTCCTTTATAGGATAGGTAATAGTATACACTAGAGAGAGTTGATCAATCTGTACATATACCTTAGGTGGACACAGCAGATGGACAATAAACTGGAGCTCAGAATTGCCCAGAATTGAATAGGAGAAGGAATGTAGCTTGGATTGCTTTTATGATATTGTGTAGTGTTTTTAATGACCCCATACTTTTCCCGGAGACAAATACCCATCTTTGTAACACTCATATTTTTCTAATATATGATGGTGAAACATGAAATACCACAATCTCTGAAGAATTAAGGTTATAGGCTTTCCAAAGGACAATAGAAGAGATACTTGGTGAGAGTGAGTAGGCTGTGGCCTATTAGCAATGAAGAATTACACAAGAGAAGTGCCATAAAAGATACTATCAGAGTTATGTAGGACCAGAAAAGGAGGTGGGTAGATCGTATACCAGGAATGAGGGATGAGTGACAAATAGCCCATGTGCTCCTCTGCTTCCCATGCAAGGTCAGTAAGTCTAGAGGAAGGCCACAGTATTGGAAAGAACCACTGCAGAGGATTAATGAGAGGATGGGAACAAGAGTTGCTTACCATGAGGAAGTGTAAATAGGTTGAAGGAGATAGCATTGCATTTGGAGTGGGGGAAGATCTTTGTTTGAATTCTGCTTCCAACCCTTGCTAGCTGAATGACCCTGGGCAAGATATATAATAACTTAGCTCCAGTTTATCTGTAAAATGAAAATAATAAAAGCACCAATCTCAGAGGGCTGTTGTGAGGATCACATGTGATCGTGTATACAAAGCATTTTTCCCAATTTTTACTGATTTAGAAATGTTTGTTATTCCTATAGTTATTTTTTTTTTATTTTATTACTACTGGAGAACTTACCTACATCAATGTCGTTATAGGTCCATCAAAGTGTTGAAATGTTCTTCCCCATCAAACACAATGCCTTGGGTGCAGAGGGATTTAGAATATGTTTGTCTAATGGACATGGTTAAGAATTGCCCAGCTTAGAAAGGCTTCCTTTCTGAATTGGCAGACTCAATACTCATTCAAAGTTCTGAAGTCAATTTCACCTTATTAGAACTGACTTGTTTCTCTAGCCTGTCTAAATCTTGGATGCCCATTCTTTAATCTGCTCAGTTATTTCTTCCAGCTTTGTGTCATCTGAAAATCAAGTTTTAATCCAAGTCATTGACAAAGATATTGAATAGCTGACAGAACCCAGAAGCCCTTGACTCTATAGATACCACCATTTAGGTTACTGTTGGTTCATTAATTACCTCTATGGATTGTCTTTGCTTTAAGCCTTCCTCTGACCATCTCAGAGAGGTTCCTTAGCTTAGAAGCTCTTTGCCTTGTTGTTAATGGTCCAGGAGCAAAGAGCTGGGAAATGTGCGACTCTGCTGATGTTTTGTTTTTGTTTTCTTAAACCCAAACAATTAAATGCCATTAGGTTTACTCATTCCCCCACCCTGGGAAGGTTGAAGGGTTCCCCTCTTTAATGTCACAACTTGGGACTACTTAGTGGCTTTCATCACCCCACCCTTAGGTAGTGAGGTCACATATTCCCTCAGGGGAGCTTGCTTTCTCTGATGGATCCATTCCCCCCCTTCCCCCAACAAAAAAACAAAACAAATCAAAACACCACACACCCAGATGCTTCTCTGATGGGATAGTTCCATGTTCTTCCCAGAGTTTCCTTAACCAGTCTACACCTGCACTGAGGCTACTGAATCAAAGGCTGATGGCATTAAAACTTCTTTCGAAACCCAAGTGTTTCAGGACCAGATGAAAAATCCTAGTCTGGACTTCTCTAAAACATTGGTTCTTAACCTGGGTCCATGAGCTTGATTTATTAAAAATTTTTTTTGGATAACTATATCAATATAATTGGGATTTTTTGTAATCTTGCATATTTTATTTTATTCATTTAAATATATTATTCTGATCAGGTATCCATATGCTTCAACAGATTGTCAAAGGGGTCCATGAGACAAAAAGGATTAAGGATGCTTGCTCTGCAGGATGAAAACACTACCATCATCATCACCACAATCATACTAGTAATAGCTAGAATTGGTATAACACCTCTATATACGTGTATATTCTTTACATAGGGCCTACTGTGTGTTACGCACTGTGCCAAGTGCTTTACAAGTATTCTCATTTAATCCTCACAATAACACTGGGAGATAGTCATTATTACCTCCCTTCTACAGCTGAAGAAACTGAGGCAGATAGAGGATAAGTAACATACCCAGGGTCATACAGCTAGTAAGTGTCAAGTGGCTGAGGCTGGATTGGAGCTCAGATCGTCTTGGACTCCAGGACTGGTACTCTGGTCACTATGCCACATTTAATAGCTGCCCCTACATTCAATAATATTTTTATAGGTTATCTAAAAAAAATAACAAAAATACCACCAGGAATGTTACTACTGCATGATACAGAAAATATTAAAAGACAAAGTCTCCAGTGACTTGGGTAGATTACTCTGAAGTATTTGCGGAAAAACAAGGACCTGAGAGATAGAAGCTGGCTGGATTTCTAGATCAGTCAGGCAGTCAACAGGTATTTATTAGGCACCGAGCACTGTGCTAATTGCTGAGGATTCAAGAAGAGACAAAGACAGTCCCTGCCAGCAAGGAGATCACAATCTAACAGGCCAGTGTTCAGTCTGCTGGATTGTGCTATGTTCAGGTTTTCTGGGAACTTATTTTTTTTTGAAGATCAATAGAGTCCCAGCTTCTGGGTTTGTGGGTAGAAGAACAAAGCTCACGTGCATAAATTGGACACCCATACATGCAGTTCCCCACGCTAGGGATTTTGGGAAGTTATAAAAGAAATAGGAGATAGAGTCTCTGCTGCCATAGGAGCTGACTTTCTAATGTAAAATAACTTTCCTGCTAGAATGATTTCTGTAAAGGAGTTGCACATTCATACTTATTCTTCAGAGGATCTGTGATCTCATCAATGAGGATGTTCCCTCCACTAATACACATTACAACCTATTCACCTATTCTATGACCCTCTAGGAAGGTCCTCTAGGTTTCTCCAATGGTCTGGGGAGCTTCCTCTCGAGTTTGTTTTTTTTTTTTTTGACATTATCAGTTCAATTCAACAAGTATTTGTGTCTGTTCTGTGCAAGGTGTCTTGCTCAGTATCAGAGAGGCAAAAATAAAGAGAAAAATGGCCCCTGTCCTCATGGAGTTTAGATTCCACTGGTGTTAATTTCCCATGGCAAACAGCTCAGCACTCAAACTATCCATCATAGTCCAGGGTAAAGAGCACTGGATGTGCAGCCTTCCTGAGTTTCAGTTTCTTTATCCGTAAACAAGCCGGTTGGACTAGCTTCTGGGGTCCTCCATTTATGAACTCATGACATTTGCTCTGGTTACATGATTGACTCCCTTCTTTCTGAAGACAAGAGAGTTGTATAGTAGATAGAGAACCTGCCTTGAAGCCAGGCAGACTGGATGCATTATCTTTATCACCACTAATGTTTACATAGTGCCTACTATGTGCAAGACATTGTGCTAAGTGCTTTACAGATACTATCTCATTTGATCCTCCAGATAGCCCTGGGAGGTAGGTGCTGTTAGTTTCCTCAACTGTTAAACGGTAATAATGAGGCAGACCGGTTAAGACACTTAGCCAGTAAGTGTTTGAGATTGGATTTGAATGTAAGTCTTCCTGACTTTAGACCCAGTGCTCTATCCACCACAGGACATAATAGCTATAACTAACATATGTGTATACATACATATGTACACTGTGCCTGTGGACTCTGGGTCAGAGAACTGGGAGGGATGATTGAGCAGAAGGGTGGTCTGTTCCCAACCAAACACAAGTCCATATATGCCTCTCTCATAACCCCAGGCACAGTATCTATTATTCACAATAATATCATATGCTGTCTTTGGCAACATGCCATAGGTTGCCAACCTCTTGGCCCAGATCCTTATAAATTGGCCCCAGCAATTCAGATGAATTTGACAGATATTTATTTAGCAACTTCTACACTGTCTCTGTGCTAGGCAGTGGGGAGATGATGCAGCTAGTTTCTAATTTTTAGGAGTTTACAATCTGATGGGGATGTTGGGGAGAGGATAAATGTCCACAAATTGCTATGATACAAAGTAAAATGAAGTGAGTACAAAGGAAAGATCCAGACAGTGTGCTAGGACAGATTTGAGGAGGGAGAGGTCACTTTCAGCTTGATGTATCAGGGCAGGCATCATGGAGGAGGAATCCTGTGAGATGAACCTTAAAAAAAGAGAGATGAGGTGGAAAAGAGAGTCCATTACAGGCATGGGAGATGGTGTGAGTGAGCCAATGCAGGAGAGAGAGAAAGGGAAATGAGAGCGAGACAGTTTGTCTTGAACACAGAATTTTTGAAGGGATGTGGAACAAGAAAAGAACGAAAACGTGGTTAGAGCTAGAATGCAAAGTGCCTTGAATGACAAAGTTGTGTCCAGGAACTCCTATTTCTCACAGAACAGTGGTGTGTCCATGTGATGGAAGCCCAGCCACCACCTCTAGCTGGCCACTGCCCCCAGACCCAACCCTCATATTTCCCACAGAAATAACAGGTGTGTCCTTGCACTCAACCACAACCACATCCATTTAGTCTCATACGGCCACAATACTCAGCCAATCAGAAAGCAGCACCATCAGGATGCCCAAGCAGGACGTGGACCCCAAAACACAAAAGTAGGCACCTGAGGAGTAATACTAAAGAACTGACCTAGCATAAGCTTATGATGTCATTATCATGCATACGAGTCTCCCCCCATGAGTTTTTCTGTATGCATTGTGGGTAATCACATGGGCAGTTTCACTGAGGCTGGGACCCCTTCCCTATTACCTAATCCCTTAACAAACCCTTCCTACCTTTTTAATATTCACAGTTTTTGTTATGTAATTGCATCTTTACCCTATAAAATCGATCTTGTTTAATCTGAAGTTGCTGGTTCCTCTTGGAATTTAGCCCACTTCATGAGGCATCAATATCAATAAATGTCTATACTTGGATTGGAAGTGGTCTAACTCTGAATTCTTTGAGACGGTTCTACCACAACATATTATGAAACTGCAACAATATTAGTAAATTAGAAAGATAGCTTGGATGGCTGGGTGAAAGATTATTGTAGAGGGAAGGGATGGGAGGCAGGGAGGCAAGTTAGGAGGCTATGATGACATCCCAAGTAAGAAAAGATGAGGACCCGAACTACAGTTATTGTGGTATGAGTGGAGAGAAAGTACAGATGTGAAAGATAGCATTGAGGCAGAATCAATAACCTCTAGAAATTGTATAAAACTGGAGTTTTATTTTAGCTTTTCTGAATCTCAGTGAACTCAAATGTAAAATAAGGGAGTCGAATTCCAAGGTCCCCTTCTAACTCTAAACACTGCACCTCTATGATTGGATGTGTAGGATGAGGGAGAGAGAAGGAGCAGAGATGCCTCTTTGGTTATGAGCCCCGTAGATGGAGAGGATGGTGGTGCTTTCAGTAGAAGGGTCTGCGCTGCAGGCCGTGATCACTGGTACCTTAGACTATCTTAGAAGGTCTTTTAGCTGGGAGGTACCTCAGAGGTCATTTAGCCCAACCCTCTAACTTTACAGGAAACAGAGGCCCAGATTATACTGCAAAAAAGATGAATGTGGAGAATTCAGAGCAACTTGTGAAAATGTGTAGGAATTAATCCAAGGAGAAGAAAGTAGAATGAAGAAGGCACACCCATTGGCCCCAGAAGTGCAGAAGAATGTAATATAAGAGACTGCTTGGTGCAATGAAAAGAGTACTTGATTTGTAGTAGAGGACCTGAGTTCACATTCTGCTTCTGCTGCTAACTATCTATGAGACCTTGGACAAGTCTTTCAACTTGGACTTGTTTCTTTGCCTAAATGGTAGCATGCCAAAGTCCCTTCATGCTCTAAATCAATAATCTCAAAAATTGACTAGGGTCATACACTTTGCTTGGTGTAGAGGTTAGACTAGAACTCTGATGACCTGAATTATAGTTCAGCAATAACTAGATTTGCTGATCCATGTTCTTGCTGTTCAGTTGTTTCAGTTGTATCCAACTCTTCCTGAGTTGGGGTTTTCTTGACAAGGGTACTGGAGTGGTTTACTATTTCCTTCTCCAACTCATTTTATAGATGAAACTGAAGCCAACAGGATTAAGTGACTTGCCAAGGGTTACACAGCTAGTAAGTGTCTGAGGTTATATTTGAACTTAGGTCCTTCTGACTCAGGTCCCAAACTCTATCCACTGCATGGCCTATAACATTAATTCATTTTATATCCTTAAACACAATGGACCTCTGGCAGGGGGCAAGAGGAGGATGATATTTCACACCCTTCCGAAGTGTTTCATTCATTTTAGGGGCCTTGGAGGCCCTCAGCAATTCCTTGGGGTAAGGTCCCATGGGTATTCTCTCCTGTAGAATGTCCATCTCTGTTCCTTCTTCCCTTCATGAATCACAAGGCTGAGATTAAATGAAGATCTGGCATTTTGGAAAGTTTGCCAAATCTTCACCAGACTTTCTGAAACAGTATTGAATCCTACCTTATGCTATACATATCTGGTCTAGGGGACTTAAAAGGGTTTGTAAGTCTCTACACATGGCAAGATCTTGACTATGAGGAGCCCTTAGTGATGGGGGAGGGGAGGTCTTGTTACTCCTTTTCCCATTTAACAGTTCAAGAACATCTATTAAGTGCCTACAGTATGCAGGACATCTTGCTAGGTATTGAGGAAGATAGAAAATTTAGATAAGTACAGATTCTTGTACTCCCGGCATTTGCAATTTAGACCCATATATGGTCATGGGGATGAGAACTGGACTGTGCTTTCATTGGCAGAGGGAATTCCCAAGTGAGGAAAATTCTTTTAACAATGTAGATCAACATCATCTTTACAACTTGGAATTTTAGAGAGTTCTCTAATCATTCCATTGTGAATAGGAATTTGGTTCTGAAATGAACCAAAAATATCTTTAGCATATTTTCTACCCCAAGGAACTCTCTCATTCCTATACTTATTATTATTGAAACAATTAGCCTATTTATTCAACCATTAGCCCAGCAATATGATTAACAGTCAATATTATTGCAGGTCACTTATTATGAGTCATCTTATTGATTCGGCAACATTAGCCCTATCTGCAATTGGTATCAAACAGGTGGCCCACAGTACTGAGTGGGGCCAAACCAGATTCAAATGTCATTGGGAAATATTTCACAAAATAAATACAAATACAGTAAAATGTAAATAATGTTGCATCTGAAAACTACGTCAGTAGGCAGCCCACAGGGACCCTTGTGCATGATTCAGCGTCCAGTTTTCTTTGGCCTGCAGGGCTCAGGGGCCACGTGACTTACCCAGGCTGTCTATATCAGAGTCCGAACTGTATTGTAGATTAGGTCTTCTGGCTCTAAGGAGCTGGGTCCTTTAGACTCTGCCTCCCAACTTCTTATAGACACAATTATAAAACAAAACATTGCATGATAAGTGCCTTGGAGGGGTGCAAATAGAGTGGTGTGTGATATCTGACTAAGGGAGAAGGAAGGTCAGTGCTAGATTAGGGTAGATCCTGGAGGAGGGGACATTTGAGCTTTAAAGGGTATTGACCCTCAGCTTGTAAAGGGGGAGGGAAAGGGTATTCTAGGCACAGCGGACAAAGACAGAGGGCACACATGTAAGGAGAAAAAGTCATATTAAAGAACATAATTAAATTAATGTAAAGCTCCTCGCAGGATGGAAAAAATTGGGGAGAGGGGCAACTTCCAAAGTGTATCCTGCTCTCATCTTCATTTAGCACCATCCCTTCTACCTCTTCCATGTCTAGTTTCAACCTCAGGCAGTGAGCACTGATATACTGAAGGATAGATAGCCTTGGGGGGAGTCATCCTCAGCTTATAGAAAGACCCTGTCCTTGAGTCATGGAGATTTAAAGCTAGATAGGTTCTTACAGATAGTCCTAGTCAGATGGCTCTGGATGAAGGGTTGGGCCTGGAGTCAAAAAGACCTGAATTCCAATCCTGCATCAGATATTTACTAGGTGTATGACCTTAGAAAGTCACTTAACTGTTGTCTGTCTCATTTTCCTCAACTGTAAAACAGATAATCACAACATCTCCCTCTCAGGGTTGTTCTGAAGATCAGTTCTATAATATTTGTAAAGCATGGAGCATGATGTTCCGGCACACATTAGGTACTTAATAAATACTTGTTTCCTTTATTCCTTCCTAGTTTCGCCCCTTTTACAGATGGATTCTAGAGAAAGGGTGGGATCTGCCCAAGGTCCCCTAGCTAAATAGTAGCAAAACTAGCATGAGAATTCAGGCCCTCTGTTTCTTGTCTGGCCTCTTTTCACCATCCATACATCCACACTTAATTTGATTTAACCAAGACAGAGCAGTTTAGATGCATCTGCAACATCACCTTAAATCAAAAGGTTTTTTTCTGTTTAGTCCTCAGGGAGTGACCCCATTCTCTGAACGTTCCAGTTCATCAAAGATTTGCTATAATGAAGACCTTGATTTTCTTTATCTAGAAGGGCTTTATACTCCAAGAATATCAGGGACACTTTGGTAGACCCTTGTAAAGGAAGGTGCTGGTATGCATTGTAGGTAGGACAAAAATTCAGGCTGTCAAATCTTAACCTCTCAGGGGCCCTCAGACAACTCTTTTAAGACTGTAAATTATATATTAGCAACTAGTTTGTGTTGGTGAGGGGAGTTTATAAATCAGAGGTTCCTGTACTGATAAAACCACAGGGCCAGACTTCCTTTATCCTCTACTTCGCTGGCCCCCACCTCCAGTTGATCGTGGTGGTTTTGAAAAGAGCATTCATTCTTGCATTCAGAAGACTGCATCCTCATCCTCTGTCATTAACTTGTGTGACCTTGGGCAAGTTAACAGTGCTATCTTCTCTGAAAAAGAAAGGGTTAGACTAAATTCTCTTTAAGGTCCCTTCTAACTCTCATATTATATGACTATATATGGAGAGATAGGGGTAGATAGATACTACTCATTGTCCTGGTAGGAAACTGAGGCTTAGCACTGGAAAGTGGTTGGTCCAATCCATACTGAGGTAGAATGTTATTAGAAATCAGTGCCCACACAGGGACTCTGATACTATGCTATCATGACATAGCCCAAGCCCAGACCCAGAATTCCTTTTCTGCCGGCTCTTACATAAAGTTCTCCAATATACTCCAATATATATATATATTTTAAGCCAAACTATTAAATGGAAAAAAAAAATAAAACAAAACCACCAAACAACCCTCACACCCAACTGGAGCTTGGCCAATGTTGGAGCTATTGCCATTCAGGAAATCTTCTTCCAAACCACTTGCCTGCCTGCCTGAACTGGGCCTAATCCTGAAGCCATACCATGATGCCAGGATTCTGACCCATGCAAAATGAGGCCTCAAATGGAGATGCCTACTAGCCTGGATGATAGAGATGCCTGGGGAGTCAGGGGATTCTGTTGGTGTCAGGGGACAGAACAAAGGGCAGGCTCTCTTCTCCCTTGTTTTCCTTCCATCCCTCAAGAGGACCAGGGCTGGGTTTTTTTTGTGTGTGTGTGCCCAGGCAGGACTCCACCTCAACTTGGACTCCTGTACAGTTGCAACCAACATGACATGGCACAATTCCAGTTGTTGGCAGTGGGTGAGGAGTTTTTTTTCTTCTCCTTTTTTATCAGTTTGGAGTGGGTGTCTGCCAAGAGCTACATAGCCCTAGGGCTAAATTCTGCATGGAGGAAAGATGATGGGGATGGATACTGATGATGGCCAGAGGGGCAGAGATGAGGGAGAACAGTCAGATGGGATACTAGCTTCTCAGATGCGTTCTCTGTGCAGGCAGTAGATACCAGAATTTAGAAGTGACAAGGCTCTTGAGTGGATACTGTGCAAGTGTGACCCAGCTGAGCTGACCTGGACAGCTCTGTGGAAGGCAGAGGATTTGAAAGTGATGGGAGACTCAAACTGTGCCAATAGGCAAGGCCCCTGGCTTCTTGCTGATGGACAGGCCTGCAAGAGTCTAGAGATGATCATGGGGGGATGTGTCCAGCAAATTTATAATTGGGAAATCAGAAAAGATGGGATTTGCAAAGATGTGATTTATTCTCCTTGAATCCATCTTCCTTGCCCCATATTGGCACTGCAGGTTAATCTGGGGGTAATATTCCTCTACTGTTGCTTTGGCCAGAAAAAAGTGAGTTGAAGATACTCAGATGCAGCAAGACATTGATGAATGAAGATTTCAAAAAAAAAAGATACTTTGACCTAGAATCTAAGTCAAGGTGGGATTCCTTATGGAGAGTAAAGTCTTCCAGATGTTACTGTTTGCAGATGATACTATGCTGATGGCATCAACTTCCAGAACATTGTAGAGCTCCCTGGTTTATATCCATAGCCACTCAAATGAGCATGATTTACCTACCTAGGAAAAATTCAGTGTATATAGAATGGCTGTTTTTCTAGTCAGTGACATGCAGTTGAGTGGTCAACCTAAAGATCTCATTCATTAGTAGATATAAATATTTGCCTAGAAGACGTGCCAATTTCTCCCCCAACACCCAACAGATACCATAAGTTTACATTGAACTGTGAGCTCTCTATCTATAGTGATGTTCTATGACTGAGAATCACTGACAACTACAGTCTCTGAAGTTTATGTGGAGAGAGAGCCACATAGTGATTGTGAGCAGGGTGTAACTCTTCACAAACAAGAAATTGTGAAGAAGAGGTATAAAAGATACATCAAAGAAATATATTAGCAAAAAAAGAAGACAGAGGTAGTTGTGTCTAAGGCAAAGACTAATCTATGGAGAGTCTTCATGCTCCATTGAAATCCTAGTAAGGAAGGTGTCCAACATGTTAGACAGACCCCTTTGCTGAATTTGTGGAAAGATGTAGGCAAGAGTTGCACAGGATAGTCAGGCATGGATAGGTGGCAATGTGTATTGTTGGAGAGATTACCCCCATGGAAGAGATCATGGATCCACTTGAGTATTTGAATGTAGGGATTGAGATTGGGGTCAATGGATATGTAACGGGGGTTTAGAATGAGGCAGTGCACACATGGCAAGTGATCGGTTTGAAGGAAAGAGGTTGCCCCAACTCACTCAGTTCAACAGGTGTTTATTAATTTTGTGCATTTATTAGGCACCATGGTTCTAAAGAAGAGTTGGAGCTACTTAAGTACATTTTAAAAAGCATTCTTTTTATCATATTTGTTCTTTAGAAAGGAGCATGATTTATGTCAGGGAGACTTAGGACGATTTTCCATAACTTAGGCCTCTTTCCTTGGAGAGAACCATCACTTGGAATCCAAGTGCTAGGCTGGATGGGGTAGACTGTGAGTCTCCCCATCCCACCTCTCTGCATGTTGGCCCTTGTCTTCCCTTCCCCAGATCTGGGTTGGATCTAATGGGTAGAGTTTCCTTTTATGAAGACCGTTGACAGATCCCAAAGCCATAGTCTGTGAGAACTTGGAAAATGAGCTTGGCTAACAACTCCTCTCTTTTGGCTGTCCTGGGTCTGGGAGAATACCTGCTTACCCATTCCTAACATCTGCCTCAACTCATCAGACTCTAATCCTGGGAAAGGTGGGAGGATGGGCTTGATGATCCCTGAAGTTCCTTTCAACCATCAAATTCTGGATTCTCTGAATATCTGGGACTCTGTGGCCCAGCAGCCACCCACTCAGTTCCAAGGCCCAGAGGTTTACTAGGCTGAGTGTAAGCCAGACAGAAGCCAGAAGCTCTCCTGGGAAAGAAAACAATTTCTCTTCAATTCTCCTCTCCCTACACAGCCAAGGAAAGCTAAATTGTAGTCCTAAGCAGGAGCAAAATATCCATTGACCAGATGTGAGCAAGTGATAGACCAGGCTACTTGTCAAGGTCAGAAAATGATGCAGCCATCCTGCCATCCCAATAAAAAGAACAGAGTAATTTTCTTTAACTCTCATGATGGTCAGAGCACTGGATTTGGAGAAAGAGACCCTAAGTTCAAATCCTGGCCCTGCTATTCGACCTTGTGTGACCTTGAGTAACTTCCCTTTCTGGGTCTCAGTTTCTCCATCTGTGATAGGTTTGGACTAAATGACTTCTCAGATTCCTGCTAGGTCTAAATATATGATCCTATAATTCTAGTTTATTTCTAAAATTCCTTAGAGCTCTGACCTGAATGACTTTGCTGGGTTCACCATTGCTTGGCATCCTCTTTTTTAATGCCATAGCATACATCAAGGCACCATCCCTTTATCAATCAATTGACATGTATTAAGGGCATATAAGGATATATGAAATGAGAGTATCCCTTCTATCTCTAAGTGCTCTCATCCCATATTATTGGTTTCTTCTTTATCATCATCATGATGATCATCATCCTAGGGTCTCTGTTTCCCCAGTTGTTAGATAAGAGGATTAGTTTGACTAAAGGATCTATAAGGTCCCTCTCTTTCTGTTCTAAGTCCTATGATCACTCCCAACTGGCACAGGCTTCTAGCCATGGTTAAAACTTCAGTTTCTCTGATATCAGTTTCTTTGCTAAGTAGTTAGTCATCTATCTGTAAACATTTAAATTCCCCGGGGAAATCTTCCTTTTTTTTTAAATGAAACTTTGGCAGATGGAAGATTCCTTTTGTCCAGAGCATAACCAGCCTCCCTCTACTTTTCCCATTGAGAAATCTATCCCTTGCAATGAGTTGTATGCCCCCTCCCTCCTGCCCTTGGAAATACCAATGAATGGGGATTTTCTATCCTTCCTCAACTGACCTAACTCCTAAGTGCTCTACATCCTTTGGAGGCTCTGGAATCCAAACAACAGTATTTATGAACTCTCAGCACTACCTTCGTCTTCTTCCTCCTCATCAACATTGTTTATCAAGTGCCCAGTTGCTTGTAATGAAATAATAATGAGGATGACAAGATGGTGATGTTTTCATTTCCATCACAGGAAAGATGACCCACAATGGTGTTCATGGCAGCCACTGAAGTTTAAAGCAATGATTTTTAACAGTGTATAGAGTGTTTTTACCATCTAAAGTATACTATCTGCTATATCCAATTCCATCTTCATAGAATCCCTGAGAGCTAGGTAAGGCAAATATTAACTCTATTTTACAAATGAGGTAACAGGTCTATTTTCCCATCTTTCACCCCCGCGGGGTTTGCTCAGGGCACAGAGGTAGTAAATGGAGAGAATAACTGGCTTTTACATATAACTTTCCCCTTTTAAAAGTGAATTGCCATCCACTATTCTTATTTAATCCTTATAACATCCCTGTGAATCAGGCAGGGAAGAGAATATGAAAAAAAATCGACTCTCATGTAACATTATAAAGTTTACAAAGCACTTTCTCACAGAATCAGATTTAGAGCTGACAAGCACTTACCTAGAAGGTCGTCGAATCCAACTGTCTCTTTTTATGGGTAAGGGCACTGAGATTCAGCAACTTTCTCAGGGTTACAAAGCTAATAAGTGTCTGAGGCAGGACTTGAACCCAGGTCTTATCAGTGCTCTATCAACTCTATCACACTGCTTCTTCTTTTACAGAGAGATAGGACATTGACTTGGAGTCACGAAGATCTGGATTTGCATTCCAACTCAGACACTAAGTTGTGTGACCTTGGACAGGTCATTTAACTTCTGTGTACCTCAATTTCACCATCTGTAAGATGGCGATGATATAGCATCTCCCTCAAAGGGCTTTTATAAGGATCAGAGGAGATAAACACTTCTTATACTTTGAAGCTACATAAATGAAACTACAAAAACAAAACTTTCCTAATAATTAAACCAGCTTGAATTTAGGATGGGTTGTTTCCACAGTAGGTCTGGATGCTAACTTCTTTGAGAAGTTAGAGAAGGGATTTTTTTCTAATGATGTCCCTTTATAATCTGAGATGAGGTTATTCTATAATTCTGTGGTTCTAGTCTCAGTTTTGAAATAGCTCTGGAGCTAGAGGATCTGAGTTCAAATCTCACCTTGGACACTAAATACCTGGATAACCTTGGACAAGTTTGTAAACCTCCTTGAGCCTCAGTTTCCTCATCTATAAAAGGAAGGGGCTAGATGACCCCTGAAGTCTCTTTCAGCTAGGAATCCATGATACTACACACTTCATGAGGCAGGTCCTTGACATAGGAGGCACCTAAAGCCCATGGAGGTATGGAGAACAGCTGCCTGGTAGCAGACAATATTCAGATTGTCCTCAGTATTATCTGGTTCCAGTTGCATAAACAATTTCCTTGTTCCATAGAATGAGAATTGTCTATTGTGGAGAGACAGGATAAAGAAGTAGAAATGACTCTGGATCAGAAGACTTGGATTCAAGTCCCACCTCTGACATTAGCGTGATTATTAGCATAACCTCTGGCGAGTCATTTCCTCTTCCTGGATCTCACTCGCCTTACCTGTAAAATGAGGGGGTTGGACTGGATGATTTTTGAGGTCAATCCTGTGATCCCTAGGAGTGTTCTCCTGATGTCTCATCCTAAGCCCAAGGCCACCCTGAAGTACAGGGAATCCAAGTGCTGTGTGTACAGAGAGGAATTCTTATTCTAATTGAATGTCAGGCAAAATATGTGTTGTACGTGTGATGCCTGGCGTGATTACCAAGGGCAGTGTCAACGAGTTGTTTCTTGGTAGCGGAAAAACTTAGCAACATCCTGCTCAGAGGAATGAAGTGCTCCTTCCAGCCTTCCCACAACTGGCATTTAATCCACACAGCTGCATTTTTTTCCATATTCAATTCTTGCACCAAAAAGCATGTGGACTGAGTGAGTGCTTTGTCTTTTGCCCAATCTCGCCCTTTGTGCTGCTTCCCCTCCATTTAACCCTGTTGTTCCAGAAGGTCTTAGGACAACCATGATGGAATTGAAGTCTGAGCACTCTTGTCATTACTTTTTGTAATCTTCCAGCACCAAGCCCCTTTCTTGACATCCAGTGCCTTCCTCTGTGCCCAGTCTCCCTGGCATGGAGGACAGTCATCCTAGGTAGCAGTGAGTGAGTTAACATATTACTCCTCCTTTCCCCACCCGGAGAGACTTATAAAAGGGGATCACAGGGGGAGTGGTTACTTAACTCAGAGGAATGAATTACTTACCAATGGTGGAATTTCAGATGTTAGCAACAGGCCAATAAAAAACTATTTTGGGGACACAAGGGTCTTCCCTAGGCCCTCCCAGATCTAAAGTGTAGGCCATCACCTATACTGCCAGTATATAATGCTGGCCAGGAAAGTGATATTCCTTCAGATAAGCAAAATACCTATTATTTTGCAACCTTTTTTCTTTTGTAAGACCAATTCCCTCATTTGTTTATTCCTTCAAGAAATGTGTTTTTTTTAAAGCATCTATTATGGACTGTACTTGACATCAGTTCAACAATTTCATTAAAAAAATTTATTAAGCACTTATTATGTGCAAAGCATTGTTAGGTTCTGAATATGTGGGGGATACATGAAATCTAAGACAGGGCTTATTCTCTTCTAGGCCCCATCTCTATTCTGGAGACAGTTTTTTTGTCTGGAGACAAATTCAGTTTTAACAAAAACTTACTAAGAGCTAACTGTGAGCAAGGAGCCGTGCTAGGCTAATTTATGAAGACAGAAATGATACACATATATAGATAAGTAAATAAATATAAAGCTATTTGAGAGGGAGACACCATCATTATACCGTATATTAACAACTGGAGGTGAGGGAAATCAGGGAAGGCTTTATGGAGGAGGTGGTGCCTGCACTGAAACTTGACAGATGATAAAAATTGTGAGAGTTAGAGCCAGGAAAGTAGTGAATTACAGGCATGAAAGCAACTTGGACTGTACACAGAGGCAAGGGATAGAACACTGAGACAGAGGAATGACCAGAAGCTCACAGTGACTAACTTGTAGTGTGAGTAAGAAGGAGTAATTGATGTCAGGATGAAAAAAGGAGGTTAGAGGCAGATAGGTCACCCTGAGGTGTTTGTACTTTATTCTAAAGGCCACTGTGAGCAGGGCCAAGGTCCAGACAAGTGAGAAGTTAAATATGTGAAGCAATAATTAAGACAGTGTAAAAAAATGTAGCAAGGCAATGCATTAAGTGCCAGGTGACTGGTAGAGTTAACTATTATAACTGACATTTATGTAACACTCTGTGGTTTACAAAGTACATGTATTTTTTCATTTTTTAAAGTACATGTATATTTCATTTGCTTCTCAAACTAACCCTATTAATGATCAAACAGGAGAAAAAGACCATTACTGGATATAAAATGAATAATTTTGATTATATTAAATGAAAAAGTTTTCTCACAAATAAAACCAATGCAACCAAGATTAGAAGGAAAGTAGAAAACTGGGGAAAAATTTTTTTATAGTATGTTTCTCTGATAAAGGCCTCCTTTCTTAAATATATGGAGAGTTGAGTCAAATTTATAATAACCTGAGTCATTCTCCAATTGATAAATGGTCAAAAGATAGGAACAGAAAGTTTTCAGATGAAGTAATTAAAACTAATTATAGTTGTATGAAAAAATGCTCTAAATCACTATTGATTAGAGAAATGCAAATTAAAACAACTCTGAGGTACCACCTATCAGTTTGGGCTAATATGAGAGGAAAAGGAAAATGACAAATGTTGGAGGGGATGTGAGAAAATTGAGACCCTAAGGCACTAGGGTTGGAAAGTGACTCAGTCATTCTGGAGAGCAATTTGGAACTATTCCCAATGAGCAATAAGACCATGCATACATTTTGACCCAACTCTACCAGGACTAGGTCTTTATCTCAAAGAGATAAAAAACAAAAAGAAAAAGAACCTATATGTACACAAATTCTTATAGCATCTCTTTTTAGTAGTGGCAAAGAATTGGAAATTGAGCGGATGCCCATCTGTTGGGAAATAGCTGAACATATTGTGGTATATGATTGTGATGGAAACCTATTGTACTGTAAGACATGATGAGCCTGATGCTCTCAAAAAAACCTGGAAAGACTTTCATGAACTGATACAAAGTGAAATGAGCAAAACCAGGAGAACATTATACATAGTAACAGCAATATTGTACAATGATCAGCTGTAAATGACTTGGCTATTCTCAGCAAAACAAGACAATTCTGAAGGGCTCAAGATGAAAAATGCTACTCACCTCCAGTGAAAGAACTGATCAAGTTTTAATACAGATCAAAGCATATTTTTTAAACTTTTTCCTGGGTTTTTTTTTTTGGTCTGCTTTCTTTTGCAACATGACTAATATGGAAATACATTTTACACGACTGCATGTGTATAATCTAGCAAATTGCTTGTCTTCTCAAGGGGAGAAGGGAAGGAAAGAGAGTTGAAACTCAATTTTTAAAAAATGAATGTTAAAAATTGTTTTTTCTTGAAAAACTTGAAAAAGAAGTAAAATTAAAAACTCGAAAAAAGTGTAAAATGAAAAAACCCAAAATGACCCATTTGAAGTATTACAGATATTATTGTTTCATAGATGAGGAAACCAAGTCTCTGAGAGATTAAGTGATTTGCTCAGCACTACACAGCTAGTATATATCAAAGGTTAGATTGAAACCCAGGTCTTCCAGGTTCCACATTCATCAATAATGCTATACTGCCTTTCATCACCTCTACAAATGATAACAGTGACAGGATTTTGGGAGAAAGAGAAGTCATTGTGGCTGGAGGAGGTGAGAAAAGAGTTCCCAGTAGTGGTGGTTTTGATCAAGGCCTTCAAAGATAAGTGGAAATTGGGAGACAAACAGTATTCCATACAAGGTAAATGCTTAATAAATAGTTTTCCATTTAATTTCTTGCAAGGGAGTTCAGGCAAAATGCTATGAACTATGGGGAAAGTGGTCAAAGATGGCTTTGTGGGAGATATGCTACCTGATCTTAGTGTTAAAGGAAGGGAAGGAATTTGATGGGTGAAGTTGGGAGGCCAGGCTATAAAAAATGAGAAGATAGGAAAGGGAGGGATGAGAATGGGGCCCAATGAATGGCTGTAATATAGAGTACTTGAAGGAGGACGGTGTGAGATAAATCTGGAAAATGTGGTGATGATCCTGGAAAGGTGCATCCAGGTCAGACTATGGAGACCCTGAAAATGAAGGCCCCGTTTTAATTTTATTTCAGAAGACAATTTCAATTTTAATAAATATTTATTAAAAGTCAACTGTTATGTAAGGATGAAAAAGTTGACATTTGTCATTAATCCAAGGTTCCAGAGATTCCCACTTAACAAAGGCATGCAGTTCCTTTCTGTTCTGTTCCCCAGGAAATTGTTGGAGGTTCTTTTTGCCTTTTTCTAGTAGTCAAACACCATCTCCTCCATGAATCTTTCTAAGACCATTACAGCCAGGAACAAACTCTTGCCTTTAAAACCCTTATGCTAACAAGAAACAGAATAATAACTCATTTAGGTAGTGCTTTACAGTTTACAAATGATTGGATAACAAAGCAATTCATTTTATAATCCCTTGTTAAATTCATTCTGTCATTCAACAAATATCTGACAGCCCTGAAAAGGAGAGATCCCTGTTTTACAGGTGAGGTTCAAAGAATTTAACTGTCCCAGGGTTTATAGCTGATGCATCATACAACCAGGGTTTTAACCCATAGTTGTAACCAGCAATTTTGATTCTTTTTGGGGGGGAGGAGTTCAGGAAGGGGAGAAATCCTGGTGAAACATCTGGATCTTAGGAAACAAGACTTTGCCTGGTTTCTTTGAACCAGGAGGTTACTTCTAGGAAGCCCAATGCTGGAGGAGGATTGTGATCACCTGGAAATAAGTCATTTGGTAACTTCCTATTTTAACTAATGATTCCGGCTATCCAGGTGGCTATCTAGTACTGCTGAAGAAGCACAAAAATTAACCATCTCTAAATTTCAGCGGCCTGGCAGAAAGCTCTTACCTCAGTTAAACCCTGTTTGGCCTGAGGTAACAATCCTAAATCCAGTACTCCTTCCACTATATATAATACATTTGTCCTCTGAGGCAGTGGAATGAATTCTGGATCTGCCATCAGAGGACTTGGGTTACCATTCCTGACTCCATCATTTACTAACTCTGTGACCTCGGGCTATCTGTAAAAATGAGGATGGAGACTAGATGGTCCCTGCTATCCCTTCTGATATGTGCCTGAGCCTTATGGCTCTCTTTTTTTCTCTTTTGTATTATTGTTATTTACGAAAGCGTTTTACCCTCTTTATTCTACCGCAAGCGCCATGAAGGCAGAGACTACGTGTCTTTGTTCATTCTTAAATATCCTTCAGCACCCAGAACAGTGCTTTGGGTATTGTAAGTTCTTAATAAATTTTTTTTTGAATTGAATAGAGGGGAATTCTGGGGTATGTGGTAAGAGATGGGGTTATACACAATAAGGCTAGGAGCCTCTGGAAAATTTGCACTGTGGCTTGGTATGCTCAGCCGTGGAGCTGGACCAAGGTGAGGATAGCATCATGACAGGGATGATTTGCTGTTCCCATACAGTTTCAGCTGATACGTATCCAGCCCTCACAGGAGAAGACCCACATCTCTGTTTCCTTATGCTCAATCTCTTCTCTTCCTTTGAAATCTCCAAATTTCTGCCAAGTCAGTGGGTCCTCAGGAAGCCTACAGTCCAGCATTTCTTCTCTGATATCCATGCCCCACATCACATGCAGAAGCTTATTAAACATGATAATGTGATGCAGTGATAGTGACTATGGCGTCTCCTTATGGAGGATCAGGCCCTGATTAACCATTCAGTTCATCCAGCTGGACCCAGCCAAACTCCGCTGGCAGGTCTATAAGGTGCCATGCCACTGGCTGCTAAGTGTATGAGCTTCAGACCCCAGGCCTCCACCCTGAAGTGCAGACCAGGAAACATCTTCCCTCTCTCTGCTCTGCAAAAACCTGGGCATAGCTAGCTCAAGCACCATATTCTGCTGGAGATCTTTCCTGATCCCCATCATGTCACCCCTTAACTTCTGGTATCCTCCCTCCCAAACCACCTTATGTTGAACTGTTTTGTACATATTTGTATTTATTCATTTTATAGCTATGCTTTATATATTTTCATATGTCCTTATCTCTCTCATTAGAACATAAGCTCTTTGAGAGTGGGGATCGTCTGCTTCTTTGTATTTATCTCTCCAGTGCCTGGGCACTTAAACAAATATTTGTCAATTCACTGATTGATTAACCTAGTCCAACTCTGTCATTTTGTAGAGGAGGAAACTGGGACTCAGAGAGCCCAAATGAGGTCACATAGGTTCTAAGTGACAGAGCCAGGGCTTGAACCCCGGTGCTCTGACTTCAAACCTAGCACTTTTTACTGAACTGTGACACACACACACACACACACACACACACACACACACCTTTCATTGCTGTCCAGAAGCTGAAATTCTTCCATGAGGACTGTCGTGACCCTGACATTCATACGGCACTTTAAAGTTTGGAAAGCACTGTACATCATTTGATTCTCAAAATAACTTGATGAGGAGGTACTATGGGTATTATTGACCCCATTTTACAGATGAGAAAACTGAGGCTCAGGGTCACCCAACTTGTAGGTATCAGAGACTGGTTTTGAACACAGGACTTCCTTCCTCTGGATCTAGTATTCTATCAAAGGCACTAGAGTCCCCAAGCTCTGGTCCACCACACAGGCAGGAAGTGACTATCCCTACTTAGTTCTGTATCTCCTTATGCACATATCTTGGAGATGGTGTGGAGGGTCTGCCTTTCCCCTCACTCTAAATAGGGGACTTTAATCAGAGCTTCTTCTTTCCTCGAATTCACTCCCTATTCTTCATACACTCAAACTATCCCACATGCCAGATCTTTCTCTCTCACAACTTTTTCTCCATCATTCATTCAAAAACCATGCCATCACAAACTCTAAATAGCAGCGTTTGTGGACTGGACCCCACAGATCCCATCGATATCCAATCACCAGTCTCAAAGAAATGTGTTGACAAATTTTAAATATCTCCCAGGTGTAATTCACAATTTTGGACAGTTATTCCTACAATATTTCCCACCACCTCCCTCCCTGCTCCCCCCAACAGCTGTCTGCCTTATTCTGGGATTCTCATCATTAACAGTGAGTGACAGAGAGAAGGAGGGCATCTATTACCTTTTTAATTAATTAAAATAGACTTATTAATTAATAATTAATTAAAATAAAGTATTCTTAAATTAAATCCTTCACTAACATAGTGGATAGTGGACTGGCCTGAGAGCCAGGGAGATCAAGGTTTAAACCCTGTCTCTAACACATCCTGCCTGTGTAACCTGGTCCTCAGGTAACTCTCTAAAATTATTGCCCATTTGGATTACTAAAGGGAGTTTCTAGACCCAGAGTTCCTTAGTAGGTAAAGGTGGATTCAGTCAAAGGACTGTACTTGAGTACCAAGAGGACCACAAGTGGTCTTGAGTCTATAGGTTCTCCATCCTTGTCCTATACCAATAATATCACCAACCTGCCACTTCCCCTTCAAAAAAAAGAGACTTTTCTCTTCAGTCTCCTCTTTGCATATTTTCATCACTGGTTAGATGTTCAGAAGTTTCCAAATTTCTGAGTCCAGAAGTTCCATTTTCTGAGTCTAGTTTCATTATCTGGAATTCAGATGGGATTGGCATGGCCTTTTCCTCATGCAGAGGCAATCAGTTTCCTCTTGATGTTTAGTATTTTGAGTGGCCATATGTGAGGCATGTCCAAGAACATCAAGATGACTTTCTTTCCCCTCTGACATTTTTCTCTGATAATCTGCCTTTAGTTGTCACTTCAGGGCACCCAGCAACAAGGCCCTGGAATGTCTGTGTCCTCATTCTAACATGGACTATTTTTTATCTGAATCTCTGCTTGGAATTGTTGTGGAGTTAGTGTCTTTCAGGGCTGTCTTGGACATCCTGGCATCCATAACATTTCTCTAACATTGGCATCTTCTGATTATTCATATTCCCAGCCTTACTTCCTGAATTAGGACATGTGTCAGAACTGAACTCTGCCCGCTCCTACACACATGGTGGAGATGATTGGCCCCTCTTTGCCCGATCTGTATTATCTGGAGTTCCATTGTTGACCTTGGCTTTCCCCTAAGCCTTTGCTCTATGGAGGCTGGTTTCTGGCCTGCCTTTATCCTCTGGGTACCAAGTACTAGGTTCTTCAAGGTCCCCGGGTTTGAGTTCAGTCAACATGCTACAAACTTTCAGAGCCCCTGGGGTGTTTCTTTACCAGCTTCTGTCTCCATATTTGAGATCAGAGAGCCTCAGGTATTACCTGTCCTCAGGCCTTCACTACTGTTCCAGTGTCAAATTCTTCCAGTTCTTTGGTACACCAGCATTTCTGGTCTAAGCTGGAAGGACTCTCAGTGCTGTGTCTGCCCTGGCTTTTCTGCCTAGATGTCTCCTTTGGTGTCTACAAGCTTCTGGCTGCCCTTTTGTGCACAGTTGGGCTGAGTGAGGGCACACTCTGTGATTTCCCTTCGGATTTCTTGATTTCTGGATGCTCTTTTTTGATCTTTGGCGGTGGACTTGGATGACAGCTGGGTTGTTTTATAGCTTTCACCCTGCCTTAACTGAAAATCTGAACCTGGAGCACTCAAAAGGAATGGGCTATGGTGGGAAGAGTGCCAGGACTCTGAGGACATGGGATCTAATCCAAGTTGTTCCATTTGTGGTTTATGTGACCTGAGACAGCTAGGTGGTACAATAGATAAAGGGCTGGGCCTGGAGTCAGAAAAACCTGAGTTCAAACCCTGCCTCAGACACTTACTAGTTGGGTAACCCTGGGCAAATCACTTAACCCGCTGTCTGCCTCAGTTTCCTCAAGTGTAAAATTGGTACCATACTAGCATCTATGTCCTAGGATTTGTGTGACAGTCAAATGAGAAAATACTTGTAAAGTGCTTTGCATAGTGCTTGGCACACAATAAGAGTTTAATAAATGCTCATTTCCTTTCCTTCCCACTCTGGGCCTCAGTTTTCTTATACAAAGTGAAATTGGACTAGATAATCTCTAAGGTCCTTTCCAACTCTAAATTTATGACTCCATGAACATAAAATGGTAGTAAATGGCAGAATTTGGTTTCAAACTCAGGTCTTCTGATTCCAAACCCTTGGTTCTTTCCATTATATCATAATGCTGTATTCACTTTTCATGTGGCCCACTCTTATGAGTGGAATCCCAGAGAGGCTGTTACATGCCCGATGTAACACAGCCAAGTCTCAAATCCTTGAGATTTCCTGGGTCCTCCAGCATTTCTCTTACCAAATTCTTGATGTGCCCTCTGAGCGGAGTGCCCCTACATGACTGGAGGCCTGGGAGGGGATAGAGGCCTGTAATAGTTTCGATGCTGGGGGAAACAATGTGACTCAACATTTCTATGGGAGAGGAAGGGTACAACCATTCTCACCACAATGACAGCCTGGTCGGGTGGCCCCACCCCAGCAGCTGAGACCTGCAGCCAGGGGCGCTGTGGTTCTGGGAGGCCCCTGACAAGTCTACTGATGCAGGAGAGGACGTCCAAGTTGCTGCAGCTTCCTATGCCTCCCTCCCCTTATGAGCCAGTTACCAGTGCTTCTACCCTCCAAGGAAACCTAGCACTGGTTCTTATTAATATATAGCCCCAAAAGAGAAGGACATATACCAAATGACTGTAATGGGCAAATGACAAGGCCACCAAAGGGAAGCCACATTCTGAGTAACTAAAAAAGCAGTGATGGTTCCCGAGAACACATTACGATGGAGAGACAATGTGGTACAATATCATGCAAATCCTACATCTTCTTCAAATCTCACCTCTGATCACCTCTGATGATACCACCTGGGTGTCCTCAGGTAAGTCGCTTAACTTCCCTGGGCCTTTGTTTCCTCATGTGCCAAATGAGGGACTTAGATGCTCCCACCCCCACCCCAGGTTCCTGTCTCATCTAGATCGGGTGACCGTATACCCCGTTTGCACACCTCTCTCTACGGGAAACTACGAAGGCAGAGTGCTGAATATGTGGTCATTCTATTGGTTGTTTTAGCTTGACTGTTTTTTATTTGTTAAAAGGAGTGGTCAGATCCAGGATGGCAGAGTGAGGCCTGTCCTGTGAATGACTGTGATGGAAAAACAAAAGGCATCAATGAAACTTACTTTATTTTAAGTGTGAGGCTGATTTAGGTCATTGCTAAAGCTGACTAGCTCAGGAATCTAGGCTGAATGGAGTTTCCCAGAGCTCATGGCTTTTTGATGGTCCCTCCTCCTGAGAGTAGTAGCTTGATGATGTCAGAAATGTCAAATTAAGCCACCCCCTTGTCAGGGGAGCAAAGTGCAGCAAGATTAGTTCACTTTTACTGTTTACAAAGTGCTTTCTTCCCTCGTAAGTGATCTCTGAGGTACAAATATCTGATTATCTCCGTTTTAGGAATGTGACTCTCAACTCAAAGGTTCTTTTGCATAAGACTCTTCTCATTGGTGGTGATTAATTATTCAGTGCTCCATGCCTGCATGGAGGGTGGAGTTGATGAGAGGTGGAGAGAAAAGGGATCTTGGTCTTTTGGTCTCCAGCTTTGAGAGAGAAGCCACGAATTCCAAACTCTTTTCATGTTCCCAAGTTGACATGCAATAGCTTTCTCTCCCTCCAGGGACTTGAAGACAGTCAAAACTAAAAGCCAGAAGACCCAGATCTTTCTTTTTTCTACCTCTCACCAACTCTACCCTTCTGGCAGGCACAGAGCTTTGAATGATCAAACTTTACCAATGAGAAGAGTCTTAAGCAAATAAACCTTTGAGTCTTGGGTTACATACAAATAAAGTAACTGAGGGTCAGAGAGACTTAGGGTTACACAACCAGTAACTCTCTGAGTTGGGATTCAAATCCAGATCCTTTTCCTCTGGGACCAGACTTGTGGCTTCCTTTTTTCTTCCTGCAAGTTGAATTGAGGGATGAGAGTTTCATGAGGAAGTGTGGCTGCACATTCTACACTATGGGAATTCATGCCCGAAGGTTTCAGAAATTCCTAAACCCTTCCTAAAGATATCTCCTCATCTTCTCAACTGTGTTATATAAGTTTGTCTTCAACAACTCGACTTGTAATATACTTCCTTCCTGTGGTCTTTTAGAACTCTTCAGAAGTCTCCTAATTTCATAACCTTAAAGACTGAAGGGAACTCAAAGGTTCTGTAGTCTAATAGACTCCTCTGACAAATGGGGAAATTGGGGCCATGGTGGTTACATGACTTGCCAAAGACTAAGCAGGGAGTGTTAGCAGAGTTTAGATTTGAACCCAAGCCCTCTGACTGTAGATCAGTGCATTCTTCTCCGATGTCATGCTGCTGGTCCCTACTCGTACCCTCACAGTCATATTATGGAAGCCATCACAACTCATTCAGCCTCCATAACTTCAAGAGTATACATTTAAGGTCAAGTTCAGCAAGTGATTGATTGCCTCTGGAGTACAGAGAACTGAACTAGGGGCTGCATGGGAGACAGACTTAGCTTCCACTTGTGAAGAGCTTGAAATCTGGTGACTCCCACACATGGAATAATACCAAGTAAGATAACAAAAGCTGCAACAATAGTTCACACTTGATCTATTCTTGAAAGAGGTAGAATGGGGAGGAATTTGTACTTACTGCACAGACCTCAGAGAGGTAAGCAGTGCTAGTACCATCATCCTCACCCCATTAAAAGATGAGGAAATCAAGGCACAATGATTTACCCACAATCCCTCAGCTAGGGATGTTGCCTTGGTTCCATTATACCATGCTCCCTCCAGGCAAAGGCCTCACTATAAAATGTTGAGCTTCTGGGCAAAACTGGGCAAAGTCCCAATCTGTGCTACCTAGAAAGGTCCCTGTCTATGGTGGGGACCCTTTGCTCCTCAGGATCCATTACCTAAGGGAGGAAGTAGAATAGACCATGACATAAGGTTAGTCTGTTAGGGCTGAACAGATGGTGGGTGGGTCAGATAAGCATGAGAACTTGCATTTAGAGTTGAGCTCTTAACAACAAAGATGTCATTGATGGCATACATGGGCACATCTGGATCTGTTTTTCATTCTAACTTCTTCCCCAGTATGTCTGCAATTTCACCATTAATGGTTTATTCCTTAAGGTTTACAGTTTTTTCCCCATCAAAATACAAATTTTTCAGGAGGCACAACACGTTAAGAGGGGCAGAAGTATGTAATATAAAGACCATTGTCCTTGGAGTCAGAAGACCTAGGTTCTTGGTATTTGGAAAGAGCACTAGATTTGGAATCAGAGAACCTGGGTTCAAATCTTACTACTTAACTACTACTTCCGTGATCTTGAAGAAGTCATTTAATTTCTCTGAACCTCATTTTCTTCATCTGTTAAATGGAAGTAATAATATTTGAATTATAGTACCTACCTTAATGGGTTATCATGAGGAAAGAACTTTGTAAACTATGAAGTAGTGGGAATGAAGTTAACTCTCTCTTTTCCTTTCGAGGAGGTAGTTGAGCTGTAATGAGAGAAGGTTCAAAATTCCAGGCGCTACCTGGGAAAAGAAGCCAGACCACAGGATTTGGGCACTGTGCAGGGGAAAGGGAATCAAAGAATGGTGGAAAGGCTGCTGAAAGGGGTGGAGGCAAGATGCCCAACACAAACTTCTCCAACTTTATCATTTTGCCAAGGACCAGTGCTGGTAAAAGAACTGTCCTTCTGGCTACTTCCCACCCAGGCCCTTTGTGAAATGTGTGACAAGGCCAAGGCAAATGTGCCAGTGCTATTTGCATTATATAAGATGATGCCCTGACCCAATCATAAGTAGACATGTCTCCAGACGGGTGTCACTGAGCTATCCAAACTCTCTCGCCCCATCCCCCATGAGATCAATGGCACTCATTCCAAAGATCTCCCGCCAAGGTTAGGGGTGTAGTCTGTGGCTAGAAACCAGAGTTTTTCTCTCACTGGCTCACTCCCTCTGGAATTGGGCCTATGACCTTGACCTCATTAGCTCCATAGTATAAACCACTTGAGCTGACCTGAAAAGGGAAACTGGAGAGGAGTTGATCTAGTTAGAAAGATCAGGGCTTTTTGGACAACTGGAGTTATGGAGATCAGGAATAGTAGGGTGTTTATTTGTTACCTGGAATTCAAGCCTGTCTGTAAAGATTGGGGGTAAAACATCTGTAACATCTGTAGCATCATAGACTTGAGAGCTCAAAGTAACCTTGGGGATTACCTGGTCCAACATCCCTCCAAACTCCTTCCTCCTTTCCCTCCTGCTTCCTTGCCCCTCACCTCATTTTATATATTAGGAGACGAAGACCCAGGGAGGTTAACAAATTGCCCAGAGTTACTTGTTTAGAATCAGATTCCCTCATCTCCAAATCCAGTGTTCTTTCCATTCTCCCCTCCACTGATATCCTGAAAATGACTACTGCAAACATTTGTTTTATATTTGTTTTATAAACCTCATGGAACCTTCCACTGGGAAGAATGACTTTATCTCTCCCTGCCTCTCAGGGGTGTAGTGGGATAGGGTGGCCCAAATGAGGTACTGATGGCGATAGCATTTTGGAACTGTTATATAAATGTAAGGCATTATGATTGCTGTTTTTTATTACTTTTCAGGGCCATGAGATGTAGCCAAGCTTTAGGAGACAAGATCTGTTCTGTGGGATGGTGGCAGGTGATGAAGATGGTACTACACAATTGCTTCCTTCTCACCATCACATATTTCTACAGTCCTTTAAGGTTTGCAAAGCACTTTCCTTGTAGTAATGCTTTGAAGCTGATAGTGTAAGAATGATTGTCTTCACTTTACTGATGAGGAAACTGAGGGTCAGAGGTCATATGGTTAAGAAGTACCAGATCCAGAACTCTAACACCAGCCCCATGACCTCTCCTCCCCCAATCCAATAATTTTTCTGTTGAACCAATACCCATAAAAATACTTTAAAAATCAATTATCTCATTTGATCTCTACAGTTTGTGCTCAAAGGCTAACTTCTAGATGAGACCTTTCCTGATTCCCTTACCTGTCAGTGCCCTTTCCTCAGTTTATCTTGTATCTATTTTGTATATATCCATATAAATACATGCTATCTCCCCAATTGAATTATAAACTTCTGGGGACAGGCCCCCTTCATTTTTTCCTTTGTATCCTGAGAGATTATCATAAAGCCTGCCACTTAGAAGACACATAATAAATGCTTGTTGATGGATTCACTGATAGAACTATTTTAAGCAGACAAAGTGCATATAATTATAATCTTATAGATAAGGGAAGTAGAGTAGGGAATTGAGTTGCCTAAGGTTACACAGTGGAGCTAGACATGGGATCCAGGTCTCCCTACTTTCAGCCTAGTGGTCTTTCCCCCTACAACATGAGAAAGCCAAGAGATTTTGGATGCCATATAATAACACACTATGATAAGGTTCTGCTAGCCTAGGGATCTTGGCCAGAAGTAGGAAGAAAAGGGATTGGCAGACAGAGCCGACATGGATCATTGGATGCCTGGATGGATCTGCTCTCCCTTCCTGATCGCCTTCTGCCATTGAAACTGACGTCAGGCGGCTGCCAAGGGCAGGCAGTTGGGCCAGAGTAGAAGCAAGCTTTGCTGAGCCTCAGCCCTGGCCACCAGTGAGTCGGATGAGTACAGCAGGGACAGCTCCTTGGAGCTGTCTAAGGGGCCAGCTCGACAACCTGCCAGCCCCAAGTGGGAGCAAGGCTTGATGGGGGAATGAATGCTGGCCATTGGCCTAGGTGTGAAATCACATTTTTCTGGGCAGCGCCAACTTTTAGTGTCACATCAAGTCCTCCTGCCCCATGCCGCCTCGCCATCATTCTCCTTTGTTTGGGGAACAAAAGTTGTCAGCTTGAAATGGAACATCCCCAGGTTTTGACACGCTTGTCGCAAGGCATTAACGAAAGACTTTGAAGCCCAGGCGTCAAGTGCTCAGATTCCAGATGTTCCTTGTAGGGGTTTGCTGGGGATGTACTTTCTTCTCGGCCTTTTGCAAGTGGGGGCTGGGTCCACAGACACGAGGGTGCACATGTACGCTGCACCCTCACACGCACTTTGCTAGGCTAGCTCCCTGCAGGCTCTGGGGAAAGCCTTTGAGAGAGTGACAGAATGTCTTCTGCCAGGGCTGGCTGCCAGTCTTTTCAGACCCTAGGATTCAGAGATGACAGCCAGAGAGTGAAAGAAAAAGGGCTGCTTTGAGAAACTGGATTTTAGAATGACGAAGGTGATGGTAATTCCTTATATTTATATTTAATTGGTACTTATATAAGGGTGAATAAATAAATCAAATAAATCCCCTAAAGAAAGAGAGAGAATTCAGTACATTGGTTCTTGAACCAGGCAGGTGTGAGTGATTGAATTAAATCAAATTAGAGACATTCTGAATAAGTTTGAAAACATCTCAGTCAATTTAGAGGTCTCTGATAAGCCACTGGGTAAACTGGAAGTGACGTTCGACAGGAAGAGTGTTCGGATTGCCTGGAAGAACTTGGCCATACCTTAGGTATTGTCTATAAAATATCAAGTCACATAGACCTCAGAAGGATTTGGAGTCCAGAAATCATCTGGTGGTGGAGAAGACAGAAAGCTGTCTTGGACAAGGAAATGATTGGCTTGGGGTTGGGGTTGGGGGTTGGGAGTGGGTGCAGTGGGGTTGGTAGTGGGGAGTGCATTTGTCCTTGGCTTTCGATTTGGCCTACTTCCCCTAGCCCTTGATTAAAGGAAAGTCTTCTGAACTCTAGGAATTTGGAGGAATTCCTATCTTCCTGTGGACATCCTAGTACGTAATATCCCTGAAACAATTGAAAGCAGTGTCTACATCCAGAGCAAAAGGAGACTGGACATAGATTCACAACTCCATGATGAACTCAGCAAAGAAATTGAGCTCTGCCCTAAGGGGTACTTGTTCAGCCCCCCGGAAAGGAGAGAAGGAACCTTTCAGTAGCCAGGAGTTGTGAGTTATCCCTTTGTCTTCTGTGCTCTCTCTGGGCCTGAACCAACTTCCCCCTGGACTCTGTAGGTATGCTTTGTACCAACTGTTCTTACTATATAACCTTAGTCATAAGCATTTGAGAGCTAATTAAGTCTGGCTGACTAAATTATAATTAATTGATAATCTTGCGGGGAAACACACTGGTGGGATCTTGTGAGCTATAGAGCATCAGGAAAAAGAAAACAACCCAAAACAACCAACCCCTCAGTGCTACCTCTAGAGTCCTGAGCAGGTACACAAGTGATGCTCTGGGGATCTTACTGGGGAGAACTAGTAGAAGGTGGGACAGCTGTCTCAGACTACGTAATAACCCTTATATATCTGCAAGTTACCTTCTCTGATAGTACGTAAAATTCTTGATATCAGTGATTGTTTCATTTTCTTCTTTCCTCAGGGGTGTTCTGGAACCAGGACAAACCCAGCTTGAATTAATTGAGAAATCTGATTGTTAAATTTTCAGCATAAACATTTACACCTCAGAAATCAGTGAATGCTATAAATCAGGGCTTGATTTATTATTTTATTAATTGTTTAGATTTAAGAAACTGTTGAGAAATGTTGATGATGAAGATTAAAGCTGGTTGGTTGGTTCGTTGTTGTGCTTTGTTCTAGAAGAGGATCAACATGATATCACTATGTTGGGCTCAAGGTACAGAATGTACCAACTGTGGCTCATCTTGTGCCTGACTTGTGGTAGAACCTTTCAAGCAGAGACCTACATGACGTTGGAAAGCTCTCCCACAGATTACTCACAAATAGTCCATAATAGTTCATATAAATCTCCCTCCTCCCCAACTGGTTGTTAAAACATTTGCTAACATTTACTGGCATATTACTGTTACCCCTAGTACCTAGTCCAGCGCCTGGCACATAACGTTGTTTTTGTCTTTTTTCAGATGTATCTGACTCTTCATGGCCCTTTCAGGTTTTCTTGGCAAAGATACTGGAGTGTTTTGATATTTCCTTCTTCAATTCATTTTTACAGATGAGGAACTGAGGCAAACAGGGTTAAGTGACTTGCCCAGGGTCACACAGCTAGGCAGTGTCTGAGGGTCAAACTCAGGAAGATGAGTCTTCTTGGCTCCAGGCTTGACATTCTATCCATTGTGCCACCTAGCTTCTCCCTGACACATAGTAGGCACTTTCTAAATTCTCATTGATTAGTTGATTTATGATAAAATTATAATTCCTCATATTTGCAAATTTGTGATGCTCAACAAATTTGACTTTTATTTGAAATAATTGAAATGCGAAGAGAAAGAGAAAAATCCTGCTCTTCTTTTCTTTCCAATGGGGCAATGTGGGGTTCTATCTCATAAAAAAGGGTAAAACAATCTCCCCTTTTAAGCACTATTTAATCCACCTATTGATCAGTTTGTATCTGCTGAGTATACATTCCATGCCTTGGATTATGTAGGGCACCTGGTGGGACAGAAGGAAGTCAAGGGTAATTGTGCCTGACCTCAGGAAGGTTACAGTCTACTTGAGAAAACAAGGCTACCACACATAGAATAGTAAGTAATTAGAGAACACTTAAATCCTGGTGCCATCTGGCTCCAGCCTATCTTTTTTTTAAAAAAATTAATTATTGAACAGGAGTACAATCAATTAAACTTACTTTCCAGCTATTTGCAATCAAATAAGTGAAATTCACCCAATAATACTTCATAGCAACTTATATTTCACTGTTACTTTTGCTTATTTGCAATATTTTATTGGGCAGAGAGGCAAGCCTAGAGAGCTAGAAGAGGCTCCAGGAGAGGAATGAAAGACTGGTTTAATAGAAAAGTGTTCTCATCTGGTTAAAGTATCAGAGTAGCATCTAAACACATTATTGTTGCTTGTCTGTTTTCAAAGAGGACCAACAGCGTCATGGGGTGATGACTTGACTTGAAGCTAAATTGGATTTAAGTGAGGCAGTTGCACAAAATCATCAGCTTCACTCTTTCTTCCAGTCATTGAAATCCAGTGACAAGACCAACTCACCATTGTCTCACTGAACTCCAGTAAAGTCCTCCAGTATAACTAAGCATAGTCAAACTAAACACATCAACCCATTGACCATGCCTGAAAATGGCAGACTCCTTTTGAACTTCCAGTCACCTGCTACTTGTGCTTCACCATTAATTAATCTTCTGGCATCATGGTTGGTAATTGCATTGATCAATTCCTCTGGCCTATCTTCCCAGGTTGATTAGGCATTACTCCCTCTCTCACCTTCCATGGTCTAGTTGACATGACCTCTTTGTTCTCCATAGAAAGGATTCCATCTCCTGATTGGTCATTTGCCTTGGTTTTCTACCATTCTGGGATGTTGTCTCATTCCTTCTGCTTCTTTCAAAGTCCTAACTTCCTGCCATCTTAGCTCAATTGCCACTTTCTACACAAGGCCTTTCTTGAGCTTCCCATTTGTTAATGTTCCTGTTCCAAGCTCCTCCTTCCCTCTCTGCATATTTAGTGTATATGTTTTGGGCGAACTTATCTGTTTACATGGGGTTTCCCTTCCATAGAATATATAAACTCCATTTTCCTTTTTGTCTTTGTATGTTTCCAGTGCCTGGCACATAGTAGGTGACCAATGATCATGATCATAAGGGTGGTATTTATCTATGTAGCGCCTTAAGGTTTGCAAAGCACTTGACATATATTATTTCATTCAATCCTCTCATTAGAATCATGAGGCAAATGTTATTGTCCTCATTTAACAGAGAAAGAAACTGAGGCTGAAAGGGAAAGTGATTTGCTAGGGTCACACAGCTAGTAAGCGTCTGAGGCTGGATTGGAATGTGGGTCTTCCCGACTTCATCCCAACCTCCTTCCACCTCATCATGCAGGCAGTGCTTGTTTGTGATGGTGTAGAATCAAACTCGAGACAGCAAGGTACAGTAGACAAGTTCCATAAAGTCCACAGGAATTAGAACTGGAATAGACTCAGAGGAATAGCCAACCTCATTTAGCCAAACCTCATTTCACAGATGAGGAAATGGAGGCCCCATTGGAGAGATCAAGCATTTGCCCAAGGGCCCCATAGCCGAGAACAGGAGGTCTAGGGTTCAAATCCCACCTCTCTGCCTAATAAATTCAGTGGTATTATCGAAATGCCAAGGCTGCCCCCTGGGAAAGCAAAGATCCCTGTGGGCTCTACTGTTTAGGAGTGGGGCTTGATCTAAACCTTGAAGTATGGGTAGGAGTTAAATAGGCTGAGAAAAATGTATTTGATTCACTTTCTAGGCAAGTGTCTGTTGCAAAATTAGCCTGAGGTGACAGCAGTCTTGCAAAAAATAAAGCATGTCAATTTAAACAGCCCATGACCACAGGCAGTGCGTGGTGTGGAAAAAATACTGAATTGGGAGTCAGAAGACCAGGGATTCTAGTTCTGGTTCTGCTATGACCTCACAGTGTGGCCCTGGGGCACAGATCAATCAATCAATCAACTTTTATTAAAAAGCTTCTAAATGCCAAGCACTGTGTGCTAGGGTAGGTGGGCACTGGTGAGCAGGGTCCAATGGTGGATGTAAAGTCCCTAGGGCCTGCCTCCCTCCCTCTCTGAGATCTCTGGGTCTACAATTGTACTGAAAAGGCACTGTTTTCTTTACTGCATCCTAGAAGAACTAGAGGAAATTTGCTGAGAATACGCAATGAGTTCGAGAACGAGAGATCCTGAGTGTGATGATGATGTGTGGAGGGGAGGGGCCTTCACTGGGACACTTGCCTCCCCCAATCCTGCACTGTCTCCCTGGTCCAGCCAGTTGTGCTGAGGTGATGTTGACCTGGATACATTAGAGATACAAAGAGAAAAATGGAACAGTCCCTGCCTACAAAGAAATTTTGGTCTACAACACATACATAAATACAAAACACATGCAAGGTAAATTCGAGGTAGTTATTTGGGGGTAGGAGCCCTTGGCTCTTGAGCTGACCTTACCCTTCTCTCTCTGGGCCTCTGTTTTCCCAGCTGTAAAATAGGAGAATGGGACTAGATAATCTCTATCATCCCATTCTGGTTCCAAAATGCTCTGCGTTTCTGGCTTCCCCTGTTCCCCCCTCCCCTCCATAAGTGAACTTTTAGTGATAGGAATGAAATCCATGTTCTTTATTAAGTTCTTGGCATGAATCATTATTTACCCTTTGCAAGAAGCTAGCTGGAAACCTAGCTAAAAGCACTGTCAGGGTAGGCAGTTGGAGACCATTTGGACCAACCAATCAATCAATCAATCAGTAGGAAATAATTAGAGAACTGTACAAGATTGGATATTGTTGTAACAGACAATAAATCATGGTAATGAGAATTCAAAGAAAGGAGGCATCAATATGGGCTGGAATGCTCGGGTATGACTTTAAGGTTGTGGAGAGAATTGGGAAATGAAGTTAGAAAAGCAGGCTAGGTTCATATTGTAGAGTGCCTTATATACTAGATAAAAAGTTTGGGCTTCATAGCCTGTAGGTAACTGGGAGCCATTAGAGGTTCTAGAGTCAAGGAACAGCTTCACAACAGAGGAAGAGTAGGAAAATTGAGTTGGCAGTGAAGGCTGGCTTGGAGGAAGGAAAGCCTGGAGGCAAGGAGACTGGTTGGGAGGCTGTTGCAATCATCCAGGTGTGATGAGGGCCGGGACTAGGGTGGTGACAGTGGGAATGGAGAGGGAGGAGGGGATTTTGAGAAGCATTTCAAAGGAGGGAAGGACGTGGTGACAGATTTGCTATAGGGGACATGTTTCTTTCAGTGGCATTTGACTAGTGAGAAGGGCCTGCCACTCAGGAAAACAAGATCTCTCCTCTGATCATCCTGGGCTTGTCCTTTCCCATACCAGTGGTGCCTGGGGTTGGGAGCTCAGAGAAAGCAAGAACTGAGGCAAAGCTATGAACCTGATGTCTTCAGCACCCCTGGCTTGCCTCTTCTGCGCCCTTTTCATCTCCTCACTGATCAACCTCCCTCAAACCCCAAGATTCAAACCCCCTTCTCCCCTAGCAAAATCTGTTCTCAGAAAAAGAGCTGATAAGTGAATTCACTTCCACTGGTAGATAATGGGGAAGTCAACAAACAAATATGTACACACAAATTGTAAACAGGATAAATAGGAAATAATTAAAAGAGGGAAGGCACTAGAATTAAGAAGCATTGGGAAAGACTTTCTGTGGAAGATGGAATTTTAGATGGGACTTGAAATCTGGGAGGTCAGTAGGCAGGATAGATGGAGGAGGGAGAAGTATGGGAGAAGGCTACAGAAAATGTCCAGAACCAAGAGATGAACTGTCTTACTTGTGGAACAATCAGGAGGCCAGTGGCACTGGATTGAAGATGCCTCTGGCATGGAATAAAGTGTAAGAAGACTGGAAAGGTGGGGGAAGGGAGAAGGGAAGCTAGGTTATAACTCTGAATGCCAGATGATTTTCTATTTGATCCTGGAGGTGCTAAGGAACCGCTGAAATGTATTGAATGGGGAAGGGGAGGGCAGAAGGGAAGATGACATACTGATGTTGATGGTACTGCCATCTTCCCAGTAATGAAGGCTTAACGTCTGAATCATCTTTGATTCTGCCTTACTTCCCCCATTTAAGCAGCTGTCAAATTCTATAGATTTTACTTTAATAATATCACTCATATAGGTCCTCCCTTCCAGTTTCACTTAACACCCTTGTTCAGATCTTCATCTCAGTTGCACCTGGACTGTTTTAATACCTGCCCTGCCTCTGATCTCTCCTCTCTCCAATCCATCCTTTACCACATACCAGGCACTGCATAAAGCTCTCATTTGACCTTCTTCACAGACTTAGGAAGTAAGGGCCATTATCATTCCCATTTTACAGAGGAGGGAACTGAGACAAAAGGGTTAAGTAGTTTGCCCAGGATCAAATAGCTAGTAAGTTTCTACCCACATAATTTTCCTAATGCACAGATCTGATCTTGTCACCATCCTTCTCAAAAACCTTCAATGACTCCATAGTACATACAAGATAAAAAAAAAATTCTTAGCTTGACGTTCAAGGCTCTTCCATAATTGGTCTCCCGTCTTACTTCACACTAGCAGCGTCTTCACATATTCCATATTCTAGCCACCTTGAACTAATAGCTATTTCTTAATCTTGTCCTACTCTTTCTTGTCTCTGACCTGCCGAAAACTTATCATTCCTTCCCCACATACCTTAGGTGACACCTTCTCCATGAAACCTCTGCCCAAACTTCCAAATGGAAGCTATCCCTCTCTCTTTGAATTAATCCCTTTCTACTCTTTTTGACCCTTTTCCATACTTTTATCATAGTCTTCTTGTAATATAATTATTTGCGTGTGTATTTGTCTCTCTATAAATTAGATTATAAGCCTCCAGAGGTCGAGGATTATGGTTTCTTCTATGTGGTCCAGGATTACTCAGCATTGTGATTAGCTTGTAGCAGGTACTTAATAATTAAATTAAGTGGAAGGGCCTTCTTGGGATCCAGGAAATCACAAAGGTACCAGAATTATTAAAGGAGACCCAAAGCACGGCTCTGAATGTATCAAATGATCTTAGTGCTTTCTCTTAGATGAGGAGTGAGAATGGCAATTTTTCCTACCCCAAAGGGTGGTTGAGAGCTACAAATTAGATAATATTTATAAAGTGCTTAGCACAGCGCCTGGCATATAGCATATATGCATATAGCATGTATAAATTCTTGTTTCTTCTCCCACTCCCAGTGTCTAATTTGCCCATCACCCAAGGTCTTTTCACTCTGCTAAGACAAGATGATATGACATTGGGGTAGCTAGGTGATATAATAGATAGAGCTTCAGGCCCGAGTTCAAATCTGACCTCAGAAACTTACTAGCTCTTTATTTGATCCTGGGCAAACTACTTAACCCTTTTGTCTCAGTTCCCTCCTCTGTAAAATAGGAATCATAATGGCCCTTACTTCCTAAGGCTGTGAGGAAGGTCAAATGAGAGCTGGTATGTGGTAAGCACTATATAAATGTTGGCTGGAGTTAATATCCTGGGCTTTCACAATCAAATTTGTTTGAATGAATGAAAATACAATTGACAAAAAGGTCCTTGAATTTACAGACATGGAACTTTCTTACCCCTGAAGCCACACTGTTCTCTCTAATTCCTGTCCTTTGGTGCTTGAAGAACAGTAGAGTCATGAGAGGAAAGATTTTTAGATGTCTTGAATAAAAGCCAGAGGTAAACCAAGATATAAGGATCTGGAACAGGAACTCCATGTGGAAGCTGAGAGGGATTCAGAGAACAAAAAGGAGGCTGGAAGGAGCTCAGAAAAGGGACAGGGGGCTGGGCTTGTCAGCATGGTCTAGTGGATGGAGAACTGGCCTGGGAGGCAGAAGTTCTAGAATCTCATTTTAGCTCTGTGCAAGACAAGCCATTTAATCTCTTGGGATCTCAGATTTTTCATATGTCAAATAAGCATACTATTACAGGCCCTACCTAACTCAGGAGGATCACATGAGATAATGGGTGGGACAGTGCTTTGAAAAAGTATAAAGTGCCATTCAAGTATAAGGGGGTGATTAATATTATGGCCATGGGTGGTAGGGTGCTCCCTATCCCTGACCCAGACATGCCTTAAGGGAGAGGGAAGGGCTCAGAAGATGCTGTCTAGAATACAACTTCATCACTGTCAAATCCCTTTCGTATTCTCTCTCTGTTCAAAGACTTCCGGCAGTTTGACAGCGTAGCCCAGAACACAAGATTCCCTAGGGGAATACTCATAGCACACACCCACAGGGGAAAGACACTCAGGAACACTTGAGCCCTGTACTATCCTACTTCTGATTTGACAAGGCCCTGCTTATCTCCTCTCTTATCTTTCAAACAGTAAGTTTCTGCAAATAATATGTGACAAAGGCTAGTTTCTAAATACCTGAGGTGGAAGCGCCCCTCTTTCATGATTAGATTTGTTGGTTACAGGCAGCCCCAAAGTGAAAGATGCTAGTGTCCTCCTCAGGGCTGTTAGCTATAGCTACTATTTCCTTCCTTCCAAGTCCAGCGTGCTGCCCAGCCTTCCCTTCTGTGCTAACAATGGGGTCAGTGGAATGTAAGTGGGAAAATTGGAAAATGTTGAAGAGTTCTGTGCATTTAGGCAATTGTCACATCTGACTGCTTCTTTCTACCTAGTGTCTTCTCTTTCCTGTCCTTTTAATCTCTTCTTTTCTTCTGGTCCAAACCCTTTATATCTCTCACTTAGGAAATTGAGACCTCCTTGTGAACCTTAATAATGCTTAAAATATACTTGTTCAATCCGCCCTTATCATCACTCCTCTTAGATTATGGAATGGAAGACTTCTAAGAAAATTCAAATTTGATTTGCAAAGAATGATGGCATGAACCATTAACAGTCAAGAGCACCTTTAGTTCAGACATACAAAGGAGAGTCTTGAGTGACTGGGGCATAGCATACATCAGTTTCTAAATGTTAAGATGCAGCTAGGGGAAGCAGATTGGAGGAGAGCCACAGCGGTGGGCTCTGGGGAGCTGGAGGGCTTCAGGAGGGCCCTGAGAATCTGGTATAATGGATGCTAAGAAAGGAAGAGGGAAGCGTCTATAGAGATCTCTGAAGACAATTTATACAGGCAAACACAGTAAGATGAAAAATTAGGAGTTCTGTGTTCTGGTCCTGACCCTCACACAAACTAATTTGGGTAAGCCATTTTATCCTTTGGGCCTCAGTCTCCTCATCTGTAAAATGGGAAGGGTTGGACTGGTTAATAATTATGGTTCATGCTTCTACAGCACTTTAAGCTGTATCAGGTCTTTACAGATGTTATCTCATCTGATCCTCATTTGATGATTTTTGAGATCCCTTCCAACTTTTTCCTTCTCTTATTCTGCTTCATAATTTTGCTAAGAGTTGGTCTTATTAATGTCTCTGCTCATAAGATAAAGGAGACTTATGTATGGGGATTAAATGAGTACTATCTGAATATAATTATCTTAGACCCATGACCTAGACTTTCATCTGCTCCCACAAGCCTAGGATAGTGGTATCCTCACCATCTGAGACCCAGAAGATTTATAGACTTCCCCACGAGCAGGAGGTGAGTGTTGCTGTGCTATGACCAGCAATTAGGGAACCCCTCCACACGTGTTCAGGGGAAGGCCCTGGAGCATTTCAGATACCACATGTTGGGGCCCTAGAGGTTCCCCTGTTCAAAAGATGATTCATTACCCGCCTGCAGTTTAGATGGAAGGAATTTGAGTCAAAGCCACAGTAAAGGAAACCCAGGCACTCAGCAGTTTGCTTGTCTCTAGCCCTTCAGGATCTGATGATGTGATTTGAAGTAACGCGTCCTCTATTAGACCTTTCCTGACCACCACATCTTAAAATGATCTTGCCTTCCTTTATATCCTGACTTGTCAGTTCCATTCATTGGACAGTCATCCAGATCCTTGCCTTGTTTGGGGTATCTTTTGTATCATTTCACTTTTCGTGAATTTATGTCCGGTCCTCTTCAGCACTGCCAGTCCTGGTCAATCTGGTCTGCTAATTCTTTTCCATGTGGGATGTTGCATTTCACCACCTCTGTGAATTTACATGAGTAGTCTCCCATATCTAGAATGCACTACTACCTCACTCATGCCTCCTAGAATCCTTAGCTTCTTTCAAAGCTGTGGAAGGAATGATTTTTACCAGGATCTCCTGTCATGAATGCTATGCTAGCTTTTTCTTCAAAAGGCAAGGAAGCTGTTCTCAAAATTTGATTGGCCTAGGGGGAAAGAATGCATCTAAGTGGTATAGTGGATAGAGTACTGGGTCTGAAGTCAGCAAGACTCATCTCCTTGAGTTCAAATCTGGATTCAGACACTTATTAATTCTGTGACCCTGGACAAGTCACTTAACTCTGTTTGCTTCCATTTCCTCATCTGTAAAATGAGCTGTAGAAGGAAATGGCACCACTCTAGTATTTTTGCTAAGAAAAATCCCAAAATGGGGTCATCACAAGTAGGATAAGATCAAAATGACTAACTAGGGAAAAAGGGATCAAGGACTTAAGCCAAGTCACTGTTGATTTAACCTTCTGATCACTAAAAAGCATAAAAGAGGATGAAGGCAGCAGCCGCTGTCCCATTGTTTGAGTCACCACACAGTGCCCTACTGGTCCAAATATTAAATCATTGTTGAATAACCTTTAAGTAAATCTCCTTTGGATGTTTGAACGACTTAGAGGCCTTTAATTTAATTCCAGTACTGAGCCTACACAATCATGGGCAGAGCCTAAGTAAGGCCTACCTGGTACAGAAGCATAGTTTAGGCACCACCTCCTCCGAGGTCCTCTCTGATCTTTGCAGTACTTAAAATTATTTTGTCTTATTCTCATCCCCCTTTTCCCCCCAGGACACCATAAGCTCCTTTAGGGCAGGGACTACATTGTTATTGCAGTTGGGATTTTGGTCTTTGTATCCTCAGCCTACTGCGGTTTCTTGCAATTGTAGGCATTTCATACATATCCATGGAATAAATTAGACTGCCCCCATAGATTGTAGTTTCTGGAGGGCAGAGACCAGGCAGTTTTTTTTTACCTTTGCCTTCCTAGTGGCTAGTATGGTATCCTGCCCATTTTATTTGTTTGGACCAGATCTGTGATTTCATTGGTGGAGAGAGTTCCTAGTGAGGAACTTCTATCAAGGCAGGTCAGTACCTACTCTGGGATAACAGACTATGTCAGAGGCAGTATTTGAACTCAGGTTTTCCTGACTTAGAGACCAACTCTCTATCCCCTATACCATGGTACCACTTGATCTCAACATAATTGATGTATATTAAATATTTGTTGAAGAGAATTAAGTTAAACTAAAATTTATTTGGTGACTTTAGACTTAAACGTCCCTGAATATTGTCAACTTGTGTAAGTTTCCTGAGGCCAGGAACCAGACTTTACACTTTTTTGTATACCTCACATCATCTAGCGTAGGGCGTTGTACAATGTAGGTATTCAATATATGCTCATTAAGTTAAATATGAGCCCTCTCTCTTTCTCTTACATACTTACAAGAGCTTTTTTGGCCTTCTGTTTCCTTCTTTGCATAAGGGAAGGGGTTGGACAAGACCACCTACAATGTTCCAGTTAAAAACCGCATGAGTCTATGGTCCCATGACTTTGTAATTCTGTGTGCCTGAATGAAATATGGCTTAAAAGGAATCATCAGGAAGTAGGCATAAAGACAGAAAGCAAAGTTATTGCATCTGAAATGGTAGAACATGTTCTCCACTAGGCATAAAGACAGAAAGCAAAGTTATTGCATCCTGAAATGGTAGAACATGTTCTCCATTAGTGTCATCCCTGCCCTATCCTTTCTCAGGGTTTCTCAGCACTATATGTGTGTTTGTCCTTCGTTGCCAAAGAAGACCATGCCATCAGAGAAATAATGATATGACTTACACTTGACTGTTTTTTTGAGTGAGGGTGGGCTGTGCAGGTCACTTCTCCTCCAGAACCATCTGAATCCAGTGATCAGTTATTCATCAAGATGACTGGAAATGACCCAGGATGAGGCAATTGGGGTTAAGTGACTTGCCCAAGGTCACACAGCTAGTGAGTGTCAAGTGTCTGAGGTGAGATTTGAACCCAGGTCCTCTTGACTCCTGCACTAGTGCTCTATCCACTGCACCACCTGGCTGCCTCTCAGCATTATATGGAGGAAGGGTGGCACATTAATCTTGGAGAAGTTATCCCCTTCTCCCCTTCACCACTATCCCTGGAATATTTGTAAGACTCTTGTCTTCTCTTGTGTCCCTCCACAGCATCTCCATATAGTTCTGACAACATCACCATGCCCTTTGTGGTTTATAAAGTATGTTTCCTCACAACAGACCTGTGAAGTAGCTAGTGCATGGGTTATCTCCAATTTGAAGATAAGGAAACTGAGACTTAGGGACATTAAAGGAAAGTTGCCTGAGGTAGTATGGTAAGTAAATGTCACAGAAGTCATGACCCAGTGTCCAAGGCCAGAAGGTTTTCTGCCCCATCATGCATCCTTAATAGGTACTGTGTAAGCCTTTGTGGGTTGAATGATCTGGAATGAAGGTGAGTGAGCTGCCAGTAACAGCTCCAGAAATTGAAGGGGTTCCCCCAAGGATAGCCCCTGTCACTGGCCTGAAGCTAGGATTCTTGCTCCAGGGGGTGTCTGTCTGCTACTTGTAAAGCCTGAATGAGCAATGCCTTGAGGACCTGAGCAGAAACACATGGATGTAGTTGCTCCTATACTGGGGAGGGGAATCTGATATCCCAACACACCATGGGCACACACTGCACTGGGGGAAGGGGGAAGGGGGGGATGATGGAAGGTGGAGAACACAGGTGCCTGCCTCCTATTATGAACCTGATTCCGGCTTGTCTCTACTCCTCAGGTGGTCATTTAATGGAGAGAGGCCCCCTGGGAAATTACCAAGGATTGAGTAGACCCTAAGGAGGTTCATGGGGGGGGGAGCTCCTTGAAATCCAGTAATCCCCTCTCTAAACTTCTTCACCTTCAGCCAGCATCACTGCTTATGGAGTCCTCCCTTTGAGGAAGTAAGTGATTTGGCTGGGGGTTCTAGTGGGGATAAAGAGAAGATAAGTCCTGAGTGGGAGGAGAGTGGAGGAGGCTGTGAATCTGGAAACCTTGAGGGCCTTGCCAAACCTCACAATCCAAAGACAGCAGCGGAATTCATCTTAGGCTCATAAACAGAGCGTGCAGTTATGGTGTCAGGCTAGGGGAATGACGGCATCCAGTTTGCAATGGAGACTGTTTCTGCAAAAATGATTAATGGTGACAACCTGGCCCCAACCTGGGCTGTGTGACTGGGGGAATCACTAAGCACTCCCTCCACAGGAACCAACACCTGGGATGTCCAACGCCCTTCTTTCCATCCCTCCCCCAGCATAAAAAAAGGAGGATCCGAAAGCCTGAGTAATCTGCTTAAGGTCACACAGCACATTTGAGGCAGAATAAAGGCCTAAGATGTAAAAGAGGCTTTGGAGAAAACAAGTGACCCACTGCCATTCTCTTTGTAGGAAGTCAGGCTCAGAGGACATTGAGATTTTTTGAGTTTCAAACATTTGTGACACTTTGTGGGCCAAATTCTGTCCTTCTACATCTCCTCCCCAGGCCCCCCCCCCTTCTATCCCCCTCCAAAAGGGGGAAAAAAACCCTTTCAATGTTTCACAAAGGCATGAAAGAACTCTCAGAAAATAAGGTTTTGATGAGATCAGTGTTGAAGAATCAGGCATATGGAATGAATTCCCTTTAAATACACGTGGGCTTTAAAGAGAAGGGAGGAAGAAATAGAGCACTTGGCTCAGGGTGCTGCGGAGTTTTGCAGAACTCCAGGGTGTTAGAAAAAAAGAAATGTGTAAATGCAGGGGCCAGGAGGCAGCTCCCACTCACCCTTGGACCCCAGGAGGACAGAGGTCACACCTCTGGGTGTGATCTGGGACTTGGTGTGGGAGAGGAGGCGATGCCAGTGGAGGTGGACATCAGTTCCATTGTTTGTCTGATGTCTTAATGAGTTCCCTAAAATCCAGTTTGTCCGATGCCCCAATGAAATTCGGCTGTGGTAACACCGTCATTGGAGGTGGTACCAGATGCTGGTAAGATCTTGGTTCTCTGTTACAAAGCTGGCCCATCCTTCACCCACATGCATTCTCCCATTTGAGTCTCACAACAGCTCCATGAGTGAGGGGCACATATTGTTATCTCTATTTTTTCAGATGAGTAAACTGAGGCTTGGAGGGGTTGGACTTACTTAAGATTACATAGCAAGTAGGTAGCTTGGTGGGGCTGGGACTCAGCTTTGTTTGCCTCCTTTTCTGGTGCCTTTCCCACAGAGCTAGAATCTTACTTGTGTCAGCACCAAACACTGTGCCTTGCATAGTGTAGGTCTTAATAAATGTTTGTTGCTTGAATGAATAAATGAATGGATGGATGAGGGGCTGTGTGGGATAGTGCAAGAACCCTGCATTTGGAAGTGGAAAATCCAGGCTTTCATTCTAGCTCTGACATTACTACCTGCATGACCTTGGGTCATTCAGTTCCCCTCTGTGTGTCTTGGGTGCCTCATCTGTAAATTTAAAGTTTTGGATTATAGGATTCTTAAGGTTCCCATAAATGAACGAATATCATTTATAGAGCATGGTAACTTTTGTTCTCAATCTGTCCTTCCTCCCTTCTCTTCCTGTTCTAGGTCATGCCTGGGACAGCTACCTTTCTCTATACCCCCAGCTCTTTCCTTCCCTTCTTCCCTCCCTTCCTCCCTCCCCAAAGAGATCCCAGTTCAGCATATTCTGAAGTTCCACTAGGAGACCTAAACTCTCCCCTCTGAGGGCAGTCAGTCCCAGGAACTAAATTTGGCCTTCCTCTGAGGCAACGGCATTGTTTTCTTGCAAATCTGTTTTAAATAAACCACATTTTCATCATCTTGAACAGTAATCCCAAGTATTAGAGGAATATTGTGAAATGTCAGTCCTTTCTGGAGGAATCTCGGCAGCATGTTTTAATGTTCAGCATCACATATGGGTACAATAAATACTGGAACTATGTGGAGCAGAACAGGATGGGAGCGTGTTTGGCTCTCTGTAGCGCTTCCCGTTGCCCTGGTGCCTGATTTTTACATCACAATAAATTAGACATTGATGGGAGAGTGGCAGAGCTTCCACCATGTGCTTCACACAGACTCTAGCAAACCTCTTAGGAGAAGAAAGATGAGGGGTCACTGAAGTAGAAATCTTTAGAGTTGGAGAAGGGCCTTTGAGGTCGTCTAATTCAACCTGTTCAGGGTCATCCATGTAGTAGCAGGTTTGGAACTCAGGTTTTCTCACTCTCAGTCATCATCCTGTTTTATCCTACTGAGTGAGGAACCAGAGATCCTTCAGAAGCAGGGGTGAATATTGAGGAAGGGGACTTAGCTGAGGGCTCCTCCAAGCACAGAGATCATACCGAAGAAAAAACACCGGACTTGCAGTTGGGAGGACCGGGTTTGAGTGTGTGACAGACTCATTTTATGACCTTGGGTGATTTAAATTTTTGAACCCCAGTTTCCCCATCTATAAAATGATGCTTATACTGTCTTGTATGACAGGGAAAATAGAATGAAATATCATATGAAGAGTACTTTGTAGTTATAAAGTGTTATACAAATTTCTTGCTGTTTTGTGTGTGATGAGGAGGAGGGATGTAAAACAACTTCACAGTCATGGCCAGTCTTTAACAAATTTGTACTGTTGGTGATGTCTGCCTTCAGTGCTTTTGTCTCAGAAAGGTAACTAGCATGGGCACGCTGACATCGAGGAAAGCTCCTTTTTTTCCTGTGATAACCAACTTCCCCTTATCTTCCTTCTTGGTCCTTAGCCAGCCCATGCTTCTGCTCAGTGCCACCATCTCCCTATCATGGTGACAACCCACTCCTGGGCTCTTCCTTCCCTACCAACCCTATGGAGGTGAAAGCAGGACCCTCTGGGAAATGGATACTCCCAGCATGAGTGTACTCATTTTTTACACTGTTGCCCCTCGTTTTCAACCCAGCTGGATCACAGGATCATAGGTTCACAGTTGAAAGGGGGTTCAGAGGCCATCTAGTACCAATTTTACCCCCATTCATTTTATAGACAAAATGAAGACTGGAGAGACTAAGTGTCACTCAGGTAATATCAGAGGCAATCTGAATCAAGTCCCTCTAATAGCAGACCCAGCGCTCTTTCCATTGTACTGTAAAAATTCTGGATACAGCTCCAGGATAAGAGTCAGGAAGACCTGAGTTCAAATCCAGCCTCAAACACTCAGTAGCTGAATGATCCTGGGCAAGTCACTTAACCCTTCAATTTCCCCTTCTGTAAAAAGTGGGTAATAATGGCACCTACTGCTCAGAGTTGTGAGGATCCAGTAAAAAATGCTTAACACAGTGCCTGACACACCATTATCACTATATCGATTGTGGTAAAATCTATATATAAAATACATAATACTTGTTGTTGTTATTTAATTATTTTTTAAGTCGTATCCAACTCTCTGTGACCTCATCTGAGGTTTTCTTGGCAAAGATACTGGAGTGGGTCCTCCAGCTTACTTTACAGATGAGGAAACTGAGGCAAACACGGTTAAGTGGCTTGCCCGGGGTCACATGGGTAGTAAGCGTCTGAGGCTGGATTTGAACTCAGGAAGATGAGCTTCCTCATTTCAGACTCAGCACTCTATCCTCTGTGCCACCTAGCTGACCCTGTAAGTTGACTATTTATGGCTCTGCTTCCCTTTAAACATCCTTTCCTTCACTTCCACTCATGCTACCCAGCCAAGTAGGAAGGAGATCTGATAATAAGAGTATTGAAACAAATGATCTCTAAGGTCCCTTCTAGATCCAAAGACAGGATGTTGTGACAAATTCATTCATAATGAAATGTTATGGACTGTGTCATCATTCCCGGTGGCATTTGCATTTTAAAATAGGCTGGCTAAGGCAGGTAATACCTCAGCCAAAATAATGAACCAGAAAGATGATATTTCAGATACTCATTTATGAATTTTATTTTTATTCTGAACTAAACAAACACCGAATAAAATGGACATTTCCACACACGGAGTGGAACAGAAAGATTATTGTACACAAAACTGTCTCCATGTGGTTTAGTATGCTTTTCTTTTAGTATATATGATTATTTTGACTTGTAGTTTTCAAAACTGTCCTGTTTGTTTCAGTGTAAGGAAGTTGGAGAGGAATTGAAGGGACAAGAAAACCTTCCCACCACCCTGTCAAACTCTGGGCTCTAGATCTACTCCATAATCAGCACTTTTGGTGTATGTTGTATGGAAGTAGAAAATGCGTCATGGGCCATGTGACTTGGTCTAGTCAGACCCACAGGGTCCACTTCTGTCATGATCATCCTGTTTGGCCTGTGATAGAAACCGAACTGAAGATGTGACCACACAGGGCCCACCAGGGTTGCAGAGGATTAGCCATATGGTGGACTGGAGTGAGGAATGGCAACTCTGAGCAGGCTCCATGGGAAGGCCTTTATAGACCAATTTAAACTTCCTGCTTCATCAATCCTCTCTTAACCCAAACCCACAACAACCACTAACAAGCTTCTGTCCTATTCTCTCAAGGACCTGCTTTGCTGTGTGCAAAAGGAATACAGTCTCAATATGCCAGTGTGATTCCCAACCCTAATGGGAGTTTAATTCCTCCCTCCCACCCACTTGACCCTGCAGTTAGCCAGCTCCATAATCCACCATCCTCCAACCTGGAATCTCTCACCCTTTGGTCAGCTGCCTCTTTCTTTCTAGGATGAAGTGGAAAAATTTGTCTCCAATACACATGCCTTCCCACCTGTCTCATCTTTCCCTTTTGGTGTGGTCCAGTTTTACCCTATGGGCAGTTAGCTTGTACAGTGGATAGAGTGCAAGGCCTGCAGTCAGAAAGACTCACCTTCCTCAGTTCAAATCTCAGATGATTACTAGCTGTATGACCCTGGGCAAGTCACTTAACCCTGCTTGCCTCAGTTTCCTCATCTGTAAAATGAGCTGGAAAGGGAAATGACAAACCATAGTATCACTGCTAACCTAGTAGCTGATTCACAAAGAGTCAGATAGAACTGAAAATCACTGAACAACAGAAAGCTTTACCCTCAGAAGTTGCTGCCCAGGCCAAGGTACCACCAACTAGGGGAACTGATTGTAGCCCCAGACTCATGAGATCAGCCCTACAGAAAATTGTGAGGCAGGCAAAATGTGTTTTTGGCTCTTTTCCTCACTCTTTTTGGTTCCAGCATCCAGTAACTACATGCTCCTTCCTGCCCCTCCCTCCCCCTCCTTTTGCATGGTATAGTGGAAAGAGCACTAGATTTGAAGTCAGATGATCTGGATTCGAATGCTGACTGTACCATTGCTTACTACCTTTTATAGTCTTATACCAGCCACATCTTTTCTCTGGGAATCAGTTTTCTCATCTGTGCAATGAAGGCATTGAACTAGATTATCTCTAAAGCTCAGTTCTAATAGTATATGATCCATTTGGATCTGTCCTCCTGGATTTTTGAAGAGTTACTAATAACTTTTGAACCTTTATTTGTAAATTACAATACTCTAGCTGACATATGTTCTCATTAATGTGGATATTCCTTCCAACAATGCAGATTAAAACTCACGTACGTCTTCCTATTTTATGTAATTCCTTCATCAATTCTACCCATTCTCCACATTTATCCCAGTAGATGACCTGAGTTTTAGACCATCCCTTGCTATTTCCTTCTCTCCCTTTCTCCATATGTCAAAACCTCTATTTACCTCTATCTATCCTTTCCTCCTTTGCTCCAGTCTCAGATGATGAGTTGGATCCTTTCCTTATGACACATAGCCCTCTACTTGTGCCCTTGAGTTCATCATTTTCCATCTCCTCAGCAGAGAATGCTCATCAACTCTCTCTCTCTCTCTGTCTCTCTCTCTCTGTGTCTCTCTCTCTCTCTCTCTCCCTCCCTCCATCTTTATTTATTGGTTCTTTCCTCAGTGCCTATAAATATGTTCTGATTCCTGATTTTTCTGCCCCTATTAAAAATATTTTCTTTTATTTGGCCAGCTCCTCAAGCAATTAATCTATAAATCTCTATCTTTCCCATCCACTCTTAAACACCAACAAAAAATAGTTTCACTGATTGCCTTTACTTTCTCACCATCCAGTTGTAGGGTTCTGTCCTGGGGCCTCTTCTCTTCTTGCTCCATACTATTTCACTTGGTCTGGGGATCTCATCAGCTCCTTTGGTTCAATGATCATTTCTGTGTTGATGATGCTCAAAAATCTGTCTATCTTACCCTAACCTCTCTACTGATCTCTAATTTTTCATCTCCAATCGACTTTCTGATATCTCAAGCTGAATGTTCTTTAGATATCTCAAACTCAGCATATCCAAAACTGACCTTGATTCCCACCCCCCCAAACCTCTTCCTAGCTTCTCACTCTAGACATATTGTCTAGAGTATGTCATCCTCCCAGTCACCTGGGCTCACTACTTAGGCATCATCCTTGATTCACAGCCCCACCTCTACAATCCTGTATGTTACTAATGCCTGTGAATTCTACCCTTGTAACATCTCTCCTGTACTCCCCCTCCTCAACTTTGATGATGCCACCACCTTAGTACAGGCCCTCATCAATCCATATCTGGATTAGTGAAATAGCCTGTTGGTTCATTTCCTTGTGTCAAGTCTCTCCTTACTTCAATCCAACCTCCACAGCTGCCAAAGGGATCTGCTTAAACCATAATTATATGGTTATATCATCTCCTACTCTATAAACTGCAGTTGCTCCCTCTTATCTCCAGGATCAAACTCTGGCATTCGCAGCCCTTTATAACTTGTCCCCTGTCACTTTTCCAATATTTCTTCCACCTTACATTGTTCCATGTACTCTGTGATCCAGTGACACTGGCTACCATCAGAAGAGACTGTCTCCCAACTCTAGGCATTTTTACTGGCTGCTTATCCTGCCTACAATGTTTTACCTCCTCATCTATACCTCCTGGTTTCCCTGGCTTCCTTCAAGTTCCAGATAAAATCTTACCTTCTACAGGAAGCCTTTACCAAACCCTCTTAATTCTAGTACCTTTCCTGTGCTCATTACCCCTAAACTATACTCTACATAGCATAGTTGTACACATATTTGTTTGCATACTTGTACAGCATGCTTGTTTGCATGCTTTCTCCTCTGTTAGGCAGGCAGCTCCTTGGCAACTGAGACTGTCTTTCACCTTTCTTTTTGTTTCCAGCATTTAGCACAGTGCCTGGCACTTAGGAGATGCTCAGTATATGTTTATTGATTGATTGACTGTGGGATCTGACCTCTGGTCCCACCACTCTACTGAAACATCTCTCTCGAAGGTTTCTGATACTCAACTCTAAACCAAATGACCTTTTCACAGTCCTCCTCTTTCTTGACCTTTCTGTCATATTTGACTCTATTGACCACCTTGGTTTTTTGGATACTCTCCCGAGGCTTTGGTGATACTGCTTTATCTCCTCTCTGTCTGAATGTTCCCTGTAGGTCTCCTTCATTGGTCCACTGTCCTCTTTCTGCCTCTCAAGTGTGACCATCTCCACAAGCTCTGTCTGAGGGTCTCTTTTTTGTTTCTACCTACACTTTCTCCTTTTGTAGTAGCATCTGTTCCTATTGCATCCACTACCACCTTCATGAAGATGACTTCTAAATGTATCTATTTCAGCTTAATTTCCCCAACAAGCTCTAGTTCATTATCCCCAAAGGACTACCATATATCTCCTCCCAACTGTCTCCCTGGAAGCTCAAACTCAACTCATCCAAAATTTAACTCTTCCTACCCCTCCTCTCACCTTCCTTACTTTAAAAAATGGCACAGTTAACATCTTCCTAGGCCCCCATGCTTGAGAACATGGATTCATCTTCGATCCCTGTCGCACTCCATATTCAATCATTTGCCTAGTCTTGTGTATTATACCTCCACAATCTTCCTCTGATCTGATTTCTTCTTTTCACTCTTCCTGCTATCATCCTTATCCTGTCCTTCATCCCTTCTTAACTTAACTAATGTAATAGCCTTGCTTCCCTCCAGACTCTTTCCTCTCCATTCATACTCATTCATATAGTTAACAAAAAAAAAAAATTAGCTGTGTTAGCTTGTTTGTCAAAAACAAAAACAATCTTTCATGACTTTCTATTTCTCATAAGATCAAATAAATTTCTTTAATCCCATATGGTAGTAGTTGAATCAGACCTTAAGAGCCATTTCAGGGACTGTGTGGATGTAGCTCCCCTAGGATGGCCTCTATAGAACAATTAACCTCCATGACTCTGGCATTTCAGAACTTTACAAACTGGATCCAACCTATCTTTCCAGGCTCTTTGTACTTCACATCCCTTCATATGTTCTTTGTTTCTGCCAAATAGAACCATTAGCTGTTCCCTGGTCTTGACATGCCACTTCCAGTTTCCATTCCCAGGCTTTCCCTGTTGTCTGGAATGTATGCCCTCATTATTCCTGCCTGTTAAATCCTCCTTTTCCTTCAAGGCTCAGCACATCCTCCTCAACCATGAAGCCTTACCTGATCCCAGCTGAATGGGATCTCTCCCTCCTCAGCTTTTCCTAGATCACATGTATGTATTATAGCTGATGTCCTCTTATAAGTATTATTGTATATATTTTACCTCCCTGAGTAGATTGGAAGTTTCTTGATGGCAGGAGCTGTGTGTGCTTTTGCAATTTTGTACCCTAAATGCTTTGCACCCACTCCAAAACCATTGAGGTCTCTTAATTGTTGGTTTCTTCCCTCTGTTGATTATGCATATTTTGTTTGCAGATAGTGGTTTGCATGTTGTCTCTCCCATTAAAATGTGAGCTTCTTGGGAGCAAGGACTTCCTGATCCCCTTTATCTTTGTACCCCCAGCACTTAGTAACTAAAAGGCACTTAACGAATGTTTGCTGACTGACCAACAGTACTCCAGTGTACCTATGATCTTAATGAAGCAGGTATTTTCTCCAGTGATAGATTTCACAACTCATCCATGCCTGCCTGTCCTATGAGACTCTTCTCCATATCCTTTCATACACTTTCTACTGGAGGTCCATGAGACATGCTTGGGGCTTTCCCAGAATGATTCTGACCTTCTTAGTTGTGGCATGGGAGCGCTTCAGTGGCTGCCCCTCACTTTTTTGCAACATCTTTTTCCTAATCACTCATGTCTTTGCTAACATCTTTTATATGACCTCTCTTGTAGTTCCTTGTTTATAATATGGTGCAGCCTGTTCACACCTGCTTGATGGATCCCTTGCCTTGACAGAGATTGTAGTATTCTATGGTTGGTGCCCATGCAACATTGTCTAAATTATCATAATGGTAAAAAATAAAAGTTGGGTTTTTGCTTTAGACAGAAACATGAAGCCATTAAAAGCATGGCACAGTTTCTCAGTGAAAATCCAGCTCATTTTCCTTTCCCTGATCATTTCTGGATCCAACTCATTGTCTATTTGTAGGATGTTGATGGACAAGATCTGTGATGTATCTGTCTAATTGGAGACAGTACACTGGAAAGAACATTGGCTCTAGACTTAGGCCAGGTTTCAAATCTCACATCTGACATTAACTTCTAGACTTTGAAAAAGTCTATTAACCTCCCTAAGCCTCAGTTTCCTCATTGCAAAAATGAGGAGTTTAGACTGACTTCTAACTGTAAATCTATAATCCTAGAAACATCATGTTATGGACTGGGATAGCAGTTGGGAATCTATGGCCTTGAAGCTCTTTAGGTCCTCAAGTGCAGCCCTTTGACTGAATCCAAACTCTACAGAACAAATTCCCAAAAGGATTTGTCTCTAGTTTGGACAGTAGGCATCCTTCATTGATTTATTATTTTTTTTTTTCTCTGTATATTATTAGGTCAAACTATTGAGGAATAGCAGTACTTAATTAATTTTGCACATTGGTGGTTGTTGTCCATTTCAGTCATGTCAGACTTTTCATGACCCCAGTTTTGGGGTTTTCTTGGCAGAGATACTGGAGTGGTTTGCCATTCCTTCCCCAGCTCATTTTACAGATGAGGAAACTGAGATAAACAGGGTTAAGTGGGTTGCCCTGGCTCACACAGTTAGTAAGTTTAAGTTTCTGAGGCCAGATTTGAATTCAGAAAGATTTTCTGACTTCAGGTCCCTGGGGGCTCTATCTACTGTACCACCCAGCTGCTCAATTTTGCACATAGTAAGTGCTTAATAAATACTTATTGGTTTGAGCTCAATAGACTAATAAGATAATGGGTAGTAATGGCTTAAATGCCTCATCTTTCCCAGGTAATATATTTGTATTGTCACCAAGACCTTTTAGACACAATGGCTCTGCCTGTCCCAGTTGTACAGCAGGGGAAAGAGGCCTAACCTCACAAAAAATATTCTAGGTTCTAGTTTTGGCTCTGCCACTAACTACCTGAATAACCTGGGTCAATTCTTCCCTTGTCAAATGAAAACTTAGCATGGCTACACCTTGTTGGAATCACCAGGGTTTGGTCTCTTGGTTGTTTAGGAATTTAATTTTATCTGTTTACTGGTTCACCATATTTGGGATCCTGTGGTTCCCTCCGGACTGACTATAACTCTTTCATCCAGGTGGTCACATTGTCTACTTTCAACCCCACCCTACCCACCCTTGTTAGCAATTCACTAAGGCTATGAACGAGTGAGTCATTTGTTTTTCTTACAGTTCGTTGCTTTGAATCCATCCACATGATGGTAAGTGACCTGATTCTCCCAGCCCACCCCCCCACACTCCAAAACAAATCACCAATTGTGTGGGTGACTCTATCCGCACAGTCACTTAGGAATGAAGAGTGCTGCCCATGGGTAATAAGGTTTTGGAAAATCAATTCATGCTAACCAAACTTGTAAGAGACTGGCTAATAAATCACAATGACAAGCTTACTCATTCATCGTGGGGGATACACTAATAAATAGCTCATATTTGTAAAATGTTTTCAAGTTTAGACAACATTTTCCTTACAACAACTGTCTGAAATTGGAAATACAAATATTCCTGCTCTTACTTCTTAGATGAGGAAACTGAGGCCCTGAAATGCTAAGTGACTTGCCCAGTGTCATCCAAGTGGTAAGAAATGGAGGCAGGATTTAATGCCTGGATTTCTGCTGCTGACCAGTGTGTTTATCTGCATGCTATACTATCTCTCTCTCTCATTTTCTAGTGGATGTAATTCTCATGTCCACCATCTGAGCCATCACCTTCTGATTGTCCAGATACAGGAAAAACAAATTAAAAATAAGAAAGTTTTGAGGTGAGTATGAAATCAGAGCAGTGGTAATGGAATAGCTTTGTGGGATATTTTTCCATGAAAGGGAACTCTACTATGGAGTATCACCGACAAATGACCAGAATACTGGTCAGTCAACTGAATTCAGTTGAACTCATTTCCATTCAATTCTATTCAGTTCAATTCAATTAATCAAACATTTATCCAATGTCTTTATGCAAGGACATTGTGCTAGGTAGGCAGTGAGGGATCTGAAAATGAAACAGTATAGTCCTTGTTCTGTGGTTCAAGACATGCAGAGAAATGTTTAGCAGAAGGTAGAATGTGATAAGGCCTAGAAAGAGATCCAAACAAAGAACTCTTAAGTGGATCTTAGAAGGGAAAGATTACATTCCTCTGAGGGGATCTCAGGGAGGGCTTCATGGAGGAGGAGGCCCTGAGTTGGGCTTTAAAGGAAAAGAATTTCAATAGGCAGAGATATGGAGGGATGGTGCTCCAGCCCTGAGGAATGGGTTTCACAAATGCAATTAAGTATTTCATTTGAGGAAATTGAGGCTCAGAGAGGTTTGCCCAATGTCACAAAGCTAGTAAATAGAGGAATATGAGCTCAAGCTCATGGCTTTTGTAAAGCTAGAAGTGTTTCACAAGTGCAAGATATTCTAACAGTAAAGAGCTGCTGTTGGGCACAAAGTGGGGGTGGGAGTGGGGGGGGGGTAGGAATCCTATCCACTCCCTTCTCCATGAGGGGCTCAGCTGCTTTAGATTCATTAATTCAGTCTGACCAGGGTCCATCCTGGGGGGAGCCTGGCCTCTAATGAGGAGGAGGCTCCCTTTTCTCACACTGTTTGGATTGTCTAATCCCCATCTCTACAGTCCTGGGAAAAATTACTTTGTGCTTAGCTTTTGCCTCATGTCTAAGGGTTTCCTCAAAAGGGAGAGTAGAAAAGTATTCAGGCTAAGTCAGGTATGGGACAGGTATTCATTTCCTGCCTGCCCCTCCCCCTGCCCAGAAAAAAAGAAATTCTAAAATACGCAAAAGACTTAGTGAACATTGACAAGATTTAACCAATCAGTAACTTTTAACTTCATAACTACTGTTACAATCTACTGGGAGTTAAACCTGATCAGAACAATGAAGCAGTTTTCACCTTGGCTATATAGGCATTTGATATTTTACTTCAGTTTCATTGTTTCTCTCATGACAGGTATGTTCTGGCAAGCCAGGCCACATTTGAGTTCCTTCTCTTCTGGGGAGCAGTGGTAGAATAGTCACCAGGGGTTTCACCCCCTCCTAATCACCATTGACCAAAGAACCCAGGGCCACTGAACTTTTTAAACTTAAAAGGTAGCCTCTAAGCTTGGAAGTGGTCATCTCAGGATAGATAATCCTTACCAAAGATCAGGAAAGAATCACACAGCCTGAAAGCTAGGGTCAGGACATACCTAGTCAAGACATAAGCTTTAGCTTTTATTTCCTCAGGGTTGCATATGCGTCCTTCCTCTACCTCTCATAGGAAGTGGCTAGAAAAAATCCTGACATAATCTACAGCTTAGTGTGTTTGTCCTTTGTTGTCAAAGAAGACCATGCCTTCCGAGAAATGATGACATGACTTGCACTTGACTTTGTTTTGAGTGAGAGAGGGCTATGCAGGTCACCAGCCTCGCTTCTCCTCCAGAGACATCTGAATTCAGTGACCAGACATTCATCAGGATGACTGGAGATGACGCAGGATGAGGCAATTGGGGTTAAGTGACTTGTCCAAAGTCACACAGTTAGTGAGTGTCAAGTGTCTGAGTTGAGATTTGAACTCAGGTCCTCCTGACTCCTGCACTGGTGCTCTATCTATTGTTACACCACCTAGCTGCCCTAACAGAGATAGATATCACAAGAACAGATGTATTAACACATACCACCCCACACTGGGTGGCTCATTCTTTTAGCACCTTGGTCTGTGAGAACAAGGGGTTACAGCAGTTGCTAAAAAGCATTTGTCTCACTGGGTTCACTTTTGAGTTTGGCATGGCCCATGGATGAGCAGGGCTCACCCCTCGGCTGCCTTTGCCTCTGAGCCACTTCCTGGGCTGCATCAAACAAGTTTCTTTGGGTTCTGCTCCTTGCTCTGCTCATCTATTAGAAAAATCAGTCATGGACTTCAGCTTCCAGGCCCCTTGCAGCCCACTTTTCCAATTTTTCAAAGCTGACAAGGTTACGGCCCAGTTCGATATTTCTTCACCTTCACTAAGAGCAGGAAACCTCTGGTTTCTTTATTTGCAAAATGGAGATAACAGGCCTTGTACCATCTCAAAATGTTGTTTAAATGGTAAATGTTTTATATGCCCCAAAGCACCATATAAATGTGATTTGTTATGCTTAGTTTTCTGACTTCCAGTACGGTATTTTTTCTACAATAGTGAGTTAGAGACACCTTATTATCATCAACAACATAACTTAGCATTCACCTCTTAGGGCAAGATCTAATCATTTCCATTACCTGTTCATTTTTGTCAGTTTCAGGGAGTAGCATTTGGTGACACTGTATCCTCTAAGTCATAGGACCACAGGATTTCAGAGCTAGAAGAGACCATTTTACAGATGAAGAAAATGCTGTACACAGAGATAAGTGACTTGCTTAAGGTCATACATCACGTTAGTGGCAGAATTGAGCGGGCAGTTCCCTGTGCACTGATTTCTCCTTCTTTCTCAAGTGGTCATAATCATCCACTTCTTCCCCAGCCCACCTCCAACAGCAGTTCAGGGAGGCCATGTGGAAATGAGTCATCTGTTTTCATCACAGTCAGTTGCTTTGCATCTGATGGCATGATGTGTATAAATGACCTGATCCCCCCAAACAAACCATCAGTCATGTGGGTGGCTATATTCATATAGTCAATTCAGCTTCATCTCTTTGAGCCACAGAGAGGGGCTAGTCTCTGGCATCAGTTCAGTGCATAGCTGTTACCCTACATGTGGGAGGATTTGAGGGGGTCTGTGGAGAATTGTGATGCAATTAACTCCAACTATCGCAAGCCTGTGTGCTCAGACAGCATCTGATGGGGGCTACAGCATCATCACCACATCACCGTCATCAGATATTTATTGAGAACTTGTATTGTGACAGAAGCTATGGACAGAAAAAGTAGAAGATACACATATAAAAGAAGACTTTAAAAAATATATAAGATATATGCTTTCATTGTACTCTTGAATGCCCAGTCCACTATATTACACTGAATCTCACCACGCTTTCTATGTGCAATGGTAAGCCACCGGAAGTTTTGGAACAGAGTTAATAAATAAAGAATTGTTTTAGGTAAAGACGAATTGAATTTGCTAGTGGTGTTCAGAATGAAGGAGATGGAGACAGACACCAAGATAGGAAGGCCAGGTAGGAGATAGGTGCAAGATCTTCCTTCCTTCCTTCCTTCCTTCCTTCCTTCCTTCCTTCCTTCCTTCCCTCCCTTCCTTCCTTCTTTCCTTCCCTTCCTTCTCTCTGTCCCACTATCCATATAGGGAATCATACCCTTACCTGACAATGCCCTGTGCAAAGGAATATAAATTTTGATCACTGAAATGTCTAGAGGTATTTTGGGGTTTACAGGCTAGATTTCTTTTCTAATGACCAAGGCTTTTACCCAGATCACTTCACTTTTCATTGATTTGCTAACAATAAGTCCCTGTCTATGAAGTCTCAGAGTGAGTATAAATATCAGTTGTTTCTGCTTTGGTCAGAAACCCTGAGGGTCTTCCCCTACCAGACTGATTTTTGTTTTTGTTTTTTTCATTTTTTTTTGTTTGACTAGGTAAAAGAGGCTATTCTTTGTCTCATTTCTTTCCTAGCCTTAATCATTAGGGCATCACCTCAGTTAAAGTGAGAACTTGGAAAGATCTTATCTTAAAAAGACCAAGTTTCCCACTGTATCCAGGGCCATTTCCAGTCATCCTGATCTGTATCTTGTCACTGGACCCAGATGTCTCTGGGGGAGAGAGTGAGAATTTGCATAGCTCTCCTTCACATAAATCCAGTTCATTTGCAAGTCATGGCATCACTTTCCTGATGTCATGTCCTCTTTGAGAATGAAGGACAAACAACGAGATGCAGGATAAAGTGGTGGCAGTGGGGATGAAGTGGAGTGAGAGATGCTGGAGAAGCTACAAAAGAAAATAAGAATCACCAGGGCAGAATCAATTAAGTGGATATCAGGGGTGAGGGACTAGGAGAACAAAGGATGCGTGAGCTTCTGAGCCTGGATGCGTGGGAGGAGGATAGTACCTTTCACAGACACACAGGAATCTAGAGGGATACTGGCTTTGGGAATGAACTTGGTTTTAAACATGTTGAATTTGAGATGACATTCAACTGGAGATGTTCAGCAGGCAACTGGAGACATAAGACAAGACCAAAGTTCTGGGATGAAGTGAGGGCAAGGAAATATAAGTTTGAGAGTCATCTACATAAAGGAGATAATAGGGATGATAGAAATGCTTAAGCACTCCAAGAAAAAAGAGAGAGAGGAGCACCAGCACCTCAGAGTGGGAAGAGGTGGGGGTCAAGGGGATGAACAAGAGAGAATGAGCAGCCTGGGTAGTCAGGAAAAGAAACCAAAGCCATTTATGTTGAGTCCTGAGTTGAGTCAACAATCTTAAATAAAGAGAAGACTGAGAAATGTCTGTTGGGCAGGAATCATACATTTTTGGCCATGGCCAATGTGTGGATCGATTTTGAGTGAATAAGTATATTTGTTCCAAGGGTTTTGTCTCTCTTTTTTTTTTCCATTTTTCTTTTAAATTAGTAGATTTGGGTAAGGGAGACGGAGAGGGTGATGTTGAAAAAAGAGAAGAGTGTTACTGAAATATTTAAAAGAAAATGCACATTAGAGAAAAGAAGGAAGTTAGGAAGGAAACAGATAAACTGGACAGCTTTGAAAGTATCATGAAGAATTTATTATATATCTTAAAAGAAAAAAAAGCAAGCTGTGTGTCAAAGAGATTTGTAGATTCCTGTGTCTTTTCTTCAGCTCTTCTCTTCTCTCCTCCCTAGCCTACCCCAGCCCACACATGCCATTTTTATTTCTGGTGATATCAGCTTAACGTGAACATCAAGAGTAGATATGAAGGGAAAAAGAAGTTGACTTGTCCTGGGTTGCTAGATGCTTGGGGCAGTCCCACCAGATCTGCCTTGGTGATAGTGGCAGTGTTTGGGGTTGATTGTGTACAGGTTATATAAACCTCAGGCCTGTTTAAATGCTTTCTTTGTACAGCCAGCTTCTCCCTTTGGCCACAGCCTCCCCACCAACAGAACAGAGGGAATCTCTCCATTCAATGCAATGTGCTTCTGTTCAGCTCAGTTCGATTTAATTCAGTTCACTTCAGAACAACAGGCATCCATTATTATGTTCCAGTCACTGTGCTAGGCTAAGTAAAAAGGTAAATAAGACAGTCCCTTGTCTTCAAAGAGCTTATATTATACTGGAAGCTTAGGGCTTAGGGTTTTTGCTTCGATTCATCACACCTTACAGACATGCTTGCTTCTCTCTAATCCTTTCACCCAAACTGTATGCCATGGTGCCTGAAATTTCCACTATAAAAGTTCCTGCTTGAGGGCCTTCTGGAGACAAGCGCTTTCTAACTGGGTTAAGGTATGCCATAACCTGAGAAGAGTAACATTTTAAACTAGCTAATATGGTAGCAAAGATTAGTTTGCCTGACTAAATTAGGCCATTTCTACCCATTTTTACCTAATAGGAAATAGGGCTAAGGAGTAATATATAAGTATAGTTAGGGTGAGCAGAGAAAAGATGAGAGGATCTAACAATATCTTAATATAAAAAAATTCCAAACTCTTCATGATAGAATAATATTCTACATATTAGGGAAAAATACACAATGACAAAAAGTATTCTGAATTTTGTGACACTTTTAAATGATTTAGTAAATTGTTCATCTTCATAGCACTAGCATGCATTAGAAAAAATAGTCTTACTTCTATGTGTGAGGCATACTGTTTAGTCTACAGAAGATATGTTTATTTATTGTTTTGAGTACAGATCCATGAAGCTCTTATGATAACTCCATGTGGTATACATGTTGGGAGCAGCAGACGAATCCAGAGGGCAAAGTACTTACCAGGGCTAGGGTTTGACAGCCCTGTAGGGGTTCCTGAGCAGAAGGGGTGCTCTAAAGGCATTGAGTATCTAGGAAGAGCTCAGAGAAGGGGTATGTGTGTGTCTGTGTGTGGTTGAGTTGAATGGAAAGGGATGATACAAAAAGAATCACAGATTTAAAGGGTTGGAAGAAGCCCTTAAGAGTTATCCAGCTCCTGACTACAGCCTGAGTCTCTTCCAGAAAGATGCAAAGGCAACAAAGACAAGTCTTATCTAGTTGCTATGGCCAGGAGTCTCCACCAGTCTCCACATTTAAGAATGGGAAAAGTCAAGGCCTCCTTCCAAGGATCAAAAATGGTGATTTTCATGTAAGATGGTGACTTTGGAGAGTTAGAAGTAGCCTTGTTAACCCAGGTTACTGTGCACATTCCAAAAAGGGCTCTCCTTTTGCATAAATCTGACAAAATAGAATCTGAATGTTAGGACTAAAAGGGACCTTCGGAGTGATCTAATCTAACTCTTCGACATTACAGGTGGGGAAAGAAGTGATGTGCCCTACTTGACATAGTTAGCTGGTGGCAGAACTGAGAACAGAAACCAGATTTTCTGAATTCCAGTCGTCCTGCGTCTCATAGAATAGTTTCAGCTCAAAAAAAGTAAAAAAAATAAAAAATAAAAAGCCCAGCAACAACAATAACAACAAAAGATAGTTTTAGCTCTTATGTATCCAAGATGAGCCATTTGAAGACAAACTCAAGAAATTCCCGGGACTTCCTATTACCTCTAGGATAAAACAGGAATTTCTCTGTTTGACGTTTAAAGCCCTTTCCAATTGACTTTCATCTGTCTCTCTAGCACGTTATGCGCCAAATAAACCCTGTTCTCCATAGGCAGTATTCAAGCTCCCCCTCTCCATGCTTTGACTGAAGCCATCTTCCATGCCAGGATGTACTTCCTTCTCCCCTCTATCTTGTAGAACCCTTAGTTTTTCTTGAGACTCACTTCTACAGATGCTGGAGGCCTATTCCAGTGCTTGTGATTTCTGGTGCCCTCCTGCACACTTAGGAATTGCTTTGTTTACACTTTGGGTTTGCTTCTCTGGGTTTACCTCATTTCCCACCAATAGATTATAAACTTATTGAGGGCAGGGATTGTTTCATTTTTTTCTTTGCACCCCAAGTGCCTAACATAGTGCTTGGCACATTGTAACACTTAATAAATGTTTGCTTAGACAAAGGAAGAAAGAAAGAAAGAAAGAGAAAGAAAGGAGGGAGAAAAGAGAAAGAAAGGGGGAGGAAAGAAAGAAAGAAAAGGAAAGATATGAAGGAGGAAGAAAAGAAAGAAGAAAGGAAGTGGGGTACTGCACCTTGATAAGGAGAATGGAATTCCTTAAAAGCAGTGGGTCCTGAATCTGACAGTGCCTTGGCTTGCAGTTGGATTTAAACACAAACTTTTCACTGCTGAGTTCTTTTAGTTTTGTTCTGAGACAGAATCAAGGCAAACTTCTGCTCCCCGAAGGAGTTTCTCAGCTGTCACCATTAAAATGTCTCATGCAGCTTCTGCTGTCTCCACCTCTTTTTACCCACCCTATAACATAGTAGAGTAGGCAACTAAGGTATGACTGGAGGTCTGCCAGAAGCTGACCCTACCCCCCAAATTGTCCCCACTGGCCTGTCATCATGTCACCATAGTACCTCTTTTGAATGAAGACATTGAAAGGAAAAGAAGCATTTGACTCTGGTGGCACCCTTCCAAGCCTCCAACCCAATTTTTCCCATCAGGCAGTTTTAATACAGGGGAAAGAGAACTGTATCCAGATTCCGGAAATCTGAGTTCAAGACCTGCTTCTGACCCTGAAGTCACTCTGGGACTTTGGGTTAGTCATTTAAACTTTCTCAGCCTCAGTTTTTTCATCTGTAAAATGGAGACAGTAACACTACTTCGTTCCTAGGGTCTTTGTGAAGAAAATACTTTGCAAACCCTTAAACATGGTATAAACAAATAATACACCTTAAAACATGGTGTAAAATCATGATGAATCCCCACTACATTTTAAAATTTTCTGTTCTTTGGGGATCACTGTCTCCTCACCTCCACCCCATTAAAACCATATCATTTTAGAGTGGGGAGGGAGCTCCCAGATCACCTAGTTAAACATCATTTTTCAAATAAGGAAACTGAAGCCCACAGAACTGAAGAGGATTGGCCAAAATCATATGGCACAGTTGAGTTAAGGAACTTTGTGCCTTTTCACTAATACCATATTGCTAAGTTTTTCCAACTCTGTCTTAGTTCCTTGGTTTGGAGGGAAGGGAAAAGAATGGAGGGATGAGTGCATATGCATGTCTGTGAGCTTGGACCAGTGACTTAACCTCTCCGGATCTCAATTTCCTCACCTGTAAAATGAGCAAGTTGGTTCCTCTTCCATTTCTAGATCCTATGGTCCTTTGTCCATATGTGTGTGAGGGGTTACCATGGGCTTTTAGTCTGAATACTTATCTGGTCATGTTAGGAAACTCTGAGACTTCGCCCCACTGAGGAGGCACCCCAGGCCAACAGAGAGTGAATGAGGATGGGCGAGGATGATGGCAGAGGCCTCCCCAGCAAGCAAGAGATAAGGGTGCTGCTGGAGCTCTCACTTTGGACAATCCAAACAGGAGATAACCCGGGCTTCCAGTCTACTCTCCATCCAAACCCAAACAAAACTCAGAGAAACACCAACAGAAGAGATAAGGCAGCACCACAAAAGATAATCTATGACTGCCCTGACTGACCTGTCATTAAGCAGGGACAGGGCCCCAGAAGGCAACCAATCAACCATTATCAAAATGAATGGGGGGTGGGGGGGTGGATGGGGGAAGTTCCTACGACTGGCACCAAGGTAACTATAATTTTGGGCCTCTTAATCTTTGACGTACATTGGCAGGGGCCTCGCTGTCTGGCCATTTCTGTACCTTCCCTCTTTCTCCTTTTCCCCAAAGGAGTTTCTCAGCCTTCCCTATGAAAACCTCTCCTGCAGCATCTCCTCCACTGACCACTTGGACCCATCCTATAGCATGTTTGAGTAGGCAACCAACGTGTGACTAGAGGGGTATCAAAAGCTGACCCTACCCCCCAAATTGTCCCTACTGACCTGCCATCATGTCATTCTTAGTACTTCTTTGAATGAAGACATTGAAATCTCAAGTTAAAGTACAAGTGTTTCCTGGGGGAGGAAGAGGTAACACATGAATCTCTTATCAGTCATTCACAACTTTGATCAAATTACGTTATATACCAGGTCATGTTACCTAACAGAAGAATAAGGGACTGAGACATAGACTCATAGGAAAGCTAGAATGGACCTTAAGAGGCCATTAGATTAAATTCCCACAAGTGGAAAGAGGGATGGATCTTTGAGGCAGAATGTCCGAGCTCCATTTCTTACCCTGAAGAAATCTCTTCCCTGATCAGAGTCGCAGTTTCCTCATCTGTAAAATGGGGATAGTGAGACACACTACTATACATCATAGGGCCGTTATGAGGAATGCATATTTTCAACTTTGAGGTGGTATAGAGATAAGATCTATTAATTATTGCAGGGGAAAAAACTGAGATCCAGGGAAGGGAAGGAATTTGCTTGTGTTCGTTTGTGGCAGGATCAATAACTTTTGACTGTAGGCAGAGGCGAGGATATGGGGGAGATGGATCAGAGGGTACTGCCTGATGACCTTGATCCTATTGCACTAGAACAGAGTTTTCCAAGAGATTGTCAATCCCTTCCTCCACCTCTCCCCCAGGTGATCCTCTTCTGCTATCAATAAGCATTGATTAAGCACTGATCAGGTATTCTAAGGCAGCCAAAAGGCACTACAGATGGAGCACTGGGCCCAGAGTCAGGAAGATTGAGGTCATATCTAACCACAAGTACCTACTAGCTGTATGGCAAGTCACTTAACATCTCTTTGCCTCAATTTCTACAAATGTAAAATGGGGTTAATAACAGCCCTATCTATCTATCTATCTATCTATCTGTCTGTCTGTCTGTCTGTCTGCCAGTCTGTCTTTCTGTCTATCTACCTATGCTCATTCCCTCCTCATAACTCCCTTTTTTCCTCTGAGTTTACTGGCTACATCTCTTGCTCAAAGATCAAGCCTCAAACCCAGTTCACTCTGGAGCTCATAGACTGGACAACGTCTCCACTCACCTAGCACAGAGTAGATTTAAATACTAAATAGTAATTGTTTCTCTTTTACCCAGGAACCCAGAGGGTCTTCTCCTCCCAATTTGATTTTTTTTTTTAATTAAAGGGGTCATCCCTTGAGCAGTGACTACTTAAAGAAGCCTATTCATTGAATGGGTGTATCTCACTCAAAGTGATAACTTGAAAGGGCCAGGGTCTCACATTGCATTCTGGGCCATCTCCAACTGTCCTGATGAATATCAGGTCACTGGATCCAGATGGCTCAGGAGAAGAAAGTGAGGCTGGTGACCTTGCACAGCCCTCTCTCAGTCAAATCAAACTCAACTGCAAGTTGTGTCATCATCTCCCTGATGTCATGGTCCTCTTCCAGAACGAAGACCAAACACACAACAACCCCATAGTGGAGTAGCATCTGTGAAAGGCAAATATTTCCCAGAGTTTGCCCTTTCTCTAGCATATATAGCATTAATTCCAAGGGTGTTGATTTAATCTAATGAAATATTCTCCCTAGAGTTCTTTCAATTTAGGACTGGAAGTAACGTCAGAGGAAATCTAACCAAACTCCCCCTTTTCTCTCCCCAGAAATGGTATGGTATGGCAGGGGCAGAATTTGAACCCAGGTCCTCTGATTTCAGAGTCAGTGTTCATTTCACTATTCCATGCTGCTTCTAGAATGATCTTGTGTCTTCCATCTCTAAATCCAGAGTTCTTTCTACTAAAGCACCAGATGTTGCAAAGGGAAAGGGATAGGTTAGGTCCACTGCATTTATTTGCTTGTTTTTATTAAGTGTGACTTTGTGTCAGAGGTCCTGAGGTCGGTGAATAGATTTCAGAGACTCTACAAACTTGTATGAGAACAATTTTTATCTTTATTTTCATTAACATTTCTTGCAATTATTTAAAAATTATATTATTCTGTGAAGGGGTCCATAGGTATCACTGGACTGTAAAAGAGGTCCCAAACACACACACACACACACACACACAATAATTTCTGCTTTATTTTGAATTCTATTAAATATTTTGCTATTTCCATGTGATACTACTGACCTACTGAGTAAATATGTTTGTGTGTATGTGCATGCAGAGGGGTATGTGTGTGTTTGAAAGCTGATAGTCCAAATCTCTTTTGGACAAATTAGGAAACTAAGGTCCAGAGAGATGAAATGAATGCCATTGCTTAAGCTGACATGGCCAGCGAATATCAGATCCAGAATGAGAAGCCATTACTCCTGACTCAGAGTTCAGTGCCCTTTCTTCTACTTTATGCTGTGATCCGTCTCAATGTTATCACTTAATTCCTGGCTGGTAAATCCCTTCCCAGTATGGGCTTCTGTTTCTTCATCTATAGAATGAAAATATTGATTCTAATATCCCTTCTCACTCAAAAGTCCATGGTCTCAGTGTACTGTGTATCATGCTTTTTGTGGATCATCCTCTCTTGAAATAAGTATTTCTCTGTAGTTTGGTGGCAATGATGGTGAAGCTGGATCTTTGCTGGCAAAGGTCCTGCTCAATCTGTTTCCTGTGGGATTGAGTTTTTAGCTGGCTATGTAATTCAAACTTGCTGTTCTACTTTCCTGATGGGATGGTGCTCCTGGACTTTTACTGCCTGGTGGTGGTTTGGTTTATGTTTGTTTATTTCACCATGCCCCAAACCCCAGAGACTTGTTTCCTGATTGTTTTGCTTTCTTGACAACTGCCCTTCCTTGCTATTAAAATTTTTTTTAAAATCATTGCAAGACTCACACTGGGTTTTCTGAATTTGGACTAACCTTCCCAGCCTGGTATCCATGTGCCACCCCTCCCCAACTCAGGGCCTCTCACTAAGTGCCACCCCCCATTGTACCATGTAATTTCCCTATATTCCATATAACAAAAACTCCCATTTGCATAGTTATTTACAGTTTACAAAGCACTTCCCTAAAAACAACCCAGTGAGATAGGACAGGGAAGTATTTCTACTTTATAGGAAATGTGCCTAAAGCCCAACAGATACTAGGTTCAAACTCATGTTTCTTGAGTTGAATTAAAACCCATCACTCTCTCGATAGCACAGCTGCATCTCTGGATCATTCCTTATTTCTAGGCCTCCTTCCCCAATCACCCTGAGATTTCCTTGTCCTGGCCGTCCCTGCAAATAATTATGTTATGAAATCACAGGTGTAATTCCTGTCCTTATCTTCTTCCTTATTCCTATTCATCTGGATCTGTGATCGCAGAATCTGTCCTCCCAACTCAAATTGGAAAGTTGGGTCCCCTGGAGGGCCACTGCCTCAAGTTCAAGGTATTCCTGGACCAAACACTCCTAAAACTATAACCCATTGGTGTAGGAAATTCCCTCTATCAACATAGGTTGATAATTGCTTGACAGTTCATGCTCCTAGAATACCTAGTGCACCAAGAGGTTAAATGACTTGCTGAGGGTTCACTGAGATAATGTGTGTCAGGTCTTTTGGAATCCTGGTCCTGTTCTCTATCTATAATGTCATGCTACGCCTTCATCATCATCATCATCATCACGATATTTGTTGAATTAAAGCAGACTCATAGAACCATGAGAGCTTGACAGAGCCTTAGAGATCATCTAGTCTAAGCCCTCATTTTATAGAGGAGAAAACTGAAACTTAATTGATCAACAAGCATTTATAAAACTCTGCTATTTTGTCACAGGTACTACTAAGGACATAAATACAAAAGTGATCCAGTCCTACACTCAAGAAGTATATGTTCTATTGTGGGGATCTAACATGTCCAGAGAGGGGAAGTTACTTGACTAAGGGCATACTCTGGGACTTGTATATTGCTGGAGAGCAATGGGTACTAAAGAAGGAAGCAAGTATTTATTAACCACCAACTATGTGTCAGGCACTGTACTTAGTACTTTACAAATATTATCTCATTTGATCCTTATAACAACCTGGACAGGGGCAGGTAGTGCTATTATGATTCCTATTTTTCATTTGGGGAAACTAAGGCAGGCAGTTGTTACATCATTTTCCCAGGGTCACACATCTAGTGAGTATCTGAATTTAGGTCTTCCTGACTCCAGGACCACTTTGCAACCCAGCTGCCAGTGGGTTGTCAACTGCTAATGGGTTAATATAGGGAGATAAACCAATCCCTGTTATTGTATTAGCCAGCCACAGGTCATAACATTCAGGCTAAATGCATATTTCTCTAGAAGAATCTTTAGATTAATAGTTAAGCTTCATCCATTTGTGCCAAAACATTCCTTTCTAAAACATTTATTTGCGGCCTCTAAGATCCAGACAAAGGTCTAGCCTTACAGACTGCCTTGGATTTGGGGCCAAGGTTTGACTTAAATCTGCCTCCTGCCTCAAAATCCAGACAGGGCCAATTCTAAAGTAGGCCAACCAGGATGGAACCTACAGTCTAAGCTTTAGAGGTGTGAAGAAGATGGGCAGATCCTCCAAAAAGACAGAGAGGGTTGGATTAGTGGATGCTAAAGCAGACTCAATGCTCCTGTACATACAATGAATCCATCATGTGCCTGCTCCTTCCTTTTTCATCACCCTTTTTGGTGACTTTTCTCTTCTTAGGGCTTCATTTTTTACCTCATCTCAGCATGTTGGGTATTCAAGTGAGATGAGGGTGACGCATGGTGGCTGCCATTTGTCTTCAGCTCATACCCGTTAGGAAAATCTCTGGAACCAGACATAATGTAGATATGTTGTGGAAATGTAAGATTTTTCTTTGTTCTTTTGTTTTCAAAGATTTGTCACTTCTGTTTTGCTCTTTTTTATGTTTTCTAGATTCAAGAGGCTTAAAAAAAAGATTTCTTCTGTAGGGATGCCTTATTTAAGTGACAGTATTTATTTTTCTTTATCCTATTCAATGGACACAGGGAACAGTTGTTCACCAACTGGTTCTTTAAAAGTATGCCATCTTAATCTTCAGTCATAGGACCCTAAATGACTAAGTCTTCTAATTGAGAACTAATGAAGTAGCCAAAAAAAAAAAAGATGCCTAAATGCTATTAATTTGGTCCTACTCTCAGCATCAGGGTGGCCTCATAAAGTCCCTCACCCCATTGTAGATCCCTCCATTCTTTAGCTAACTGTAGTTTCATTTTTCTTTTCAATCTAGTAGATAGAAGGGCTGTACTATCTCATATGAAAGACATACAAAATATTTGGGGGAAGTTGGCCTAAGTAAATTTTTCAGTAAGTCTCCCCAAAGGTAACATTAGGTTTGTAATTTCAAAAGTCTGTCAATTAGCATTTAGCAAGTGTTTGCAATGATGCCTGGTGCTGTGCTTAACACTGGAGATACAAAGAAAGGCAAAAACATGGTGCTTACCCTCCTGGAGTTTAAAATCTTAAGGGGGAGACAACATGTAAACATCAGTGTTCATAAGATATATATTTGGGGTAAATGGGAGGTAATATCAGAGAGAAGGCAATAACAGTGGAGGGGAAGGAAAAAGGGAAAAATTATCTTACAGAAAGAATTAGAGCTTTGTTTTCAAGGAAACCTGGTAAGCCTGGTGGCAAAGGTGAGGATCATGAACATGCCAGGCATGGGGGACAGTCAGTGAAAAAGTACAGGGCATAGAAATGGAATGTCCCTGTTTAAGGAATGGAAAAAAGGCAGGTGTTGATGGATCATGAGGTACTTACAAGGGAGTAAAATGTAAGAAGATTGGAGAGTTTGGAAGAGAGAATGTTGCTATAGGATTTAAATGTCAAAAAGGATTTTATATTTGATCCTGGGGGTTATAGGGAACCAATGGAATTTATTGAGTAAGAGACCTTCACTTCAGGAAAATCAGTATGGCAGCTTAGTGGAGGATGGACTGGGGGAGATTCAGGCAGGGAGACAGACTAGAAGTCTATTCAGTAGTCCAGGAATGAGGTAAAAAGAGTCTATATCAGGGTGGTGACTCTGTGAGTGAAAAGGAGTTATATAAGTGAGATGTGAAGGTATAAATGGAAATACTTGGCTGGACATATGAAATGAGTGTGAGAGAGGAGAAGATGATGACATTGAAGTTGCAAACTTGGGTGACCAGGGAGATGGTGGTGTCCTTGAAGAAATAAAGAAGCTAGCAAGACCTGGGGAGAAAGATAATGACTTTGAATGCCTATGGATTATCTAGTTCCAATCCAAACCAATGCACATTTATTGAATGTGCCTACTATGTGCCAGTCACTGTGCTAAAATCAGGGGATGCAATTAATTAAAAGATAGTCCCTGCTCTCAAGGAGCTTATAATCTACATAACATATAAAAGGAGGCAAGAAAGTGGGTAAGGACACCAGGAGGTATCTTGTTCATGGAACTGAAACTAGGGAGAGCAGCAGTTGCAAAGTGGAGTGAGCAGAGTCCAGTTTCTGCCCTCTATAAAGGAAAGCACTGGGAGGAGTTACTCTGCCCCTCCAGCCCTCCAGTCAGAGAGGAGGAGGCTGAGGGAGGTGCTGTGAAACAAGATTTGAGTTAGCAGCATTAGAGTGAGTTTAGAAGTGATGGGCTTATCAAGGAAGGGCATCTTGTTCTGTGGAGCTGAAACCAGGCCAAGTGGAGTCCGCTGAGAGTTCAGTTTCTGCCCTCTATAAAGAGAGGCAATGGATCCCATTCAAGATGTCTAAGAGACAATGGGTCTTGTGGAACTAGAAATTAGGAGAGAGGTAGGATTGAGAATAATCTGCATGGAGATAATTGAATCATCTGCATAGATCATTGAAATGATGACATCACCATGTGAGACAGTAACTCTAGGACAGATCCTTGTAGGTCATCCATTGTGCATGGGCATGACCTGGATGAAGAACCAGGATAAAAGCCTGAGTATAAATGAAGAAGAGGTAGGAGAGAGTAGTGTTAGGGAAACATATAGAGGATCTAAGACAAAAATGTGATCAACTGTTTGAAAGGCTTCAGAGAGGTCAAGAAAAATGAGGATTGACTAGAGGCCACTAGATTTGGCAACTAACCCAATCATTGATAACTTTGGAGAGAGTTTTCAGTCCAATGAGAAGGTCAAAAGGCAGATTGTAGAGGATGCCAATGTAAATTCTGGCCTTTTTATCTCAGGGACTAACTGTTCTACTCACCCAAATGAATGCAGGGAGATCCAAGTGTACATTGCTTGACATTGTTAGGGTTTTTATACTGTTGAACTAACATGAATAAATATAAAATACAAACTGAAGCTGATTTGACATGATTTGCTCTTGGTGAACCCATGCTGACTCCACAGCAATCATGACTTCCTAAAATTCTTCCAAACATCCTTTTCATTACACATGATAGAATTTTGCCAAGCCTCAAAGTCAAACTCAAGGGTCTGTAGTGTGAATTCAATTCAAATCGATAAGTATTTATTGAGTCCACTGTTGCATTGGAAATTAGGAGAGATCAGAAATTTAGCTAAGATAGTTACATGACCTTATGAAACTCATGGGGAGCTAGGTGGCACAGTGGATAGAGTGCTAGGTCTGGCGTCAGGAAGACTTATCTTATTTCTGGCCTTAGTGTGTGACTTACTACCTGTGTGACCTTCAGCAATTCACTTAACCCTGTTTGCCTTAGTTTCCTTATCTGTACAATAAGCTGGAGAAGTGAAATGCCAAACTACTCCAGTATCTTTGCCAAGAAAACCCCCATAATGGGGTCATGAAGAGTCACACAGGACTGAAAAACACAACAAAATGAAACTTACATTTTAGGAAGGGAATAAAGCACATTCACAGAGAACTATACAATACACAAAGCTGTATATATCATCTATGTGCCTTTGGGTAACTCTCTTTACTTTTCTGCCTCAGCTTCCTTATTTGTAAAGTGATCCTATGAGGCAGCTAAATGTCAAGGTGGATAGCACTCTGAGTGTGGAGTTGGGAAGGTCAAATTTTATTGCTATGTGTCCCTGGGTAAGTCACTTAACTCTGTCTGCCTCAGTTTACTCAACTGAAAAATGGAGCTAATAATAGCACCTACCTCTCAGGGTAGTTAAGAGGATCATTTGAGATATTTTAAAGTATTTAGCACAGTGCCAGAACATGCCAGGTACTCAACAAATTCTCTTTTCTTTTTTTCCTGTGATTATTTATTGCTTCTATGAAGAAAAAAAAAACCAATATTAAGTGAAGAGACCTTAATGGGTAAAAGCAGTTATTTCCAAAGAAACAATGTTATATATGGCTGATCGGCTGACTGATATTACACTTTTAAGGTGGAGTTTGGTTAGGTTGTATTATAAAGACCAATGTCACCCACTGCATCCTAGGCCATCAAGTCATTTAACTTTCATCTTGCCACTAGGCTTGGGTGACTCTGGAGGAGAGAGTGAGGCCAATGATTTTTCCTGACTCTGCCTCACTTAAATCCAATTCATAAGCAAGTCATGACATCATCCTTATGATGTCATCGGTCCTCTTCAAGAACAAAGGACCGCTACCTACCACCACCACCAATATTATTGTGAAGCTACATTGTTGAAGGCAATTTTTATGTGGGAGTCTCTGTATTCTGTCTGTATTTATTCACCTAAACAATCTTTATGTTCTAGCTTGACCAAATCTGGACTAAAATATATGAATACAGAATGACTCTTAGGAAATTCATCATCATGGTAAAGGATAATCACTTGTTTGCTTAAGATTTTTCTTTTGAAAACAGCTGTCATTAAACAGTAAAATATTGACTAAAGATAGATGATAGGAGTAGAGCTAAAAGGGACCTCAGAAATCATCCCAACCTTTGCGTTTTACAGATGTGGAAACTGAAGCCTAGGGAGAATAAGGAACTTCAGGGTTACACAAGAAGCCACCAAACATTAGATGTGGGGTGTGAACCAAGGTCTTCTAAATCCAAAGCCAGTTAGCTACTCTTTCCACTGGGTCTTTGGTCAGAAGTCAAAGACTGTAATATACACATACATTTGAAATTCAAGTATAATATCTCTTACTGACAGGTTTAATACCTGCCATAAAGGAAGGAAACCTTGTCCAAACAAACAAATGATTATAGTTGACAATAGAAATGTAAATATGAACCTATTTAATGAATTAGCTCATAGCTGTTCTCTATTTAGGTGTATTAACCCAAGTTCAGGGTGACAAACGCATTTTTATTTGTCTTACATGCTAATTGGCCTGTTTCAGGCACAAGTGCACACACGGATACATGTCTAATCCATTTAGAGGCCAACTCTACCTTAGCGAAGCAAGATCAATCATCAACCAGGCATATGTTAAGCACTGATATACCCAGCACTGTGTTAGCCTCAATGAGAGTGGCAAAAGCAGGATAAGACTTATTCCCTACCATTTAGCTGAGGAGTCAAGAATTACTTCTCCCCATTAGAGAAAAATTAAAAGCTGCACTGGAAGAATCAATTCCTTCAGTCCAAGTGACAGTTACCATTAGCTGGAAAAAAATGAGTCCCAAAGCATGATAGATTTAAAGCTGGAATAGAAGCATCATGGATGTTATTTAGGCAGTACCCTAATTTTGCAGCTGAGGAGACTGAAGTTCAGAGAGGTTGTGACTTACATAAGGTCTCACATGTAAGTAACAGTCTGAGCCGGGATTTTAAACTCAGTCCATTGACTTCCAAGTCCAGTGTTTTTTCCATTCAACCACATTTTTGGTCAATTTTCTGAGTCAGAAGAGATCTCATAGACCAGCTAGTCCAACCTCTAAACCTGACTGAGAATACCCTTTACAACATTCCTGATGAGTGGCCACCTGGCTTTTGCCTGAAGACCTCTAGAGAAGGGAAACCCATTTTGGGACAGTCCTAATTCGTAGTGTCCTGGAGCCATCTCATAATGGCTTACTAGAGCCAATCAATTACTAAATTTTCAACGTGAGCACTTACCCCGTGGCAATCAGCAGATTCTACAGATCAGTTCTCCATACATTGCTTATTAGATTATCTAGACTTAAGAAAGTGATGGGAAATGTTAATAATGCAGATTAAATTGCAAAGTGCATCCATCACACACACCCCTGGTTCAAATTGTCCAACCCTGAATCTGCCTCTGCTGCTTCTACCTGTGACTCCCAGTTCAGCCCTCAAGGGTCAATCAAAATTCAGTCTGTTTACCAAATGACAGCTCTTCAAATACTTCATAACCACATCTCCCTCCTAAACATCCCCAACTCTTTCGATTGATCCCCATTAAAACACACAATTTACTTTCCCTCAGTTGCTAGATTTGGAGTCAAAAGATTTGGTTTTGAATGTGGACTCTGCCACTTAATACTTGAGTGACTTTCTGCAATTCACTTAATCTCTGCCTCAGGCTCTTCACCCATAAAATGGGCAAGGGAGTGGGTTAGATGATCCCTAAAGTCCCTTTCAGTCCTAGATCCTAGAGTACACATATACATACTATCCATCAATATTCATCTGTGCAGGTGTACACCCAGGTATACAATAGTATCACACAAATATAATGTAATAGATCTGAGTGGTTTATGATTCGACGAATCAGAAAATAGGGAAATGTGAATGATGGGAGCCACTGACTGGGTGGACAGATAGGTAAGTAGGCAGAAGTGAGGCGGGGAACATGAGAATTCAGCAGGTCTAAGACTAAAATTCTTAAATGAATGACAAATGGGTACTGGACTTGGCTTCCTTACAGCTACCAAGGCTAGCCCCGGTGCCCTGGCTTCCATTCATTCAATCAAGGCTTCATCTGCTCTATAATAGGCGGCATTAGCCTGAGTCGGTCTAGCCCTTCTATGTTGAGTGATGGGTACGCCACAGGAAAGAATCCCTAAAAATCCAAGGACCCCCTGCTTCTCCACCATCTCCCCACCCCACTCCCCAAAAGATTATGAATATTCTGCGGCCTTGACTTTGAGTTTGAATGGCCAATCACAAGCAAAAGCCTTCCCTGGGCCTGGGCGGGGACAGTACCCCCCATAGCTTTGCTGGATTCTTTCTTTTATTTTAGATTCTAATGACTCCGGGCCACTGTTCATTCCTCTTCAACCCCCACCTCTTGCCCAGCCCCCCGCGCTTCCCCTGCCAGGCTGTTTTCCCGTCCCCCAAGCTAGTATCAACAGTTACAATATGACAGGGCAGGCTAAGAAACCGAACACACAACACTCAACCTTATTTACTTTTGAAATCCTTGCTCCCGTTTAGCTGGGGGCTGTATTGTGCCCCTGCCGTTAGACTGGGAGCCCTTATGCAAATGCAAAACAACACTCCATCTTTTCTCCCCTCTCTAATTGACTATTTTCCTTCCTTCCCAAGGCTGCTGTAGCCCTGGATGCGCAATTCAGGAGCCCCCCTCCCTTTTTTCTTCTTTTTCACCAATCCAGGCTTCCGCGCTGTTAATCTAGTTACTTTTCCATCAACACATTTGGTGGAATAGACAAAGGGGATATAATCGTATCCGTGGCTGTTGATGTTCAATTAACCACGTAACCTTTGTGTGCGTCTGTGTGTGTGTGTGTGTGTGTGTGTGTGTGTGTGTGTGTGTGTGTGTGTGTGTGTGTGTGTCTCCTTTCCTCTTTCCCCCACCCTCCCGATTTTTCAAGCAAGCTGCGGGCTGGCAGGCTGCAGCTTTTTCTCGGGGGGCATCCTTGCTGCCTGACCTTCTTCGAGGGGTATCGCTCAGGACCATACAAAGACCTCCGAAACCAGAGGTCTCCCATCCATCCCATCCCCGAGAACTCACTTCGGACCTCTCCAGCCCGGGGCGTGAGGGGCAGGTTGGGGCACCTGAGTTCCAGGACTGAAGACCCACCCCCGCCCCTTCCACGGGGTTGTGGCCCTCTACCCTCCGTGCGTCCCCCCTTTCGTGCCCCCGCAGCTCCCTGGCCGGTGCTCCAGCACCCCTTCGGGCAAGGAGGGAGTTATTTTTAGATGAGGAGGGCGCCCCGCAAAAAAAAAAAAGCCATTTTCTCGCCATTGTTTCGGGGCAGCAGCTGTCATTTACGCTGGCGTTATGCATTCTCCACTGTACCATGCTAATTTTTCGAGGGACAATTTTTCGACAATGACGACTCCGGCTCGGAACAGAAACCCTTTATGGCGCTGGCCCCAGGGAAGCGGCGAACCCTGCCAAAGCAAACAAAGGATCCTTGCTCCGACTGAGCATGTCTCTGCCTTTGATACGGTGTGAAGTTCACAGAACGCTGCCTCCAATCTGCACAGAGTTAACACCTGGTCCAGTGCCTTCTGGCTGCTAATCAAGATATCAATCAATTCTGACCGAAAAATACATACGGAGGGAGACAGAGGATCCGCTCGGATCCCTCTCTGGAGGGGGGCCGGGGGCACAGGGTGGAGAGGGAGCTGGGGCAAAAAGACACCAGAAAATCCCCTCGGTAGGTACTGGCGACCCTCCCCTAGGACCCAGGCCCTTTGGCAATGGGGATTGGGACCTTGAGGGAAGGAAGAAAAAAGCCAGCGCAAAGACTGAGCCACTTAATTAGGCTGATATCATCCCGCCCAAATGTTCCTCAGTGAGGGACGCTTTCATCTTTTGACACTATTGGGTTCTGGGCACCAACATAATTTTGTGATTGAAAGTGAAAACTAATGAGAAATAATTCTGCCGTCTGAAGGGCGCCTGAGGGGGAGGGGACAAGGAGAGGGGGATTGCAGGTGGGGAACTCCAGGGTCTGAGTAGGCCTGGCACTACCATTGGAATGGGGGATATCGAGAAGAAAAACTCCCAGATTCTTCCCTTGGACTGTTTGCTGTCTTCTGAGCATCTGTCTTCAGTATGGCCTTAGCACTTGCCTTGAGGGGGTGAAGGGGAGGGGAGCAGAGGAGAGAGGAGGAGCCTGGAGGGGCAAAAAGAGGAGGAAGGTGTGATTGTGGGTTGTCTGTGAAAATAGTTGGCTACATTCATATGACCTGTAAGGAGATAGTCAAGGATTGTTAGCCCATTTAACAGATGAGGAAACTGAGGCTCAGAGAGGTTTAATGACTTGTCTAGGGTCACCCAACTCCTTTGTGGAAGAGCCTGGACTGATTTCAAGGCCTGTGTCTTTTCCAATATAATTCAGTATCTTAGTACTACCAAGTCATTGGTGGGATAGTAGAGAGACAGTGCTCTTGAGTTCTAGGCATGCTTCCATCATTAACTAGTTGAATGATTTCAATGACTTTGGATTCTGTTTCCCCAACAGAGAATAGGAAGAGAAAATGAAGGAGGTGGAGTACTGTTGACGTTTTCTAAAATTTCTTTTCTAAGGTTTCTTTTGGTTTCTAAAGTTTCTAACATTCTGTTTCTTTTTGAGGGGGTAGGGAGAGGAATGTGTGTGTGTGATTACAGATATGTTCACTCATAGGTTCAGAGAACTCTGGAATAAGAAACTTTCTCTACCAATGCAGATCAGCCACTATTCAGTAATTTACAGACCTACAAGTTTAGTAGGGCCACTGAGAAATTAATGACTTGCCCAGGGTCACTCAGCCATTGTATGTAAGCATCAAGATTTTCTTGACTCGGATCAGCTCTCTCCTCAATACAATATTTCAAAACAAAGTCAAATGCAAGTCATGTCATCATTTCTCTGATGTCACTGTCTTCTTTGAAAACAAAGGGCGAACACAACAACAACTTCTCATTCCTCATGCCAAACCTTTTATGGTTCCATATATCCACCAATCTCAGCTTTCTCACAATATTAGCAGCATGGTACATTAGGAAGAATGTTGAGCTGATCTGGAATGAGGACCTCAGTTCAAATCATGATTCTCCTACTTAATGAGACTTATTTAAGAGACTTAGATAAGTCACTTTCCTTTTCTTGGCCAGTGTTTCTCTGTAAAATGAAAGTGTCGGACTAGCTGGCTTCTGAGGTCCTTTCCATCTCAAAATCTATGATCCCATCATCTTACAGAACTTTTACAAATCCCATCTTGGAGTAGGAATTAGTCATATTGCTTGATTGACAGGGTTAAAATGATTGAAAATGGCTTCTTGAATATTGAACCCCAGTAGAGGCAGCTAGATGGTCCAGTGGATAGAGCACTGTGACTGGAATCAGGAAGACCTGAGTTCAGATCAGACTTCAGACACTAGCTTTGTGACCCTGGGCAAGTCACTTAACCCTCTGTTTGCCTTAAGCCACTGGAGAAGGAAGTGGCAAACCACTCAAGTATCTTTGCCAGGAAAACTCCATGAACAGTTTGGTCTAGGAAGAGTTGGACATGACTAAATAACAACACCCAGTAGGGCAGTGGTAGTGCTTCTTATTTGTGTAGTCCTAACTGCTTTCACACCTAATATTTTATTCGGCCATCACAACAGCTCTCTGAAGCAAGTGAGATAGCAAAATTCAAATGAATTATTGAACAGGTTAAATAATTATAGACCTACAAGTTTAGTAGGGTCGATGAGAAATGAATGACTTGCCCAGGGTCACTCAGCCATTATATGTAAGCGTCAAGATTTTCTTGCCTCAGATCAGCTCTCTCTCCTCAATACTATATTGGAGTACTGAGGGATGGTATGGAGGAGATTGCTGCACTGGGGGGGAGGCAGACCTATATGACCTTCAACTCTGATTTTAGGACAGATCCCCATTTTATAGATGGGGAAATTGAGACCAGAAATAGTAAGTGAGTATCAACATTAGCAGCAGAGGCAAGATAAAAACCTAGGTCTTTGAATGGTTGTCCAATGCCCCTTCCACTATCTTGCACTATGACCAGAAAAAGGGGTTCAATTCTTGGTCCAGTAATCAAGTCAGCATAGGAGAGCAGAATTAGATTCTCAGCCCAGGTAACAGATAATTTTTTAAGGACTCCTAGGGACTAACAAGTATGTACTTTAGAGAGACATATTTACAGTACAAAAATGTATATTGCTAGCTTATATGTTTATACAGATTAAGGACAAATCTATATTTGAACAATTTCCAAAAAATGCTCTAGTAATAACAAATCTATTTTCAAAATTCAGCAAAGTGGAAAAACCCATAGATAGTTCCCGGTCCAACTGAGTCTCTGCACCAGCTCCAGCTGCTCGGCCGTTGTTCTTTCATAATAAAGAGTAGTAGCAGCAGCAGCGTTGATAGTTAACATTTATATAGTAATTTAAGGTTTATAAGAGAGACAGCATGGCGTAATAGCTGGAGCAACAGCCTCAGGAAAGAAATCCTGGGTTCAAGTCCCAACTATGTAACACAGGGTAAGTCACTTAACCTTTTATAGCCACTGGTAGTACTAAAACTGTGTGCAGTTTGCTAAACAGAGGCTCATCACCATTAGTAGAAATCATTGAGAGTTCCATACTTTAATGAAGTTAAAGGTTCTACACTAATCTTCCCCTCCAAAAACAAGTTTTCAATATATTTTATGTACACCAACTAACTTAAACTTCATAATAGATCCATGAGGTAGGAATTATCTTCCCCCTCTCAACTCCCTATCCCCCACCCCTTTTATTTTTTACAGATGAGAAAAACTAAGGCTGGTAGCAACGGACACTTTGAAGGCTGGAGACTATCTTCAGGTACTATAGTCATCTTAGAAGACTTCATTTTTTTCAGTTCAATTTAATTCAGTTCAATTCAATGCCTATTGTATAAGACAGCTAGATGGCACAATGGATAGAACATTGGGCCTACAGTCAGGAAGGCCTGAGTTCAAATCCAACCTCAGATACATACAAGCTGTGTGACCCTGGGCAAGTCACTTAATCCTGTTTGCCTCAGTTTTGTCATCTATAAAATGCACTAGAGAAGGAAATGGCAAACTACTCCAGTATCTTTGCCAAGAAAACCTTAAATGGGGTCATGAGGAATTGGACATGACTAACCATGGAAAGATACTATGCTTTTGAATTCCTTGGCAGGAAAGGAAAAAGGAAGGGCAACCACTGGGTCGACTGGTGCTTATAGGGATAACCCTAATATTACCAAATGAGAAAAAAATGACACAGGCACTGTCCTCAAGATGCTGATGGTATAGAACAAACAAGCATGATACAATGTAGGCTCTGAGGATGACAAAGAAGACTTCCAGGGGAGGTTCTCTGAAAAAGCTTGAGGATAGAGATATCACTTTTAGCTAGTGAAGAGGAATCATTTCTTTCTGCAGAAAACTAGGGACCAGAATGCAGTGTTCCAATTTGTTAAACACTAAGTGGGGGTAAAAGAAGGGGAGAAAAAGTCAAAAGAAACAGAAGCTGTTATTAGGGATTGATGCTTCCCACTGGTTCATCAAAGCAGCGAATCTGTAATCAGCCAGGGACTGACTGACCTGGAAGGATGACCTACAATTTCCAGACCAGACCTAAATTTTTAATGCAATTCAGCAAAGTTTTTTATTTTTATTTTACCTATTTTTTTTAAACAGACAAGTCCAAACTTTACTTAAAACTACATTTTAAGTTTAAAGTTACTTTACAAATCACAATGAAAAAATTAAAAAGAGAACAGTGAAGCAAGTCTCAAAACTACATTATGCCTAACTTTGTTCAAGGGCAATTTTCAGAGGAGACTTTGTGGAGGAAGTCAATTTTTCATTTGGATATAACAGTCATTGATTGGGAATAAGATGGGGGGCTTGGGGGGGGACAATTTCCCAAGTCACCTAGCAACTGGTGCCATTGCCCTCTTTGCCACAGATTGGTTTCCTCTCTACACTCCTTCTCCCCCTGCCCCACCATGAGACCACCACCATTCACCACTAAACAGACTAATAGCCAATGAGCAGAGATTTCTCAATATACATACGGGTGATACAAAAGGAAGGGTAATAACACCTGTTCCTTTCTTACCACACCAGTGTGCTATCAGAATGAATGATGGACTGTGCGGGGAAGGGCTACAAATCTCATCACTTGGAAGAAGTATGCTCCTCAAATACTGAAGAATATTGTTATGGCTCTCATTGCCATTGTTATTGAACCTGGCCTGGCAGCCAGCGACAGGCGGGGTGCAAAGAACTGGGAAAGCAGGCACCCCAGAATCATATGCCTTTAGACCTAGAAGGGAGCTTAGGAGGTCATTGAGTCCAAATCCCTCATTTTACAGGTGAGAAAACTGAAGCACAGAGAGCCCATCATGTATTCATTCAACAAACACCAATTACCTCCCACATGCCAGGCACCAGGGAAGATACCAAGATAAGGCCTGACTGTTCATCAAGGAATCCAAGGTCAATAGCAAAGCTGAGAATAGTGCCTAGGTCTGTTGGCTCACTACCCTAGATTCTGTATAGAGCTGGACTTGGAGTCAGGAAGACCTGAGTTGGAATCTGGGCTCAGACACCTAGTAGCTGTTGCGTCACTCTGGCCAAATAGCTTCATCTTGTTTAACTTCTGTTTTCTTATCTGTGAAACGCAGATAAAAATAATGACACCTACTTCACAGTGTTGCGGTGAAAACAAAATGAGATAATATATGATACTTTGCAAAACTTCAAACTCTATATAATTTTCAGCCTGATTAAATGAGTAAATGAGACTTGAACTTCTATCTACCCCTATCTTTTATGGTTATTCCCCTCAAAACACAGCTCCAGAAAAGCAGAAGAGTGATCATTGATTGAAGGCTGGAAGGAGCCTTAGAAATCATCTAATCCAATACTGTTCATCAAGGAATCCAAGGTCCTTTTACAAATGAGAAGCTGTGGCCGAAGGGGTCAAGATTACACAGAGAAGTGACATGAATGTAGGTCATTTCACCACAAATCCAGTGGTTTTCTCAATGTACTGTGCATATCTTGAATTCTAGCCTGTGATCACAGGGCTTGTGTGGAATCCATAGGCAACCAGAGCATGTGGTCCATTGGTTCTGCCCTTGCCTTCCTGAATTCAGGTTCCTTGTTCACTGGTCAGTCAATCAGCCAGTTAATAATCGAGTATTTAGGAAACATCTATTTTATGCTGGGTATGGTGAAGTTTTACAAGAAAATGAAGCCTGCCTTCAGAAAGGTTATAGTTTATTTGAGAAGACAAGGCATACAAAGATAATAGGAGGTCTCTAGGGCCTGGGGTGGGAAGAAAAAAAAGAAATTTGCATGATAACTAATTTATATTTAGAAGAAATAGCAAGTAGTACATAACAGATTTGCAGTTTCATGTGCAATCTTTTTTTTTTATTATACTATGTTATAGAAATGCTTGTTTTATTCCATAAATTAAAAAAAATTTAAAATAGGTCTTTCGTCGAGTGCCATTCTATATTTGACAATATGATACGGTGGAAAGAGTCCAGAATTTAGACTCAGAGGTCTTGGATTCAAATGATAACCCTGCAACATCCCTCCTGGACCCATCATCTAACTTCTTGGGCTTGTGGGCCCTCAAATGGAAAGCCAGATGGCTGAACTAGAAGACCCTTAAGGGTCCTTCCAACTCCAGACCCATCTTGTCTTCCTATGACCTTAAAAGGTGAGTGAGCCTTAGCAATAAGGCCCTCCATGCAGGGAACAAACTGGGGAAGGGGAATGGAGGGAACCCAACAAAATAAAACAACCCGAGAACCAAAAAAAATAACACCCAGAGATCATTGCAAAGATAAAATACTGGGGAAACCACAGCCTCACCTGGCAGGTTTCAACACATACCTATGGTTTGTTTACCTACGTGGAGCTCAGTTCAGGAGCCCAAGCCCTGCACAGTGTTAGTAACAATGGGCTGGGGGATGGACTGTACTTCTAAACTGTTTTAAAAAGATTGTCTCTACATGCAGCTAAGCTGACATAGTTAAAAATAGAACAGGATCATAGAATGTTAGAGATGAAAGAGATGTTAAGGATCATCTAACTCAGCCTAGTCTTTTTACAGAGGTGGAAACTGAGGCCCAAGTGAATTAAGTGACTTGCCTAAGGTCCCAGAGTTAACAACAGGTGTTTTTTTTTCATTTCTAGTACAATATTCCTGAATTTTTGCCTCAGTCAATCCCTGGGAGTTTTCTAGATATTTGATATTTAGGCATTGTGTGCCCAGTTTGGGGGCATCATAGGTGGTCATGTATCCCCTTGGGGGGGAGTAGAAGAAAGCCATCAGTGAAACTGTTGAATTCTCTCCTTTCTGCACCTGTCTCCCCTTCCCGAACACCCAATGTATCACTTTCTCCCCTTCCTTTTCCCCATGTTTGCTCTCATAGTAGAGTCAGTTAATCTCCCTTAAATTAATGCCAGTCTCCCAGAAGCGGGTATTTGAATTATAATAAGGGACTTTTTTGAGGCTTGAAGCTGTTGTTAGCAAGAAACAAATATTCCATATTAAGTACTTTATAAATTTTAAACACCACATAAATGTGGGTTATTGGGAGGGCAGCTAGGGGAGGCAATGGATAAAGCATTAGGATCTATAGTCAGGAAGACGAGTTCAAATCTAGTCTCAGATACTTACTAGATACCAAGTGACCTTGATCAAGCACTTAACCCTGTTTGCCTCAGTTTCCTCATCAGTAAAATAAACTGGAGAAAGAAAATGGCAAACCACAAACTTCTTTGCCAGAAAGACTCCATATAGGGTCACCAAGAGTCAGACATGATTGAAATGACAACACCAAATGTTAATAATTAATAGGAAATTCAGAGGAAGAACTGGGGTAATAAAAGTAGAGGAAAAAGCTTCAAAGGAGGAGATGGGACTTGAATGAAGTCTTGAAGGATGGGGAAGATTTGGCTAGTGGGAGAAGAGGGAGCAGCTTATCCACTATGCTCCCTAAGAGCTCACCCTTGGTGATCTCATGTACCTCCATGACTCACATTTCTATATTTATGCAGGTGCTTTGATCTGTTGGTCAAGTATTTGCACTGAATTCTGACATCCTCTCCTCGAAGAATCATTAGCAGTTCAAAGTTGGAAGGGAGCTGAGAGACCATACATTTAAGTTCAACCCATACTTATCCCAGACTCAAAGAATTTTATAGCTAGAGAGATAATCTTGTCAGTCACCGGCAAGGGAAGCGGAGTCGGGGGTGGGGGGGTGGAGGGGGGTAATCCATCTTTTGTTTGACAACCTAGAAAACCAGAGAAGTTGTCATTTCCCAAAGCAGGGAGGATGGATTATACTTCTAAACTGGATATTTAGCTATTCCACTTTTGGGCAGCTCTGATTTTTAGGAGACAGCTTGGTGGTTCAGTGAATAGCGCTAGATCTGGAATCAGGAAGACCTGAGTTCAGATCCAGCCTTACACACTTACTAACGGTGCGCTCCTGGGTAAGTCACTTAACCTCTGTTTACCTTAATTCACTGGAGAAGAAAATGGCAAACCACTTTGGTATCTTTATCAAGAAAATTCCATTTGGGGCCATGGAGAATTAGACTTGACTGAATGACAAAATTTTTAAGGATTCTTTCTCCCCTGATTTCCAGGCTAAATTCTCTTCTTTTAATGACTCTCTCTCTCTCTCTCTCTCTCTCTCTCTCCCTCTCTCTCTCTGTCTGTCTGTCTATCTCTGTCTCTCTCTCTCTCTCTCCTCTCTCTCTTCTCTCTCTCTCCTCTCTCTCTCCTCTCTTCTCTCTTTCTCTCTCTCTCTCTCTCTCACGCATACTCATATACATGTATATGTACATACATATTAAAGAGGGAGACCTACTTGTGTGACTTGGGCAAATAATCATAGTTTTAGAGCTAGAAGGAAGGAAACATGCATTTATGAAGCACCTACTATGTGCCAGGCACTTTTATAAATAGCATCTTATTTGATTTTTCACGAAAACCCTGGGAAGTAGGTTTAGCCCCATTTTACATTTGAGGAAAATGAGGCAGATAGAGGGTTTAAGTGACTTACCCAGGGTCACACAGCTATTAAGTGTCTGATGCTGAGTTTGAACTCAGGTCTTCCAGACTCCACGACCTGAGCTCTGTCCTCTTAACTGGAAGGGACCTCTGTCCACTTAACTGGACACAGATCACATCTAATCTAAAGCTTTTCTTTTGCAGGTAGGAAAACAGAGAGCCGAGGAAGGTGAGTGACTTGCTTAAGCTTGCACAGGGAGTAAATTCAGGTCTTATGATGCCAAAGTCAATGCTTTTTCCAATGAACCATTGTGCACCCTCAATAAGCAAAGACCTTCAGCGAGGGAGTACTTACTACCTTACCTTTAGCAGCACATTCTACTTCTGGATAGCTTTAATTACTTTTCTCCTTTTATTGAGTTGATAGTTGTCTCTTTGCAACTGTCCCCGTGTTGCTTCTGTTTTACCCTCTGAAGCCACACTGACTAAATCTAATTTCTCCTCAAATACTTGAAGCTGCTATCATGACCTCCCACTAAGGCTTCTCTTTTCTCTTACAAACCTTCCCAGTCCCTTCAGTGATGGTTGCATATTGTGGCCTCTGGTCCTCTTACCATGCTGGTTGCCCACCTCTGGACTTCCTCTGGCTTGTCAGTGGCCTTTCTCTCTGCCTTTTAGATAGCTCTATCTGAATTTCTTTCTGGCACCTCAAACTTATCATATCTCATCCTAAACATGTTCCTATCCACCTGTTCTTCTTTCTAAATTCTGACTTCTGTCAATGGCACCATCATTCTTTCAGGCACACAGACAGGCTCATAACCCTGGAGTCATCTTTGATCCTTCTCCCTTCCTTACCAATTATTTGCCAAATTCTATTGCACATATCTTCTCCTGGCCATTTATTTTGATATTTCTCAAGTTCAGACACCTTTATCACTTCTCAGCTGGATAGCAGTGATAGTTTATTCACCAACCTTCTTGTCTCTTGGATTTTAATTCATCCTTCACAAAACTACTAAAATATAGGTCTGTCTTTTGCTCAAGGAATTTCCATTACACATACTCCTCAGCTTGCCATTTAAGGGTCCCCATAAGACTTCCTTTTGAGATTTTCACCCCTTCCTCTATATCCAGCCAAACTATCCTCTCTTGCCTCAATTGTACTTGAAAAGCCCCTTCTCCCTATACCCCCTAGCTCCCCATTGCTGAAATAAAACACCTTTCTATCTCTGTCTGTTGAAATCCTTCTAAGCCTAGCTCAAATGTAAACTTCACCATGAACCCTTTCCTCATCACTCCTTACATTATCCCTGAAACACCCCCCCACACCCCCAAATTGAAAATGATCTCTTATTCCTGACATTTTCAGAATATTTTGGAATGTATAGTCAAAGGATCATAGATTTTGAATTGGAGAAAGGGCTTCAGACCTCCTTATTTTAGATGAGGATTTTTAGGCCTAAGAGGTTGTGACTCACACAAGGTCATAGAGCTAGTACGGTGGCAGTTTTCCTCTGACTCCACATCCATCTCTCTTTCCTATAATCCACCTTTTCTTTGCTCCTATCACATTATCTTGAGACACACTTATTTGTGTGTATGTCATCTGTCTCCCAGCCTCATCCAACCATTAGTTTTCAACCTTAAGGTCAGGGACTATATGGTTTTTCATCTTTGTTCACCCAGGGCTAGCAAGGTACTTCGTACAATTTTTTTTTGGAGGGGGAAAGGTAGGGGAAAGGTTCTGGGTTTGTGGTTTTATCATTTCAGGGGAATTCAATGCAGACTGACTGTTTAGTCTTTGAAAGCAGCTGGGGAGAGGGTGGTGGGTGCTGAGAGGTTGTTATATTTCCTTGGTATGGAATAGAGAAGCATTTATTAAGTACTTACTATATACCTAGTATGGTCACCTAGACTGTATGTATCAGGGAGAGGATCTTCCAACTCCAAGTCTTTGTAGCTCTAATGCTGGCCTATGCCACAATAACTTACACATAGTAGATAATTGAGAAATATTTGTTGAATTAAAGTGAATTGGATATTCCTAACAAGGTGAAAAGGAGAGGAAGAGGGAGGGGGGAGAAGGAGAGGGAGAGAGGGAGAGGAACAGGGGGTGAGGGAGGGGGAGGGGGAGGGGAGAAGAACAGGGGGAGAGGGAGGAGGGAGAGGGAGAGAGGGAAAGGGAGGAGGAAGAGAGAGAGGGAGAGGAATAGGGGGAGAGGGAGAGAGGGAGGGGGAGAGGGTGTGCAAAGGTATAGAAGTAGCAATGAACAAGTCATAGGGATTACATCTAGATTAGAGCTGACCTGATTTGAATCAAGGGTACATTCTGGGTGGGTTAGGTTGGATCAGATTATAGAAAGCCTTGAATGCCAGAATGAAGAATCTAAGCTGATTCAATAGGCTTACTTTGGGTCGCTAAGCAGGGGAGTGACAGGTTGAAAATACTATTTAAGGGAGATTAGTTTAATTATAAAAAATCAGCATGTGGCAGGGGGTCAGTTCATCCACACCCTTGGTATACCTTCTGTCATAGAGATAATGGGGCAGCATCACACAAGTGGACCTCCTCAGATTGCCTGACTGGTTGTTAACCATCCCTGGATGTTCTCAGCACTCACTATTCACAAACACTAATATTTACATTCTTTCTCTCCTTCGATTTCCCCTGACAAGAAGAAAATTGAAATGACAGAATTCAGTCGGCAGCTTCGACCTCCCTCCTCTCCCTGACTTCTACTCCAAAGAAAGGCCCTGGGAGAAAAGAATGCTAGGGATACTTCTCAGCTGGCCTTCAGGGTTGACCAAGGTGACAGAAACAACTTGAGGGTAATCTATTTCCTTTTTAACTAGAAAAGAAAATTAACACTTTCTTCCCTCAACTCCAACATACACAGACCTTAACACAGAGCCAATTTGGAAAACACACATGTGTATACACTCACATACATACACACAAATATGTATATGCATAAATACATGCATACATTTATACACACATATCCATGCATATCCATGTGTATATACATGCATATGTATAAACATAAATGCATGCAAACATTTATATCCATACATATCCATGTGTATACTTACACCTGCAGATAGTGTACCTTCTAGGGGCTGGCCATGTTGTTCTAATGCCAAATGTATATTTGCCTAAAAGACAATCTTACAGAGAACTCATAAGGAAAGTGTTCACAAAGAGGTCAGTAAAAGTGATACATGGACACTTTCAAGGTCTCTCTGAAGAACTTTGGTATCATTGTGAGACATGGGAGACACTGATACAGGACCAAAACAGCCTGGCATGCCTGCATCAAAGAAGGTGCTGTGCTGTATGAGCAAAGCAGATTGCAGCAGCTCAAAAGAAACATGAGATATGCAAATTTAGAGAAATCTCTACTCTAAATGTTCATATGGATTATTTGTGCTTGACCTGTGGTAGAGCCTTCTGAGACTGTACTGATTTGATCAGCCATAGTCAGAAAACACTATTCCTTGACCACAACATAGTGTTGATTGAAGGGCAACAGCCAGTATATGTATATATATATATGTATGTATCTATATATGTATATGTATGTATCTATATCTATATCTAGCTATACATACACACGTGTATATACATATACCTGTGTGTATATGTAGTATATGTGTATATACTTATGTAAATGTATGTATATATAAAATTATATATAATAACATAAAATATATATAATTTTTAATCTGTAAAATAGTTGAAATCCTCAGCTATCTTGCCAAGAGCCAGTCAAATCATGCACTTAAGTGTCGGAAGGTCCTAGATTCAGAGATGGAAGGAAACTTAGAAGTCACTGACTCTGACCCCTTCATCTTATAGATGAGGAGACTTATAATCTGCCTTTGATTCTTGGCTTTGCTCCTTCCAGCTGTGTAACTTTGGGGAAGTTGCTTAATTTCTCTCGACTTTAGTGTCCTCATCTATAAGCAGAGTAGGGTGAAATAGTTACTAAAAGTTTCTTCCACTTCTAAATCCTTTGATACCCCATTCCCTTTCTCCTTTCTGTAAAGTAACCCAGGTAACTGATGCTTCCCACCAAGGATCATAGATTTTAAGCTGGAAGGAACCTTGGAGATCATGCACTCCAGGCTTCTTCATTTGACAGATGTGGAAAGTGAGGTCTAGAGGTCTAGAGAGATTAATTGGCTTGGCCTGAGCCACATAGTTTTAATAAGGGGAAGTTGGAGTGGTAGGATTCAAGCCCAGTTCCTCTGATGTCAGAGCCATTATTCTTTCAGGTAGACCAAACTACCTCACAATGAGTAGTTCCATCCCCAGTCACAGCATTGTTTGGATCTATGCCCATTTCAGATTCTTCTCTGTAGTCCCTTTTCTCCAGAGTTCTCTGGGTTTCATAGAAGGCTGTTTGCTTTGCAATTTAACCTCTCATGATATACTCTCTTGTTATTTTTGTTTAATGTTAATTTTGTTTAATCCTCAACTAGATTGGAGCTGCTAAGGTCAGAGGTCAGAGGATCATAGGATTTAAAACTAGAAGGTCTTCAAATTTTAGAGCTCATCTAGTCTAACTTTCTCATTGAACAGAAGAGCAAACTGAATCCCAGAAAAGGGAAGTGACTTACCCAAGTGATTCCATCTTTTGCATCCCCTATGTTGCTTTGTACAGTGCTGGGCATATAGTATACTAACAGGATGGAATAAGTCTCTAGTATGAATTAATTCATTAAATCAAATTCCTCTGTAGTAAGAGAGACTTGGACCAGTACAAGGTACTGGACCCCAGGTAAAAACAGCACAGGAAGGGAGCTTCAAAGGCAAACTTTTATGAAGTCATCGAGACAAGTCCTTGCCTGCAAAGAGTAAGTCTAGGACTGTGGTGCAGAGTAGAGAGTATACCTCACATAAATGGAAAATGTATGGACTGTACAATGTCAGCATGATATATTTAGTAGCAGGATAGTCATAGAGCTTCTGATGCATACTAGTTTACTGACCATAGGTAAATCACTTAAACTGAGGCAACTCTCTAAGACTAGAAATTTTAATCCGTTGGATTAAAATTTAATCCATTTGTAGAAGGAGGAGTTCCTCATATGGCTCAAATCATAGATCTGGGTCAAATATATATACATACATACATGCATATATATGTATTACATATACACACACATATTTAATATATATAATTATATATGATTTAAATTTTAAGGTTTGTAGAAAGAATATGAATGTACATGAATAAATGGCATCATTTACATAAGATATCCTTTAGGGAATCACAGAATTTTAGAACTGGAAAGGGCCTTTGTGGTCATCCAGTATGATCCTTTCATCATACAGATGAAAAAACTGAGTTCCAGAGGTGAAATGATTTGCCCAAAGTTACACAATTGGTGACAGCCTGGCTTGTCAGAGTAGTCTCTGAATTTCCCAGTTATTGTTCTTATCTCTATATGATCCTGCCTTTAGACTTAGAGTAGGGGAAGAAGAAGGACATGTGCCTTGACTAGTATCCATTCCTAAACCACACTTGGATACTGCTCATGGAATAGAAGTCCATACCAAAAGAAGACTTTACCTGCCATTCAAACATATTACTCTTTCCCTTTCTTCCCTCCTTCCCCCAATTCTCACTCATGGAAATTTGCTCCATTGGACATTTTCCCCAAAGAATTCTAGTGTTCCTGGCAGAAAAAACATAGCTTTAGGCAATGGGAAATGATATTTGGGCCACTCTTTTCATCAACCAGAGCTAGGGATTGATACATTGGGGCAAGATTATTGGGGCAAGGAAGGGAAAGGAAGGGAAGGGAAGGGGAGAGAAGGGAAGGGAGGGAAGGGAAGGAAAAGGAGGGAAGAGAGGAAAGGGAAGGGAAGGAAAGGGAAGGGAAGCTGCTCCCAATGCTTCTCTGACTCTCTGGCACATGCAAGATGCTGTCCCCCCAGGGGAGAAGAGAATTACACCAAATAGGTTCATAACGCAATCCACAGATGTCAGGATGGCGCACAGAGCGTGAAAAAGATTGTACTGCAATTATCTTATGCCTTACGGAGTGCTGTTATTTCTGTGCAGAGCTGAGTAGTTTCCTAATTGGATTCGATTTCCCAATTATGATCTCGGGTGTGTGTGCGTGTGTGTGTGTGCGTGTGTGTGTATGTGTGTTTAGTTCTTGATTTTCTGGTAATTCCGATCTTTACTCCTTCCTCTGGTTTATTGTAGCTGCTGCCATGACCTCCCCCGCATCCCTACCCCTTCCCCTGCTTCAGGGGAGAAAAGACCTTCTCAAGGTACCTCCCATTCCTGTGCTTTTCCACCCTTTACCAACTGAGACCAACAAGCCTTAGCCCTGGGCATAGTGTAGAAAGTACCTTTTGTTCTCCCTGGGTGTGAGGAATTGAAGAGGAGTGAACAATCCTATGTAAAGAGCTAGGATCCAAGGGATCGAGGCTCCTAATGTTGCAGCTGTCCTGAGGAAGGGGTGGATAGGATTGGCTACGTCCAGGCCAGAGAAGCAAATAAGGGGTAGCAATATGGTTGGCCTCATGCATAAGCAAAGCAATAGGTTGTCTGTGTGCCAGGGAGGTCCAACAGTATCTTTCATCAACCATAGCAACTTGGAAATCTGCTAGTGGATTCATTTCTTTGAGTTAAAAAAACTACCTTGTATTCAATTTGTATAATTTGTCTTCCTGTTATAATAAGTATATCATAATTATGTTAATTTAATATCATAATAGAATATTATTAATTGTATTAATAATATACTATGTTAATATGTGATGTCAATTATGTTATAATTATATTAATTTAACATTATTATAATATTATAATATGAGCTGCTTTTCCTTTTGTACTCCTGGAATTTAGCATAGTGTCTAGCTCTTAATAGATTAATAGATGCCATTCATTAATTGATTTATTGGTTGTCTTTTAACATGGAAAAACCTGGAAGAGAGAGTATTATAGTCCTTTAATGTAAAAGAGTAAATATCCCTTAATGTAAAGGAGTTTATTAAAAAAAATAAACTAAAGACTCATACAATGTTCGATTTGGAAGGAAACTTAGATGCCAGTACCTTTATTTGAAAAGTGACGAAAATGATGTTTCAGGTCATCCAGAAAATTAATGGTGGATCCTGGAGCATTCAGGCTTCTTTATAATACAATGGAAGGGCTATAGAAAGAGCTTTGGAGTTGTAAGCCAAACATAGATGCTCTGACTTAGACCCCGTGGTTTCTCCCACTGCATATCCCACTGCCAGTATTCAAATAACACTGGCTTCACCATTTTGGGACAAGATGCAACGTATTTGTCTTTTACTTTTTCTTTTACTTTTTTTGTATCCCCAGTGCAGTGCCTGGTGCATAGCAGGTGATTAATAAATCTTTATTGACTGTCAGTTTTGGTAGCAGGTGGGTATCAGATGCTTTGTAGGCTCTCATTATCCTTGAGACCTGCCCCACTACGAGGAAAAGGTAAAAACAAAATATCATAGGAACATAGATTTAGAGCTGGAAGAGTCCACAAAGCCTCATGTACCCCCATCATTTTATAGATGAGAAACTGAGGAATAAGAAGGTTAAGTGCTTTGCCTGAGCTCATGCAGGTAGATGAAGCAGGTAGTCGTTGTTGTCATCATCATTGTCATCGTCATTGTCATCGTCGTCGTCGTTGTCATTTTCTACCAGTGGGTCCCAAGAACATTTTTTTGTAGGGATGATCAGTGTATGTGCTTCTGTTGGTGGCATCTGTGACTGAAAGTACTCTGGGAAATAGCTCTCATGGATCCAGCACCTTTTAACTCTAAAGTCTGAGTCTACCTGATTGGGAAGAGCCAATGGGGGAGAGAAATACATCTGTAGTTGACAAGAACCGAATGATATCCAAAAAACAAAAGCTTGTATGAAAAGAGGAGGAACTTCAACAATGTTCCTTGGAGACGTATACATTCATTCAGTGACTACAACCAATAATTGGTAGAAGCACAAGGTATTGGCTAATCCTCCTGGTTCACTATTGGGACAAATTATCTACTTAGGTGCTTGTTCCCTGGACTGGATTTTCAAGTGAAATTTAATTAAATTATGGTGGGCTTTGCCTTTTCTCCAGATGGGATATTATTTGCATTGTTGTTGTTGAGTCATTTTCAGTTGTGTTCAACGCTCTGCGGCCCTTTTGGGGGTTTTCTAGGTAAAGATATTGGCGTGGTTTGCCATTTTCTTCTCCAGCTCATTTATGCAGATGAAGAAATTGAGGCAAACAGGGTTAAGGGACTTGCTCAGGTAGCGTGTGAGACCAGATTTGAACTCAGCAGGGAGATAAATCTTTCTGATTTTGAGCCTGCCTCTATGCACCGTGGCACCACCCAGCGCCCTTTATTTGCATAGCTGCCTTCATTTAACAATTAGATTCCTGACAATTAGATTCATCCTGGGTCATCTCCAGTCATCCTGATGAATATCTGGTCACTGGATTCAGATGGCTCTGGAGGAGAAGTGAGGCTGGTGACCCGCACAGCCCTCCCTCACTCAAAACAAAGTCAAGTGCAAGTCATGGCATCATTTCTCTGATGGTATGGTCTTCTTCGACAACGAAGGATGAACACAGCAACAACCAATAATACTTTCATACTTGTGGTTACTATGTTCTTACTGGTTAGGATACTTCTACTTGTGCAGGTAACGACCCATCCTCATCAACTTGTCCAGGCCAGTTCACGACATTTCTTTCCATAAATTCTCTATACAAGATCTCCTCCACCTGGTAGAAGTCTTCCTCTTGGCATTTCAGATGAATTTACCAAACACTGTTATTAAGCACCAACCAAGGGAATACACTATGCTAGGCACTAGGGATGATACAAAGATTAAACAATAACAACCCCTAAATCCATTACAGTCTAGTGGAGGAGAGTGAAGTGTAAATAAGAGTTGTGCACAAAAATTGTGAGACAAGTTCAAATGTGTTAAAGGCAAAGGAAGGTAGAACCGAGATAAAGTATTTAAATATAGGATGAATAAGGAGAGATCATTTTCTACTGGGTAAGGATCAGGGGAACCTTCAGGGAGGAGGTCATTACTCAGGTAGGGCCTGAAGGGAGCAGATTTCAAAGATTGGAGAGGAAGAAGAAGGATGGTACAGGGAAATAGTCTAGACAAATTGTTCTGAGTCAGGGAAGCATGGAATGAGATCAGAAAACCCTATGTTGTCTAGTACGTAGAACGCTTTGTGGGTACTATGGGAAAATCAGGCTGGAAAGGTACCATGAGACCAGATTATGTAAGACCTTTAAATGCCAAGTTGAAGAGATTGGATCTTATTCATAATCAATAGGGAGTAATTGAAAGTTGCCTGGTAGCAGATGCGTGTGATCATACTTATGTATCAGGAAGACTATTTTGGTGTGAGTAATAGATTAGGTCATAGGATTTTAGATTTAGCATCTAGTCCAGTACTTTCGGTTTACAAATAAGGAAACTGCAGTCCTTAAAGAAAAAATGACTCTCTTAAGATCACACATCTTGTAAGTGGCAGAACTAGGATTTGGCCTTATCTTCTCATTCCAAAATGGCTCTCTCAATACATCAGGCTAAGGAGGCAAGTTATGTCCCTTCTCTGGACCTGTATGCTCATCTGTAAAACAAAGGGGGTTGGGCTAGATGACCTTTAATGACCTTTCCCTCTTCTCATTTGCCAGCCTATGAATTCAGTTCAATGTGTACTAATTTAGGCACTAGTGATAGAAGTACAAAAAGGAAAACAACTCTGCCTTCAGGGAACTTACATTTTACTGATGTTATTAATGAATAGTGCAAGTGTTACAGGCTTCCTAGGTGATAGGATTTAAAGTTCTAGATTTAGGTATGGGAGAGTAAGAGGCATTGAGGGAGGGTTACTAGAGGAGCTAACTGAGGAAGCATTATTTTGGGATGTCTTTTTTTTGGCCAATTGAAAAACCAAGTTAGGTTTCAAATCACTCTTTTTCCACTGTAGAGCAATTAAACTAATTTCCTTTTTATAGTGATATAATATGATGGAAAAATGGTTTTGTTTGGTCTTCATACATAATTCCTAAGAAACGATGGTAGTTGACATTGTACAACATTTAGCCAACCTTTCATCTCTCAATGACTACCAGGTTTTGGATGCTATCCAAAGAAATAGAAATATCATATTCTTTGTGGCCTACTCTTAAGTCCACATAAGCAATTGTAGGTTAATTCCAGCTGCCCTGAGCAGAGTATATTTAACAGGAGTGGGTTGGCAGGTTTGTTTAGAGAACATTTCTGTACAAGAGTAAAATCCCATGGCCTTAGAACCCTATTTTCATGAAGCTTTGCCAGAAACTGTGACCTCTACTCAGTGTGTTACAAATAAATACTCAGCAGTATTAGTTGGATGATTGAATGAAAGAATGAAGGAATGAGGCACGTGCTACAATGAGAAATGAGCACTGAGTTTTCATCTGGCTTCTGTTAATTATTATTGCAAGTCACTTTCTTTTTCTAGACCTCATTTCCTCTTCTGTATGATAAGAAAGTGGGACTAGGTAGCTTCTGAAATCTCTTCAAATCTAAAGCGATGAAACTGCAAGTGAATTGTGAGTTTTGCTGTTCTTTGGAGGGATATAATAGACTCCAATCATCTTAGAATTAGAAGGGGCCATGGGGGTCATCTCTTCTAACTTTGCACCCCATGCAGGGATGTCCTTTACAACTTCCAACTAGCGTTCATCCAGCTGCTTCTTGTGAGAGAATGCTCACTACCCCATGAGGGAATTGTTCACTTTGTACAACATCAATTGTCAGAAAGCTTCTTCTTAGACCAAAAAGAAACTTGTCTTTCTATACATTCCATTCATTGCTGCTAGTTCTGCTATCTGGGACGAAGCAGAACAAACTCATGTCTTCCTTTATTTGACAGCTGGTGCAATGGAAAGACTATTGAATTAGGAGTCACAGAACATGGGTTCAAAGTCAAGCTCTACCACTTACTACCTGAGTGATACTTGGTAAGTCAGAGGGACATCATTTTACAACACATTCCTTCCTGAAATAGTGAGCTTCCTGGGTCATCTAGTTTGATCAATTCATTTTACTGAAGGAGAAACTTAGGAGATTTCCTCAGGGTCAGATGTGGAACCTGAAACAAGGTCTCCCTAACTTTAGCACTTTAACCACTATGGCCCTCTATGGGCCTCAGTTTCCTCATCTGTAAAATGAAGTGGTTGAGTTAAATGATCTTTGAAGTCTTTTGTCAGTTCTAGATCTGTGCCTCTAAGAATTTTAACATGACCTCCATTTCTTGCCCCTATTCCCAAGTCTTATCTTCTCCAGGTTAAACACCCTCAGTTCCTTTAAAGAATCTATGATGACAGATGTGTCATTTCAATATCACTGAAATTGTTGAAAGTGCCCCTAAATCACAAATCCCATGGTCTTCATGTATAAATCAGAAACTAAACTGTGAATTACTTTAGGAGAAACTCAGTTTAGATTTTCTTGTGGCTCCTTAAATGCTTTTCAATAAAAAAGTTTGAAACAGCCTGTGTTGTTTATTTTTTTCCTTCTAAATCTTTCCTTTTTGAAAGCAAAGCCAGTGATCTTTGACCCATTTGCTTTGCCCACAGAGATGACAGGAAGAGATACCTTAAACAAAGAAGACAAAGGTGAGCTGGTGCTGTTGTGCCCACTAAATGGGGAAGCCAGGAAAAGATTTGGCACACAGCCCTTCCCATAAATGTCAGCAGATTTAGGAAGCCCAGATTTATTGCTTTGGTTTCACCTGGATGTCAATTACCCAACAATATAACATTGCAAATTAAGAAATCTGAGGAACAGAAACATTAGACTGAACAGTTGAGACTTCGCCATTTTAATTCTTCTTCAATTGCATGGGAATTATACTTTACCACCAACTAACTGTGAGCCAAACTAGGAAAGAGAAGCTTTCTTGTCCCTCTCCCACCCTCTCTTTAACCCCTACCCTCATCTTCACCAGCATCCTTTTCCTCCTCCTCCCCCTCATCTTTGCTCGACACTTCCATTCCCCCCAACTAGAGCCTTCATACTGCCCATTATACTCATTATGTGCCCTACTCTAAATTAAATTTCCCCAAGGTGTTCCATGTAGCAGGCCTTTCTTTCTCTATCCCCATCGAAACCTATTCACATTGTGTCTCAATCTTTAAGGGGCTTGATAGGTAATCAAGTTAATCTCATATTTAGTGAAAGTCTTGGATTCAAATCCCATCTCTGACATTCACTAGCTGTGTGACTTTTGCTGTTGTTCAGCTGTGTTTAGCACTTCATGAGTTTGGGGTTTTCCCGGCAAAGATACTAGAGTGGTTTGCCATTTCCTTTTCCAGCTCATTTCACAGATGAGGAAACTCAGTCAACAGGGATAAATGACTCCATCAGGGTGACATAGATGGTAAATGTCTGAGGCCAGAGTTGAATTCAGGTCTTCTGACTCCAGGGCCAGCATTCTATCCAGTGGGTCACCTAGTTGCCCCTGTGTGACCTTAGACAAGCTTATCTCTCCCTCTTTGATCCTCTGTTTTTTCAGTCTGTAAAATGAGCACCTTGGTTTGGATGCTCTAAAGTCCTTTCCACCTCTGACATCCTATGGTCGTCTATTTCAAGTCAGGCTGATGGCAGTTTGTTTACAATGCTATCCCTTCCAAAGATTTGCATTAAGGTTTTAACTCAAGAGAGTGGGTACTATTCAGTTATCAGACACTTCACTGAACCTATGGGGAAAATGTTTTGGGGGCAAAAGAGTGTTTTGTTGCTCCTAAGGCTTGATTGGTAGATATTTATTTTATTATGTGAAGCTAGCCCTGGTTGTAATCCCTGCAGATTATCTCACTGTTTTGAATTTTTTAAACTTTCTCATCCCATAGGCAGAGCCATCCTTCAAGTATGGCAAATATTTCTCAAAAGTATTCTCTATTGGCAAGGTCACTCAAAGGGTATGTACCGGGACCCTTAAAAAAAGACTTTCTTTTCCTTCTCTTTCTACCTCCCAGTATTTTGATCCAGGTTAAAATAAGTACCCAGGACATCCTTGAAGATGGAGAGGGGGAAGTTTGAAGAAGGGAAGAAGCATGGGAATGTGGAAATGAGGATTGTAATCTCAGTCACTTTGCCTCATTTGTCTATATCAGGGGATTTATAGACAGACTGAATGTATACCTATGTTCCTCAGTGTGTGTATATGTGAATGTTGAAAGCATCAGCTAGATCAGCTATCTCCTCCTTTACCTATGGGCTCCATTCCTGAATTATGGTCAAGCCCCCAACATTGTAATGCTCCTTATAGCCCAAGTGAAGGGCCTTGGGACATTGGACTGACCTGCCATAATTGAAGGATAGCTCTGCCCATCAGCCTGATTTTGTTTTTGTATCCTAGGCATTTGGCACAGTGCCTTGCATATTTGTTTAACCTGGAGAAGATAAGACTTGGGGATGGGGCAAGAAATGGTGGTCATGTTAAAGTACTTAGGGTCATAGATACAGAGTTGACAGGGACCTCAAAAATCATCTTATCCAACAACCTCATTTTACAGATGAGAAAACTGAGACCCATGTAGAGGGCTTCATAGTGGTTAGGGAGACCTGGCTTCAAGTTCCACGTCTGAGAGCAAATGTCCTAAGTTTCTTCTTCAATAAAATGAATTGTTCCAACTATGGCTCAGGAGGCTTACTGCTTCAGGAAGGAATGGGTTGTAAAATGATGTCCCTCTGACTTGCCCAGGGTCACTCAGGTAGTAAGTGGTAGAGCCTGTCTTTGAACCCATGTCCTGTGACTCCCAATGCAATTGTCTTCTCAGTGCACCAACTGCCAAATAAAGGAAGACAGGAGTTTGTTCTGCTTCGTCCCAGATAGCAGTCCTTTCGATTGTAACTGACTCTTTGTGACCTTATTTGGAGGTTTTCTTGGCAAAGATGCTGTAGTGGTTTGCCATTTCCTTTTCCAGATTATTTTACTGATGATAAAACTGAGGCAGACAGGGTTAAATGACTTGCTCAGGGTCACACAGTTAATACGTGTCTATGGCTGGATTAGAACCTAGATCTTCCTGACTCCAGGCCCTATCCACCCTACCACCTAGCTGCTCTTTAATAAATTTAGTTGAATTAAATTGAATTGAATTGGCCCTGTGACGACCTTGGTACAAAAAAACCCCCAACCCTCTGGTTCTAAAGTTGGATGCCTTGGGTTCAAATCTCAGCTCTGACCTTGGATGGGTCAGTTAGTATCTCCGGGCCTGTTTCCTCACGTATAAAATCAGAGTTAGATTAAAATAGCCTCAGAGTTCCTTTCTATTTCTAGGTCTGTGATCCTATTACTGTGTTCAAAGCAACTTTCTAGAACTGTTTTCTCAGTCAGATGATACAATCTTTTCATCCTTCAATTAATCTTGATTTCTCCCCCCAGAAACCTATCTTTGGAGCCATCATCCTGAAGATCTAGACTCCTAGCTTGAACTCTTGATTCATTTTTGTCTGGCACCTCTCCCTTACTCACAAGTCTTGTTAATTCTATTTCCATTCTCTCTTTGTCTCTCTGTCTCTCTCCCCATCTTTGTCTCTGTCTCTGTCTGTCTCATTTTTCCTCTTTCTGCTCTCCACACACATACTTTCTGATCTCATTGTCAACAAACTAACTCAGGCCTTCTTTATTTTTCCCTTGGATTATTATAATGGTGTTCTAACTAATCTCCCTTTCCCTAGTAGCCTTTCACTTTTTCCATTCTATCCTTCTCATGGCAGCCAGTCATTTTATTAAGTGTGATCAAGTCACACTCTGCAGTGTTTTTTGGTGGTTTCTCAGTGAACAGTGGATAAAGTACAAACTCTGCTTTTAGTTCCAACCTATTTTTCCAGTCTTATGATTTCTTACTACTACTGCATACAGCCTTTGTACCAGTCAAACTAAACTAAAGGCTAATCCTGGGGCATATTCCTCTTTTCCCTTCCTCTCCCTTTACATCTCTTGTTCTAGGTGTAGTAATCATATATATACACACACACATATTATCTCCCCCATTAGACTTTATGCTTCTTGAGGATAGGAACTATACTTTACTTTCCACATCTCAACTTTTCCAATTGTGGTTTTGATATATCTTGGGTTAGCATAAGAAATTAAATGGGAATTGGGAAGAAGTTTTGGGAAGGTCAGCATACCACACAGAAAAAGTTTAGAAACTCAGAAATGCATAAAATATATGTAAAGTATAGTATAATATCAACCTATTTTATCTTTTAATCCCATAATAACTCAGATTTCTCTGAGGGTCAAAAATTTTATGCAGATTTTTCAGATCAAGAAGGTGTAGAGCACCTAATCTCCTTATGTAGAAGGGATAACTGTATTTCACATTTTCCATTTGAATCCTCAGTGCTTAACATAGTGCCAGGCACATTATAAGCTCTTAATAAATGTTTTTTTCTGTGGTCTATGTTCTGGGCACTGTGCTGTAATGCCAATGCGATAACCACGGCAGCTGCTATGGCTATGCATGCGTATTTCCAGGGTAAATTCGCAAAATATAAACTCTCTTCCTCAGAGATGAAACCAAAATATTTATTCAGTTACCAGAAAGCCAATTTCATCATGGTAGCAGCAAAGTTTGTACACATTACCAATAAAGGGAACATTGCCATCCCTAAGCCTTTCCCTCTTTAGGCCTCCCCACAAACAAGCTCCCCTATGCAAAAATTCCTCCCTCTCTCACTCACACTAGCTGCTCTGCCTCAGCTCTGCCAGGTCCTCACTCTCTTCCTGCTGTACCCATTTATCAAGCTCCTCCCACCATAGGTTCCTTATGACTCAGGCTGTGGACTAGGCCAGATCTCACAATAGGTCACATGGGCCTCTTAAAGGGCAGGAAAGATCTTCAAATTCGCTTACCATTATATGTGTTAAACTCTGGGGTCAGTAGGAAAGGTAACACCAGCTTCCCGGGCCTCAAGGAGTTTGCATTTCAGTAGAGAGGAAACTACACGTAAAACAATGTCTATGGGTAATCCTAACTCAGACGCTGACCAGTTGTCACCCTGGGCAAGTCTGTTAGTCTCATTTCCCTCTTCTGTAAGGTGGGGAGAATAATAGCACTTGTTTCACAGAGTTTTTTGAGGAGCCAATGAAATAAGACCCATAATTTGCAAACGTTAAGGCACTATATGAGTATGAGTTATTATTATTTTAAGAAGATATATACAGAGTATATAGAAGGTGAACTCACAAGGAAGGCGCCAGAAGCAACCAGAGTTGGCAAAGGCCCCTTGCATAAGGTATGATTTAAGCTGGGTCTTAAGAGAAGCCACCAAGTTACTATTTACATTCACTCTTAAAGAGGTCTGTTCACTGAATGGGTATTGCTTCATTCAAAGTGAGAACTTGAGAAGAACTTAGCTTAAAATCTTTCATTGCATCCTGGGTTATCTCTAGCCATCTTGATGAATATCTGGTCACTGGATCCAGATGGCTCAGAAGGAGAAAGTGAGGCTGGTGACCTTGCACAGCCTTCCCTCACTCAAAGTCAACTGCAAGTCATGTCATCATTTCTCTGATGTCATGGTCCTCTTCGAGAATGAAGGACAAACCACACAACACAAGAGAAGCCAGGGAGAGGCAGAGGTGAAAGGCAAGAGTATTTCAGGCATGGGTCACAGCCAGGACAAATATGCAGTCAGGAGATGGAGTGTCCTGTATAACAACAACAAGTAGACCAATGTAGCTGGAGGGGAAAAAATTGTAAGAAGACTGGCAAAGTATAAAAGGCAAGGTTGGGAAAGGCTTAAATGTCAGATAGGGGACTTTCTATTTGATCCCAGAGGTAATAGGAAGCTGCTGGAGCTTACTGAATTGAGGGGGTTGGTGTCAGATTTGGAAAATTTCCTTGGCAGCTGATTGGAGGAAGGATCTGCGTGGGGTGAGACTTGAAGTAGAGGGCCCAACTAGGAAGCTGTTTCTGCAGTCTAAGAGATGGATGATATGGCTGTGTGATATAGAGAAAGGGGCAAAGAGGGATAAACATGCACATAGAAGCTACTAGGTGCAAGGCACTGTGCTGTGCACTTTTACAGATATAATCTCACTTAATTGAAAGGGATATATATGTATATACATGTGCACATATATACCATCTGGTATATACACACAAAACATATGTATACACATATGTTTCATGCACATATATACATGTATATAGGTATGTGACAGATTGTATAAATAAAGGGATATATACATATATGTATGTGTATATGCACATATGTGTGTGTATGTACTTGTGTATATATGAAATGTGTGAATGAAATAAGGCCCATACATACATACATATGTGTGTGTATGTACGTGTGTGTGCATATATATATATGAAATGTAAAAGGCAGAAATTACAAGATTTGATAATAGGTCAAACATATTGGGTAAATGAGAGTGAAGAGTTGGGTAACAGCTAGTTTAGGAATCTGGGTGATTGGGAGAATGGTGGTGTCCTTGACCATAATAAGACTGATGAGCTACTGGGTCAAAAACTGCAGAGAGGTCAAGAAAGATGAGAACTGAGAAAAGGTCATTAGAGTGGACAGTTACAAGATCTTTGGTAACTTTGGAGAGGAGAGTTTCAGTTGAATGATGAAGATTGATGCCACGCTGAAAAGGCTTAGAACTACATGAAAGAATAGGAACTAGAATCATCTCATAGCAATGGCTTTTTAAGCCAAGTTTAGCCCAGAAGTGTAAGAATGATATAGGACAATGCTGAAGATGACTGGATCTTTTTTTAAGAAGTGGATAAAGCACCTGACCTGGAGTCAGAAAGATTTATCTTCTTGAACGCAAATTCAGCCTCAGCTACAGTAACTGGTTGTGTGACTCTGGGCAAGTCACTTCACCCCTTTTGCTTCAGTTTCCTCATTTTTGTAAAATGAGCTAGAGAAGGAAATGACAAACCACTAGTACCTTTGCCAAGAAAACCCCAAATAGGGTCTGAAAGAGTCTGAACAAAGAATTTTCAGACAAAGAGTCTGAAACAGCAACAAAAAATTTCAGGACTTATGAACACGGAAGCAGAGCAGTTGTGGGTGATGGCAAGATCAAGTGTATGAATATCTCTATGTGTAGGTAACTGAGATAGAATGCAAGACAAGGTCATGGCAATTGAATAGACCAAGGATCAATAACACGTATGTTGAAGTTTCCTAGTACAAGGAGAGGCAAGAAAGATTGTGAACAAGGCATAAAACTCCATGAGGAAGAACAAAGAATGTCTTGGGGAGGAGGAGAAGGTCATTAATAACTACAAATACTGGGATTAGGTGATAAATTTTGGTAGTATGAAACTCAGAGAGGTTGTCGCGGAGCAATAGCATCATAATGACAATCAGGAAATGGCAAACACACATACACACACACACACACACACACACACACACCCCAGAGATTTGGAAGTTAAAATGTAAACTGTCCCAGAAAAGGTGGCCAAGGATACAGTGTCCTCAGGAGGTAGCCTGTCAGTGCCATAAGATGGAGGCAGCAAGAAAGGATGAAAAGGAGCTTGTTATTTATGGAGAAGGCATTTCAGAGAGCACAATGGATGGGGTAGGCATGAAGCTTTCCTGACTCCCTTAGCCAGAAGTGATCTCTCCCTCCCATTTCTCTTGGACTACTTTTCTATACTTCATTTTATTTTAACTCTCATTATAGCCATTTTTGTGCTAGTCCTATCTCATCCTCCCTTACTACTAGAAAGTGAAGTCTTTGAGGGCACAGACTGCCATTTTTCAGCTTTGTAGTCCCAGAATCTAAGAAAATTTCCTACATATAATAGTCAACTGGAAGTGTGGAATTTAAGCTGGAAGAGGTATGCGTGTATGTTGGGGTGCTGGATCAATTATTTCTGGTCTAGAAGACAGTTGATTCCAGAACTTCTGAGCCTGATTCTTTACCCTTTTTTGTATATTGGCCCTCTAAGATGCCATGTAGGGAGGTTGCCTGTCAGCCTTGCCCCACCTTCCTAACTGAATGGAGTATAGTTGAATCTGATGCCCCTGGGAATGACAGTTAGGTCTTCTTCCATGAGTACTGTCTCCAGGAAGCCAAAATCTGTGGGTGGAGAGAAATGGAAAGGAACTGTCAGAAGGGCATCACCAGGGGTGGAGCCTTCGATTTAGCTTGACTCATTAAAGGAAACCTGGCCTAGGCCCAGCAAGGACTGACAGATTGATAGCTCTCTGTGGTGTTCAGTAGGAATGGAATTGCCCCCAGTCTGGTTTGACTGTGATCTTATTAAGAGTGAAAAAAAAGAAAGGGCCTGGAATGACTTCCCCCAACCAACATTTGCTTATTTTTAAACAGCCTCAAATGTATCTTCTCCCTGCTATCAACCCTGATCTCTTCCTCAAGTAAAGTTGCCCCTGCCCTCACCATTAGTCTTGATTTCCTCCACAAGCATACCATTTCCCCAGTTCTGGTTTTGCTGACCACAAGGACCCTCCCTCACCTCCTCTTTTACCCAATACTTCAGCTTTTCTGGGGAAAGAAGGAATTGGAAAACAAAGTGGGGGGCACAAGGAAGGTAGGTAGGGTAAAAACAGAAGGGTAGATGGGAAAAGACAGGTGAGTGGGAAAGAAATGATGGGCAGCCTCTCCAGAATGGGTTGCCTTCAGAATTGGGGGAGTTGGAACTGACTGCTTCATAAAGGCACTCTTGTTTTCCATCATGGAAAAATACATCCCATTTTTTGGGTGATATTGTGGAGCATAGTGAGACACTCCTGAATTTGAATTTAGTAGACTTAGGTGTGAATCCTGGCCCTGCCACTTGTCCCCTGATACTTGTGACAGGGTAAATGATTTCATCATCTGTAAAATACAGGCTTTAGACTAGGTGATCTTCTGATTGCTCCCTTCCAACTTTCTCCAGGCCTCAGCTTCCTCTTCTGGGAAAGGGGGACAATCATGGCTTCAAGCTCACAAAAGTCACCACAGTGCCAGAGGAAGGTGGGGTCAAGTTTCTGGTGACCTCCAGAGAATGTAGTTAATAAAGTCATTGTTTCTCTGCCATGCTCAACTAGCTCAGGGATCACTGGGAATGATTTTAATTGGTAAAAGGCACTTTTAAAAAATAGGACTCCAGGACATTTTCCAGTCGCAGTGTTCTTTTCTGAGTTCTTCCTTATTAGATTTTTCTATTATGATGATTCCATACACTGCAGACCTAGGAGTGTCTAGTCTCGGTAAGGGCCCCTTTGTGGCAGAGCATCCCCGATTTTCACTCACATTCTCACAGCCCAGTGCATGTCCTATAAAAAGAAGAGCCAGAACACTGTTCCATAATTGATGGCCTTAATCTGAAAACCACAAATCAAAGGAATCTACTCCACCCAGCTGCTTTCCTCAGGGGTTGCGGCATGACAATTGAGTAAAAGGAGAGAATGGAAGGGATTTAAAAAAAAAATTAGCAATTACTGATGAACTTCCAGGCCTGAATGGAACCTTAGTAGAGAGGTACTGTATGTGTGCTTTGAATCAAGAAGATGTGTGTTCAAATCCTGCCTCTGAAGCTTATTTGGGACAACTGGGTGGCACAGTTGATAGAGTGCCAGGCCTAAAGTGAGAAAGACTCATCTTCCTGAATTCAAATCTGGTCTCATACACTTAGTAGCTGTGTGACCCTGAGCAAGTCACTTAACCCATTTGCCTGAATTCTTCATCTGTCAAATGAACTGGAGACGGAAATGGCCAACCACTCTAGTATGTTTGCCAAAAAAAAAATATATAGGGTCATGAAGAGTCAGGTTCAACTGAAAAACAGTAAGAATGGCACTGTGTGCCAGGCACTGGGCTAAGTACTGGAGATGACAGTGATGTGCTAATAAATGTTTAACAACCACCTCTGGAGAGGAGGGAGACTTGTAGGAACACCTGTGGACTATGTGTGCCTGACTTGTGGTACACCCCTCCAAGCTTGTGTTAATCTGATCAGCCACAGTGGGACACACTATACTTTGACTCCTACATAGTGATGTCATTTCGGTCTTCTTGGAGATGAAGGACAGCAACCAACTAACCACCTGTGTGACCCCAATTGGGTAAGACACTTTACTTCGCTACCTTGGTTTCTTTATCTGTAAACTGAGATAATCATAGCTGTTCAAATAAGCTAACTGGTGCATGGGAGAGTTTTGCAAACTTTAGAGCTCTCTCTAGATGGGACTTCTTAGGAACACCCTGCTCCCCAGGGAGATTGTAGCTGATCCAACATGGTGGTCTTGCATGGGCTGCATCTCTAGGGAAGGATTCTCAGTGATTTGCCTTATTGGTCTTCCATTTTTATCAAGCCTTAGGTCAGAAGGATCTTAAAGGACTTGGAAGCTTTTCAGAGGAGGCATGCAATGTTTTCATGTATTCAGGACTTTGCTGAATAGGAATAAGAAAGAGTAAAGAGGCAGTGATAGTATTATGGAAAGAACAATGGACTAGATTTCAGGAGATCAAGGATTCTCCTTGTTCTTCTAAGCTGCTGTGTGACCTTGGACAAGTCACTTACAATACCAAAAGGATTGAAATTTAAGAAGACCTTGAAGGACCAAGTTGGATCCATTGACACAGTTCTTGGCATACAGGATCGTAGGATGAAAACATTTTTTTCAAAATATAATTTTAATTGTTGTTTAATCATGTCTGACTCTTTGTGGTTTTATTGGAGGTTTTCTTGGCAAAGATACTTTGCCATTTCCTTCTCCAGATCATTTTACAGAGGAGGAAACTGAGGCAGACAGGGTTAAGTGACTTGTCCAGAATAACAAAAACAGTAAGTATCTGAAGCCAAATTTGAATTCAGGTCTTCCTGACTTCAGGCCTCGCACTTTATCCACTGTGCCACATAATTAGTAGTATTTAAAGTGCATCTACACAAATAGAAGAAACTGTAGTAAGCCATAGTAGTAAAATTATTTTAAAATTAAAAAAAAATTCTTAAATTAACCCCTGTGGGACCTTGTTACCCCATCTGCAAACAGGAAGGTTGAATCAAATCAGTGTTTACCAACTCTTGGTCTGTGACCTGAATGGCTTTGGGCCACTAAATGTTTGCTACCAAAGGTCCTTGTTTCTTAAAGCTGTAACTTGAAAATAGCAATTCCTCATTTTCTCTATAGATTGTTCCTTTTCTCACTCTGGCACTAAGAAGTTAGATACCTGACAAGCTCATGATATAGCTTGGGTTGGGGACACTAGACTAGATCCTTTATGGTTTCTCACAATTCTCTGGATCTGGGAATCTAAACCCCTTTTACCAGGAGGGGAGTAGGTGGTGGCATTCAATCTGCTGTACTAGCAGAATGATATTGTGGATATTGGATAATAGGCTTAGAACTAGGAGAGGCCATCTAACTCAACACCTTCATTTTGCCCAAGAGGAAACTGTAGTGTGTGAAGGTCAAAAGGCTTCCCCAAGGTCACATAGGTTAAAAAAGGTCAGAATTAAGATTTGAACCCAGGTCTTTTGACTCCAGAACCAGAGTATCACAGTGGGTAGAGTGCTATAGTAAGAATTAGGAAGGCCAGGCTTTGAGTCCTACTTTAGATTCTTATTAGTCATGTGATACTAGGTAAGTCACTCCCTTTCTCATCCTCAGTTACCTTACCAGCAAAATGGGAATGATGATAACTATGGCCTTTGCTCCATGGGGCAGCTGTGAAGCTCAGACAACATCATTTATGTACAATGCAGACTTTAAAAGACAATGTAAATGGCAATTGTCATAATTATTAACGTTTAAGAGGGGGTGCTGTTGCCCACCAGTCTTGGGGAGGTAAAGTTTAGGAGAAACACCAAGGGGTCTGAAATCTGAATTAAGAGGGTTTATTAATCACCAAGCTGTCTTTCCCTCCATTCACACTGACACACACAGGTGCTCACACATGCATAGTGACCACATTGTTGTGGGTGGTCAGTCTCTGGGAGGGGATCAGTCTTGACTGTGGCTTTGGGCTTAGGTTAAATAGAGTACCTGAAGGACTTATTGCAAGGACATCCTTTTGTTCTGGTCAGAGTTGCTAGGCAGATCAGGAAGCCAGGCATGTTGACAGTCATTACATGACTAATGCTTGTTTGCCACCTGGACTGGTCCTGGAACATCTGGATACTTCTCCTAGACGCTGGCACTCCTTGATAGATGCTCCGAATGTAATTCTGTAAGCACAGGCTTGCTTAACTGTTTCTTTAGCCAGCTTCTTTGCTTTCTTGTCTCCCTACCTCCCCACTATGGTTCTGCCCTGGCATTTGGTCATTCACTACCTCATGCTAACCCCAGTTTAAATGAGGACCTCAGTTTCCTCATCAGTAAAGAGAAAAGTTGGACAAATGGTTTCTAAAGTATTTTTCAGTTTAAAAAATATCTACGATTCTCAGTCATTTAGTGTCTCTGAGCCTCATGTGGAAAATGGAGAGGTTGGACTACATAAGGCTCTGAAGTCCCTTTCAGTTCTCAGTGGAGGATCCTAGAGATAGCATCAGTCAGCACCATGGGCAGTGAAGTCGGTTTGAAGGTCACAGCGTTTCTGCTGGATGGATTGGTACCACTGCTGGTACTCATTCTTCATTTTCTACTTGGATGCTAGGAAGGGGAAAATGCCTCTCGGTGCTCATAAGACTGCTGCTTGGGCAACAGATCATTCAAATAAACACAAAGAAACAGAGACAGCCATAGCCAGGTTGGAGATAGAATAGGTCCTCTTCCCCCCCACTCAGATCTCGGGACAGTAGCTCCTAGTACTCTTACCTCACCTGAAGCCACAAAGGAAAGAAAGTGAGACATGGAGTGGTTGCCCCTTTTGTATATGTGCTTAGCTCGGGCTCAGCAACCCCTGAGTCATCAGTTCTTCTGCCTCTGTGGCCTATTAGAAGATTTTTTCATCACCATACAATGCTAACTACTGAGTCATCTTATCTGCAAGTAGGCTTGCCCCAAGCTTCCTCCCAATCCCTTGGACCCAAACTATGTGAGGAACAGCTTCACTTTCTCTAAGATTGGCCCTCGTTGATGTTTTAGTTGAGTCTGACCCTTTATGGCCCCACATAGTGTGTGTATCTGTAGAGAGACAGATTTAGATATGTATGTATATATGTATGTATGTAAATATATATACATACACAAAATACAATATATATGCATATATGTATGTGTGTGTACATGGATGTGGATATAGGCATATATGTATGTATGTATATATGGAATTACCTTACCTGGAGAATCCTGCTATTATAAAAGAGTTAGGTTAGAGGATCATTAAGGTAAATTATTTTCAATTTCTTCTTTTGATTCCCAAGTTGGCTCTCATCGAAAACCTCTCCAGGATTCCTTAAGCTGAAGGACCCAAAGATCTGTCTGGCATGAGAAGGGGGTGTTCTTGAAGAATCTGCCCACTGATGAATGGTAAAGGCTAATGACTGAGATCAGGGTGTAGGCATTCAGTGGACTTCACAGTTTGGACCCACTTGACCTCTCTAATCTTTCCCCCTACTGTTTTCTAATATAAATTATCTGCTCCAGTCATATTAGTTTTCTCAGTCTCCCACACAGATCATATGCTCTTCCTATCTTTATATCTTTACTCAGGCTGTTCTCTTGCCTAGAGTGTTCTCTCCCTTTCTCTTCACACCCTCCTGATCCTCCCCATCATTCAGAGCCTAGCCAAAGTCCCAACAGCGTCGTGAAGTTTCCATGATTATGCCAGTCCACATCGAACTCTTTTCTTTAATCACTAACTGCACTTACTTAATTCAATTCAACAGATATTTATTAAGCATCTGGTATATGCAAGGACTGTGTTAGGCATGGGAAATTCAAAGACAAAAAAAAAAAAAGATTGTCCCTACCCTCAAAGAATTACATTTTACTTAGGAGGATATAACACAGTACACAAATAGGTATCAAGTATAGTGTTTATACAGGACAATTTCAAAAGGGAGCATTAATATCTGGTGGGATCAGGAAGAGCTGTGTACATGAGCTGGCATCTAAACTGTGTTTTGAAAGGAAGTTAGGCATTCCAAGAGGTATAAGGGAGGAGGGGTTGTTTTCTGGACAGAGTTGGGGGTGGAGGTGAGATAGGGTTGAAGTATCTCAGAGATGGGAGAGGGAATATTGTATAAGGGGAAAAGATGGCATTACAGTTTTTCTGGAATGAGAATAAAAATATGAAATAAGATGGGGCAGGTAGGCTGAACCAGCAGGTAGAGGGCCTTAATTTTCAAGACTGAGGACATTGTATTTTATTCTGGGATCAATGTTGTTAAGTAGTTTTTCAGGTGTGCCTGACTCTCCATGACCCCATTTGGGGTTCTCTTGGCAAAGATATTGAAGTAGTTTGCTATTTCCTTCTCCAGCTCATTTTATAGATGAGGAAACTGAAGTAAACAGGGTTAAGTGACTTGACCAGGGGCACATAACTAGTAAACGTATGAGGCCAGATTTGAACTAAGGAAAGGTAGTCTTCTTGACTCCAGATGGGTACTCTCACTGCTGTACCACCTAGCTGCTCAACAACACAAAAAGTTGAGTGGAGAGAAGGGAATAGATATTGCGAAGGTAGAATCAATAAACCTTGGCTACTGATCAGATTCAGTATAACATTGGGAAGTGAAAGGA
>CM053771.1:257895875-257906718 GCA_028658325.1 Potorous gilbertii
GGGGCACGGTGGATAGAGTGCTAGGCCTAAAGGCAAGAAACTCAAGTTCAAATCCAGCTTCAGACACTGGTTAGCTGTATGACCCTAGGTGAGTCACTTAACCCTGTTTGCCTCAGTTTCCTCATCTATAGAATGTACTGGAGAAGAAAGGTAAACTACTTTAGTATTTTTGCCAAGGAAACCCCAAATGGGATCACAGTGAGTCAGGCTCAACTAACACAATTAAACAACAACAATGCCACTTCCGAGAGATTCTAAGCTCCTTGAAGGAAGATGTTGTTTGCTTTATTTTTTTTTTTGTGCTTTCCCACAGTGCCAGCACATGGTAGCTGCTGTTCTTGAACTGCATTGAATTAAGTTGAGCATCTGCACCTTCTCCAGTCTCAGCAATGACTCTTCTGGGAGGTGGGGAGTTGGAGGGTAACTTTGAAGGATTTCAGGCATCATTCATTAAAAATTTCCAGGACACTGAATTTTTTCAAAGTGTTTTGTAATCATTTATTAGCTATTCCCTGTTCTGGTTGGGGGTAGCTCTATACAAGCAAAATCAATTTTATCAAAGAGGAAACAGGCACCAAAATCTTAAGTGGCCTGTAAAACATAATAATGCATTAAGGGCCAAGAATGCCAAAACCTGGGCTCTCAGACCCAGAAACATAGACATGTACTTTTAAAGTTGGAAGGGACCTTGGAGATGGAGGAAATGAATGATGAGTTCCTGACACACATCATCAGACTGGTATGGAGGCAAAATATAGTAGTGGGGGACTCTCACCATGCAGACATCTGCTGGAAATCTCACTCTGCTAAAAGCAGAGCATCTGATGAATTCTTGCCTTGTCTTCAGAACCACTCACAGGGAGACTTCCTCCTCCATCTACTGCTGGCCTGCTCCCAAAGGAAGGTTTAGGGATCAACTCTTGGTGAGGGGTGTGAGAGAGAGGAGATCACAGGGAATTGGCTGCTTCTATCATCATCTGCTGCATGCTGAACTTCTCATTTCTGGAGATTTTCCTGCCTCTGTTGGAAATAATTGTATTGGGAAATAGTCCTGGGGTGGGAGTAATAGGTATGCTGCACAATCAGTTAATAAGTATCTGGGACAAAATGTTGGATCAAGGGCAGTGGATTTGGAGTCTAAGGTCTAAGTCTGAATTTCAGCTTTGCTATGTACCAACTGTGTGATTTGGTACAAAATTTTCTGGGTCTTGTTTTTCTGTCTCTAAAATCAGGGAGTTGGACAACATAATCTCTAACATTTCTTCTAACTCTGTCTAAGATTCTCTAATCATTTCTGAATTGTACCTTATAAAAGGCAGAGGAAGCAATGAGAAGGAGTGTTGCAATGATCTTAATTTTTGACCAATAAGGGCAAGTAGGTTGATGATGCAGAAGCAAATAAAAACCTTGGGAGAAAATAACTACTTCTTTCTTAGTTATGGAGAAGAATATCAGGCATAGTTCAAAATGTTATTTTGACTTTGGGAAAGCAGAATTCAAAAGGCTCAAAGATAACAGTCATGATCCTATGTCTGGATGGATGAGAAACTGGAAATAGTCTGAGGGATGGAAATCTCTCAAAAAAGATAGTAATATCATTATCAATATAAATTTATCAAAAGAAATTATCAATAAAAATAAATCAATATAAAATATTATTGTGAAGAAGCTTATTGAGGAAAAAAGGGGTGACACCTAATGATATTAATGTGACTGTACAGAAGGCTCTCAAGATCCTATGCTACAGCCAGAAATGACCTGGCAGACCATTTAATCCAAATCTCTCACTTTACAGATGGAAAACCTGAGGTAAAGAGTGGTTAAATGACTTCCTGAAGGTCATACAGGGAGTAAGCAGGAAGGCTGGTATTTGAATGTAGGTCCTCTGATTCCAAGTCTAGCATTCTTTTGGAAAGAGCACTAGTCCTGGAGTCAGGAAGATCTGAATTCCAATCTAACCTTACACACTTAGCAGCAGTGTGACCCTCAGCAAGTCACTAAACCCCAGTTTCTTCCAAAAAAGAAGACAAACATACATGCAAGAGATGAAGAGAAAGAAGCAAGAAATCTTCAAAAGAGTGAAATGCATCTGTACAAATAGTGTGAGACAGGCTGAAGTCCAGCATAACTCAAATTGTTCTAAAGAGTTCAAACTTCCTCCTCTAGATGTGTTATTCTGCAAGAACTTTTAGATATGATGAATGTAAGGTCACTAGTAATTTTTGAGGAATTATGGAAGGAAGAATGGAAGAAGACTGAAGATAGACAAATGTTCGATTTTTTTTAAAAGGAGGAGAGGGTAAATTCCAGAGATTATATACCAAGGAGCTTGAGAGATATCCTTGGCAAAATGATAGAATATATTATTTTACAGCTGATTTGGGAAGAATTAGAAAGGGAAAAGGTAATCACCAGGAGCCAGCATGGGTTACCCTAGGAACATACCATGCCAAACTCACCTCCCTTCATATTTGTATGGAGTTGAGAGACTGGTAGGCTAAAGGAATGCTATAGGCACAAGTGCATTTTGATATCGTCCAAGACATTGTAAGTCTCTCACAATATTCTTGGGAAGATGAAGGAAAATAGGTTTCATGATAGAAATAACTCTCATTTAAATAATACTTTACAGTGCATAAAGTACCTTCTCAACAATGCTTAATGTAATTGTATAAGTGATATTATCTTCCTTTTTTGTAATTTTGGGGAACTGAAGTTCAGGAAGATTAAAATAACTTGTTCAGGCTGATCCAGCTAGTCAATGACATAGCTAGGACTCAGGTCTCTTGACCTGATGTCCAGTATTCATAATCGTGTAGCTGCATGGATTATTAACTACTTGAAAGACCATATCTAGTTTCCACTGCAGTGCTGACTTTGCACATTATAGGCTCTTAACATATATCTGTTGAATTGGATTGAATGGAGAGGCACATGGTACACACTGCAAACAAGAAATTCTGTAGGAGAGTCAGTGCAGAGGATATCAATCAAAGAAATCCATTGTAAAAAATATTAAATTAAATGGGTTGACAACATGGTGAGAGTAAAGAATAAACCATGGACAACTCACTGGAACCTTCAAGATGTCAAGAAAACTAAAGAAGGTCCCCAGGGCATTGAGTGAACTCCCCTGGAAAACTTATGGGAGAAAATGTACAATGATTGCACAGGACCAGCAGACATGGTTGGGTTTTACATCTGAATCACTGGAAGAAGAACCAATATAGAAGAGATCATAGAGCATGTGGAATATTGACATGTGACCTCAAGACTTAGCACTAAGCCATACTCTGTTATTTTCATCCCTAAAGGCCCTGCCCTTCTGAGACTCAGAACCTCCCACCCAGGCTAGCCATTTCTTCATTCCTCACCAGGCTGTCTCCTAGACTTCTTGATTAAGTTCCCATGTTGGATACCTACCCCATCATCTTCCATCTATGTATTGTCTCTACCTACCCTATCGTCTTCCATCTATGTATTGTCTCTACCTACCCTATCGTCTTCCATCTATGTATTGTCTCTACCTACCCCATCATCTTCTATCTTTGTGTTGTCTGCACCCATCCAATCATCTTCCATCTCTGTGTTGTTTGTGCCAACCCCATCATCTTCCATCTATGTGTTATCTTTCCCATTTTATGTAACTCTTTCAGGGTGAGGACTGTCTTTTTGATTGTATTTGTTTTCCCAGTGCTAACTACATTGCCTGCCACATACTAAGTGTTTAATAAATGCTTGTTGCCTGTCAGGTTTATCAAATTTGTAAAAAGGAGGCATAGCTTTGGTTGATGGGAGAATAATAAAAAATGTAAAGAGGGTGGAGTAATGGACCAAATCTAATGACATTTAATAAGGATAAGTATAAACCAACAGCATAATAAGTCAACAAGCATTCATTAAGTGCTTATTATGTGTCAGACATTGAGCTTAGCACTAGGGTTACAAAGAGAGAAGAAAATATAGTCCCTGTCTTCAAGGAGTTCACAATCTAATGGGGGGAGGGAATAACATTCAAACAATTATATACCAACAAGATGCATACAGTATAAATTAGAGATAATAGATGGAGAGCACTAAGATTAAAGAGGATTATGTGTGTGTATGTTTGTCCTTCATTGCCAAAGAAGACCATGCCATCAGAGAAATGATGACATGACTTGCACTTGACTTTGTCTTGAGTGAGGAAGGGCTGTGCAGGCCACCAGCCTCACTTCTCTTCCACAGCCATCTGGATCCAGTGACCAGATATTCATCAGAATGACTGGAGATGACCTAGGATGAGGCAATTGGGGTTAAGTGACTTGCCCAAGGTCACACAGCTAGTGAGTGTTCAGTATCTGAGGTGAGATTTGAACTCAGGTTCTCCTGATTCCTACATTGGTGCTCTATCCACTGCACCACCTAGCTGCCCAAAGAGGATTATGAAAAGCTTTTTGAAGAAGTGGGGTATGGGTGTGGGGGGGAGGTTTAGTTAGGACTTGAAGGAAGAACATTTCAGGCCAGTGAAAATGCCTGGAAATGGTCAAAGGAAGAGTAAGGAGGTCAATGTCACTAGATCACAGAGTTCTTGGGGTGGGTGGTAGAGGGAGGAGGAGAGGTAAAGTTTAAGAAGACTGGAAAGTTCATATTCTCTATGTAGGGTTCTAAATGCCAAACAGAGGATTTTGTGTTTGATCCTAGAGGGTAAGAGACAGCCACTAATAAGGCTAGTTAAGAATTCATATTAAATTGGGGTTTTATTTGAGTCAACAGCTTCTATCAAAAATACAATTCACACATAAGCTGCATTAATAGAAGTAGTATCAACAGCAAGTCAAGAATGATTCTGCTGGCTGGAGTATCACACCTATTGGATTATTTTCTGCTCAACACCACACTTTACAACGTACACTGGTAAGCTTGAGTGTGTCCAGAGCTGGAAGAATGTTCAGATGGATAAGAGGACCTGAAACTGTGCCCTATGAACAGCAATTGAAGGAACATCCAGTGTTACTCTGGAGGAGAGAAAACTTGGAATAAGGAAACATAGGGATAATACTACTGCTACTAATGATAGCTAACATTTATATAACACTTTCAAGGTGACAAAACCTTCTTACAAATATCTCATTTTGTCTTCACAATAATCCTAGGATTTAGGTGCAGTCATCATTCCCATTTAAAAGATGAGAAAACTGAGGCTGAGAGAAGATTTAAGTGACTTGCCCAGGGTCACATAGACAGATTTAAGTTTGGGTCTTCCTGATTCCAAGTCCAGTGCTCTATTTCCTGAGCCAGAGGGAGAAGAAGTGAGGCTGGTGACCTGCACAGCCCTCCCTTACTCAAGACAAAGTCAAGTGCAAGTCATGCCATCATTTCTCTGATGGCATGGTCTTCTTTGGCAATAAAGCATGAACACAATTCTGAGCCAGTGAGTTGCCACACAATATAGTGTAAAGGGAAAAGAAAGCAATTAACATTCATTAAGTGCCTACCTAGTATGCATCAGGCACGTGCAAATATACAAATATTTATATTTGTATACTATATGTAAATATAGTACTTGTATATAAGTATATAAAACATATATATGCAAGTATAGTACAAAAATACAAATATTATCTCATTTGATAGTTTTAAAAATAGATTCATTTTACTTTTAATTTATGAAATAAACATTTCTATAGCATAGTAGAATAAATGATTGCACATGAAATTATAAATCTATTATGTACAAGTTGCTGTTCCTTTTAATATATAATAAAATTATTGTGTAAATTTATCATTTTTTATTTTTTTCTTCCTCCACTCCCTATCCTTAGAGATGGTTACTATTAGACACAAATATGTACATCATTCTATGCGTACTTCTCTTTATCAGTGTTTTCTCTGGATACAGATGGCAGCTTCCTTCATAGGTCCTTTGTAATTAAGCTGAGTATTCATAATAGTCAAGATGACTTAGCTGCTCAAAGCTGTTCTTAAAATGGTTCTGTATACAATATTTTCTTGATTTTGTCCATTTCACTCTTCATTGGTTTGTGCAAGTCTACCCATGTCTTTCTAAAATCATTAAGCTCATCTTTTCTTATATCACAGTAGTCTTCATCACAATTGTATACCACAACTTGTTCAGTTGTTCTCCAATGAGCAGGCAGTTTTCCAACGAAGAAATCAAAACAATTTTATAGTCACATGAAAAAATGCTCTAAATCTTTTGATTTTCACAACAACAGTGTGAAGTAAGTGCCACCGTGGCTCATATTTTCTGGTTGAGCAAAACTGAAAAGTAAACTGAGGCAGATAGAGGTTAAGTGACATGTTCAAGGTCCCACAGCTGTTTGGATTTGAACTGATTTTCCTGACTCCAGACCCAGCACTCTATCCACTGACCCGCCTCTGCCTCAAAGTGGACCTAGAGTTTGGAGACCTGGCTTCAATTCCTGTCTCAGATACTTTTTAGGACTGTAACTGTAAGAAAGTGATTTAAGCTCTCATTACCTCACTTTCCTCATCTGGAAAATGGGAATGATAATATCTGCAATAGCGTCAGATTTTGAGAAAAGTACTTTCCAAATCTTTGTTGTTTTTGTTGAGTTGTTTTTGATCTATAAGTTACAATCCTAAAAACTCCAAGTTATAGTCTGGACAATAGGTATTCTTCATTGACATATTATTTTTTTTTCTGTTTATCATTAGGTCAGACTCTTGAGGGATAGCAGTACTTAATTAATTTTGCACATTTATTGTGGTCGTTCAGTCATTTTAATCCTATTTGACTTTTTGTGACCCCAGTTTTGGAGCTTTCTTGAGAGAGATACTGCAGTGGTTTGTCATTTACTTCTCCAGCTCATTTTACAGATGAGGAAACCAAGGCAAACAAGGTTAAGTGACTTGCCCAGGGTCACACAGCTATTAAGTGTCCAAGTCCAGATTTGAACTCATGAAGGTGAAGCTTGCTGATTCCAAACCCAGTGCTCTATCTACTGTGCCACCTAGGTGCTCATTCAAATCTTAAAGTGCTATATAAATGTGAGTTGTGATTATTATAGGGAAGAATTTTCCAGTAATCAAGGCTTTCCCTAAATGGAATTGTCTGCCTCTGAGATAACACTTTCTCTGCCATTAGATGTTTCTGAGCCAAGACTGGACATCAGACATATTACAGCCTAGATTTATGCATCGAGCCTAGGTTTGAACAACATGACCTCTGGGGTGTCTTCCAGCTCTTAGATTCTATACCTGGTATCCTGTCTCTCCCAGCTCCCCATTCTTCAGGAAAGGAAGTTGAGACCCAGAGAGGGGAAAGGACTTACTTAAAGTCCCCACAATGCCTTTCCTTGCTCAGTAAAACTTCCTTCAATGCCATATTCTCAGAAATGTCTTTTAAAAATTCAGAGTGAAGACGAAAGCAGTGCCTTCCTTTTATCTCCACCTGCAGCATGAACTCAGTGAATTGGCCTCGACCTTTTGTGCATTCTTGTTTTTGTGCCTTTCCAAGTTTAAGCTGAAAATACAAAAAAGGAGGAAGAGGGAAAGCCGAAGAAAACCTATTGTGCCTCCCTAAAGGCCTACAGGATTGGAAATTTAGGCTTCTTTTCAGGCCTTATCATTTTAGAACCATCCCTTGAGGGAAGTCTGTTTGCACAGTTGGGGAGAGAGTCCTGCACCGCACCTACTGGAGAAAGGCACCACTATGTCATCTGTTTGCTGTAGGATTAGAGACTCCCAGTGGGAGTCCTTTTCCTATATGGGGAGAAGAAAGCAGACAATCTGTCAGGTAAATAGTCACCATTATATTATAGACGATACCAGTTTCCATTGACCCCTTTGAATTAGAGGTCAGTCATTCCCTCACTCACAGAGGCTGTTTATTTAAAAGGAAGATAGAGACTCTTGCTTGACAGTATGGCTCTCTGGGTGGATTTAAACGGAAATACACAATAATAGAGGATGAGGATGTTATTAATGATAAGTATAATAATTTAGTATCTACCAAATACTTAACAAGACATGACCTGATAGTATAGATCACGAAGACGCTGAGATAGCCTTATCCTAATTCAAATTCAGTGATTTGTACCTACAGGGTTGTAGAGAGAGTTTGAGGATGTCTTTCTCTAATGCCGTGAGTTCAAACCTCTATTCCAGCATATTCTCCACAATATCTACCACCAATGATTAGTACCTACAGTTTCATTTACCCAATTAACAAATAATCTACTTTTTTACAAGATGTGTTTACTGTGAAGATATAGAAAAAATTTCAGTACAAACCCTTCTCTCCTCCCCCAATATCTGGAGGTACATGCTCCCCTCTAACACCTAGTTCTTTGGGAAGAATGGGCACAAACTGTCTCTTATACATCTTCACCTAAAGACAGGAAGGAATGAACACAGAGATGCAAAGAATAGAGGCTAATGTTCCAGGCTACATGTCAGCCCTGGGGAGTGGGGTGGCATGGCTCAAGGCTTCTTACTTACAGACTTTATGGTATGTCTTTCTTACTCGAATACACTCAGAAAAGGAAATAAAAAAGACTCATTTAGGTTGGTTGGTACCTTCTGAATGATCTCCAATTTTAGCTTAGTAGCCAATCAAAAATCACTATGACTTCGGGTGATCAGAAAAAGTTACACATCTGTGCACGGTCCAAACTGAGTAACAATTTCGTAGCAGAATATTGCATGTAATGTTAGACTTTTTTGATTAGTTATGCTGAATATTTTCCCTCTTTCTCTTTAAAAAAGTTACTCCGACACATACTAGCTGTGTGACCCTGGGTATGTCACTTAACTTTACTCCCAGACAACCCTTAGACTAAAAATTGTAGAGAATGTGACAACCTGCAATGACAGAGGGAGCTCCCTACACAAAAAAATATCATGTCTGGTCCCTATCTCCTATTAAAAGTGAGGACTTCTTGGAAGAAGTAGAGGAAGGTTATAGTGGGAAATGTAGAGTCAAGATGGTGGATATATTCTTAGCTCTATCCCCAAAGCCCATAAAATATCTGTAAAAAATGACTCCAAACAAACTTTAGAGCAGCAGAAGTCACAAAACAACAGAGTGAAGGGGATTTCCAGCCCAGGACAGCCTGGAAGGCCAACAGGAAAGGGTCTATTGCACTGGACTTGGAGAGAAGCACAGCCCAGCCTTGACCCATCACAAGGCACAGACAGCACTGGAGCAGGTGGAATCCCAGACAGCAGATGCGGTTCAGAGATTTCTCACCCCACAAATGCCAAAGACAGCTTCAAAAGTCAGTGAGAAAGCTCTTTCATGTGGGTGAGAAGGGAACAGGCCCTTGGGCCTAGGGCTGCAGAAGTCACTGCCACACAGTGCCCATTTTAGGAGCCCTCAGCCTAAAGACCTTGTGGGAATTGAGTCGTTGATCTAAATCCTCAGCCCTGAGGAAGAGGACTAGCTGGTGGAGCTGGTGGAAACTCTGGACAGGGAATCCTACTCCCAGATCCTGGGAAGAAAGACCTCTGGTTGTTCCCAGAGCAGAGCTCAGGCCAGGAGAGGAGTAAACTCCTTTCCCTTGATTGTGCCACCTTGGAAGAACCGAGAACTTACAGGTTCCTAGAGTATACCCTCTATTTGATAAAAGAATCAAAAGTCAAGTAACTGGCCCAGAAAAGGGAAAAAAAATAAGACTATAGAAGGTAACTTTCTTGGTGAACAGCTATTTTTCTCCACCCTTTTGGATGAGGAAGAACAAAGCATACCATTAGAGGAAGACATCAAAGTAAAGGCTTTTGTATCCCAAACATCCAAAATAAATTTGCAACAATCTCAGGCCATGGAAGAGCTCAAAAAAGATTTTGAAAATCAAGTAAGGGAGGTGGAGAAAAAATTGGGAAGAGGAATGAGAGTGATGCAAGAAAATCATGAAAAGTGAGTCAACAGCTTGCTAAAGGAGACAAAAAAAATGCTGAAGAAAATAACTCCTTTAAAAATAGACTTACCCAAATGGCAAAAGAGGTCCAAAAAGTCATTGAGGAGAAAAATGCTTTAAAAAGCAGAATTAGCCACATGGAAAAGGAGATTCAAAAGCTCGTTGAAGAAAATAGTTCTTTAAAAATTAGATTGGAGCAGATGGAAGCTAATAACTTTATGAGAAACGAAGAAATTACAAAACAAAACCAAAAGAATGAAAAAATAGAAGACAATGTGAAATACCTCTTTGGAAAAACAATTGACCTGTAAAATAGATCCAGGAGAGACAATTTAAAAATTACGGATTATCAAAACCACTTTGTACTGGCTAAGAAACAGAAAGGTAGACAAGTGAAATAGACTTGGCACTCAAGACACAGTAGGCAAGGAATACAGACCTCCTGTTTGATAAACCCAAGGATCCCAGCTTCTGGGATAAGAACTCACTATTAGACAAAAATTCCTGGGAAAACTGGATAACAGTGTGGTGGAAACTAGGCATAGACCCATGCCTGATACTGTGCACAAGAATAAAGTCCAAATGTGTACACGATCTAGGCATAAAGATTGATACCATGGACAAACTGGAGGAGCAAGGAATAGTGTATTTATTGGATTTATGGAGAAGGGAAGAATTTTTTTTACTAAAGAAGAGATAGAAAGCATTATGAAATGCAAGATGGATAACTTTGATTACATTAAACTGAAAAGTTTTTGCACAACCAAACTCCAATGCAACCAAAATCTGGAGGGAAGTAGTAAATTGGGAAAGAATTTTTATGGCTAATCTAGGAGATAAAGGCCTCATTTCTGGAATATATAGAGAATTCAGTCAAATGTACAACAATACAAATCATTCCCCAATTGATAAATGGTCAAAGGATATGAATAGGCAATTTTCAGAGTAAGAAATTAAAG
>CM053771.1:257906818-257935732 GCA_028658325.1 Potorous gilbertii
GCAAATCAAAACAACTCTGAGGTACCACATCACACCTATAAGACTGGCAAACATGACAGAACAGGAAAATGATAAATGTTGGAGAGGATGTGGGAGAGTTGGAACACTAATTCATTGTTGGTGGAGCTGTGAGCTCATCCAACCATTCTGGAGAGCAATTTGGAACTACGCCCAAAGGGCTACAAAAATGTGCATACCCTTTGACCCAGCAATATCACTACTAGGACTGTATCCCCAAGAGAGAATAAAAATGAGAAATGGTCCCACATGTACAAAAATATTTATAGCAGCACTCTTTGTAGTTGCCAAAAACTAGAGATCAAAGGGATGCCCATCAATTGGGGAATAGCTGAATAAGTTGTGGTATATGAATGTAATGGAGTACTATTACGCCATAAGAAATGATGAACAAAAAGACTTCAGGGAGGCCTGGAAGGACTTATATGATCTGATGCTGAGTAAAAGGAGCAGAATCAGGAGAACTTTGCGCACAGCAATGACCACAGTATGTGAGAGTTTTTTCTGGTAGACTTGGAACTTCATAATAACACAAAAACAAACAAACAAACAAATTCCCAATGGTTTTCTAAGGCAAAATGCCTTCCACACTCAGAGAAATAACTATGGAATTCATTTGCAGAATGTAGCAGATCATGTCTGTGTATGTGTATCTGTGTGTGTATTATGTTTTGATTTGTTATATGATTTCTTTCATTTATTTTAGTTTGTATATACAGCATGACTATAGTGAAAATACATTCAACAAGAAAGTATATGTAGACCCTATATAGAATTGTATAGTGTCTTGGGGAGGGGAGTGGTGGGCAGTAGGTGGGGGGGGTAAAAATTTGAGCTTCTTGGTAGTGATTGTAGAACATTAAAAAATAAATAAACAAACAAATAAATAAATAAAGAAATTAGAGAAAAAAATAAAAATTTTGGAGCTACCTGAAAGTCACGATGAAACAAAGAGCCTAGGCATTATCTTTCATGATATTCTAGAACCAGAAGTAAAATAAATATTGAAAGAATCCACTGATCACCTCCTGAAAGATATCCCAAAAGGAAAACTCCTAGGAATATTGTAGCCAGATTCCAGAATTCTCAGGTCAAGGAGAAAATATTGCAAGCAGCCAGAAAGAAACAATTTGAGTATTGTAGAAATACAATCAGGATAACACAAGATCTAGTAGCTCCTACATTAAGGGATTGAAGGGCATGGAATATGATATTCCAGAGGTCAAAGGAACTAGGATTAAAACCAAGAATTATCTACCCAGCAAAATTGTGTATAATACTTCAGGAGAAAAGTGGTCATTAAATGAAAGAGAGGACTTTGAAGCATTCTTGATGAAAAGACCAGAGTTGAATAGAAAATTTGACTTTCAAACACAAGAATCAAGAGAAGCATGAAAAGGTAAACAGAAAGGAGAAATCATAAGGGACTTAAAGAAGTTGAAGTGTTTACATTCCTACATGGAAAGATAATATTTGTAACCCTTGAGACTTTTCTCAGTATTCAGGTAGTTAGAGGGATTATATACATATACATGGTAGGCACAGGGTGAATTGAATAGGAAGGGATGGTATTAAAAAAAATTAAAGGATGAGAGAGGAATATATTGGGAGGAAAAAGGGAGAAATGGAATAGAGCAAATTATCTCATAGAAGAGGCAATAAAAAGCTTTTTCAATGGAGGGGAAAAGGGGGGAGGTGAGAGGGAAAAAGTTAAGCTTACTCTCATCACATTTTTCTTAAGGAGGGAATAACATGCACACTTAATTTGGTATGAAAATTGATCTTACACTACAGGAAAATAGGGGAGAAGGAGGTAAGTGGGGTGTTGTGGGGATGATAGAAGAGAGGGCAAATGAGAGGAGAGAGTAATTAAAAGTAAACACTTTCAGTGAGGGATAAGGTCAAAAGAGAGACTAGAATAAATGGGGGACAGGATAGGAGGGAGGGAGGTATAGTTAGTCTTTCACAACATGACTATTATGGAAGTCTTTTGCATAACTACATATGTATAGCCTATATGGAATTGCTTATCTTCACAGTGGTGATGTGTGGGGAGACAGGAAGGGAGAGAAGTTTGAACTCAAAGTTTTGGAAAGAATGTTGAGAATTGTTTTTGCATGCAACTGGGAAATAAGAAATACAGGTAATGGGGTATAGAAATCTATCTTGCCCTACAAGAAAAGAGAGAAAATGGGGATAAGGGAAGGGAGGGAAGATTGGGGGAAGGGGTATTCAGAATGCATGGTGTCTTGGGGTGGGGGGAAGGGAGAGATGGGGAGAAAATTTGAAATTCAAAATCTTGTGGAAATGAATGTTGAAAACTAAAATAAATAAATTAAAAAGAAAAGAAAATAATTCTATGTCTGAAATTTGCTATCCTTCATGGACTGATAGGTGAGAAATCCCAAGACTATAAATGTAGATCTCAAAATATCTTGAGGACTTAACCAATAAACTGTACTGGACTATTACCACAGCCAAAACTGGTTGCTCATAATTCTCCAGATGTAACTTGATCCATAAAAATGTGAAAGTAATTTTTTAAAATGGATACATTATACCAAACATTCATAATCTGTAAGTTCCGTGGAGGAAAAAGCCTTCAAAATTTAGAAACTGAGCAGAAAAAATCAAAATCATGTGGGAGCAGGAGGAGGTCTACGTCATCCTCACCATCCTGTCTGCTTATGATATTGGAGTGGGGATGCTTTGAGTAAACCTCCAGAAGATGAGTTTCTATTGAGATATATTTATTCAACTATAAAAACAGAGGTTTTTTTTTTTAAATTAAGGTGTGCAGAGGTTGATTTAAAAAAAAGAAAACAAAATACAACAGCAAGGTGGTAGTGAATAGATTTCCAGGCATAGAGTCAGGAAGATTCATCTTCTTGAGATCAAATCTGGCTTCAGACACTTACTAGCTGTGTGACCCTGGACAAGTCACTTAACCCTGTTTGCCTCATTTTTGTCATATGTAAAATGAGCAAAGAGGAAAATGGCAAGCCACTCCAACATCTTTGCCAAGAAAACTCCAAATAGGGCCATGAAGAGTAGGGCATGACCGAAATGACTGAATAACAACCACAGTGCCATAGTCTGTAAAACATTAAATATAAGAAAATCGTAGCAGGAAGTAATTTGTCCTCGAACCATTTGTCTGAAGGACACTGAACCGGAATGAGAGTGAGATAGTAATGACTGTAACAGTAAATAGATAGATAGTAAAAGATAGTAGTAGTATAAGGGAGGAGGTGAGCCTAAGTAATTACCAACCATACTTGAAGTGAGTGATGATACTGATACATTTATCAGGGGAGAATACATCTTGATTTTTCACTAGGTGTGAATAAGGCATGGGCAAGCACCCAGTTCAGATTGATTGAAATAACCTGATCATTGATTTGTAAACTATTAAGCCAGCACCAAAAGAGAGATCTGATCATTTCAAAGCTTAGGGTGGAAGTTTTCCAGCTCAGCCCTTGAGAAGAAATTAATTGGGTAAAGGTGGAGGTGAAAATTAAGAGAGATTTTCAGCTTCCCTCCCTCCCTGGCCAGACTCTTGTCTCTTGGCCTACCACTTACTCAAATCTCTGATTCTACCCAGTTCATTGATTTTAAGACCATAGAGGGCATGATCTTGGCCGATTGGACAAGGAGGGGGAGAGGCCTTATTTTCAAATCCATTATGTCATTTGATCCATTTATACCATCTACCTATGAAGTAGGTAGAACATGAAAAAGAGGGAATTGAGGTTGGGAGAGGTGACTTACCCAAGATCACAAAGTGACTCCATAGGCTCCTAGAAGTATTTGCGTTGGAAGGAACCTTAGAAAATATCTGGTCTACTCTAGAACTCGACTCTCTGGTCCGGTTCTCAGCATAATATGCTACCAAAGCGTCAGATTAGCCTGGGTATAAATCGCACCTCTGAAACTTACTGTCTATGGCTGGGGGCAAGTCTTTTAAAGTCCCAGAGCCTCTGTTTTCTTCTTTGTAAAATGAAGGTGGTAGCTGACACACCTCAGGGTGGTGTTGAGGATCAAATGAGATTGTGTATGCAAAGTATTTGGCAAATTTAAAAGATACCATATGTAAATATATTATCTATAGTCATGATCATTTTACCAATGTGGAACTGGAGGCCCAGAGAGTTGTTTGGGAAAGTGATGACAGGGAAATTGAGGTTGGTTTTGCCAACATCTTTGCAAGGATTTCCAGTGACATCTGAGTTAGTTAGTTAGATCATTAGAAGCACAGGACTGGGGAAAGAAATCAACTCCAACAGAACAGCAGTTCTGATCTGCATTTTTCCTTCCCTTGAAAAAAGAAACAACTTTAAAAATGACCTTTAATTGTCTTTGGCACAGGTCTTATTCTTGCATTTAAATTAAATTTGCTTATCTGGTGCTAATACCTGGGGGGATTCTTATCATTAAAGTAATGACTTAATATGCCCTGATATTCATTGTACAGGGGAAAAGGACTGGACCTGAGATTTCTCTGGTATAGAGAGATACTTATAAGAAGGCTACCTATACTGAATAAATTGAACTGAGAGGACTTCCTCTTGTTATTGTTATATACCACACATGAAAAAGCCTAGTATAATGGAAGACTAGGGGACAGGAGATGAGTTCTATACCAACATTTGCTACTAACTTGTGAGACTCTAGACAATTCTTTTAACCATTCGATGCCTTAGCTTCCTCATGTGTTAAAATGAAGAGGAGCGGGTAGTGGTGGTCTAGTGGTGGTAGTATGGGAGATGGAAGAGGTTGAACTAAATGATCTGTTAAGATAATTTTTGCTGTGACATTCTATGGGCATGGGACAGGGATATCGGGAGTCGAGTTCTACTCAAGTTGGAGACCAATTGCTAAATACTAGAAATATCATTGTGGACTACTACATCATATCATATAGTTATTTACAGAGAAATTAAGAGTACTTTCTAGTTTGTCTTCTGGTGCGTTCAGATTAGAACTTACCTAGTACCAGGCCTTCTGTAGGAATACCCACTCATCCAATACATGTCATCAGAGTTACAGCTGCCTCAGATGAACTGGTAACCTCAACATGGAGACACTCATTCCAATGATTCTTATATTATGTGATCTTTGGAATCCTCTCATGGGGGAAAAGGGGTAAGAAATAATTTTTAAATTTAAACAAACTGCTAGATACCCATTTAATAGTTACAAAGGAAATTAGGTCTGGACCCTCCTTTTCCACTGACTTTTATTTAGTGCAAATGCATTCATTCATTTGATTCGTATTCCTTGTGATAATAACTCACTCTTACATAGTGTTTTTGATTTATTAACTATTTTCTTTGTAACAACCTGTATGATGAGGAAGCATGGTGTAATGCATATAACATGTTTACAGTTGATGAGGCCCAGGCTTAGGAAAGTTAAAAGACTTGTTTATAGTCATTCAGCTAATAAATATAAGGGTTAGTCCTCAAATACTCAGCTGGCTCCAGGCCCAGGGATCCTTTCACCATACCAAGCTGCCTTGTACATTGTCTTTATGTCTTCATGCCATTTGTTTTATCGAAACAGGGCTTAGGTTGCATAAAAGCAGAAAATTCAAGGGAAGAGCCTGTGCTTTTTATACACTGAATTTGGAAATACCTGCATAGCTCAGTGAATTTTAAAAAATTTCCATCTAGAGGCTTTATATCCCAAGGAAAGAGCTTGAGATTGCAAGGTTCTTGAGGACAGTAATTTTGACTCAGTCCATATGGTCTCCAGTCTAGTGCCAAGAGCAAAAAGCTATCTAATTAATAATATGTTCTGATTACCTCAGGTTCTATTTGTGGAACATCCTTTGGAATGATCTTAATGATGGCAAATCATTATCCTCCAAGAGTGATTTTAGGCTTCAGAAATTGCCAAAAATCACTCAGAATCAAATCTGGTTAGTGCCAAGTAACCAGATCAAATGTTCCCTCTCTTTCTCTTCACCTGGTTTGACCAGTTTGTTCAATCTTGAGCTCCAACTCTGAGATCCAGTTAGAAGGTCACATCATGAGGATTTGGTGTAGAATATGGAGATATTGTGGTCTAATAGGAAATACTAGACTTGCAGTCAGCAGACATGGCTTTGAATCATGGATATGCTACTTACTACCTATGACTTTGGGCAAATCCCTCAATCTCTCTGAACCTCAGTTTCCTTATCTGTAAAAAAAGGTGATTGGATTAGATGACTTCTGAGGCTCCTTCCACCTCTAGATCCAATAACTACAGGACTTCCCATCCATCTCTAAAGATCTATTTCAGCTCTGTCTTCCAGAAAATTCTATGCGTAAAGTAGATTTTATGTGAGTTGAATCGTATTTTTATTTTTTTCTTTGAGATAATTAGGTTAAGTAACTTGCCCAGGATCACACAACTGGTAAGTATCAGAGGTCATATTTGAACTCAGATCCTCCTAACACCAGGACTGGTGTTCTATCCACTGTGCCACCTAGCTGTGCCTGATCCATACTTAAAAGATAATTTTCTACTTAAAAGAATACTCCAGGGCAGAGTTTCTCAAACTTTTTTTTTAATCTTAAGGTCCCTCTAGGCAGTGTGCTATGATGTTTTTAAATGCATAAAACAAAATACATAAGAATACAAAGGAATTCAATTATATTAAAATAAAATAATCAAAATTTTATTTTTAAAATTGTATTTTAAAAGTTCACAGACATCAATGCTCCAGTGAATTTTTATGAAAACTAAATATTTTGTCTTTGGCCAGTCCTGTGATTTCACTGGTGTAGAGAGTTCCTAGGGAAGAACTCTCTCAAGATTGATCATAAACACTTTCTCTGTAATCCATAGTCCTAGAGAATTGCTTGGGGGCACTGAGAGGTTCTGTATCACACAGCAAGTATGTGATAAATGAAGGAACAGGAGTTTGTCTCCCTTCTTCTTAAGGCAGGCTATCCACTAGGTCATGTTGCCTGAAGAAATGTAAGCAAATGTCATTAATATGTCTGCTTTGTTTCTCTGAATTTTCCCCCATATACTAAAGATGTTGTTGTTATTATTCTTTTAAAGCAGGCAGTAACCTGTACAACAGTAATTTCTTTTCCTAATAAACCAAAAAAGAAGATACCATAAATGAGAATATGGTATGATAGTCACCTCACAGGCTGCTGCTGAGAAAGGAAGGGAAGAAGGAAGGAAAGAAGGAAGGAAGGGAGGAAGGAAGGAAAGAAGGAAGGAAGGGAGGAAGGAAGGAAAAATGGATGGAAGGAACAAAGGAAGGAGAGGAGGAGAGAAAGAAAAAGAGAGACAAGGAAGAAAGAAGGAAGGAGGAAGGAAAATGTAAATAAAATCCCAACAGGTAAAACTTCTACATAGGCACCTTTGACAGTAGATGTTTAAATCGCCATGTGCATCTCTGTAGGAATCTACACGTGGGGGCCTGTCATTCAAAGCCTGTACATGCTGGTTATGCATATACTCAGGGAGAGTTAATTTTAGGGCACACAATTAGCCAATTGTAAACAGCCCTCCTCCTCCGTGCCCATATTTGATTGTCAGGCTTAGCGCTGAGCTTGCACAATCCTATGGGCTGTTTGTGAATTTCATTCTTGGTGCATGGAGTCATCCAAGTCATGTACATCCTCCTTACCCTCAGACAGTCTCTTGGCAACGTCATGTAGACCTTGTAGAAGCTGGCCCTTAGTAGAAAGGTTTACAGAGAACTCCTCAGGGAAACCCCGCCTGACTATCTGGACATATCCTAAAACCATAGAAACTTGAGCTGTGAAAGCCTGAAGACATCTTCTGATTTGACCCCCTCATGGTGAACTAAGGAAACTAAAACTCAGAGACATGAAGAGACTTGTTCAAGGTCATGCTTTAGTGGTATCCTGCCCCAAAGTCCCATGTGCTTTTTCATTATACTAATGATCCTCCACTATATTAACTCTCCTCCACTCAGCCATCAAATTAATTTTTCTAAAGCACACATATGACCATGTTGCCATCCGTTTGATGAATTCTAGGGGCTCCCCATCACCTAAAATCCTCTGTTTGGCACTCATAGACCCTCTTACCTTTCCAATCTTCTTATGTGTTACTTCTCCAATGTACTTACACCTTACTTCCCTCCACCCCACAATAAGACATTCATCATCAGACTGGGCATTTTTGATGGCTGTTCCCCATGCTTATAATACTCTCCCCCTCATCTCTATCTCCTAGGCTCCCTGTCTTCCTTCAAATCCAAGCTAAAATCTGACTTTCTTCAAGAAAATCCTCCTTAATCTCTGTGCCTTCCATTGGAGATTATCTCCAATTTATCCTGCATATAAGTTATCTGTACATAGTTATTTACATATTTTCTTCCCTATGAGACAAGTCTTTTGGAACAGAAAATATCTGTCTCCCCTCCCCGCTTTCTGTAACTCAGGCACTCAGCACACTGCCTGGCACACAGTAGTCACTTAATAAATGCTTAGTGATCCAGTGGGGAGCAAACTTCCAGATATCAATTTTCACTCTCCTTCTCAGCAAAATTCATTCTTTGTATTGGTTGAATGTTATATAAATACGTATGTGTTCATTATGCTCCGTTCACCCTATCTCTTTTCCCCGCACCCTTTCTTAACTGATCTCCCATCTTCCTCCCAAGGGCTGAGGATGTTTGTGGTCAGAAATTCTTGACTGTAATGTAGTCTTAGGAGTGGGGTGGGGTGAGATGGGATGCTCCTCCTTCTGGAGGACCTCACCTCCAGAAGGCACCATAGCACCAAATGGCACCATGAAAGTGAAAGCTAATGTAGAGCAAGGAGTCTAAGACCTTCCTATGCTGTAGTTGAGTTCTTCTTCTGCATCGTCCACTCTATGCCACTGCTTTTTCTCCTTCATTGTGATTTCTCCCATGCTTGTTCCAGGTTCCAGAATTACTAGTTATATAGCTCTGGTATGAAGTAACTACAAGAATGTTGTGAAGTGGGTGAGGAATGTTGTTGTTCAGTCATATCCAACCCCCATTTGGGGTTTCCTTGGAAAAGATACTAGGGGGCTTACTAAATTCTTCTCCAGCTCATTTTACAGATAAGAAAACTTGAGGCAAACAGTGTTAAGTGATTTTCCCAGGGTCACAAAACTTGTAAGTATTTGAGGCTGAATTTGAACTCAAGATAATGAGGTTTCTTGATTCAAAGCCCTGGGTTCTATCCACTAGGTCACCTATAGCAGGTGTGTGTATGAAAGAGTGTGTGTGTGTGTGTGTGTGTGTATGTGTGTGTGTGTGTGTTAGTTATTTTAATATATTTTATGTATATTTGAAGGATATATTTTATATATATATATATATATAATTTATATAAGGGAGAATGTGAGCAGACTTTTTAATCATTAATACTTTATCTCACAAATGCCTCCTTATTCTTTAAGGATCAGTTGTGAAAACTGTTAAATGTTTAATTAAATAGGCAATCATGATAGATTACTTGTTGGTATATTGCAGCTGTTTCTTGACCAATAAGCAAGAGCTGATGAGTTCTCTGCTACATGCATCTAGCAACTGATAATATTCTTCCTCTGACTCTATTGCAAATATTGCCTGCTATTTTCTTACAAGAAATTAATCTAACTCTCATTAATAATGAGCACTGGAGGGCATAAATTCCATCATTAGCATTTAATTACTTTGTTGTGGGCCACAAAGAATCTGTTATGATGTATGACTTAGCAGCTCAAGTATTATCCCTAATTAACACACACTGGTTCCCTTGTACTAATATTAATACATAAATGTAATGTTATCATAATGCATTAGTATGCAAACTAGGCTTCTGATACTATTATAACAACTTGTGAGAATATTATACTATGCTAGCTCTTGAGCTAGCAATACAGTGTGGTCTCTTTCTGTCTTGTTCCCTCTTTGGGCATGAGTAGTTCTGAGGCATGGATTCTACTTGTGAGTCCAAGTCCCTGTTTCTGACTCACTGGTTGACTTAACTTCTTTGTAAAAGAAACGCTTCTTTTTTTGTCAAATTTCTAGAAAGAGTTGTTCGTGTGGGCTCAGTGCCTCCATTCCTTCAGTAGCCACCCTCTCTTCAATCCCCTGTAATTTGTCCTTTGTTCCCACCAGGTTTCTAAAAATTGCTCTCTCCAAGGTAATCTGTGAAAGGTAGTGGATTTGAAGTGGTTTGAATCTCAGTTCTGCCTCTTACTACAGGAATACTTTGGAGACATTGCAGCTTCAGTTCCAGAATGGAATAAGGTGAATATTGCAATAAAGTGAGTCGCATGTATATTTTGGTTTCCCAGTACAAATAAGTTATGTTGACACTATACTGTAGTTCATTAAGTGTGCAATATACTATTATGTCTAAAAAAGTGTACATACCTTAGGGTAAAAATGTTTTATTGCTAAAAAAATAGTATTAACCATCATCTGAGCCATCAGCAGGCTGTAATCTCTTTGCTTGTGGAAGGTCTTGCCTTGATGTTAATGGCAACTGACGATCAGGGTGGTGGTCTCTGAATGTTGGAATGGCTGGGAAAATTTCTAAAAATAAGAGATCAATGAAGTTTGCCTCATCAACTGACTCTCTCCTTCATTTAAACATTTATTAAAACCATTATAGGGCTATTAATTGGCCCAATTTCAATATTGTTTTGTCTCAGGGAACAGAGAATTCTGAGGAAAAAAAGAGCTAGGGAATAGCAGGTTAGTGAAGAAGTCAGAACACACACACATTCCTCGATTAAGTTTGCTATCCTATAAGGGCATGGTTCATGGTGGCTCAAAACAATTACAAGAGTAACAAGAAAGATCACAGGTCACAGATCACAGATCATCCTAACAGATATAATAATAATTTAAAAAGTTTGAAATATTGTGAGAATTACCAATATGTGATACAGAGACACTATCGGAGCATGTTACTGAAAAAATGGTGCCCATAGACTTGCCTGATGCAGAGTTGCCAAACCTTCAATTTGTAAAAAAAAACCAGACAGTATCTTTGAAGTATAATAAAACTGATGTAGGCTTGTACCTGGGTGATCTGGAGCAAGTCATTTAACTCCTCAGGACTTCAGTTTGACAAAATGTGGGGTATGAATCAGGGAATCTCTTAAGTCCCTTGTAGCTTTAAATCCTATGACCCCATTATCACCAAATCCATGAATCTTCTTTCCATTCTCATCTTTCTTATTTGACACTGTTGCCCTTCCTCTCCTTTTAAATAATCTCTTCAAAGACTCTACACTGTTTTGGTTATCCTCTTACTTCTCCAACTGATTTCTTTTTTATATCCTTTATAGGAAAGAAGGAAGGAAGGGAAGAAGAAGGAAGGAAGGAAGGAAAGAAGGAAGGAAGAAACAGTGGAGTGGGGGAGGAAGGAAGGGTGGAAAAAGGAAGAAAGGAAGGACAAAAGGAAAGAAGGGAAGGTAAGAGAGAAGGGAAGGGGAGGGAAGGAAGGAAACAGTAGAGTGAGGGAGGAAGGAATGGAGGGAAGAAGAAAGGGAGGAAGGAAGAAGAAAAGAAAGGAAGGATGGAAGAAGAAAGAAAGAGAGGAAGGAAGAAAGACAGAAGGAAAGAAGGAAACAGTGGAGGGTGGAGGGAAGGGAGGAAAAAGGAAGAAAGGAAGGACAAAAGGAAAGAAGGAAGGAAAAAATGGAAGGAATGAGAGAAGGGAAGGAAGCAAAGAAGGGAAAGAAGGAGTGAAGGGAAGGAGAAAACAAGCATTTGTTAAGTACTAATTATATGTTAGGCCCTGTGCTGAGCCCTGGGGATACAAATATAAGTAAAAAGCAAGACTGTCTTGACCCTCAAGAAGCTTACTTTCTAATGGGGGAAGACACACAAAGGAGGGCTGGGAATTGGAGGAAGAGTGTGTGGAAGAGATGAAAGAGATGGGAAATGGTTATTGATGGGGTAGAAAGGAGTGCTTGGGGCAGATGGAGCAAGCAGGATGCAGGATGTGAGATATAAGACAGTGGATAGGACCAACTGGGAAACTGCTCAGAGAAGACTATTCATTGAAGCCCTCCATCAAAGACTTAACCTGTGTGCTTTCACAAAGCACCCCCAAGTACCTGACATTCCAGAACAACTCCTCCAATTCCCTTCCCTTATCTGTATGGACATGGGAGGAGTGCCTCTCTTCCCCTTATTCTGTTCTTTCTGCTTATCTGTATGACAAAGGCACCTCAGAACTATGTAATATTCCAGGCATTCCAGAGCTATGCTCACTTCTACACCCATTCTCCTGTTCCCCTTCCACCTATTCTGTAAAATTGTATTTAAACCAGACCTTTAACTTGGCCAATCACTTTGCCTCCTATGGGAAGCAGGGCTACTCTGTCCTTCTCACCTGGAAGCAGGGCCCTCTTGAGTTTTCACCCCAATAAATACTTTTCTTCAACTTGGAGACTGTCCAAACAAATTCTTCAGAACACTAGAACCCTCCCTTCCATTCCTTATCTTTTCTGATGGCACCCCAACATTCTTGGGGTACACCCTGAACTTGTCAGTTTTGAAGTGCAGAGAAAGTCAAGAACAGGTTTAGAAAGGGAATGAAGTTATGACATCTTGGATTCCTCCATAAGATGGAAGATCTATCTGCAGTTCAACAATGAGAGAAGGTAGCAATCCTTTCAGAGGAATGTACCAGGGTGAGCAGGCTATTTAGGGAGAAGAGGTTCAAAGTACTAAGAAAAGTTCCAGGATGAGCTAGTGTAATGGTAATTTAAGGTTAATGATGGGTGGGGGAAAGAGTTAAGATCTTCCCTGCCCATTAATAGACCTCAATAATTTTTATTAATTTCTATTGAGGCATTGGGTCAGAGGGTCCTGATCTGCTCTGAAAAGTGTATAAATACTCTGAGGTGAGGTTTTGTTGTGAGGCTTAGTTTTTGGAAGAAGGTTTGTGAGAGACTCTGGGAAGCTTCTAAGAAGCCCTCTGGCTTTGAAAATCCAGAGGTTGGCGCTTCTCTCTCTGGTAACTATGTATGTAGGTAATGGTCAAACAGTTGGATCTATCTGTTGATCTGTGATGTATATATTGCTTATGGTCAGACAGTTGCAAGCCCTGTCTGTTGGTCTATATTTCTCTGTTTATATTTTCCCTGGAGTTCAGGGTGCTGACTTTTCCCCCTGAACTAAGTGAATGATATGTGCTTGATTGAAGAAGATTGTTGATTCCTCAAAAATTGCTTTCCTTTTAGAAAAGCAGATCCTCCTGTGTATACCGGGGTCCTTGCTGATACAGCTAGCACTAGAAGGGGCATGGTTTTGAAGCTGAGAGAAAGTCAAGGAGAGGGCCAGGAGTGGAATGGCTCATCTTCCTCTTCCTAATTTTTTTTTTTAATGTTGATATTCCTCAAGATTCTATACTAAGAGAACAGAGTTTAGTTCTCTCCTCTCTCTGTTTTCTCTCTCTCTAGGGAATCTCATGACATCAACTGTAATATCTATGAGGATGGCTCTCAACTGTCTATTTTCAGTCCCAATCTCACTTCCATAACAATAAGAGACCAAAAGAAGGACTTAAGTGTTCACTATGTACCAGGCACTATGCTAGGCACCAGAATACAAAGACAAAAACAAAATAAAACACTTCTTATCCTCAAGAAGCTATCATTCCATTGGGGGATCATGAGGGTGATGTCTTGACTAGCTTGCATATAGAATTTCAGTGAAGCAAAACTGTGCAAAGTCTTTAGCCACATTCTCCTCCAGAGTCATCCAAATATAATGACAAGACAAAGGTCAGACTGCAAAGATAAGACAAAGACCGACGATGGCCCAGAATGCAGTAAGTGACTTCAGGCCTTCTAAATGAAGGTCTTTCCCAAGTGTCAGTTTATCTAAGGCTGTGCCCATTCCATGACTAAAAGCTAGGTTAGAATTGAGACAAAAGATGGCAAATATCATAAAGATACCAATCTGGGAAGGTAGGACACTCAAGAGTTTCTGGCCATAATAGAAAACAATTGTTATTTTCACTCATTCTAAGTTAACAAAATCTAAACAATGAACCACAGAAGCTTGGAGTGGGGCTATTATTCTTTACAGAAATTCATTCTGTTTCAAATGGAATTACTTGACTAAACCTTTAAACATGGAAAATTACATACACAACAAGATATTTTTCCTGGGAGGAAAGTACTAGCACCTGGCCACCATGATAAGCTTTCTGAAGGAAGCGGCACTTGGGCCCAGACTTGAAGGAAGTAAAGGATTCAATAAGGCATACATAGGTAAGGAGTGAGAGTGTGCCAGACATGGAGGATAACTTATGGAAAAGCATGAAGATGGGAGAGGGAATGTCACTTACAGAGAATAGCAAATTATCCCAGTTTGGCTAGAATATAGAGTGTATGAGAGTGAATAGTAATCAATAAGCCAGGAAAAAGCAGAGTTAAGCCAGATTATAAAGGACTTTAATAGCCAGAGGAATTTTCATTGTATAGATACGAGAGAGAATCCAGAGCAGATTAGTTACAACATCGACCCTGTGCTTTAGAAATATCAATTTGGCTGATGTGTAGAGATAAGAGAGACTTGAGATAGCGAGACCAATTCGATTTTTGCAATAGTTCAGATGAGAAGTTCACTCATAGAATCATTGATTGAGAGTTGGAGGGCACCTTTAAGGTTGAGCTTCTCATTTTATGAAGTCAGGAGAGGTTAAGTCTCTTGCCCAAAACTATGCCACTGAAATGTGAGGTTTCCTTTGCCTTGGTCTAGCTCTCTCCATTAAACCCTAAGGAACTGAACCAGAGTGTGGTCATTGTGAGAATAGGGAGAAAGGTCATGGATACTAGGTATATTGTAAAAGTATATCTATGGGGAAAAGAGCCAAGATGTCGGAGTAAAAGGATGGACCTCCTCTAGCTCAGCCACAATAGCCCATAAAATACCTGTAAAAAATTATTCTAAACAAATTCTAGAGCAGCAGAAGCCACAAAATGATAGAGTGAAACATATTTCCAGCCCAAGACAGCTAGGAAGACTGACAATAAATGTCTATCATACCAGCTCGAAGCAGAGCACAGTCCAGTGTGAGCTGCATGGTACAGACAGGACTGGAGCAGACTCTAGGCACGAAATAATGGGTAGCAGCTGTGGTTCCCAGATTTATCAACCCAGAAATACCAAAGACAACTTCAAAGGTCAGTAAGAAAGCCATTTCACCTGGGTGAGAGGGAAAAAGGTCTGGCCTCAGTCCTGGCCCCACGGTGGCAACAGCCACTGTGGCAGCAATGTCCACTTTTGGAGCCCTCAGCCTAAAGACATTGGGAGAAGCAAATGACTGATCTGGGTCTTAGTCCTAATTGGTGGTCCTGGGGTGAGAAGGAATGCTGGTAGATATTGTGGAGGGGGAATCCTACTCACAGTTCCAGGGCAGAAAAGAGTGCTTTTGGTTGCTCACAGACCACAGTACAGGCCAGGAGAGAAGTAACTCCTCTCCCTTGATTGTGCCACCTTGGAAGAATTGAGAACTTACAGATCCCTAGAAATATCTCAGAGTATAGCTGCACAAAACCTCTGAAGCCTAGGGTAGCATACCTTCCACTTGACAAAGGACTCAAAAGTAACTGACTGGGAAAATGCCCAAAAAGGGGAAAAAATAAGACTATAGAAGGTTACTTTCTTGGTGAAAAGTTATTTTCTCTCATCTTTTTGTATGAGGAAGAGCAAAGTACACCATCAGAGGAAGATAGCAACGTGAAGGCTTCTGCAACTAAAGTCTCTAAAAAAAAATGCAGTGGTCTCAGACCATGGAAGGACTCAGAAAGGATTTTGAAAATCAAGTAAGAGAGATGGAAGAAAAATTGGGAAGAGAAATGAGAGTGATGCAAGAAAATCATGAAAAGTGAGTCAACAGTTTGCTAAAGGAGACCCCAAAAATGCTGAAGAAAATAACACCTTTAAAAATAGAATAACCCAAATGGCAAAAGAGGTCTAAAAGGCCAGTGAGGAGAAGAATGCTTTAAAAATCAGAATTGACAAAATGAAAAAGGAGGTTCAAAAGCTCACTAAGGAAAATAGTTCTTTAAAAAAGAATGGAGCAGATGGAAGCTAATGACTTTATAGGAAACCAAGATATTTCAAAACAAAACCAAAAGAATGAAAAAATAGAAGACAATGTGAAATATCTCATTGGAAAAACAACTGACTTGAAAAATAGTTCCAGGAGAGATAATTTAAAAATTATTGGTCTATCTGAAAACCATGATCAAAATAAGTGCCTAGACATTATCTTCCAAGAAATTATCAAGGAAAACTGCCTTGATACTCTAGAACCAGGGGGTAAAATAGAAATGGAAAGAATTCACTGATCACCTCCTGAAATAAATCCCCAAAAGAAAACTCCTAGGAGAATTGTAGTCAAGTTCCAGAGTTCCCAGGTGAAGGAGAAAATATTGCAAGCAGACAGAAAGAAACAATTCAAGTATTGTGGAAATACAATCAGTATTCCACAGGATTTGGCCGCTTCTACACTAAGGGATTGAAAGGCTTGGAATATGATATTCTAGAGGTCAAAGGAGGTAATATTAAAACCAAGAATCACCTACCCAGCAAAACTGAGTATAATACCTCAGGGAAAAATTTAAAATTTCAATAAAATAGAGGATTTTCAAGCATAGCTTTTGAAAAGATCAGAACTGAACAGAAAATTTGACTCTCAAATACAAAAATCAAGAGAAACATGAAGAGGTAAATAGGAAAGAGAAGCCTTAAGGAACTCATTAAAGTCGAACAGTTTACATTCCTACATGGAAAGATGTTATTTGTAATTCATGAGACCTTTTTCAGTATTAGGGTAGTTAGAGGGAATCACATACATATACATATATGTGTAGGTATGTAGGGGTATGTATGTACGTGTATATTATATATATATATGTGTACCTAGGTTTTGATGTGTACATAGATGTATGTGTGTATGTATATAAATATACATAGACAGAAGGTACAGGGTGAACTGAATATGAAGGGAGAATACCTAAAAATAAATTTACTATTGAGTGGAATGTACTAGGAGTAAGTGAAAGGGAGAGGTAGAGTGTAGCAAATTATCTCACATAAAACAAGCAAGAAAGAGCTTTTCCAATGGATTGGGGAGATGAAAGAAAGTAAGTGAGCCTTACTCTCATGGCATTTGGCTTAAGGAGGGAATAACACACACTCAATTGAATATGAAAATCTATTTTACCCTGCAGGAAGTCAAGGAGGAAGGGGATAGGAGAGGGAAGATAATAGAAGGAGCAGCAAATTGGGGAAAGGGATAATCAGAAGCAAACATTATTGTGAGAGGACAGGTCAAGAGAAAGAATGGAAATAGAGAGCAGGATAGGACAGAGGCAAATATGGTTAGTCCTTCACAGCATAACTATTATGGAAGTATTTTGCATTATCACACATGTATGATCTATATTGAATTTCTGGTTTTCTCAATGAGGATGGGTAGAGAGGGAGGAAAGAGAGAATATGGTACTCAAAGTTTTAATAATGAATGTTAAAAATTGTTTTAGCATGCAACTGAAAAACAAGATATACAGGCAATGGGGCATAGAAATTTATTTTGCTCTACAGGAAAATAGAGGGGAAGAGGATGGAAGAAGAGGGGTGGTAATAGAAGGGAGGACAGACTGGAGAAAGGGGTGAATGGAGTGCATGTTGTCCTGGGGTGGGGGTTTGGGAGAGATAGGGAGAAAATTTTGAATTCAAATTCCCGTGGAAGTGAATGTTGAGATCTGAAAAATATATAAATTATATATTACAAAAAAAAGAAAGCATATCTGTGTCTAATGATAGCCATCTTGAGGGGGGTGGTGGAAGGAAGAAAAGAAACTTGCATGATAACTATTATATATTTAAAGGAATAGCAAGTTGTACATAATAGATTTGCAGTTTCATTTTCAATCATCTTTTTTTTTTATTATACTGTTATGGAAGTGCTTGTTTTATTCCATAAATTAAAAAAAATAAATTTTAAAATGTAAAAAATAAAGTCAAAGAGATTTTTCAGATAAGTAGATCTGAAATATGAATGAGAGTGAAGAATTGAAGATGACTCAGGTTGTGTCTCTTGTGTGTGTGTTCGTCCTTCCTTGCAAGAAGACCATGCCACCAGAGAAATAATAACATGACTTGCACTTGACTTTGTTTTGAGTGAGGGAGAGCTATGCAGGTCACCAGCCTCACTTCTCCTCCAGAACTATCTGCATTCAGAGACCAGATATTCATCAGGATGACTGGAGATAACCCAGGATGAGGCAATTGGGGTTAAGTGACTTTCTCAAGGTCACACAGCTAGTAAGTGTCAAGTGTCTGAGGTGAGAATTGAACTCAGGTCCTCCTGACTCCTGCCCTGGTGCTCTATCCACTGCACCACCTAGCTTCTCCTTAGGGAATATTATCTCATAATCAGAGGGCACAAGGAAATATTCATACAAGTGAAGTAGAAAGAGCAGCTGACACATGAACTTCACTTTTATCTGAACTTGTCAAAGGAGGGATGAATACAGTATCTGTCTCTACACACATGTGCACTCACACACACACGATCACACACTCTGAAGTGGGTACAGAACTACATTTTACTCCACAGGAAAACATCATGGAGAGGGAAAAAAGGAGAACTGGAGTGAGGGCAGATTGAAGGAGAAAAAGAGTAAAAAACAAGCTAACTTAGAATATACAGAATATTTACAGCAGCTCTTTTTTGAGGTAGCAAAGAAGTGGAGACTGAGGGGATAATTATCAATTGGTAACTAGAAGAATGATAGTGTCTTCAAAAGAAATAGAGAAGAGGGGAGAGTTTGGGAGAAAAGATAATGAGTTCTGTTTTGAACATGTTGAATTTTAGATGACTGGAAGACATAGAAACTATTTGTTTATGTTTCACCAATCCACACATAATGACCTTTGCTGGTTGTATATTGACTTAATTTTAAAAGGTAATGTTATATCAATTTTATTGTGGTTTCATTTATATTTTAAATATTTCCTAATTACATTTTAATCTGGTTTGGCCTACTTGGGAGTGCTGTGGGCCAGGCCCTTGGGCCATGTGTCTGACACTTCTGCTGAAGAACATCCCAAGACCTGCATCTTCAACTGCTTACAGAGTGTTTCCACTTTAATGACTTATTGGTACCTCAAAATTAAAAAAAAACAGCAACTCAATCTTATTTCTTCCTGTCTGACCAATCCTTCTCAGTGTTTTTTTTTTCACTTTTTAGTCATATCCTGTCTGTAAAATATATGCTGATAAATGTTTAACAGCTGATTTTCTGTGGGAAAAAATGTATGTCCAACACATTTTTAAGTTTAATCTGCATTAACATTTTCTCCATTGCTTTCTTATGTCTAGACAACCAAAAGGTTGTTGTGTTCATCCTTTGTTTTCAAAGAAGACCATGACCTCAGAGAAATCATGACATGACTTGCACTTGACTTTGTTTTGAGTGAGGGAGGGCTGTGCAGGTCACCAGTTTCACTTTCTCCTCCTGAGTCATCTGGTTCCAGTGACCAGATATTCATCAGGATGACTGGAGTTGGCCCAGGATGCAAGGGGAGACCTTGGTCTTTTCAGGTACTCACTTAGAGGGAAGTAATGCCCATTGAGTAAATAGACCTCTTTAAGAAGTGAACAAAAGAAAAAAAAATAACTAAATCATACTGGGAGGGAAAGAGAAACTGTTACTAACCACTCTAAGCCAACCAATCAAGCCCCAGTTTGTAATATATGCCTATTTCCCAGGTGGAAATGGTCACACTGAAAATTTAATAATCAGCTCTCTTGAGTTGCTGAGGTTAGTTCCAGCATATCCCCATCCCCAGATGTACTTCAGGGCTCTCTGTTGTAGTATTAGTAGTAGCTGCTGTTTCTGTTCAGTCTTGTCTGATTCTTCATGACCCTATTTGGAGTTTTTTGTTTGCAAGTTACTGGTGTCGTTTGTCATTTCTTTTTCCAACTCATTTTACAGATGAGGAAAATGAGCAAACCGGGTTAGGGAGTTGCCTAGGGTCACATAGCTAGTATGTGTCTGAGGGTGAATTTGAACTCAGGAAGATGAGTGTTCCTAATTTTGGGTCCAGATCTCTATCTACTGTGCCATGTAGCTGCCCATCAGGGTTTTGTGCTAGGCCTTATCTTCTTTCCTCAGTTAGTGATCTCATTGGATCCCTGGATTCAGTGACCAATTCTGTGCAGTTAACTCTAAAATCTATATATCAGTCTTTATTCTGCTCCTGAGATCTAACACTGCATCTCCACTGATAGCTAGACACATGACCTAGATGCTCCACAGGCATTGTAAACTCAATATATCCAAAATAGAGATTTTTCTCTTTCCCCCTAAACTTACCTTTTCCTACAACTTTCCTATTTCTGTTGAGATCAACACTGTTCTTCTAGTCACTCATGTTCTCTATTTTAGTGTCATCCTCAATTTCATTCTCACCCTCCCATATTCAATGATTTTCAATATTCTGCAGATTACCTTTTATATCTCTTGCACCACTCACTCCTGTTGAGCTTGAAGTTCCCTAGGATCTTTAGATATTTTTCAGATATTCCACTGTCTTTCTATGCTTGTTTTTCTAACCTTGTACTTGTAAAGATGATTTTTTGAACCCATGCCTAAGACTTTACATTTGTTTCTATTTAATCTTATTCATTTTGGCTCAGTGTTTTAGACTTCAACTCTTTGACTGTGATCTGGTATGGTAATTATTCTGTCTAACTTTGTCATATGCAAATTGGATGAAAGTGCTGTCTGCCCCTTTAATTATCAAAGTCATTGACCAAATGACTTTTGGTCAACAGTGAAGGGCCAACCACTGTTGAATCAAGGTTTAGTAATACCTGACCTGTTTACCTGCCAGGGCTGTTAGGAGGCTCAAACCAGAGTGTACCGAAAGCATTCTGAAACTTTAAAATGCCATCCCAATAACTCACCATTATCAGTCTTGGAGATCTTCATTGCTCATGTTATTTTTACCATTTCCTTTTATAAGTAATGCATCTAAAATCCTTTCCTTGCTAAGAAGAAACCCAACCTTTTGCAGGCCCAAATATTAGTAAGTGCTGATGTCAGACTTTCATAGGAAAAGCACCCCCGCAAAGTACCAGGATTGGTTGGCAGGCCATCCACCCTCCCTCACCCCCAATCCCAAATGCACACACTTCTGTAGAAAACACAATTCCTTCTTTGGCACCAGGAAACATTTGTTCTTCGATTCATTCTTCCAGTCCAGCCACTAGGCTCTGTTTATTCTGGCAAAGTTGGATAGTGACGTACAGGTGCCAAGAGGTTGTTGAACTTCCTGGATTGCTTATCATGCAGTTTACCCCACTGGGGAGAAGTTTAAGTGCTGATATATGCTAAAGTCAAGTCGTTAAGAAGTTTTGCAAACACCACTCCTGATTCCAGTAGAGGCACAGTGTACACTCTGTAGTAATGTTTAAAATTTAAAAATATATAATAGATAGCTTTACTAAATAAAATTGAAACTCCTCAGCTAGAGCAAATAGAGGTTTGCCCCAGAGTGCCTATATGGAAGGGAGTGGGGTCAAATGCTTTCTACCCATGGCACTAACATACTCCACCTCATATTTCAGCACTAGCTCAAGTCATCATTGTGTGACCTAAACCATCTGATGGCTATTCCTACCTTCAAACCATTGACATCTCATGATGTCAACTATTTTTGCCCCAGTATAATATAAATATGAAGTATGTATAAACATATAAAATATAAATATATAAGTAAATACATAAATATAATATATAAATATATAAAACATAAATAATATAAATATAAATTACAATGGTATAGCTCTGATTATCTCATCATTTTCATATGAACATGCAGCCTCCCTAAAGAAGGTAGGAGAATTGGCCTTCATGGTATGATTCTAGGGGGAGAAGGTGAGGCTGAAAAATGTCCCTTTTTCAATCATGCTGGTCTTCCACTAATACACAGTTTTTTTAAAAATTCAAATGGTTCTAAAAGGCCTATAAAAATCTGTACGTCTATGCATACACACATTTATACATATATAAACATCATACATGTACATAGGTACATGTATATATACACATTTTATATATTCATTATTTGGGTTATATATGCATATGTGTGTATATATACTCACATACATATTATATATATATAAAATATATATATGTGCATACACACATACTTCCCTCCAGAGTGGCAAGACATGAAAGATCATTAACATATTTTGGTACCTATGAGCCATAAGACCAATTTAGGAATGAAAGGGAATTTCAAAATCAATTTTAACCCCCTTTTGCACATAAGAAAACTGATAACTTGAGAAAATTGTGCCCAGGTATTAAGTAAAAGAGCCAAAATTCTCAGTTTTCTATCTGGGATTTCCTGGAGAAGACTTTACTAAAGGATAGACAATAGCGGATCTGTTGTCAGCCATTCCTGCAGTTTCACTTAGAAGTCAAGGAGGTCCTCTGCTGCTTCATTCAGGGCTCTCCCACTAGAGCACAACGGGTGGCAGATATCATACTCCCTGGAAGGAGTCTTGCTTTGGGGGAGGGGAGGGGAGATCTGAGTGGGTGTTTTAGTAGCAGCGAAGCTGGGCATCCAAAAGCAAAAGACCATTGGTTTTGGACGCAGGGATATGGTTCATGGTTTATTTTATCCCCAGCATCCACCAGTATGGTGCTCATTAAGGATTTTCTGCTTTGATTGATTAATGTAGATGTGGTCTTTAAAATGAAAATACTGAACTGGGAAGTACTTTTGTAACACAGAGGAGGGAAACAGAACCTGCAAGCTCTCAAGAAGATAAATGAAAGTAAAAAAGCATTTATAAGTATCTACTATATGCCAAACATCATGCTAATTGATGAAAGATACAAAGACAAAAAAGTCTTTGCTCTCAAGTTGCTCTCAATCGAAAGGAAACAACAATAAAACAGCTTGTACAAACAAGCTATGTTGTTCACTTGTTTCAGTTGTGTCCTAATCTTTGGGAGTCCATTTTTGGGGCTTTCTTGGTAAAGATGCAGGAATGGTCTAACATTTCTTCTCCAGCTCATTTTAGAGATGAGAGGCCAAGGTCACAGAGGTTTACAAAGCTAAGTAAGGATTAGATTTGAACTTAGGAAGATGAGATTTTCTGACTCTGGAATTGCAATCTATCCATTGCACCATCTAACTGCTCCACAAACAAGCTATGGCAAAATAAATTGGAGATCATCTCAGAGGAAAGGCACAGAGATAAAGACAGTGCCAAAGGCTTCTTGCAAAGGATAGTACTTTAGCCAAGACTTGCAGGAAGCCTGTCTGTCTATCTGTGTTTGTCCTTCATTTTTGAAGAAGACATCAGAAAAATGATAGCATGACTTGCACTTTACTTTGTTTTGAGTGAGAGAGGCCAGGAGGAGACAGGAAGGAGAAAGTTCCAGTTCTGGGGGAAAGTTGGTGAAAATGCAGAAAGTTAGGATACAAGGTCCTGGGAAAGAGGGCACTAGCAGTTGGAGGTTTCAAGAAAGGCTTCATGCAGAAGGTAGTAGTTGAGTTGCCCTAAAGGAAGAGAGGGAATCCATGATGGGGAAGTCCACGTATGTGGGACCTGGGGTGATGAGCTGCTGTGTGTTTAGTGAACAGAGGTCAATTTGGCTGGTATGAGCAGAGTATGAGAGGAGGAGAAATGTCCGATGTGATTGGAAAGATCAATTTGGGAAGTTTGTGAAGGGCTTTACAAGGACAAGCGGCAGAGTTCGTAGTTTATGTTAGAGGTAAAGCACTTGTTAGAGCAATGGAGTTGATGGAGTTGGGAGTCACATGATCAGATCTGTGCTTAAGGAAATAAAACCATTGGCAGCAATGGTAGGATGGTCTAGAGTGGGGAGAAACTAGAGACCCAAAGGCCAATTAAGAGGCTCTTGCAATAACTTAGACGAATGGTGATGACAGTTTGAAATAAGGGATAGTTATGTGAATTGTTCATCATTCATTCCCAAAGAGGATCAATGACATTAGGAAGATGATGTCTTGACATGCAAGTTACTTGGATTTAAGCAAGATAGAGCTCTGTAAGGTCATCAGCCTCATTCTGTCCTCCAGAGCACTGGGGTCCAGTAGTAAGACAAACGTCAGGAAAACTGGCGATGGGCCAACAGCTGTGTGAATGGAGGGCACATGGCAGATACAAAAGACATGGAAGTGGAAACCTCAAGAGGGGCCAACTGATTAAAAATGTAGAGTGAGGGAGAATGAGAAGATAAGGGTGATGCTAACCTTGGCAGAGTGGAAATTATATCTGACAAAAATAGGGATGTTTGGGAACAGAGAAAGGATTTTTTTCTTGGAGGTGGGGGGAGGGGTCAGTGAGATACTAAGTTCAGTTTTGGACATAAAAGAATACTGGCCCTGGAGTCAGAGGATCTGGGTTCAAATACTGCCTCTGATGTTTACTACTTGTGTGACTTTGGGCAAGTCACTTAACTTTTCTAGGCCTCTTTTTTTATTATTAATTTTATTTATTTTCAGTATTCTACAATCACTACCATATAACTTAGATATTTTTTCTATTTTCCCCCTCCCTCCCCAAGACAATATAAATTTTATATAGGTTTTACACATACATTCCTGTTAAATGCATTTTCACCATAGTCGTGCTGTATAGAAGAATTGAAATGAATGGGAGAAATCATATAATGAACTAAAATGTAATACAAAAGAAAATGATCTACTACATCTTGCGATTTAATTCCATGGTTCTTTCCCTGGATGTGGAAGGCATTTTGCCTTAAAAGACCATAGGGAATTTTTTTTTAAGTCCTTGCATTGCCATGAAGTTCAAAGGCTACCAGAAAAATTCTTGCACACTGTGGTCGTTGCTGTGCACAAAGTTCTCCTGATTCTGCTCCTTTTGCTGAGCATCAGATCATATAAGTCTTTCCAAGGCCTGTTTTCTTATCTGTAAAATGAGGGAAGTTAGACTAGATGATCCTGAGACCCCTTCAAGTTCTGGATCTGTGATTCTGGGCAAAACTAACTAAAGACTAAACTGTAGACCCTGGGTTCACTTGCCCCTTGCTCTAAACAAAGGAGCTCCTTTGTATGACCTCCTGCTAGTACTGACAGTTTACAAAACCTTTTTAACATTATTCAGTTGTTCTTTGTGACCTGATAGACCATAGCCTTCCAGGCCCCTCTATCCTCCAAGTCTGCCCAAGGGACTATTAAGTAGTTCAGAGTACTTAGAGACCTCACTTCACTTCCAGGAAGCTGAGACATCTTAGGTTAGATGGTGTCATGGGGAGTAAGTTTCCCTCAGGCTTTATTGGTTAGATTAAAAATGTTCTGAATCTAGGCCCATTTCATGCCCTCAGGGTGGTCTTACTCATTTCCTTTACTTCCTAACCACTTAACAACACATCATCCTTTGTGTAGGAAGAGGATGCTGACTTTTGCTTGAGTGGTTCTTCCAGTATAGGAGGGTAGGTCAGATTAGGCCATGGACACTATCTTATCTTTCTCCCTTGGGACCTAGACACTAAGGACATTGGACAAAGATTGTTCATGGTTTTTTTGTTTTGTTTTGTTTTGTTTTTATATCCAGTGCTTAGCCACACAGTGCCCGGCACATAGCTATTATTTCACAAATGCTTGTTTATTGATTGATTGATTACTATCTAGCCAAGTTTGGGGATTAACTCTGTAAATATAGAAGAGTGAACTGGCCAAACTGGCTCTCTGGCCTTGGCATCATTGACACAACTCTCTCATTCACTAACCCAACCAGCCACAGACTAAACCCCACAAGTTAGGATCCTCCAGCCTCCATATCCTTGTAAGTGCTTGCCTTTCCTAATTCCCAAGTCTTTCCCTTTTGCAGGTCAGGAAATTTGAGGTTAAGGACACCGAGCACGTTGAAGGGCTGTCAGCCCCCCTCTAAATTTTGGCACCCTGGGACAAAGCCTTAGTTCCTGGTTCTAGTTAAGGGTGTTTTTTTTTTGTTTTTTTTTTTTGGCACAAGAGAAAACTGGAGCTCTCTGGAGCTACTAAGTCGTGAAATGGATAGAGTGCTGACTTTGAAGTCAAGAAGGCTGGAATTTAAATCCTGCCTTAGACACTTTCTAACTGCTTAACCCTGGACAAAGTAATTCAACCTCTCTTATCTTCAGGTTCCTTATCTATAAAATGAGGGCAATAATAGAAGCCATGTCTCGGAGTTGTTAGGATCAACTATGATAATATGTGTGAAATGCTTGGCAAGCCTTCAAAGAGCTTTGTGAACGTTAGGTATCATTGTGATGTGGTGGTGGTGGTGGAAGTGATGGTGGTTACTCTTGATCCTCAATGTCTTTATCTGAAAAATGGCAATGATACTAGCACCTATTAACAAGACATCAGGTTGTTGTGAGGACAAATAGGATTATATGTGTAAAGCATTTTACAAGTCTTAAAGTAGACCAGTGTGAATTATCAGCATTAGAATGAACAGAATCCAAAGAAACAGAGGTACGGAGGTTAGTTGGAGACTGCAGAGAAAGCACAGGAGACAAACTGCTTCTCTGGTCACATCCCAGGATAGTTGTATGGAAGGAAGGAGAATGAGATGGTAGGAAGAGAAAAAAAGTGGGGCTGTGTGTGTGTGTGTGTGTGAATGATTTTCCCTTTTGGATTATTCATGTGGATTGGCACCGGTTTGTTCCCTCCTGGGTGAGGTAGCTAGAGGGGGTTAGCCACTTCATCTTTGGTGCAGTATCTCCACCTGGTCCTCGGTCCTGTCTGCCCTGATCTCCCCTTTAGTTCTGTGTGATATATCTTCTTTCCCCTTGACCCGTGTAGTCCATCCTATATGAAAATAGCCTCCCTCTCCCATATATGCTCCACGAATCCTTATGTATAAGAGAGGCACCTGCTTAATCAGCTTCTCGTGGTGTAGGATGACTGAAGTGCCACCCATGTGTAAGTATGCTTTGGTTTTCCAAAGAAAATGGGAGCTTTTTGAGATTAGGAACTATGGTCTGTCCTACCCTTGTATGTCCCATTGTATCACTTGGATAAGAGAACACTGAGTGTGTATGTATGTACATATGTACATATATATATATGTGTGTGTGTGTGTGTGTGTGTGTGTAGTATCATTTACCTATGCTATTCAAGGTACTATACTAGGCACTAGGGATATAGAGATGATAAATGGCAATTTTTAACTCCAGAAGAGATTCAGTTTACAAGAGGCAGCTGGGTGGCACAGGTGATAGACCACTGAGTCTGGAACCAGGAAGACTCAAGTTCAAATCCAGCCTCAGACACTTTTTAGTTGTGTGACCCTGGGCAAATCCTAAAATCTTTCTTTGCCTCTGTCTCCTTATCTATAAAATAGGAATAATGATGGCACCTACCTGCCAGGGTTGTTGTGAAGAGCCAATGAGATATTTGTAAAGTGCTTACTATAGTGCCCAGCACATAGTAGGCATTAATAAATGCTTGTTTCCTTCCTTTCTGGGGAAGGGAAGATAAGGCAAGTACAAAGATAAATATGATGTGAAGTAGACTGGAGGTCAAGGAGATAACCAAACATGTTCATTAAAGCTTAAGCAGGGAAGAAAACACTTTAAATTGGTAGAGAAAGCTTCATGGAAGAGGGGTCCCCTAAATTAAACTTTGAAGGAGAAGAATTTTGACAGGGCAACACAGAGAGAAAGTCTATTCCAGGCAGGGGAGATAGATGGAAATATAATTTATATATAGAAATAAATACAAATATAGGAATGGGCAGGGCAGCTTGTAGCAGTGTGGCTAAGATATTCAGCGTGTCAAGAGAAGTAGGGGACTCTGACTCTGGGAACCCTTTGTAGTTAGTTCCCCATTGCTTACAAAATAAAATGAAAATTCTACAGCCCAGCATTCAAAGCCCTCTATAATCTGGCTCTAAGCTACCTCTCCCTATCTCAATTTTTTAAAAAAAATCTGTACTTTCTTGATTGACTGGAATATATTTCCCTACCCCTTTGTCTTTTAAACACATTCTTTGTCTTTTAAAATCATTCCCTTTGTGGGGAGAAGCCAAGATGGTGGAGTCGAAAGCTTTGCATATGCTAGCTCCAAACCCACAGTCCATGGATTTCCTGTAAAAAGAACTCCCAACAAATTCTGGAGCAGTGGATGCCGCACAGCAACAGAGTGAAGGAGATTTCTGTTCCAGAGAGCCCTAAAAAACCAATCCCAAAGGTCTGTGGCGCACCGACGGGAGCAGAGCCTAGCCCTTCCCTGGCTGGGCGGCACCCAGAGGAGCAGATCCGAGCAGGCTTCATGGACAGAATCTCAGCGGCCGTGAAGGTCCCTCCACCCACAGGAGCACAGGTCAGTGAGAGAGACTTCTGGGCTGGCTGAGAGGGGAGCAGAGTGTCTCCATAACTCAGGCCCCCTCGGGAGGTAGTAGCAGAGGCAGGGGCAGCCAGAGGCTCCCAGAGCAGGCAGGACCTCGGGTCCATTACTGAAGCTCTCTGCATAAACCCCCTGAGGGAACTGAGCCTGGGAGGCGGCCCTGCCCACACATGAGCACCAGAACTTAAGCTCACATTGAATAGCAGCCAGGCCTGCCGCCCAAAGCCCTGAGGCTGGGGAGCAGCATTTGAATCTCAGACCCCAAGCACTAGCTGGGCAGACCTAGGCCAGGGGTGGAGAGGACTCTCAGAAGTCAAGTAACTGGCTGGGAAAATGCCCAGAAAAGGGGAAAAAATAAGACCATAGAAGGTTACTTTCTTGGTGAACAGATGTTTCCTCCCTTCCTTTCTGATGAGGAAGAACAATGCCTACCATCAGAGAAAGACATAGGAGTCAAGGCCTCTGTATCCCAAACATCTGAAATAGATGTCCAATGGGCTCAGGCCATGGAAGAG
>CM053771.1:257936232-257956542 GCA_028658325.1 Potorous gilbertii
TGGCCAAATTCCAGAGTTCCCAGGTCAAGGAGAAAATATTGCAAGCAGCTAGAAAGAAACAATTCCAGTATTGTGGAAATACAATCAGAATAACACAAGATCTAGCACCTTCTACATTAAGGGATCAAAGGGTGTGGAATAGGCTATTCCAGAAGTAAAATCATTCCCTTCCTTAAAGAAGTACTTAGAAGTCAAGTGGGTCAGGAGAGGAAGACATGAGTTCAAACTCAGCTCTTCCACTTCTTATGTGAGCATGGGAAAATAAACAAATTTTTTTCATTCTCCATCCAAGTTTTTTTTTTTATTATGGGTGTTTTTTCCTCTTCTTTTAAAAATAATTTTTATGTTTTTCTCCACTTGCATGTAAAAACAATTTTTGACATTTGTTTTTAAAAACTTTGAGTTCTACATTCTCTCCCTCCCTCCCTCCTTTTCCTTACCTGAGATGGTAAGCAATCTAATATAGGTTATACATGTTGCATGTAAGTTTAAAAAAATACCCATAAACTCCACCATTTGTAACAGTTTGGAAAAACTGTATTGATCCTAACTGTCTATATGATCATCTCTCTCTTACTTTCAAATGCTTAGGCTGTTGGACAGCTCCCTATCATGCTAAAATCCAGCAGAAACACTACTTGGCTTCCCCACCAAACTCCACACACCACCTAAAACCAGACTAGGAGTGAGACAAAAGAAGGCAGGATTGATTAAATTTCTTTGTTTGCTTCATTTTTATGTGGTTTTTATTTGGTTTAATTTTTTTCAGCTAATGAGTATTTATTTTCTCCCTTCCAACCCTCCCAATTAAAAGAAAAGAAAGAAACAAAACTCATAAGTAATTGAGCAAAATAAATTTCCCTATTGGTTATGTTCAAAGCAATATGTCTTATTCTTCACCCTGAGTCTGTACCTTCTCTGTAAGAAAGTGAAGAAACATGCTTCACTAGTCGTCTGGAATAGGAAGGTTGATCCCATTACTGAAAGACTTATGTCCCAATTTCCTGTCCACCCTCTTTGATTGATGAATTAATTGATTTGTTTTTGTTTGGGGTTAGATTTGAGCATGCCTTCCTTTACTCCCTGCTCCAGTTCTGTGCTTATTTCCCTTTAAGGGTTTCTTATCTCCTGGGAAAGGTTTTCATTTTGACCCAAGTCCCTTCAGAAAAACCCCAGTGACTGTGTGGTAGAGAGGTCCTAGGACGGGCCCAGGATATAGCACAGAAGATGTGTCCCACTTCCACCAAAGATCTTGTTCTTTTTGCCTTTCTTTCACTTGCTCTGGGGAGAGCCAGGGCTCTCCTGAGGAACAGCTCTGGGTCAGGGAGGCTTGGAAGGAAAGCTGCATTGAGAGAAACTGGAGAACCAAGGAATTGTTTGGGCTTAGGCAGACTGCCCAGTGACTCAGCACTCTGCCTGCTGATGGTGGGATGAAAAGCCTCCTGGCCTTTACAGTGGACAGGAAGTTGGGAGAAGGAGCTCACTACAATGGTAACCTGAAGGATTGTCCCTGTCTCCCCTTCTCTTGGGTCCCACTGAAGACTTCTGGTTGCCAATTCTAAGACAACCACTGCAAGCAACTGAAGGTGGGGGTGGGGCATCAATCCAGATTATCTCTCTTACCCCTGAGGCCTTGGGGAAAGGCCCCCAGATCCCACTCTAGACTCTACAAGCAATGGAGTGCAGAAGTGACTCTAATCAATCAATCTTTCTTGAAAGTATGGTGTAATTGGAAGGGTTCCAGATTCAAAGCCAGAGGATTTAGTTTAAATCTTAGTTCTCTGACTTCCTAGCTGTGTGACCTGGGTCAAGTTCCCTCACCGGTAAAATAAAAAGGTTAGACTGCATGATCAGCTTCTAAAGTCAATGATGCTCTATCTCTGACTTTTGTCACCATTTCCACCTAGCCTTCCTGGTTCGAGCCCTTATTACCTGCTTGTTGATGATCTCAGGAGCACTTAATGAACCCCTTGGGCCTCAATTCCATTATGTTCCACATTCCTTATTTCCCACTGCCAGTTCATTCTATAAATGAATTATAAAATTAATTCCTCTGTTCAAGACCCTCTAATGGATCCCTACTGTCAATGGAGGTGGATGAGTTAAGGTACAAAACAGTGGTTCTTTACCTGGGGTATATGAACTTGTCTTTTAAAAGTATTTTGATAACTGTATTTCAGTATTATTGGTTCCCTTTGTAATCCTATATATTTTGTTTGATGCATTTGAAGACATTATTCTAACGTCTTCCAGACTACCTAAGGGATCCATGACACAAACAAGGTGAAAAATCTGTGGGATGGCTAGGCAAAGCATCCCTGTAATCCCTGCTGCTGGGGAAGCTGAGGAGGTTTGTGGATCACTGGAGCTTGAGAGATGCTTTAGCTAGCTTAGCCCTTCTGATGTCTTCCTTAAGTCCAATGTCAATATGCTGGGGTGGGAATATATATATATCCAGTCTCAAAAAAGAAAGAGGGAGATAGCTGAGTCAAAGAGAAAGAGACAGAAAGAAAAGAAAGAGAATAAAAGGTAAGTGAAGAGAGAGGAGAGAAAAGAAGAGATGAAGGGAGGAGAGGAGGGGAGAGAAGAGAGGGAAAGGAGAGGAGAAGAAAAGAAAGTAGAGGTGTGTGACCCAGAGGAATCCCCTTAACCTCAGTTTCCTATTCTTGCCTCTGTATTTTGACTCCTTTTCCTTCTATCTGAGATTCCTTCTCAGCCTGCTGGTTTCTTCCCATTGAAATTCCAGTCTCCAAAGCTCAGGTCAAGTTCTTATTTCTCCAAGAAGCCTTCCCTGATTTCTCTGGACTAGATCACATTGACCTCCAAACTCTCCTGGAGAACATTCAAGCACTGCGTGGTACTTTATCTAATATTGTTTCTTTATCTCTCCATGTGTGTTTATCTTGCCTCCCGTCTTAGGCTGTCAATTTCTTCAGGGTGGAAGGTGCCTCTTCCTTCTCTGTTACTGCTACAGCATCTGGCCCTGGACCTTAATAGGTCCTTAGTAAATACTTGTTTGGTTGCCTAATCTGACAACCATTTATTTGATTTTAAATTGCAATTGGAGGCATTTATCAAGTAGGTACACTCTCATGAAAGAGGGAAGCATTCACACACTGGTTTCCTCCCAATTAAAGCTGAAATATCTACAATGGGAAGCCTAGACTCCAGCTGGGCAATGTATGCGGGAGAAGGCAATGAAAAGGCCATGGATACTTTGCAAAGCACATTGATTCCACTTATGACTGGTGGAGAATTCACAATGATTTGCTCTTCAGAGTGAAACTGCCTCCTCATTCATCCACTTTCACCTTTTTATAACTCAACCTATTGTAGGGGAAAGGAGGCTCCTTGGAGTAAAATATCTTTTGTGACCTTGGATAAATCACTAAACTTCTCTAAAGCTCAATTTCCTCATCTTCAAAATGGGGATAACCACACCTGCACTTTGAACTCACAGAGTTGCTGTAAGGATGAAGAAGATAAATTGTTGAAAGAGCTTTGAAAAAAGCAAAAGAGCCTTGAAACCAGAAAGCACTTTATAAATGTGAATTATTATTATTAGGACACATCCTTCTGGTGGTGGAGTGCTGGGTCCCCCAGAGCAGGTGGATGAGGAAGTCTCTAGATCAGAGGAATCAAGAGATGACTGCTCCCAGAGACCACCACTGAATTTTAGTTCAAGAATGACCCATGGAGAGGCATCTGTTTGCATCTGGTTTTGCATCTCATGCAAATCATAAGCAATTACTTCCACTTCCACAGAAGCTTGCCCTCCCACCTATTTCAAATTCCAAGGAAGTAGCCTTTGAGGAAATTCTACTGGAAGCTATTATCATAAAAAGTTAAACCACAGGGACCTGATAACTGGGTTCTCTGGGTTGTCTGCTGACAGCCATCCATTCTCTCCAAAGTGGGATGCTCAGTTGTTCTCAGCTGTAGGCTCCCTGTCCTGATGGACTGACTGTCTGGTGGGCCTTCCACCAGGTTACTCTGAGTCAGTAAGGTCCCTATTCTATCCTGAAACCAGTTCTTTTCCTTTTGCATCCATCAGTTTCATGTCCCCTGGATCATCCCTTATGATGAATTTGAGTTTTCAAGATAGTCAACTAAATGTGGTAAGCCCTTTCCAGAGGAGTTCTGGTCAATCTTCAACAATCTGCCACTCTGAAAAAGAAAAAGTGTATCTGACATACTCAACATTTACATTATTTTTAAAAGTTAGTCAATAAACATTTACTAGATGCAAGGTACTATACTAAAATCTGGGACTATAAAGAAAAGCAAAAATAGTCCCTCCCCTGGAAAATCTCTCTAAAGGGGCAGATAATAAGTAAACAATTACGTACATGTAGGATACATACAGGATGATTCAGAGATAATCTCAGAGGGAAGGCATTAGCAGCTGCAGGCACTAGAAAAGACTTTCCATCTTCTAGTTCCCCTCCATTTCCTTCCTTCCTTCCTTCCTTCCTTCCTTCCTCCTCTACTTCTTTCTTTCTTGTTTTAAATATTTTACTTTTCCTCCAATTACATGCAAAAACAATTTTTAACATTCACTTTTTTTTTTAAGTTTTGGGTTCCAAATTCTATCCCTCTTTCCCTTCCTCCCTTCCTCATTCCCTGAAACAGTAAGTAATCTGATAGAGGTTATTCATGTGCAATTATTTAATTTGAATTACTAATGTTTTCTCCATCACTTTAAAAAAATCTAGGCAATCAACAAAATAATAAATCAAGGTTTGATTTAGAGCATTTTTCAAAATTTCATGTAATAAATGCTCACACTGAAAATTGAACAGTTAGCTCTAGGGAGTCAATAGGAGCTGGCTCCAGTACATCATTGGCCCCTTTTCCTATCTGAGGAAATAGGAGAAACCAAGGCACAGTGGAAAGAGAGATGGATTTGGAATTAGATAACTTGGATTCAGATCTGATCTACTTACTCCTTGTGTGATGTGGGCAAGTCTTATAACCTTTCTGGGTCTCAGTTTCCTATCTGTATAAATTGGTTGGACAAGTTTTGGAGTTCTTAACCTTTTTTTGTGTCATAAACCCCTTTGGAAGTCTGATGAGGCCTATGTACCTTTTCTCAGAATAATGTTTTTAAATATACAAAATAGAACATATAACACTATAAAGGAGACCAATTATATTGAAATATATTATCAAAATATTAAAAGCACAAATTCAGGGATCCTCTGAAGTCTATTACTAGAGTGCTTGGAAGGTCTACAGACCCTGGGTTAAGAACACATGGCTAGCTGATCTTTTTTCTTTTCTTTTTCGTTTTGGAGGCAATTGAGGTTAAGTGACTTGCCCAGGGTTGCATACCTAATAAGTGTCTCAGGTCAGATTTGAATTCAGGTTCTCCTGTCTCCAGGACTGGTGCTCTACCCACTGAACCACTTTGTTTGTCCCTAGCTAATCTTTTTAAAGTCCTTTCCAGATCTAAATCTATGATCTTCAGTGTCTCATGCTTCATGTCTTAGAAAAAGGAGTCTGTGGCTGGGGGTCAGGTCCTCAGATACATACCTGTGTGACTCAGGCAAGTCATGTAACTTCCCTGTGCCTCGGTTTCCTCTATAAAATGAAGAAGCTGGATTAAATGGATTCATAAAGTTCCAGCCTGCTCCAGATCTATATTCTTATGAAGAGACTCCTGATTTCTAACTCTAGCTCTGCCACACTCCATTATCTGTGACTTTAGGAAAGCCAACTAATCTCTCTAGGACATAGTTTCCTCATTTGTAAAATGTACCTAATAATATCTTTCCTTCTCTTCTTCAGGTGTTACTGTGAAGATCAAGCAAAATGAAATTAGATAACATAGGAAAACCAAATTGAAAGTTAAAAGGATTATATACATCATTGTTGCTGTTGTCACCACCAATCCAATTTTGCACTTAACAGGCACTAGATAAATGTCTTTTTTGTTGTTTCTCAATTATATAGCTGACTCTTTATGATCTTGTTTGGAGTTTTCTTGGCAAATATACTCTAGTGTCTCCGGTATTATGTCATTTCTTTCTCCAGCTCATCTTACAGGAGAGGAAACTGAGGCAAATGGGTTAAGTGACTTTCCCAGGGTCACACAACTAGTAAGTGTCTGAGGCCAGATTTGAACTCAGGAAGGTGAGTCTTCCTGACTCCAAACCGGGAACTCTATCAAATTTAATTTAATTAATTTAATAACTAAAAAGCCCATCTTAGCATCCACAATCTGCTGCATAAATATCCAGCATCCTAGTCTTATAAAACTGAATAATAGGAGTTAATACATAACATATTGTTTCCTGGGCTGTAAGAATTAGCTCTGCACCCAGGAACATTCCTGACTGTGAGCCAGTTTTTCTTATTTTGCTTACTGAATCTCTGATCTGGCCACCACAGAAGAGTGCCTGGGGCTGTTTGCATCCTTCTTCCTTTTCACTTCCTTCTTTTTGAAGTGAGTTGAAGTCACCCGGTTGGCTGCTGTATGGTAGCCCAGAATTGCCTCCTGAGACTTTAGATCAAGACTGGCTGTTGACATACAATGTTATACCCAAGAGGCCATGCATGTTTTAAAATCCCACGCTATAAAAATAAACAGTTTCATTATGCAAGTATTCTACTTGCCCTCCAACTCTTTTTTAAAAAACCTTAATATCTACCTCCCTCCCATCCCCAGTTTCCTATACCAGACATCACTTTAGACCATGAGCTAATTGTAAATCTGAAATTTTTTTTGTCTAGATCAAGAATCATTTTTGAGAAGTGAGTTCAGAGGGAAAAACATTAGAAACTGATAAATTGTGTAATTTAGTGTGTGTCCCCAAGCCAAGAAGGGTTTTGAATATTCATGGCACCTGTTGTGTTTAGAAAAGTCCCTATAGGTTTAGTTTTGGAATTTCAATTAAGAATCAGCACTTGATATTAAAGAACTGCCCTGGATTTATTGGCCCTTTCACTACTCAATGAGGTTCAATTCAAATCAACAAATTCTGACCCAAGTCATCTCTCCATAGGACATTGCATTAACTTCCTCATTGGGCCCCTTGCCTCAGGTCTCTGCCCCTCCAACCACAGCTGCCAAAGTTCTGACCATGTCACTCCCCTGCTCAGGAGGTTACAGGGGCCTCCACTTGCTTTGAGGATAAGGTATAAACTCTTCGTTTCTTCATCTCAAACACTTCCTAATCAGAATCCAGCCAGGCTTTCCAGCCTTGCTGGATGTTACTCACCTTCATGCCTTGTACAACCCAGTCAAATGGCCCACTTTCTGTTTCTGCAATTTGGCACTCCATTTCTTACCTCCAACCCTTTGCATAGGCTGGTCCTCTCCCTGGAATCTACTTCCTCCTTGTCTCTGCCTTTAAGGATTGAATTGACAATTAAAAGTATTTCCTGACAACCTGACTACTTTCTCTGTAACTGGTCTGGCCAATCTAGGGGGTAGATAAGAAATATAAGTCATTGTCCCTTATGCAAAAATAGCTTGGGAGATACTTAGGAAAAAGGTGGCAATGTAAGATGATCATATAGCTGGTGCAGATCATGAACAGTGTAATGAGCTTAGGGAAAGGAGAGATTCATATGTCTTAGAGTAATTAAAGAAGGCTTCATAGAAGACATGAGACTTAAGCTGGGCCTTGAGGGATATATTTCCATTTATATAAACCTCTAAAAGACCACTTGGCAAGTCGCTAGAGAGTTGGCCTTAGAGGCAGGAAGAACAGTGTTTAAGTCTCATTTGCCACATCCTGGTTGTGTGACCTTGGGCAAGTCCCTTGACTTCTCTAAGACTATTCACTGCAGAGTAAGTGCCTATCTGCATTGGTAGAGGGCTTTCTTTACTGGGAGTTCCTTATACCAATTAAATCATAGGTCTGGGACCACCAAAAAAATCCCAAAACAAAACAACCTCCCTCCCCCAAACCAGAAAGGTTTCTCTAGAACTAGAAAGCATTTTACATATATTATCTTGTCCAATCCTTACAACTCTGCCAAACTCTCATTTCCATAGGGTTTTTACAAAGCCCTTTCCTCACAACAACCCTGTGAATTTGCTAGCTTGAAATGTTGTTATGCCAGTTTTACAGATAGAGAAATTCAAGCTCAGAGAGGTTACAAAGGCTTACCCATAGAGTGGGATCAGAATATGAACCTGGCTTGTCCAACTCCAAGTCCAATGATAGAAGGACACACAACTAGGAAATAGAGGACTTAGAAGTTCTGCTTCCTAGTCTAAGACTTCTTGTATATTTGGGAAAGTGGAGATCATTCTTGTGGAGGGCATTCTTGTTGTAGTAATGGTATTTTGAACAGTCCTGGACTGTGAGTCAGGAAACCCGAGTTCTGGGCCTGACTCCAGAACTAACTTGTTGGGTAATAATCAGTGAATGAATGAATCAGTTAAACATTTATTAAGTGCTTACTCTGTGCTAGGCTCTGGGATACCAAAAGAGGCAAAGGATGGGGTCCCTGCTCTCAAGGAGCATATAATCTAACAGGAGAGATACCATACAAACAAATATATGCAAAGCAAGCTATACAGTGATTCTTTCCACATCCCAACTTTCCCTGTCTGATTTTGATATAAAATATATATTGGAATAATTGGTTGGCATAAGATATTAAATGGAAATTTAGGGGGGAGTTTTGAGGAAGCTGGAGATGACAGAAAAAGTTTAGAAACTCAGAATGCATAAAATATATGGATAGCACCATATAATTTAAACATATTTTATCTTTTAATATCATAATAATTAAGATTTCTTTTCTGGTACAAAGGGAGGACCAAAAAATTTTATGTGTTATTTTCCAATTGCCAGAGTGCCATGTCCCTTATCCCCACGATGTGGAAGGGATAACTCTATACAAGATAAATAGGAAATAAAGAGGGAAGGAATTGGAATTACGAGAAGTTGGAGAAGGCTTCGTATAGAAAATGGAATTTTTCTTGGGACTTAAAGGAAGCTGGGAAAGTCACTAGTAAGAGAATAGAAGGGCAACATTCCAGGTATGGGGAGAATAGCCATAGAAAATGCCCTTCATTCAGAGATGGAGTGTCTTGTTCATGGAATGGTCAGGAGGCCAGTGTTATTGGCTTGTGATGGTGGACAAGTCACTTCCCCATTTGAGACCTGAGCTTTCATTGTAAAATGAGGGGGTTAGGTTCCCTTTTCTAGATCCTCACTCTAACCCTGAGAGGTGGGCAGAGGTATTGGAGAAGTATTGGAAGTGCCCTGGTTTCAGGGAAGTCACTCCAGAATCATTAGATCTAATTTACACCTGTGAGGAATATCTACATACTTAGTTGTTTAGCAAAGTATGTGGTATGCCAACTTAAGGATTTCCCTTCAGATTTTTCATTACTTCCTATGTTTTCATGAGAGGCAGCATTATGTACAAGATAGAGAACTGGCCTCAAAGCCAGGAAGTCTATAGGCTCTGTCAACATCTGAGTAGGGTGTGCTGAAAAAGCAAGTGAAAAGATAGGAAGGAGAGGTAAGAGGTAGGGCCTTGAACATATAACGATATTAACATTAATAACTAGCATTTATTTAGTGATTTAAGCTCTGCAAAGCACTGCATGTATGTCCTGATCCTCACAAAACCTTTGTGAGTTAGGTGCTGAGTTAACAAAACTCCCATGGGTTAGGAGCTATGATTATCCCATGATGTGGTGGTCATCTCTTGCACCTCACCTTAATTCTTTTTCATATCACAGAAATCTGGTTAAAGTAAACACTGAGGGCAGCTTGGGGAACAGAGCTTACAGCATAAACTCAGGAACAGCAGTCAGGAAGTAGAAGGGAGCAGGGGGAGGTGTTACAAATGAGCAATAAGCAGCCAGAGGGAGTTGTTGGGGGGGGAGAGGAGTGGGGGGAGTATGCTGATGCTAATTGTATTTCACATGTTGACACTAAATTGTATTTCAGTTGCCAGCTGCTTGCTGCCACCTTCCCCTCCTCTGGCAGCTGCTGTGGGGCACCCAAAGTATGGGGCCTGGGATGATTGCCCTGATCTGCTGTATCTTAGAGATGACTTTAGTGGGGAGCCCCTGAGACAAATGCTGCCTCCTTCCCAATTTAGCTAAAGGACTGCTCTGCCTCCATGAATGTACTTTGGAAACTCCGAGTCTACGATGCTTATGTGTGTGTATGTGATGCAGTGCTCTATTTCTAGATCTGTCTCTGAATAGGTTGCTAAATAAGCTGAGAAGAACAAATTGGAGAAGACCTGCAAAGGAATGTCACAGAAGCCTAGAGCTGGAGAGGATTTTAGAGGCCAGCATTTCACTGTACCTTGGAAGTGGTTATTTGGCTATTGTTTGAAGACTCTTAGTAAGTGAAAAGATCTTGGGAGTATAACATATGGAGAGTCAGCCTCCGATTTCCTCAGTGACCCTGGGTAAGTCATTGTAGTATTCTTGTAGCAGCATCATGAGATGATCATAAGTAAATAGGCCATCATGAAGATGATTGCTGCTTATAGCAGTCAATATCTGTTGCAGAGGAAGAAGAAGTAAAGAAATTCTATGAAGAATTTGATAAGAGCATTTAAATTAAATCAGCATATCTCTTTATACACAGTGACTCCAATGCAAAATTAGGCATAATGTTCTGGTTTAATGAATGAAAGAGACCTGTCAGGAACTTCATATCTCTACAGTATGAGCACATTTTTCCAGAAAAAAAAATAGTAAGGACTCAGTGACAAAGAAATGAAATTGATCATATCTTAGTAGAAGGGAATAGTTACTCACATATCACTTTAGCATTACAAAACCCTTTCTTCACATTAGGCCAGTGAGGTAATGTAGAATAACTATTGTTATCTCCATTTTAATGATGAGAAAATTGAATTGCAGAATGGTTAAATAACTAGATTGTGGCCATACTATTGCTGTTCAGTTGTGTCTGACTCTTTGTGACACCATTTGGGGTTTCCTTGGCAAAGACAATGGAGTGCCTTGCCATTTCCTTCTCCAGCTCAGTTTCAATGAGGAAAATGATTTGCTTCCCAGTGTCACATAGTGTCTGAATAGGATTTGAACTCCTAAAGATGAATCTTCTTGACTCCATCCAAGTTTACCTTCCTTTGGAGAGGAGAAGGAAGGGGAGGGGGAGGCAGACAGGAGAGGAAGAGGTGAGTTACCCAGCTAGCAGTCTCCACTGGGGCCCTGCCTGAGGGCTCCTCTGGATCCTCCTAGCATGAGAGTGATTGTCTATAGTAACTGTTGCTGTTTCCCACCTAGCCTGATGTCTTTCTTTTTCTTGACCTCATTAAAAGGGGCCATGCCTTGGCTACTTCTTAAACAGGCCTATTCAATGAATGGGCGTTGCCTCACCCTAAGTGAGTACCTGCAAAGACCTTGGCCTAAAAGGTCCAAGGTCTCCCAGTGCATCCTGGATAATCTCCAGTTATCCTGAAGAATATCAGGTCTCTGGATTCAGATGACTTTGGAGGAGAGGTGAGGCTGGTGACCTGAACAGCCCTCCCTCACATGTCATCATCTCTCTGAGGTCATGGTCCTCTTCAGCAACAAAGGATGAACACAATCCTGACTCCAGGTTTGGCCCTGTATCCATTGTGCCACCTAGTGTGGCCATATAGTTATCAACAGAACCCAGGACCTCTTGCTTTAACTATTGGCTGACTATACAAAGTAATAGAAAGTCAATGTGGTTTGTCCAAGTTGTTTTCCTTCATATTTTTGTTAATGTGCAAATTGTTCTGTTGGTTCTGCTAATTTCATTTTGCATCAGTTTGTACATTGCTCTGAACCATATTCATAATTTCTTTTGGTACAATAATAAACTATTACATTTACATATCATAATTTGTTCAGCCATTCTCTCCCATCCCTTGAAAGAAAGGTAATGTACATACAGAGATAGTTTTATTACTAACTTGTTAAATTACTTATCTATACCTATATATGTATATACATATGATATTTCTTTAAAAAGAGCCTGTAAAATCATTTACAGTTTCTTATACAAGTCACTTATTCTTTCTTTATTAAAATGCCTATATTTCCTAATGATTGTTAAGTTCTCAATAAAAAAAGAAAATTAAAAATATACTGTGTACAATTATAGGAGTTCTAACTCAATCTGTTTAAACAAGCTGAAATCTAAAAAAATAGTAAAGGCATTGATTCTGATTGTCACATTTCTTGGAGAAGTTGACAATGAAATGCAAAACAGTCACCACAATGAGAAGACTGAAAGCATCCCTAAATCACCTTAACCAAAAATCACTTGATCTCTTTGCCCAGTAAAGAGACTTCATGGCCAAGCACAATGATGGCTTAGAGCACAAATACATTTACAAATCATTATGGAGGATGAGGATATAAAACTAGATTCACAGTCACCAAAAAGCAAGTGAGAAGATAGTCACTCTAAAGGGAGGATGACACTGAGATCCAACTAATGACAGATTATCTTTAGATAATGAATTTAGTTACTAAATTATCTTTACAACTTAGAATAGTTGTAAATTAATTTGGAAAGAGAAGAACAAATAGTCATGAAATGGATCAGCTCTGCCAGTGTTTTTAATGAAGATTTTAAAAAACAAATCCAAAACTAGGGATAACAGTGAAACCATCACATTTTAACACTACCATCTCAGTACCTGATGTGGGGAAGTATCAATGGCACTCAAGAAAGTCATTGGGAAGAATGGTATATCTTGACAAAATAATACGGAGGAAAAATCTATTTTTCAGTCAATACGTTTTTAAGGGCACTCAGGGATTGATTCAAAAGATAGGTGAGAAAGGAATAGTTTCCAAAATATTATAGATGATGGATATTCAATAGCAGGTGAGAAAACATCAGAACCCATTTTTCATCTCTAAAAAATGTTTTGGGCCTAGCCCATACTCACTTTTAACAAGGACAGGGTCCTTGAGTACACAGATGGAGAGTCAGCTGCCTTTAGTGGAAGAATTTTTACAGTTAACTATATTTCTATTTTAATACAACTGATCAAGATGTGTAGAGAATATAACTCCTCATTTTTTTTAATTTAAAAAAGCATTTGACTAAGTAGATGAAATATAAACTTTGAAGATTCATCAGTGTATTTCATATGTATGTTAAACTGATACCAGGTTATGTAACAGTTACAACTAAAAAAATAACTCTTCAATGATCTACCAGGTAATGAAATGAAGCAAAGTATAAAGCAATGAGGCATAAGCTCTCCTAAAGTATTCCCCAATGTCATGGACAGTAAAATAGATGTGCGGAATAGTGTGGGTACCTAGGTGGTGGTCACAGCGGACAGAGTACTAGGTCTGCAGTCAGGAAGATCTGAGTTCAGATCTGGCCTCATTTACTAGCTGTGTGACCCTGAGCAAGTCACTTAACTCTATGTAGTAGCAAGCACTCTAGCACACCCAGATAGCCTGCTAGCACAGGTTCTTTGATCTGCTTTGATAAAGGAAAGACAATTTCTAGTGGGTTCCACAATCTTACTTTAATTACATTCACTAGTTCAAGGGAAAGGGCAGCACCCTGAACAAGGAGAAAATATAGACAAAATACAAGCAGAGAAATTAGCACAAAGATCAACAGGCAGGGCTCCTACTGTCTGAACAAAGTAATACAATCACCTACATACACCACCAGATTGGAGAAAACAATTGGGAGGGTGCTGTTAACAAAGGACTGCTCAGAGTCCCATCCAGGGAATCAAATGTTTCTTCTTATAATCAAACCCCCAAACCAAAATACCAGTCTCCCAGAATATATAACAAAGACTTAGCCCCTGATTGGCTCAGAGCCAGTAGGCGCAATACCTATGTGACTCAGCAAAGCTGTGAATTATCAGGATTCAAAGGAGATCAATCCTTCAGATATTTTCAGTGAGCCTGGGAAACTGAACTCCAGAAAGAAAAAAACAAAAAAATCTCACTTTGCTTGGGCTCACACCCTATTTGTCTCAGTTTCCACATCTGTAAAATGAGTTGGAGAAGGAGATGGCAAACCACTCCTGTATCTTTGCCAAAAAAACCCCAAATGGGGTCACAAAGAGTTGGACATGACTGAAAAAGGACTGAATACATAAACAATGTAGGGCGCAGTATTGGGACCTTAATCAGAAGAGTTTTCTAATAACTTGATAGCTCACAGGGCGGTGAATGTTTCTTTGGGATTTTGATTATATTTTCCTATGTACCATGTGGACATGCTCATAAATAACTTCATTACGATGATTGGGGAATACCTGATTGACATACCCAGGCAGGTTTGGTTATGCTCCCTTTATCTTTGAACGACATAAGAGGTCAGGACCTTTTTGATCATGGGCTTTGGGGAACAACCCAAGAAGCAGCAGATCTAAGAGCAGACTTGGCTGGTAGTGGAGATGTATATGTGAAGCCTGTGCTTTTTCTAGGAGTCACTGATATCTAGTGTGGGGCAAAGGCATGTGTAGTGATTAAACATTGTTTTACCAGCATGATTCTAGAAGAGAGTATCTGGATTCTGGGTTCCTGTCCTTGGCTCTCAAGGGGCAGCTTCAGACATGGTAGTGAGAAAGACAAGATCTTCCCTCTCTGCCGCCTCTTGGATAGAGGGAAAGAAATTCCCTGGTCAATGCCAAATTTCTGGAAAGTCTTTGACTAAGAGGAGGTTGGATTCTGAGATTCTACATTTTCCCCAAGACTTGTGCTACCCAGAAGCTCCCAATTCCTCAGCCTTACAACCTAGGTGTCAATCCCATCTCTTCACAATCTTTCAACACCCATATCCAACCTGTTGCCAAGATCTATTGATTTTATCCTCACAACACCTCTCAAATACAATCCCTTCTCTTCTCTAACACTGCAGACCCTCATCACCCTATACCTGGACTACTGAAATAACCTGCTGGTGAGTCTGCCTGCCTCAAGTCTCTCTCCACTGCAATCCATCCACCAAGTCACCAAAGTGAGTCTTCTAAAGTGCAGGTCCAATTCAATAAGCTCCAGTGGTTCCCTATTACATCCAAAATCAAATACAAAATCTATTTGGCATTCAAACCTCTTCATAACTTATCTCCTTACTACCTTTCCAGTCTTCTTACCCTTTCCTGCTTATATTCTTTGGTCCCTTGACACTGGCCTTGAGGTTGTCCTCTGAACAAGACATTCCATCTCTCTCTAATCCAGGTATTTTTTTCTGGCTGTCCCTCAAGCCTGGAATCACATCCCAATTTAAATCCCCTCATCTACTCTTCTCAACTCTCAACTCTTCTTAATGTTGGTGCCTTCCCCTTCTCACTACCTATTTATGCTGTATATGTCTTGTTTGTACATATTTGCTTGATATCTCCCCATTAGAGTGGAAGCTCCTTGAGGGCAGGGACTGGTTTTTTTTGCATCTTTTTGTATCTCCAGCACTTAGCACAGTGCCTGGCACATAATAGGCACTTAATAAATGTTTATTGACTGACTGCTGGGCACTGTGCTAAGACTGAGATACAAAGCAAGGTAAATACATGATGCCTGCCCTCAAGTAGCTCACAATCCAATGGAGGACACAACATAACTATGCACAAACAAGCTATATACAGAATAAATTAGAGTTAATCACAGAGGGAACGCACTAGCATTCAGAGAATTGTCAAAGGTGGGATTTTAACTGGAATTTGACAGAAGCAAGGGAAGCCAGCAGCTAGGCATGAATATGGAGAACATACCAGGTAGGGGAGACAGCCAGTGAACATCATGGAGTTGGGAGATAGATGTTTTATGTGAGTAACGGCCAGAAGGTCAGTGTCACAAGATTGCAGAGTAACCAGAATCATGGAAAAGTATAAGATTTCACAAAGGATGCTGAACATTCAGGAAGGTGTGTAATTCCTTCATGTGGGTAGTGCCCTGGGTCTGGGATCCAGACTCCTGATAATCTCGAAGCATTTTTAAAGCATCTTCTAGTGTTTAAAATTCATGACCAGAGGTGGTTCATCCATATAATAAAATGCAGTTGGTTTCTCAGGCAATGGAGCTCTCATAAAAGAAAAATCGGTTTGTAGCTTCTCAGAAGTGATTTGGATAAACTTGCTGAGAGCCTAACTTAATTGGCTTGACAATTTAAATTTCACAGTTATGTCAATTCCTGCTAATGCCGGAAGAGGGGCTCATTAAGAAGATTCTCCTAAAAAGAAAGGGAAGAGGAAAACGGATTTTCATAAATGCTTTGGAAAACAATTGCTTGGAGGAGCAGCATACCTTCAGAACACACAGACAGCCTACAAGTTTCAGCTGATCTCAGATGAGGCAGAAAGCCAAGGTCAGGGCTTGGACTGAGGCTGACCAGCCTGCCTGAGAGCTGAGAACTGGACAGGGGTGGAAAGCTATCTCTTAGTTATGGTGATGCGGGGTTGGAGGAGGGGAGGGGAATTGCTCAATGTACCTGCAGTGGCGGTGGTGGTAAAGCTGAAAACAAGCTGTATTTGCTCTCAGGCTGAATGGATTCAAATTCCAGTGCTGCTGAGTGACCTTAGGCAAGTCACAAGGCACTCTGGGCCTTCTCTCATCTGTAAAGTAAGGGGGTGGAGTGAGTGGTGTAGATGTCCTTTGAGGTCTTCTATAGTTCTAAATCTATGACACGATGATCCCAGGGTCACACAGCTAGCTCAAATCTGGCCTCAGACACTAGCTTCATGACCCTGGACAAGTCACTTAACCGTTTGCCTCAGTTTTATCATCTGTAGAAATGAGCTGGAGAAGGAAAGGGCAATCCACTCCAGGATCTTTGCCAAGATAACTGCAAATAGGGTCACAAAGAGTCAGACACAATTGAAACGACTAAACAACTCAGAAAGGCAGTCAGGAAGGATTGGGAACCTAAAAGACAAAGGCAGCTAGGTGACATAGAGAGTATAGAGTGCTGGATTTGGAATCTGAAAGATCTGAGTTTAAATCTTGTCTCATGCATTCACTGTGTAATCCTGGGCAAGACCCTAATTCTTTCTCAACCTCAGTTTCCTTCGCTGTAAAATGGGAATAATAGTAACATCTATCTTATTTCTGTTGTGAGGATCAAGTGATGCGTGAAAGAGCTTTGCAAACTTCAAAGCACGATATGATGCTAGCTAAGACCCGATGTTCATAGACGAACCACCCCTCTCCCTCTAGAGGCAAAGGGAAGGGCCTACCCCTTCCCCCTTCCACACATCCCCTCAGGCTGAAAAGTGAACTTTTATAGCTTTTTCCTTTCCTTCAGAGTTCTGCCTTTTAGCTCTTTCTCACTTGTATAAAAATGTGCTTAGGGGTATGCAGTGTGATTTGCCTGGGGCTCTGAAACCCCCCTCCCTTCTCCCCCACAGCCTTGAAGACACAGAACCAAATGTCACAGGAAGCCTTGGGCAAAAAATTAAAAAAAAAAAATTATCCCAGTGCCAAGACCACAGGAGTGAAGATCCATCTGAAAGCCTTCCCTGGATTTTCAGCTACTGGTAATGGCGAAAAAATAAGCCTGAATCTCATGGCAATTGTGAGTGCCCTGGAGTTTTTTTTTTATTTCAGTAAGACTAGGTAAGGCAGGAAAATAGAGGTTTGCTAACAGGAAAGGAAATGGTCATTAATACATGCCTAATTTCTGCCTCCACAATATCAGATACCACTAATTCATGCCTTTGTGAATGAATGAATGAATGGATGGATGGATGGATGGATGGATGAAAAGTTTCTACTAAGTGCTTACTATTTTCCAGGAACTATGCTGTAATACACAAATGCAAAAGGGGAACCGTCCTGCCCTCAAATAGCTCACATTTTTAATGGGAGGAGAGGTGCAGGAGGAGAATATGCACATGGGAGTGTTGACCAGGGAAGTGAATTAGGATAGTGTAGGGGAGGTTCAATAGACTTGCGGGGTCACTGCAGGGAGCCTAGTCTGCACTTGAAGTTCCCATGGAAATTTCTGGGTTTCCAGAGATGGGACAATTCTGCTGCGCTCCTCAGAGAAGATGAATTTCCTGACTGTTTTCAGGCAGTGTGGTTATCTAGCATTTTAAGGATCGGCATTGTGGGATGATGGATGAACACTGAGTGGTCCTTCGGTGCCCTGCCCCCACTCCCTGACAGAAGCAGTGAGGCTGAGTGCTGCATCAATAAAAAGAACAGAGTTTTTGACTGACCTTCCAGGAGGCATCAAGCATTGAAAGACTTTCAGAGAGGGATGAGGAGTAGCTGACTCTTCTCAGCTCTGGAATTTTGCAACTTAGCCCACTAATGGAGGAGGATGGGACTCAGTGAGCTTGTACTTGGACCCCTGGATGCTTTCTTTCTTTTTGTATATTTTTCCCCAAAGAGTATTTCTCCTGAGATGGAGATGTTCAGGTTGGGTGGTGAACATGTGAGTTTAAGAGGTCCAGAGGTTTGGAATATCGTGAGTACCCCTGGCTGCTGGAATTGGAGAGGATGGTCACTGAGGAGGAGCCCAAACTTGGAAATTTTTCTAGCAGACATCTAGCAGGGGTTCTTTTAGAGGCAATTGATAGGGCATTGCAGTCAAGAAGAGCTGAGTTCAAATCCAAGCTCACTTACTAGCTTTGTGATTCTGGCTGAGTCACTTAGGCTCTCTTTGTCTAAGTTTCCTTAACTATAAAATGGGGGTTGCAGGGTGGTTGTGAAAATTCAATAAAATATTTGTAGAAAGCACTTGGCACAGTGCCTGGAACATAGCAAGTGCTATAGAAATGCTTATTCCCCACCTTTTTTCTCCTTTTTAGACAATGTAGAGAAGAAGAAAATGTAAACTGCCTAATCAGCAATTCCACAAACTACTTTATATTCTGATGAGTTTTGAATATCAACCACTGGAGAGAATATAACTGTAGTTATTAAGTTACTGAATCCTACTTTGCCTTACTACCAGTGCTTTTGTGTGTGTTAGTTTTTCTCTTGTGTGTAGGAAATAAATACCAGTCCCATATCTGATTCATTGTTCACTGAATCCATTAGCACTCCCCCTACTGGGGAAACCCTAGACATGAACCTAAACATAAACCATAGTCCCCAGGTGTCTAAGTACATAGTCCCCATGTGTCTAAGGTGTGGATTTAGTAAGTCAGACTAGGTGAGAAAAGGGAACTTTTCCATCCTCAGCCCTGCTCCTTAGAGCCCAGGTTCCTCTAAAGCTGAATCCAGTCCAGACTTCATACCCCAGATCCAGAGCAGAGGGGCCCCTTAGAGAAAGGGAATGGGCATAGTGCTCCAGCCCCCTGGGCCCAGCAACAATTCCTTAAGGTTATAGGGAAAATGGAAGAAGGTGAATGGGAACAGACTTTGTGAAGATTTCTCAGGAATATGGAGTCTTCTCCCTGGAGTGACCTTGAGCTCAGGTTTCCATTCCTCCAGAGTCAGGTGATTTCCATGTAAGGCTATGTATTGCTTTAGGATCAATGATTGGATGTGACTCACTAACTCCTCAATACCTAATTTGCATATGCGCACAATCTGTAGTCCTCACACAGGTCCACCAGATTTGCATAAATTCTCAATGCCCAATTTGCATGAGTCATCAATGTTTCATTTGCATATATTTTCAATGCCTAATTTGCATATAATGATGTGTATTTTCCTCGGTTTTGTAGCATCCAGGAGTGGGAAATTTGAACCAGGTTTCAAAAGGGATTGGTTAGATTTTGCACCTAGAGTGTAAGACCTTGCTTCTCAGCCAATGAGAATAATGGTCAGTGGTGGGAGGGGGATTTCCGCATCAGGGTCTATATAAATTACCATTCTGCTTCTGTAAGGCACCTTTCTCCAGCTTTCCTGGTGAAGGGACCGCCTGGTTTCTCATGAGAACCCAATAAGGAGATTTTCTGTTTTTATCTTGAGATGCCTCTGAGCAGTCAATTTTAGTAAGGGGGTTCGTGCTTTCCCCCATACACAAAGGGAAGGGAACAAATGTATACTTAGGGTTTGTTATGTGCTAAATGTAACTGTATTCAATGCTTCATAAGTATTATTTATCTTCATAATAACTATGTGAGGTAGGGGCTATTACCATCCTCATTTTACAGTTGAGGAAACTGAGGCAGGCAGTGACTTGCCCAGCCAGTGAATGTCTGAGGCTAAATTTAAAATCTGGCCTTCCTGACTTCAAACCCAGCACTCTGTCCACTGTGCTACCTAGTAGTGTTAATTTGATTACTATCTAATGCATAATGTGCTCTGGGTCGCAAACTTTCCATAAAGTTAAGTCCCATGGAGTTTTTGACTGTACCCACTACCCCGGCATTATTTATTTATTTTAATTTTTATTTTATTTATTTATAAATGTTCTACAATCACTTCCTTAAAATTAAGATTTT
>CM053771.1:257957042-257984374 GCA_028658325.1 Potorous gilbertii
GGAGAAGCTGGAACTCAAAGTTTTAGGAACAACTCTTGAGTATTGTTCTTGCTACTAGGAAATAAGAAATACAGGTAATGAGGAATAGAAAGTTATCTGGCCCTACAGGACAAAAGAGAAGATGGGGTAAGGGAAGGGAGGGATGAAAGAAGAGAGGGCAGATTGGTGATATGGGTAATTAGAATGTTCAGCGTATTGGGGAGGGGGGACGGGACAAATGGGGAGAAAATTTTGGAACCCAAAATCTTGTGAAAATGAGTGTAAAAAGTTAAATAAATAAATTTATTTTAAAAAAACACATAGAACTGCAAGTGAAACAGATTATATTGAAGTAGGGTTGTCAAAATATTTTTAAAAATAAGCTCATGGAACCCTATTTCTCTCGGAGTTGTCAACCCTTTTGACTCCTGATCCTTGAGGTACACAGCAAAGATTAATTTTCAAAGGGCATGTGGATTTATTGATTTACTCAATCAGAAACCAATCATAGGTCTCCCATGCACTGGGGAAACCCTACCTTCTTCCTAAATTTGTCACATGACATTGACTTGGTGTCATTAGCTCTCCTCAAAAGCAGACAAACTTGCTTGGATATTGGATAAGGATACTAGTTTTTACAAGTATCATGGAACCTACAAACAAATAAATAAATAGTTCATAGCAAGAAAACATTGAATAATAAGTATCTACTTAAGTGACTGTGAGTCTGCCACTCTCCTAGGTGCTAGAAATCTCTCATACAGGAAAAAACAAAAACAACTACTTCAAACCCAGGAGTTCTTGGAAATTCACACTTTGAGTTTGCTGCATTCCTAATGACAACTTCCTGAGAGTAGGTTAAAAAATAGAAATAACGCCATTTCCACAGGATATTTAACTCTTAAATCCAGCAGGGCTAATCATCAAATGAATAAGCAGAAACTCTAGACTTGGAATCTCATTTCGATCCAAGGTATGGTATTAGGGATGTGGTGAAATATGGAATTTCTAAGGATTAACACTTTCCTTCACCTCACCGTCCAGCTGTTAGCAGCGGCTTCTCATAGTTTTGGATCCTTGACTAGCTTTGTTATAGAACAGTCTAAGTAGGCTCAACAGCTAGCATCAGCAAAGAGAGGCACTGCCATCAAGACAATCTGGCAATTCTTTCTCCAATTTTGAACATGGTACCTCCTTGTCAGAGGCATATCTCTCATCACTTCCTGTCCTCCCAAGGTCCAAAGTCCTAACCCTTTTCAGAATTGAAGCTACAAATCAAAGATTATTGCTTAACCCTTTCTTGTTGTTCAGTCATGTCCAACTTTTCATGACCCATCTGGGGTGTCCTTGGAAAAGATACTGAATTGATTTGCTATTTCCTTCTCCAACTCATTTTACAGATGAGAAAACTGAGGCAGAATTAAGTGACTCATCCAAGGTCACACAGCTTTTGGATCAGATTTTTTTTTAGGAAGTTGAGTCTACCTGAGTTCAAAACCAGTACTCTATCTGCTTTGTCATCTAGCTACCCAATAAACCCTGAGTAACCCCCAAAATTCAAGGTATCCCTCAATTTAATAGGATTTAGTGTCTCCTATGAAAACATACCGTTCTCAAAGTATTTTAAATAATAGTTTTATAATATATGTTAAAACTTAAAAATATTTTGTTCCATTTCCCCTCCTTTGCTTCTATTCTAGTGAAGATGTGGCCTTTTTTCTTGCCAAGTCCAGCCTCTCTACTGTGCTATTAAGGTAATCATCTCTGGTCTTTCCCTCAATCACCTTCTCCCTTTCTCCAATATTCATTCTTTCTATATGCATTACCTTCTTCCACACCATCTATAAACATGTTTCAGTTTCTCCTACCTTTTAAAAGTCTTTCCATTCTCCTCAATTATCATCCCTTATCTCTTCCTTCTTTCATAGCTAGACTCCTTACAAAGGTTTTCAATACCCATGGGCTCTATTTCCTCACCTCCTTTTTACTTTTGGCAACTTGCTATTTGTCTTTTGACTCCACTACTCAAATGAAACTGTTTTCTAAATGGTTGCCAATAGCTGATTACCTGATAAAGGCAATGGTTCTCTCTATCCTCATAAGTCTTGACCTCTCAGCAGCTTTGAACACTGCCAGTCGCTTACTCATTGAAACTCTCTCCTCCCTTGGCTACCACAACATTGCTCTCATCTCTTCTACCACCTGACATTCACTGCTTCTCATTTTCCTTTGCTGGATCATTTTTTCCTCCTGCTTATTAACTGTAAGCATCCCCAAAGGTTCTAAACTATCTTCTTTTTTCCCTGGAATATTTTCTTTGGGGATTTCATTAACTTCTATGGCTTCCGTTATCACCTTTGGGCAAATAAGTAGTGATACATTCAGTCCCAACTTAACACCTGAAATCAAGCCTCGTTATTATTAATCATCTGCTGGACATCTCTCCAACCCAATAGTTTCTTAGGCCTTTCCAATTCAAAATATGCAATTGATATTTCCAGCAAAAGCCCATCCCTCCTCCAAACTTCCCCCTTTCTATTGATAGCAATGCCATCTTTCATCACAAACTTAGTGCCATCTTTGACTATTCTCATTCCCAACTTTTACACCTAGTAAGTTTTCAAATCTCAGTGATCCTAACTGCACACTTCTCACATCCATCCCCTTTTCTCTACTGACTGTCCCAGTTCAAGCCTATATCATGTCATCAAGACTATTGCAATATCCCAGTTGATCTTCCAGTCTCTCACTTTCTAATCCATCCTCCATACAGCTGATGAATCGATATTCCCTAAAAACAACTCAGGCCATGGTGTCACCCTTCTTCCCCTGTGGGCTAACATGCACACACACACACACACACACACGCACACACACACACATACACACACTGACCCATACTCAAAAAAATTCTTCAATGGCAATATATTGCCTCTAGGATAAAATGGAGACTTCTAATCCTAGCATTTAAAGGCATTCAGAGTCTGGCTCAAATCCACTTTTCCAGTCTTACTTCACACTCCTTTGCAGTTAAAATATCCTGCTAGTTGTTCTTTTATGTCCTGTGCCTCTGCTTTTGTACCAGTACCGAGGTCCTGCTTATCTGGAATGTATTCCTTTCTTACCTTTGCCTCAGAGAATCCCTGGGTTCCTTTAAAGAACAACTCATGCAACATATTCCATAGGATATCTTTCCTCATTCCCTAAGCTTTTGTCACTCTCTTCCTCTTGAAATTTCTTGGCGTATACTTTGTATTTACTTTTCTGCATTTCCTCAGCTGAATATAAGTTGCCTCCCTTGTTCTGGACACTGGGTTCCTCCCAACACAGCCAAGTATTAAATGAATTTTTTGGTGACTACATGACACTGTTGAATCATGTGGAGCTTGTGATTGATTTTAACCCTCAAATCTTTTTTCATAGAAGCTATTAACTAGCCCTACTGCCCTCATTCTGTAGCTGTGAAGTTAATTTTTTTTTTTTAACTCAAGTGCTGAATGGTCTATTTATCCAGGTTAAGCAGTAGCTTGTTCTGTTTGATGCATTATTTTCGTTTTTGAGGTCCTTTTCTGGACACAGACTGTCTTCCAATATTAGCCATCCCTACAAGATTTTTCTCATCTGCAAACATGACAAGCATCGCATTTGTTCCTTTACCCTAATTATTTGTAAAACACGGACTTTGAAAAAAGAAGAAGAGGAAGAAAGGGGGCCACATAGATCTAACAAGCTTCATATCATAGCTATGGTCCCCACTCCTGACTCCAAGGAAATATGTAATCAAGCAAGCAAGCAAAGAAGAAGGACTACATCCTACTACATCCTCCTAGTAACTAATTTTGAATTTATCTCCAAAGCAGCCATATCTATTCTTATTCCCAACCCTCCCCTACTCCAATCTCCCTGCTTCTGAGCTTTATGTGAAATCTAAATGCAGACTAAACCCCTTCCCCTCCCCATGGCTATATCAGATACCTTCAGAGGGTGGGCTTTGTGCTGAGTGAGGATGAGTAAGAACCCCACTTCCCCCTTTCATTTTGCATGAGACAGAATGAATCACACAAGATAAAGGCTTTGATAGCATTCTAGCTCTTATTACATTATCTTTCCTCTTGAGCAACCCATCTTCTAAATCTCCCTGCTAGGATCAAGGACACCACTATCTTTTCAGTCATCCAGGTTTGCAAATGTGGTGGCATCCTCATCTCTTTATGCTTCACCCTACATGTTAATTCAGTCACCAAATCTTGTTGTTTCTACCTGCACACTTCTTATATCCGTCCCTTGCTCTCTTTTCACATAGCTGTCATTCCTAGTATAAGCCCTCATCCCTTTTCGTCAAAAAGAAGCAGCACAGCCTAGTGGCTAGAGGACTGGCCTCAGAGTCTACATAACCCGGCTTCAAGTGTTGCTTCTAACACATATTGCCTATCTGATCCTAAACATGAAACTTAAGCTCTCAGTAAGCCAAGTTGTCCCAGTGCATCATGGGCCTTCTCCAGTCATCCTGATGAATATCTGGTCACTGGATCCAGATGGCCCAGGAGGGGAAATGAGGCTAGTGACTTGCACAGCACTCCCTCACTCAAAACACAGTCAAGTGCAAGTCATGTCATCATTTCTTTGATGGTATGGTCTTCTTCAAAAATGAAGGATGAGCACAGAACCCTCTTGAAGACTTGAGCTGGCAGAACCATTGCTTACATTCATTAGTAGAAGGAACTTCTTCCCCAAGAGCTGTCTACACTGTTAAAATTACAGGTCTGGATTTTAAAAAACCCAAACACATTAAAACTAAAAAATTAGATTAGTAGAAGAGATGAGTAATATTCAGAAACAGAAATATTCAAATTCTGTAACCTAGTGTCTGATAAAACCAAGAACACAAAGTACTTGGAGGATAACTCCCTATTTGATAAGAACTGTTGTGAAAACTGGAAAATTGATTAATTTCCACTAGTTAAGGGCTTAGACTAGCATCTTACACTACAACTTCAACAGGTTCCAAAAACAAAGGTGATTTAAATTTCTTGTTCAGTCATTTCAGTCACATCTGACCCTTTTGACCCCACTGAGGGTTTTTCTTGGAAGAGATACTGGAGTGATTTGCCATTTCCTCCTCCAGCTCACTTTACAGATGAGGAAAGGGAAGCAAACAGGATTAAGTGACTTGTCCAGGGTCACATACCTAGTAAATATCTGAGACCAAATATAAACTCACAAAGATGTGTCTTCCTGACTTCAGGGATAACACTCTATCCAGTGTGTCACCTAGTTGCCCCCAAATAGATTTCAATATATATTTTAAAAATAGCAATAATACTTAAATTATTTACTTATTCATGACTATACCAAACTCCTAAAACAATGTTTTATAGAGTTAGAAAAAAATAATAAATTTATACTAAGTAACAAGAAATTAAGAATCACAAAAACAAAAAATGAGAAGGAAAAGCTCTATCAGTTTTGGATCTTAAACTATGCTACAAAGCAATAATCATTAAAATTGCATTGCAATGATCTTAAAAAGAGAGAAGTCAATCAGTGGGACAGATTAGATATACAACATACACAAGCAAACAAGCACAGAAGTAGAGAATTTGAAAAATCCAAAGAACCCAGATAATGGGGCAGGGCTCATTATTTGTTAAAAACTGATGGAAAAACTGGATAGCAGTCTGGTAAAAATTAGGTTAAGTTCCAAACGACTATATGATTTAGATATAAAAAGTCATGTAGATAAATTAGAGGAGCAAGGAAAAATCACCTTCTAGATCCATAGAGAGACAAAAGAGTTTTTGACTAAACAAATAATAGGATGACGCAAAATAAAATAGACAATTCTGATTATACAGAATGTAAAAGTCTTTGATCAAATAAATTAATGTAGTTGTAAAAGTTAGAGAGGAAATAGGGACCTGGGGAAAAAAAAATCTTTGCAACAAGTATCTTTGATAAAGGTCTAGTTTCCAAGATCTGTAAGGTACTGGTTATAATTTATAAGAGAGCGAGGCTGATGACTTTTTGGAACTTTGCCTCACTTTAATTCAATTCACACATGAGTCATGACATCTCCCTGTGATGTCACTGGTTCTCTTAGAAAATGAAAAACAAGCAACAACAACATTTTAAAAGAGATTCTAAATATGAGGCGATGTTTGGGCAAAAGAACGAGTTGCTTTGAAGTCTTTTTAAGAAGTTGATAGAAGAGATTTGAAAATGAAGAATCTTCCTGATGCTTCTCAAATCATACCTCAAAGCCAAATTAGATCTACTTATAGTTGAGGCTGATCCTACATAGCACAAACACAAGTAAACTCATTTATATTTAATTCAGGTAGCATCTATTAAGGACCCAGTGTATGCAAATCATTGCACTACATGCTGAGGCAACAAGATTAAAATGATACATTACCTGCCCTCAAGGAGCTTATAATCTAATGAGAGAGATAATTAAGTATGCAAATAACTATGATGCAAGATAGAATTTGATGGAAGTAAAGATGAGATACAACTGTTTTAGAGAGAGAAAATTCTTCCTTAGTGGTATCAGAGAAGGTTTAATAGAGGAGGTGGCAGTTGGACCAGACTTTGAAAGAAAAGATAAATTTCAACATTTAGAGATACAGAAGTACATTCCAGGCGTGGAGATGGTCTTCAAGATTATAATGAGATGGAAAAAAATCACAGGAGATAAGAAAAATCTAGTAATCCAGTTTGACTGGGAATAATGTAGAGTAGGTAAAGGAAATGATTTAGCAAGTGCCTGATCCCTACTGAGCCAGGATGTCAAAGGTTATGCCAAAAAAATCTGAGAATATTTACATGCATACATTTATTCAATGTACATATATTGAGTGGCTTTTATGGATAAAATATTATGTGAGGTTAGAGGAACTCCAAAAAGAAATAAAGTATAGCTCCTGCTCCCAAAGAACTTATTTTCATTTCTTCCTATCTTTAACCAACAAATGGTATTGCTAGCCATTATCTTGGACCTGATCAATAAGAAAAATGAAATGTGTCTAAGTTGCATGTTCACCCTGGCAACTGGTAATGTGGAGTCCTTCAGCCACACAGAGGGGGCATTAGGGAAGCGCTCTCCATGGTTCTCAGAAAGGGAGCCATCTTCTAACTGAAACCTCAACCTTTCCCATGGTGGCTTCTTCTTTTTGAGTTGTTTCAGTCATCACTTACCCTTTGTGACCCCATTTAGGGCTTTCTTGGTAAAGATACTGGAGTGATTTGCCATTTTCTTCCCCAGCTGATTTTACAGATAAACAAACTGAGCCAAACAGGGTTAAGTGACTTGCCCAGGGTCACACAGCTACTAAGTGTCTGAGGCTGGATTTGAACTCAGGTCTTTCTGACTCCAGGCCCAGCACTTTATTTACTATTCCACCTAGCTGCCCTAATAGTAACTTCACTATTTCATTAATTTAAAGGGGTGAAGTTAATGTGGATTTACCCAGTGAGAATTAGTTTTTGAGCCCCCTACCCCAGACTCCTCCTCTTCCTTAGGTTACTCTATTTCACTAAGCTTTAGTCACATGGCCTTGGAATAAAGGAGACTGCCTCACACAACATAAAAAAACATGATTAATTCTATACAAACATACACATATACACACATATTCCTTGCAAAGGGTAAAATACCACTCTCACTATTTGTATATATTCATATATACATATATATATATATGCAGCAAAGAAACCATTTTAATGAATATACCATGGAATAAATAATAGGAATAAAATAATACGTAAAAAAGCCTACTGCGTGGTTATGCACTTCTGGCTTCTCCTAGATTCAGGTTGTCCCCATCTAATAAATAAGCAATATGAATTGATTGATTGATTAGGATTTATTAAGAGATTGCTATGTGACAAGCACAGTGCTAACCGCTGTCAATAGAGTTAGTTAGAAAAAAATGAGCCAGTCCCTGCTCTCAAGAGGCTCATGCTTTAATTTCAGGAGACAACATACACACAAAAGTTCAGCTCTAGGGTGGATGGGAAGTTCTAGAAGTCATGCTTCTTCAGCTTACAAGTCTCAAAGCTCAGAGAATCTTAGGTCATAGGAGCATTGATTTAGAACTGGAAGGGATCTTAGCGGCCACAACTCCCTCATTTTACAAATGAGGAAAATTGAGGCACAGAAAAGTTAAACAACTTGCCCAGTCATTAGTCTGCATCAGCAGGTCAGAGGACAATATTTGAGGGGGTATGTGTGGGGCATTCTGTAGAGTACAGAGGCGGGGTAGATGGTAAAGACCCGAGGACTTTTGGACACAGTGCCAGGGCAGATGGTCAAACTTGGTGGTCTCCCATCTCACTGGAAGGAATAGAGTTGGTAACTCCCATCTCCTTCAAGCAGTGGGAGCAATCAAGGAAGCCACTTAGGGTCTGGGCAGCTAGAGTAGAAGTTCTAGAAAAAGGAGTTCGTTATAACTCCTAGGACACTCTTCCTAAAAGTAGGCATTAAAGAGCAGGAAACACAAAATAGGTCATACCTGATTTCTGATCAATATTATAGACCAGCCATGAGACGAAGGATTTAGAGGATCTGAGTCTTGGCTCCTTCTCACAGAAGGGACACAACCTTGTCACCTGGTGAAAATGGACCAAAACTAATAAACTCTGAGCAGCCCCTCCTGCTCTGATGTCTCTGAGTACTTCCCCTCCCCACAAAAAAAAAGCACTGGGGACAGTGACTGTTGGGTAAGCAAGAGTCCTGCCTGGGCCCTTCTCATCTTGGGTAGGACAGAGTGTATCATACAGGATGAGCAAGCCTGAATAGTACTAATAAATTACCAATTTCCTATTATCTCCCCCACCTTAACCAAAACACCAAAACAACTTTCAAACTTCCTGATTTCAGTCAAGGCCATTTTCGTCTCATCTCCTCACTCAGCCTTCCCCACATCCAAATCTTGTTCCTACCTCTACACCACCTCTCATATCCATTCTCTTCTCTCTGCTCGCAGTCAATCTCTCTAGTTCAATCCCTCATTATCTCTTGCCTGACCTTCTGTAGGAACCTCCTAACTGGTCTTGCTTTAAGTGTCTCTCCACTCAGGGCTGCCCACTCAGTAGCTGCCAAAGGGACTTTCCTAAAGTTGAGGTATAATTGTTACTCCCCTACTCAATAAACTTCAGTGTCTCCCTATTGAAATCTAGACTCAAATGCTATTTCATCTTTATCTCATTCTTTCTTAATTTGTATTGAAGTGTATGATTTTAAAAGTTTAGAGGGGGCAGCTCTGTGGTGCAGTGGATGGAGCACTAATCTTGGAGCCCAAGTCCAGTCTCAGACATTTGACACTTACTAGCTGTGTGACCTTGGGCAAGTCACTTAACCCCAATTTCCTTAAAAATATAATAAAGATAAAAGTTTAGCAACTACTGCTTCACAATTTTAAAAAGGGCTTCCCTCACAACACCCCAGGGATGAAGGTCATGCAGATATTATTCCCTTTATTTTACAGATGAAGAAACTGAGGCAGAGAGATTCAACAGTTTGTCTATTATCAGATAACTTAGCTAGTCAGTGACAAATGTTGGTCTCCAATCCAAGTTTTCTGTTTCTAAATCTAATGTCCTAGCCTCTTCCATCTGTAACAGTAAATCACAAAATGTTATATTTGAAAGAGTCCTCGAAGATCACCCAGTCTACCAACTTTCATTTTCCAGATGTGAAAAGATAAGGCCCAAAGATTTGCTCAGGTCACAGAGCTGCTGAGTAACAGGTATGGAACTAGAACCCAGGTCCTTAAATGCACAATTTACATTATGCCACACTGCCCCCAAGTGACCAGAACTTCTCTCCACATGGCCAACCCAAGAGGTAGACTTTTTTCTTCTATTAAATGAGAGAGTCCCTTCCATCTTTAAATCCTGGGATTGTGTAAGTCTATGACCTGAACAGGACAGGCCTTTCGCATCTGTCTTCTGAGGTTCTCCACTGTGTTCTGTCTTCACTTTCCATTCCACTTAAATCTACACTCCAGTGGGTACCTCCCAGAGGGCATGCTGAGTGGAGGGTCACTATTTGTGTAGCCAGGGCCAGCCAATGAAAACCCAGAGGAGCCAGAGGTCATCCCAGCATAGCCTACCAGCCAATGAGAGCAGCTGAAATGGAGGCCCGTCATTGCTTTGGAGAGCTGGGTGGAAGGAGCACCTTTAAATGCAAAGAGTGTCCTTTGCCTTTTTGCTAGCACTCTTTCATCTGTGTGAATAAAAAGGGAGTCCAGCCAGCCTGGTCCTCAGTACCCCCCTCCTCTCCCTCCTCTTTTCCTGGCCAAATGAAAGCTTGAATAAATTAGGCTATTCTTAGTAGTGAGTGAAAAGGAGCCTTTAAAAAAAATTGTCAGTATCTATTTCCAAAACCCAAACAATAAAGTTATATTGGCATTTTTTTCTCTTTCTCCAAAAGCAGCAAAGGGAATGCACAGGCCACTTAGTAAATGTGGGGATTCTCCTGGGCCTCAGTTTCCCTAAGGGACAGAACAGGTTGGAGTCAGGTGGTTTCTGCTCTCCCCTTGGTATGAGGCTGGGGTGGGAGTGAGGAGAAACTCATCCCAAGAACTGGAGATGGAGAAGATGGGTCGGGGAAAATGGGGGTGGAATGCCAGTCCTTTCCCCTCTCTCTCTCCCTCCCTCGCCTCTCTCCTTTCCCTCCCTCTCTCTCTCTATGTCTCTCTCTCTCTCCCTCCCTCTCCTCTCTCTCCCTCTCTTTCTGTCTCTCTCTCTCTGTCCTTTGCCCTTCCCGCACAGCTCTCCCTCCTTCACACCCCCCAGCTTCGGGCACAAGACCTATTAACCAGACTTAGAAAAGGCCTAATGGTCGGTGCGGGGAACAGCTGCTCCCGAACTCCGGAGCCTAGCGAGTCTCTTCATTCCATTTGGTTTCACAGTTACTGGGGCAGTTCTCCTGCAGGCAGACTTGTGATTAAGGCAAAGAAAAATCTGTTCATTAGCCTCATAAAGACTTCCAGAGACTGTTCATCCACTAATCAGCTAACTCTTAGCACCACGCTGGATGTGGGGCATTAATATACGGGCCACGGAAGGGCCGTGGCCTCCATATGGGTCAATGCGGTTGCTCCCGTGTTTCGGAATTATCCCCCTTAGGCACCCAGCCTTTCTCTAAGGGGAAAGCCCAGCGAGAAGAGACTGTGTGACAAAACACACAGGATACACCAACACCCCAAATGTTTGTTTCTTTTCTGCCTGCCTTCCCCCTCCACCCCACCAGCACCACCCCCAAACTTTTTTTTTTTTACTACATCTGAGTACTTGTCAATGGGAGCAGGAGCCTAGGAACGGGGTTGTTTGAGGACAAGGAAATGAGCCACTTGCGGTGATGAATGTTCTTGAAAAGCAATTTATTTTTTCACGGGTAGCTCACTGGATTTGGGAACAAAGGAGCTTTGGCTGCCTATCAAATATTAACAGAGGCTAACTGTTTTTCTATATTTCTCTTTCCTGAACACGCAGGCTCACACCCCTCCATAAGTATGGCAGAATTGACATCTAACGTGAGGACCCTGGTGCTGCCCGCCCCCTCCAAGCCCTAGCCCCCTAAGGATGAAATGGTACTTGTTCTCCTAAAGGGTGTCTGGCCCTGCTTTGCACTCTTCACTCATTTGCTTTCTCACAGCGACTCCGCTGCCCAAACACATTTTTTCCCTCTCTCCTGGTGGAAGGGTGAAAAAAAAGTGGGTTCCCAGACACTCAGGGATTGAGGGTCAATATGTCAAATTCTTGTCTTCCTAATGAAAGCACCAGTAATGAATTCTCCCTCAGATCCCCAAATCCACCCGGGGAAGAGAGGGGTTCCTTCTCCCTTACTGACAGGGACAGCTCTTGGAAAATTCGGAAGGAGGTAATGTTTGTCTTCTGTCTTCCTCTTTCATTTCTTCCACCTTGTTCTCCCTTTTAGGGCCAACTCTATCATGTCACGATCTAAATGCACTTGGCAACCTAACAATGATACATATTTTGCTTCCCACATTTACTATCCCTGACCAGAAGATAGAAGGATAGATGCCCTGATTTTTGTTTTTGTCATCTTTTTTCTTTCTTTCTTTCTTTCCTTCCTTCCTTCTTTCTTTCTTTCCTTTTTTTTTTTTTTTGCAGGCTGCTTGTTAACCCCAATTTTATTTTGATAGGAAGGATTTTTAGAGTTGGGGATGGGGGAAAAGTACTACAAATCCCCAGCTCTTCAGTCTCAGCTTTCAACTATAAAATGTAAACTGAATTCCCACACAATTTTCTAACAGTTGAATTTAGGGTTCTGTATTAACAGAAATTTTAAACTCGACTTCTGCTGACCCAGTTAATTCACTTCCTGATGGCTGCCCCCCTGGGTGGATAAAAAAAGAGAGAGAGAGAAAGAGACTAGATCAAAGGTAAGTCATAAAAGCAGGCAAAGAAATCAAATCCTTCTAGCTATGGCCAGGTGAGAGATCTCATTTTGAATGTATCTTGGGTACAAGATTGAATGGTGGGGTGGGGAAGAGGAGAGAGTTGATCCAGGGCTGACCCTAAGACAGGACAGTGTCATTTAGTGCAGTGGTCCTTTTAAACATCTTATCTTCCTCTGTTTTGTCCCATTTCCACTGCCAACTACCTTTACTTCTATCTTTGGGTACCCAGTGAACTCTTGCTATTTTCCTTCTCTCCATCAAATCTTACTTTCAGGGAAAGTTCTATTATTAGTTATTTATTGCTTCTTAGAAATGTAAGTATCTCTTCTAGGGCATCTGATCTCTAATCCTAGCTTCTGAGTATGGTATGAAAGGCTACATCCACCGGTTAATGAATTTCAGTCATCATTTAGTGATTTGGGGGGATGCTGTGATACCTTCCTCAGATCTCTGGGAATTGGGCAGCACAGTTAGCCACCTGCTGGAAACATTTGTCAAGTATGAATTATGTCCAGTGTCTTATGATAGGAACTAAATAATAATGAAATCAGACACAATTCTTACTCTCAAGGAGTCTATGGTCTAGATTACAGGGGTGAGGAACCTGCGGCCTAAAGGTCACATGTGGCCTTCTAGGTCCTCAGGTACTTCCTTTTGACTGAATCCAAATTTTGCAGAACAAATCCTTTTATTAAGGGGATTTGTTCTGTGAAGTTTGGATTCAGTCAAAGGGCTGCTCCTGAGGACCAAGAGGGCAACATGTAGCCTTGGGGTTGCAGGTTTCCTACCCCTGGACGTAGAGAGAACCAATCTAAATCAACAGAGGCAAAATAAATTAATGAATGAAAGAATAAATAAATAAATAAACAAGCAAATAAATGAATAAATAAACGAGTAAATAAGCAAACAAATAAATAAATAAATGGATGAATGGAGAGACGGATGAACAAATAAATAAATGGATAAACAAATAAATAATTGAATAAATAAACAAACAAAGAGCAAATGAATGAACAAATGAATGAAACCAGCAGAAAAGTTACCAGGGTCAACTAAATCTGAAGAGATTACAGGAATCTTTTTTCCCACCTGGAATTCCATGAATGAAGATCTCTGGGACTGAAAGAACAGTATAGAATCCCCTGACCCACCATCAGCACCATGGGCTACCTGGTGATTCTGGATTAATTCCCATTACCAGCCATTTCAGAAAAGAATAATCAGTCCAAAATTGAGTATACATCTAACGACATTCTGAAGATATTAAGTAGCATCTGTCTAGGAGTGTTACTCACAGTGCCTTCCTAGACTGAAGTATGGATGTTGCCTTGTGGTTTATTGGCTTCATATGCTGGAGCTTCTTTACTCATGAGGCGACGGGCCCATGTCTGCCAGCTTGTATGAGTCAGTTATTTTCATTCTGGTCAATGAACACATACTATACCATGAATCTTATACAGAGAGTTCAATATACTCTGGTCACAAAAGAAAATAGCTGAGAGTATGGTTTTCTCAGAGAATACCCATCCCTACTCTTTGGTACCCACCTCAAAGGTTATGAACCCCTGACAGCAGATCAGAAACAGGCATTGAAAAAACAAAGGACAGCTTTATTATTAAGGGGTGCCCTCCTAATCTTCTTTACCAAGATTCACTTCTTTCCAAAGCCCCCAGGGTGCCTTCAATAATATTCCCCTATTCCTCATTCCTTGAATCTAACCACAAATTCTTTGAAGTCATCTCACCTTAAGTGGATGGGAAACTGGTGTGTTCTTTTTAGTCATTTCATAGTTCAAAATAATATCAGCTTGAATTTATATAGTCTTTTACAGTTTCAAAGTATTTCCGTATCCACTAGGAGAGAGTGGCATGCTATAGTAAAGAGAACTTGGAATTTATAGTCCCCAGACCAGGATTCATATCCTAATCCTTTGGTTTTGCCTTTGTGAACTTGGGCAAGTCATTTCACTTCTGTGTACCTCTGTTTCCTTATCAGTAAAATGAGAATGTTGGACTAGATCAGAGGCATGCTGGTAAATGTATAACAATTGACTAAAATAGTTGTATGTATGATACATTGGATTTGAACTCAGGTCATCCAAATTCTAGGTGCCTCCTAGCTGCCCCTCAGTACCTGTGCATGCTCTGAATTTGGGGCGGTATCCTTTGATTTTACATCATCCTTCATTTCCAGAAGAAGGCTCACCAAGGCCTGCCTTTGATTGCTACTCAAGAGTTGGGGCCCCATTTGCCAGGGTCTGTCATAATGACATGAATTTATAAAGCAAACAGCCGTATTGTGCTTTCCTCCAGCTTCATTCAATGGTTCATGAGTAGGAGCAGAGAAAAGCTTATGGTGAGAATCACCTAGATAGCACTGGGCTTGCCATGGGAAAAGATCTAAGTTCAAATTCTGCCTTAAATTCACTAGCTTTTGTGACCTTGGGCAAGTCATTTAATCTCTGATTACCCCAGTTTCCTCATTTGTAAAATGGAGATAATAGCAGCTACTTCTCAGTGTTTCTATGAGGATCAGATGAGATAAGAATCGTAAAGTCCTTAGCATATTGCCTGCAACATTGTCTGTGTTATCTAGATGTTAGCTGTAGTTAGCTATTATCCAGAGCTAAGGTTTGGCAAGAAAATAATCTGAACAGGACAAGAGAGTTAGAGATTCTGAAGCAGAGGATAGCGTAGAGTTGAAACGGATAAATGTAGTTTTGAGATTGAAGAGGGAGGAAGCAGGGGGATGGGGTGGGGAGGACATTTCCTGAGACAGTTCTAAAGAGTGGAGAGATTGAAGGGCTTGATGAGGTCATGGGATAGGTTTAGGGGGACTGAAGCATAAAAAGAAGTAGAATGATAAGAGGAAATGATAACATGGGAGAACGTCAAAGTTTTTAATTAGGGAAATGGAACACTGATGGGTATTAACAAGGTAGCTGATGGGGCTGAGACCTAAGCCTTGTTCTATCTTATGCCTCTTAGGCCAATGCTCCTTCTCTCACACCCCACTGCCTTTAACCTGACTGACATCAGCAGTATGATTGAGATTCAGACATGCAAAATCCAGATTAAAATGCCTGCATGAGCAATGACTTGAAGAATGTTCCTCCTGGAAGGGGACCCTATTTATACTGAAAATTAGGACAGTCATTAGAGATAAGTGACAACCTTCCAACCCCCAAGGAAAGAGGGGAAGGATCCAAAAGGATATAAATCAGAAGCCTGCTCACGTCTGGAGTCAAGGTTTCTCAGAGACAAAACCCTAAGGTTTTAAGACAAAAGTGGAAAGTAGGACCAGTAGAAGAAGTTTTTAATCAGTGAAGTCTGCTGAACTGGTAGGCCACTAGGCATGGCACAAACATGGTTCATGCAACTTACCTTCCTTAGGCTTTGTCCTTTTATGTCATCAGTGGTATGTACTCTCTGCCCCTGCCCTGGCTCTGAGACCTTGGCATGGTCATGGAGCATTTCCACTGTGCTCTCTCATCTTTGTTACTGACACTGTAGGCTCAGAGAAGGTACTTCATCCTCTTTTTACTAAAGCCAGCCTGCTTTGTTTAAGGTCTGTCCAGGGGTTGTGCTTGCTGCCTCTAGGGGACAAGTTATCTTTAACCAGAGGCAATCACAGACACCTAGAATCCCAGAGCTGGGAGAGACCTTTTGAGACCTAAGACCTCAAAAGATGGAACAGTTTCTATTTGAATTTCCATGCTGCCCCAACCTATATCTTACTTCCTACCCTACCACACACACATACCAGCAACATAAAACTTTTGAAAAAGTGGAAAGAATTCTGGATTTGAAATCAGAAATCCTGGGTTCAAATCCTACCATGGCCACCATTACCATTTGGCTAAGTCATTAAATATCACTGTTCTGAGCTGCCATCTCCTAATGAAGCAGATCAGGCCTGTAGTCGGGAAGACTTGAATGAAAATCCTTCCTCAGACACTTATTAGCTGTGTGACCCTGCACAAGTTGCTTACCCTGTTTGTCTTCAGTTTCCTCATCTGTAAAACGAGATGGAGAAGGAAATGGCAAACTGTTCTAGTACTTGTACCAAGAAAATCTCAAATGGAGTCATGAAAGTTGGACACAACTCACCTGACTGAACCACAGCATAAAATTAAGAGAATTCAACTAGACAGTTTCAACATTCAATCTAGGGCCCTATAAGCTGAATGAAATGTATTCTTATACTGGACAACTTGTATGTTTAAGTAGTTATTCCTTAGAGTAAGTCTGATCTATCTTCCTGGAACTTACACCTGTTAATTCTATGTTTGTCTTCTGAGACCACACAAGGCAAGCTTTATTCCTCTTTCCCATAATGCCACTTCAGATATTTGAAGATAGAGATAGAATTTCCTACTCTTTCCTACTCCTCTGTCTTTCCCCAAGCTTCAACATCCTCAATTCCTTCTGTAAGGTTTGACATGATTTCCAGACCACCTTACTTTTCCAATTTGTATTTACTAGGTTGAAGAGAAAGAGTGTTTGTTGGTAAGGTCAACAGAATCCAGAATGACTTTCTCATTCTCAGATTCATGATTTTTGGTATTGTATGTCTACAGGACCGCAGAGAGAAGGAATGTGATATAGTGGATAGAGAGAGGAGAGAAAAAACATTTATTAGGTGCCTGCTATGTGTCAGGCACCACATCAATCCTCACAACAACCCTGAGAAGATTATCCCCATATTATAGCTGAGAAAACTGAGGTAGACAGAGGTTAAATGACTTGTCCAGATTGGATTTGTACTCGGGTCTCCATGACTCCAGGTTCAGCGCTCTATCCTCTATAATGTCTGGCTTTGAAGGCAAAAAGACCTGGTTCTACCCCTGACAAATACTGGCTACCTCACATTGGGCAAGACATTTGACATTTCAGTATCCTGTGTAAATCTCTAAGACTCAAAGTTGCAATGATGACAACCTTCACTGATGGATGTTTCCTAATCTGGTAGTTCCATATACCAATGAAATCAGACTGGCTGACTGGTTACCCTTTTTTCAAGGATCATATAGAGGTGATTATGTTTTAGAGAGTAAGAAGACTAGGAAATCCCTAATCTCTAGTTCATGGTATGACTCCGGGGTAGATCAGTCACCAGTCATCACTCTCTCTCTCCCTCTCTCTCTGTCTCTCTGTCTCTCTCTCTTTCTTTCTCTCTCTCTCTCTCTCTCTCCCTCTCTCTCTGTCTCTCTCCCTCTCTCATCTCTTTCTTCCTCTCTCTCTCTCTCCTTTTCTTCCTTACCCTCTCTCTCCCAACCTCCTAACCTTTTCTTACCGACTTCATCAGGGGCTTTGCTTTAGTTCAATCTTTGAGTCACACAATGATACACCCATGCTACATGTGCAGGACATCTATCACTACATCTTTAAAGAAATTTGCTAAGTCAAAACACTATATAAATATCAGTCATTATTAACAGACTACTCAGAAGTCAATCAAACTCATTCAAGATATTTTGGAAAATAATTTGCAATTTAATAAGTGGGATATATAAATTTCTTTCATGTTCCCGTAGTAGTTGGCATACAAACACACAAGTGTGTGTGTGCACATACACATGTGTGTATATATGTGAATATATGAATATATATGTGTAGGTATACATAGGCATGTGCATGCATATGTGTTGTCTCAAAATTTTAGTGCATTTTAGATTTTATTAACTTCAGAAGTATAAATACAACAAACCTACAAAAAATCGCTTGAAAGTTTAGTTATTTAGATTTCTTTTATACTTATTTAGTTTTGTTAACTTTTTATTTTGTTATTTTTTCAAATTACATGTAAAAATTTTTTAACATGTTTCTTTTAAATTTTGAGTTCAAAATTCTTCCCTTCCTTCCCTCCTATTCCCCTTCCCAGAGATAGTAAGCAATATAATCTAAGTTGTATAAGTGCAATCATGTAAAACATATTTCCATGCTAGTCATGTTGTGAAAGAAAACACAGATCAAGAAACACACACACACACACACACAAAGTGAAAAAATAGTATATACTTGGATTTGCATTCAGACCCCATCAGTTATTTCTCTGGAGACAGAGAGCATTTTTCATCATGAGTCCTTTGAGATTATTTTGGGTCATTATATTGCTGAGGATAGCCAAGCTATTCACAGCTGATCATTGTACAATGTTGAGGGCCAGGGTGGAGTGTGGTTAACAAAATCAGGATAGACCTTCGGGGAAACTGTTCTTTAAGACTGTGCTCATTATCATCGGGAATGGCTCTCCATGCCCCTAGATGTTGCTGTCTCCGTGAGACAAATGTGGGAACTGCAGAAAACAAGGGATATGTAAAATAGATGCCCCTGACTGATTTAATCACCCTGACTGATTTAATCACTGGGAGAGGAGACTAGTAGAATGTCACGTAGACTTGCAGTACCTTGTCTATATAAACCCTAACCCTCAGATCAATAAACAGAATTGGTCTATCTTTTCCTGCCTCCCGTGTCTCTTTGTTTCAACCACTTCACCGAGCCATGTAGGGACGCCGGCCATCCGCTACAGTACAATATTCTCTTACCATGTACAATTTACAATTGCTATTACCATGGTACTGTTAACTTCACATTATATGAGTTCATGTTAAGTCTTTCTAGGATTTTCTGAAATCATCGTGCTCATCATTTCTTATAGTACAATGGTATTCCATTACAATCATGTTATATGCCATCACTTGTTCACTCATTCCCCAGTTGATAGACATTCTATCAATTTCCAGTTCTTTGACAAAACAAAAAGAGCTGCTATAAATATTTTTGTACAAATAGGTTCTCCCCCAGCCCTCTTTTAAAAAATCTCTTTGTGTTTTAGTATTATAGTAGTATTGCTGGATCAAAGGGTATGCACAGTCTTATTGCCCTTTGGGCATAGTTTGAATTGCTCTGCAGAATGGTTGGATCAGTTCACAACTTCACCAACATTAGTATCCCAATTTTCCTACATCCTCTCCAATATTTATCATTTACCTTTTCTGTCATATTAGCTGATCTGATAAGTGTGAGTTTGTACCTTGAAATTGTTTTAATTTATATTTCTCTACATTACAATCTATAATCAGTGATTTAGAGTGTTTTTTCATATGCCTATTGAGTTCTTCATCTGAAAACTGTCTATTCATATCCTTTGATCATTTGGGGAATGACTTCTACTCTTATAAATTTGACTCAGTTCTCTATATATTTTAGAAATGAGGCCTTTATCAGAGACACTTGTGAAATTTTCCCCCTTACTTTCTGCTTTCCTTTTAATTTTGGGTGCATTGGTTTTGTTTGTGTAAAACCTACAATCAAAATTATCCATTTTACATTTCATAATGCTCTCTAATTTTTTGGTCCTAAATTCCTCCTTTATCTATAAATCTGAGAGACAAACTATTCCATGCTCCTCTGATTTGCTTATGCTATCACCCTTTATGTCTAAATCATGTACTATTTTGACCTTATCTTGTTATACAGTGTAAGATGTTGCTCTATACCTAGTTTCTGTCATACTGTTTTCCAATATTCCCAGCAGTTTTTGTCAGATAGAAAATTCTTGTCCACAAAGCTTGGTTCTTTGTGTTTATCAAATACTAAATTACAATGATCATTTACTACTGTGTCTTATGTACCTAATCTATTCTACTGATTCACCACTCTGTTTTTAGCCAGTACAAAATTGTACTGAGAATTAGCCCTTTTTAATACACTTTAAAATCTGGTAAAACTAGACCACCTTCCCTTACAATTTTTTTCATTATTTCCTTTGATATTTTTTGACTTTTTGTTCTTCCAGATTAATTTTGCTTTTAGTTTTTCTAGCTCTATAAAATAATTCTTTGGTAGTTTGACTGGTATGGAACTGAATAAATAAATTAACTTAGGTAGAATTTTTATTTTTATTATATTGGCTTGACCTACCCCCATGAGTAATTCATATTTTTCCTATTGTTTATATCTGACTTTATTTCTATGAAAAGTGTTTTGTAATTGTGTTCCTGGCTTTGTCTTGGCAGGTAGAATCCCAAGTATTTTATATTGTGTATAGTTGTTTTAAATGGAATTTTTCTTTCTATCTCTTGCTGCTGGACTTTGTTGGTAACATATAGAAATACTAATATTTATATGGGTTTATTTTACATCTTACAACTTTTCTAAAGTTGTTAATTATTTCAACTAGTTTTTTAGTTGATTTTCTAATTATGCCATCATATCATCCACAAAGAATAATAGTTTTGTTTCCTCATTGACTATTCTAACTTTTTCAATTACTTTTTCTTCTCTTATTGCTGTAGCTAGCATTTCTAATACAATATTAAATAATTGTGGTGATAATGGACATCCTTGCTTTACCCCTGATCTCCTTGGGAAGGCTTCTAATTTATCCCCTTTACAAATAATACTTGCTGATGGTTTTAGGAAGATTCTGCTTATCATTTTAAGGCAAACTCCATTTATTCCTAATCTCTCTATTATTTTCAATAGGAATAGGTGTTGTATTTTGTTAAAGGCTTTTTCTGCATTTATTGACATAATCATATGATTTCTGTTGGTGTTGTTATTGATATGGTCAATTATGCTAATAGTCCCTAATATTGAACCTGGTTTATTGAATTCCTGGTATAAATCACATCTGGTCATAGTGTATGGGCCTTGTGACACATTGCTGTAATTGCTCCTAGGTAGTATTTTATTTAAAATTTTTGCATCAATATTCATTAGGGAAGTTGGTGTACGTTTTTCTTTCTCTGTTTTTGTGCTTCCTGGTTTAGATCTCAGCGTCATATTTGTGTTGTAAAAGGCATTTGATAAAAGGAATTCTTTGCCTATTTTCCCAAATAGTTTATGTAGCATTGGGATCAATTCTTCTTTAAATGTTTTTTTAGAATGCACTTGTGAATCCATCTGGCCCTGGGGATTTTTTCTTAGGATGTTCATTAAGAACTTGTTCAATTTCTTTTTCTAATTTGTTCTGTTAATGCAGGCAATTTATTTGTATAAATATTCATTCATTTTGCTTAGATTGTCAGATTTTGGGGGCAAATTTGTAACTGAGCAAAATAGTTCCTAATAATTGCCTTAATTTCCTCTTCTTTGGTGGTGAATTCACCCTTTTCACTTTCTATACTGGCAATTTGGTTTTCTCCTTTCTTTTTTAAATCTTTTAAATCAAATTAACCAATGGCTTGCCTATTTTATTGTTTTTTTTCATAAAACTAGTTCCCAGTTTTATTTCTTAGTTCAATGGTTTTCTTACTTTCAATTTTATTATTCTTTCCTTGGATTTTTAGGATTTCCAATTTGTTGTTTAATTAGGGATTTTTAATTCATTCTTTTTCTAGTTTGATTGTTTTTTTGGTTGTAGGTCCAATTTAGTGATATACTCCTCTATTTTATTAATGTAAATATTTAGAAATGTAAAATTTTCCCTAAGTATTGCTTTTTCTGCATTCCATAAATTTTGTATATTGTCTCATTTTAGCTTTGTTAATTTTGAATAGCATTTTTTTTTTATTTTAACAAGGTGGGGCACCCTCTCATTGCATATTTCATGTGTTATGTAGTTTCTGTGATGACAATTTCTCAGACTGGAATATCAGTAAAGGAGATACTTTCCTTGGCCAATTTGGTCAATGATCTATGTACATTTAACTTTTTATTGTGAGGTCATGTAAAAATTATTGTATATGCATCAAAACCTCCTTACTTGGATGATCCTAAACAAGGATTACAAATGCAGTCCTTTCAGTCACTGAGCAGCAACTGATGAAAGTCTTTACAAAGGTCAAGAATCAGCTAGAGTGATGGATAGCACAAGGCAATTACTATGTTGAATTTTAATAAGAAAGATATCAATATTTTAATATTTTAAATAATTAACCTTTCAAATGTTGATTTATGAAAGTTTGAAGCATTTATTCTTCTAAAATTATTATAGATTAAAATTTCACTAAGACTTTTAGGATATCCTCTGTTTATATGTGCATTATATGTACATTTTTATATATAATATACAGAAACATGTATATATACACACATATATGTATATATACACACATATAGGCATTAAGGTTTGCTAAACTTGACCAAGTGATAAGCACATGAAATGTTAAAAAGTACCAGATATGGAACAAAAAGATTTGACTTCAAATCCCAGTCTATCAAACTTTTGGGCATAAGTCATATGATATTTCTAGGATCCAGTTTTCCCAAATGTTATAGGAGAAGATTAGATTATATGGTCTCTAAATCCTGTGATCTTAGAAGATTAACAAGGATTTTTTCAGAGAGCCGAGCTGAAAAACTCTAAAAAGCATCAAAGGCTTAAAATACCCTGAAGGAACTCATGGAGCGAATAATGAATTTCTTATGAGTCATGGAGGGTAGATTCCTTCATGAAGGGGCAATGAGTACCAGAACAGCCAGGAAAATAAAGCCCTTAGGGTCAGAGACTCATCTGCCACATCTCACAGAGACTTGCTGCCTTCTGCAGAAGACCTTTCTGGATACCTCTCCACCCTACCCCACCATGCTCAGTCACCACTGCTAGTGTCTTCTCTCTATGTTACATTCTATTAACTCTACATATTGCATGTATCTATTTACTTGCATATTATCTCCTCATACAAGAATATAGGCTCCTTGAGGGCAGAAATATTTGGTTTTTGTTTATCCTTAACTTGTGTCACAGTGCCTGGAACATGGTAAGTACTTAATCAATGCTTGAATGATTGACTGAGAAGACATACCAAAATGCAGACTGAACTTCAGACAAGCATAAAGTAATTAGAGGTCATTTCACCTCTCATGTTCAAATCATTTCTTATTTTTCCAAATTATTTCCAAGTATTCCTTGTTGTTATAAACACACTTTAACATTCACATTGAAGGTTGTGTGTTATAGTCACAGGTATCTCTCACAGTTTCCATTGTCCTATTGGAATGCCATTTATTTCTAGATGCTACAATGCAGGCAAACCAGCCTTTTCTCTATTTCTTACTCACTTCAGTCCATCTCCTTCTCCATGCTTTTTTACTAACTGTCTCACATATCTATTATGTTCTTCCTCCTTACCTCCACTTCTTTTCCTTTAAGATACAGCTCAGAGCACAGCTGCCTAGTGTTTGATAAACACAAAGATCTCAAGTAATAGGAGAACTCAATATTTTTAAAAAAAACTGTTGGGAAAATTGGAAAGCACTGTGGTAGAAACTAGTTATTGACTAGTATTTCACATCATATGCCAAGATAAACTCCAAATAGTATATAAGATACATAAGAAGTGGCACCATAAACAAACAAAAGGAATACAAAATTACTTTTATGTCTATGGATAGGGAAGAGTTTGTGACCAAACAAGAGATACAGAGGGTAACAGAAGGTAAAATAGATGATGCTGATTGCATAAATGAAAAGTTTTGCCCAAATAAAACTGATACAGTTAAAATTAGGAGATGCAGGTAGATGGGGAAAGTCTATGCAGTAAATGTTTCTGATAAAGGTCTAATTTCTTAGATATATAGGGAACTGATTCAAATTCATAAAAATAAAAGCCATTCTCTGGTTAATAAATTGTCAGAGTATATTAATAGACAGTTTTCAGAGGAAGAAATCTAGTAACCATATGAAAAAATGTTCTAAATCAACAACAAAGAAACACAATTTAAACAACTCTGTAGTTCCACCTCACACTCATCAAATGGGCAAAATTGACAAAAATGGAAAATGTCAAATGCTAGAGGAGGTGTGGAAATGCAGTTACATTAATGCACTATTGGTGGATTTATGAAATGGTCTAATCATTCTAGAAAATATTTTTGAACTATGTTCCTAAAGCTTTTAAACTGTGTGTACCCTTGACTAGGTCTACACACTCAAGACATCAAAGAAACAGGGAAAGGACCCAATATACAAACATATTGATAGCAATTCTTTTTATAGTGACAAAGAATTGGAAACCGGAGTGTCCAATAATTAGAGAACAGACGAACAAATTATGGTATATTAATATGAGAGAAAGTTATTGTGCTATAAAAAAGAAAAATGGTATAGGGGATGGTTTTAGGGAATCTAAGAATTATGAACTGATGCCAAATGAGGTAAGCTGAATCTGGAGAACAATCTATACAATAAATTGTAAAGACAATCAACTTTGAAAGTCTTTAGAACTCTGGTCAACACCAAGGATCAATTACAGTTCTGGAGGACTCATAAAATACGCAAGCTACCTCCAGACAGAGAGGTGATAGATTCATAGTGTAGAGTTGGAGACATGAACAATGTTGCAATTTGTTCTTTTTGTCTATGCATGTTTGTAATGGGGTTTTGTTTTCCTTGTTTTATTGGGGCAGAAAGGAGGAAGGAGGAAGAGAAGATAGATTTTCATTTGAATTTTTAAAACTTTTAATAAAGTTACAGCTCAGGCACCATTTTAGTGCCTTCTTGTATTTAATGATGTATATATGTATGTATGTACGCAGGCATGTATCCATGAATATGTATACACATGTATATATATGCACCTTTGTTTACTATCTATAGTATGTACATATGCATATTGCATGTAATTGTTACTCCCATTAGAATATAAACTCATTGTGAGGGATTCTAATTTTTTGTACTTAGATTCCTATTGTCTAGCACAGTGCCTGGCACATAGTAATGCTTTATAAATACTTACTGGTTTATTGATTAATTGATGATAGGAACAGAATGGAGAGTAGTGGGTAAATGATAGAAGGAGAATCGGGGAGAAGAATGTAAAAGGACTTAGGATATAGGGAGGTCAAATACCAGAAAAGAAAAAAAAATGCATCTAATGTCCCTCAAAATTGGGGAAACACTTTTGGATCTGGGACTCATCTCTTATCTCCTTTGTATCCCAGTTTTGTGAATTTGTAATCAGTTTCCTATAAATGGAGAAGGTGAAGTATCCTGAAGAGCACTTTGAGGGTAGGAACCCATACTTAAATTCTGGGCTCCCTTGAAAAAATGATATGAAGGATGTATTTTGTTACAAATAAACAATTCTCAAAAGAAGAATTGTAAGCTATTAACAACCATATGAAAGAATGCTCCAACTCACTACTAATAAAACAAATACAAATTAAAGCAGCCATGAGGTTTCGCCTCTCACTCAGCAAAGTGGCAAAGATAACAAAAGATGGGAGCAGTCAATTTTGGAGGTGTTTTCAAAATACAAGTGTGTAAATGTATTGTTGGTAGAGCTATGAATTGCCACAACCAATCTGGAAAGGAATTTGAAACTATTCCAAGCAAGTAGCGATTTCAAACAGTTATTCTACTGCTAGGCATATAGATCTATATGGCAAGGAAATCTTTGATAAGAAAGGCTCCATATTCAATAAAATCTTTGTGGTAGCAAAGAATTAGAATCAGAGAAGATATTGATTGATTAGGAATGATTAAGCACATTTTGGCATGTGAATTTAATAGAAGAATACTGTCCTGTAAGAACGAACATGCTGAATACCCAAAGTGTGAAAGGATGATGAACTACTGCAAAGTAAGGTAAGCAGAAGCAGGAAGTCAATGCAAATGGAAAGAACACTTTCGAACCACAAAACAAACAAAACTGGATGTTAAAGAACTACCAAGAACAAAGTTGATATTAGAGAAGTATAAGAAGACGTCTCCGGGTCACTCTTTTGCAGAAGTCAGGGTTCACAAGGGGGGCACATCGCATATAGCACCAACTTTTCTTCTCCTACTTTCTTTTTATTTTAAAATCATTATTTTCTAGTATTTAGATATCGCTTTAAAATTTACAAAGAGCTTTTACAAATGTTAATTCATTTGAACCACACAAGAACCTGATAAATAGGGCTGTTAGTTCCATTTTATAGATGAAGAAACTGAAGCAGAGGTTAAGTGACTTGCCCATGGTCACACAGCAAGTAAGTGCCTGAGGTGGGATTTGAACTCAGGTCTTCCTGATTCCAAATTCTGTGCTCCTTGCAGCATGCCACATTCTTGTTATAAGTACTGTCAGAGAGGGGGAAGCAAAGGAAGTCAAGGAGAAGATTATAGAGAATGTAAAAATAAAAGATATAATTAACATTTACTTTGTAAAGATCACCTTTCTAAATAAATATCTTTCCTGTTATCTCTTACTCTTCTAGTACTGATGGAGGTGCAGACTCCCCATGTTTTCTGCCTAAATTATCAATTTCCAGTCCCAATTTCCCTCTTAGTAACCACTGTGTAGCAGAATCCCATTGGCTCATATTTCTATTTTCTGGCTGGATTTGTGATTTCATGGGTATAAGGAGCTTCCTAGTGAGAAAACTTTCTTTCCCGAAGCAAATATTCAATTATTTTGCAACTTAGAGTCTTAGAGGGTAACCTTGCTCCCTGTAAGGTTAAAATCATCATAACCCTAGACCTAGAAGGAACCTTCTCAGTCATCTAGTCCAACTCCCTTAAGTCAAGTGACTTGCCCAAGTTCACCCAGGTAATGGGTAACAAGATTTGAACTCAGTGCCTTTTACTAGGAGCCTGTGCTCTTTCTACTGCATCACACTGCTCTGGGTAGACTTTCACGTCTATTGCTGTCCAAAATGGAACCCCAGCTCCCTGTCCCTGACCTAGCCTTGGAAACACATCTCTAAAATCTCACTAAAGGTTATCCCAGGGGATGAAGCCCTTGCAGCAGATCCCCTCGCTGTAAGGGCTCACACTTGCACAATAAATACTGCTCTTCCCATAAAGACGGTATGTACTGGGGAAAGATCTTGTTCCCTTTTTATCCTTATCTCCAAATCCCCTCATACTCTGTGTTATTTTGCTTGTGTTCCTGACTTTCTCTGAGGGAGATCTCAGACTTGCATAAGCACTTGACTCACCTCCAAACCCAAGGTTTGTTCCAACGGGCTTGACTTTTCAACCTCTCT
>CM053771.1:257984874-258012803 GCA_028658325.1 Potorous gilbertii
CTGCTCTTCCCATAAAGACGGTATGTACTGGGGAAAGATCTTGTTCCCTTTTTATCCTTATCTCCAAATCCCCTCATACTCTGTGTTATTTTGCTTGTGTTCCTGACTTTCTCTGAGGGAGATCTCAGACTTGCATAAGCACTTGACTCACCTCCAAACCCAAGGTTTGTTCCAACGGGCTTGACTTTTCAACCTCTCTATGTCTCCCAGCAAAGATGGACCGTGTTTTTGTACTGTGGAACATGCCAGGAATAGCTTACATACAGTACTTATGAGAGAGTTCATGAGGAAGAGACCCACAGATCTAGCCAGACATCTACAAAGGTACCATTAAGATGATGCACGTCTTTTTTCCATGGTGCCTTAGGCAAGCCATTGAGCTTCATTATTCATTTCTTCTGACGGAGTATCAGAACATGTAAGGGAGAGTCGCATATTCCTTTGGCCAGTAAATAAAGACTGGAGCACTACTTACATCCACAAGACCCAGGAATACTGAAATATAACTCCCATGATCTTTTAAAACAAGACAGATCAATGGTGGGAAGGTTGCAGCTCTATGAAGAGTCACATCCTCAAGGCTTCCCTTTCAATCTAATAATGTTGCTACATTTTGCTCTCCTGACCCCCTTGAAACCATCAGCCTCTGTCCATCTGCAGGATTCCTTTCTAATGAACAACAAAATGCAAAGCAGGATAAATGACCAATTCAGACCAGCACCAAATGTGAGGCATCACAGAGTTCACTAGAGCAGAAACAAACAGGAATTCAGCCTAGGGTCCAGAACTAAGTCAGGGCTTTGGGCATAAATAAATAGATTGATCAGGGGGTACGATCTTTCTGGGCTTTCTGCCTCTCCATCAACTCTCCCCTACCCAATCCAGAGAACTCGGAGACAGGATCCTGGAAACAATACAAGGAGACTAAAGTAAGAACAACATCTCCTGGTCCAGACTCAGAGACTCAAGATAGTAATCTGGGTCTAAGGACAGACAGATCCTAATGGATAGGAAGAAATCAAAGGACTTTCGGAGTTGTGTGTGGAGACTTCTTGGGACAAACTAGGGCTTATGTGAATGTGGGTGATTCCACTCTTCTGAGAACATGAGACCTTCTCCCTCTTGGGAAGATCTTTTTTTGGGGGGAGGGATTAGGTCTATCAGGATCCCAGACTTTTCTCGAGGGGATATAAAGAATATGAGATTGGAACAGCGAATCCACAGCTAGTGGACATCAAAGAATTTCATTCTTTCGCTTTTCATAATTTCTTCCTTTAGCATCTTTAAAATACCATAACCAAGACAATGAAACACTTGCAAAAGTAGTCCTGCTGGTTCCAAGCCCCACCCCTCTGCATTTTGTCCGTTCCCAGCTTGTGGCCCAGGAAAAGTCAAAAGTGCATAGTCTAGAGACATCACTCATCCTGTGGGTCATAGACTCACAGAACCAGATTTAGAGCCAAAAGGGACATTAGAAGCGAAACATCTCATTTAATAGGGGAAGAGAATGTCACTGAGAGAGGTTAAGTTTCTTGCCCAGAGTCAAATTCTTTTTAAATTTCCAAAGTAGGATTTGAACTCAATCCACACAACTCTTTTCATTCTTGTCTATATTCATCACTCCCGATGATTAGTAATTACTATTGTTGCTTATATCCATCATTTATTTAATAAGACTTTTCTTCTTAATAATAACGCAAAAGCAAATTTCAAATCCCCCTGTTTGAATGATCCCAAATTCTATATTAGCAATATTGGAATGAGCGGGATATTGCTGCTTCAGGTCTACTTAGTGCAAAAAAATCCGTTATAATTGAACCTTTAAAGATAATCTGTCTTCAAGTTATCACGGTGGCCGCTGGGCAAAAGCCTAACAGGATGGGCTTTTACAAATTGTCATTTCCAAATATACCATCTAGCACTCCGAAGAATGGGATGAAGAAAATGTTTTGAAATGTATCAGAAACAGTCCTCATGCCAAGATTCTATCCTTGGAGGCATCTTAATTGAAGGTTAAGGCTGAAATCTGGTGCCTTTCCCTAGTGAGCGCTATTATGATGAGACATCTCTTTGCTTCACCTTTCCTATGTGCAATGATCCCTCTCACCTCTACACCTTCACTCTCTCTGTTCCTGTTATGTTTCAAGTTCTCTCAAAAAGATGAGGCGCTCTCAGAACTATCACCACATCAGAGATGCAGCCCAGGCTATATCTGACTAGTCTCATCATCACAGACTCAGCCCACCTCAAACAGAAACACCAAGCCTAGCTACAGTGCATAAGAAACCTGGGAGAGAGAAATGTGCACATAAAATCTACTCCACGGCTGTCTCCCCACTAGTCAGCACATCAGGGAGAACATTACTCCCAAGTCAAGAAAACTTCCTAGGAAACGCAGATAATGCAGCCATGCCTTTCCTAAGCCCTAGAAGCTTATGGGAGTCTGATCTTCACTCCAAAAGCAATGAAATTCACTTAGGAGCATAGCAGCATAGATAGAGGCCATATCCACCAACTGCCTCATTTTAAAGATGAGGAAACTGAGATCCAGAAAAGTTAGGTGATTTGCCCAAGTTAACATGGCTAGCTAAATGGAAGAGCTAGGATTTGAACCCAAGGCTTCTATGTTCAGATGCACCACCCTTTCCACTATACTACAATGATACTAGACAGTCCCAAGGCTTTAGGGTGTCATTAATAGTAACACACCCCTAGAGCACTGATTTCTTTCAAAGTGCTTCCTTTTGGACATCTCTACATCTCCTTTCTAGTGGTATTTCCCTGACTCACAAGCTTTCAGGAGGCTGTTTTGAAAAAAAAACTGTTCACTATTTTACTTTAAGTGGCATTCAAAAATAGGATTCCTGTTGATTCTATAATGCAACAGAACAGAAACTGCACATGGTCTCAGGCACTGCCGTCTTCTTTCACCAAAGACATATACCCAGCACATAGGGAGGCTATGCAGCGAGCAGAGGAAGTCCCTCTCTGGAATCCATCACCTCTATCTCCTCTTCTCATAGGGCCTTCTTCATTCTTGCTCAAACCCATTCCTCTTCTTCATGTCCTCTCTTTCCATCCCAGCAAATGCTCCATTTTGCTTTTTATTACTTTATTACAATTTTCTTATCATAAAAATATATGATACATTTTTTTCAGTTAAAAATTCTGAAGAATATTTAATGAAATGTAATCCACATGGTGGAGGGCATCTCCCACCCCACATACACACCATTGGAAGCCCGGATCTTTGAAGTGTTCAAGCAAATATTAAATCTCCAGTTTCCTAGCTTGCTTTCACAATGGCAATCATGTGGGAAAGAGATTGAACTTGGTCAACTTGGTCTCAGAGGGCAGAACTTCCATCAGTGGGTAGAAGTTTCGGAGAGTCAGATTTAAGCTTGATGAGAGGAAAAATTTCCTAATGATTACAGCTGTCCAAAAGTGGAATGGACAGCCCCAAGGCTCTCACTACCATCAGAGCAGTTCATAAGGGGAAGCATTGATTGCTTTCTGCAGGAATGTTGGGGTTCAAGAAGTAGGAGAGTTGTTCACATGTGACAGATATTGTAACTGATCTTAGAATAGAAAGAGGAAAGTAGTGACAGTGTAATCAAGGAGAGGCCAGTGGATGTCATTTTGAGATTGAGGAGTTTTCATTGAGAAATCAGAAGAGACTAATAGACATAGATTGTATTCTTTGCAGTGCATCTCCTTCTCCTCATTTGATTATGTCATTAAAATGAAATATGTGTGTGTGTTCCCATATAGGTTGTGTGTATGTTCAGACAGATTTATATAAATACTCCCTAAATAAGACATGTATAGGTATCTCTGAAATCTCACCCACCTCTCTTCAAGAGAGACTTTTATTTGTGCATGGAAGGAAATTGAAGAAAGAGGTGGGGGAAACCTGGCCACTCTGCTCTCCTCAGAGGGTGGACACAGGACCAGAATTATATGCGTTTGTCAGCCTAAATATCACTAGTCTATGGGAAATTACTGACTTCTTTTAAGATTATGTTGTTTTCCTAGTCACCATTCTTTGAAAGAAAATAGTGTTGCTTATATCCAAAAGTTTGTTTCTACTTGATTCCTTCCCCGACAAATGTCAGTTATACAAAATCATTGCAAATAATGAATAAGGATTAAATTCATTATCCAAACAGAGCACAAATAAAAATCAGAGGATTTATATAGATTAGAATATAGCAGACAATATATAGAATGAATGAGCTCTCCCACTGGAAGAAAGATATCTCAGCTCAAATGAGAATCAGTGGTTTCCCCTTTAGTTCCCTATTCTGGGCTACTACAAAAAGAGCTACTATAAATATTTTTGTCCAGTTGCATCCTCTTCCTTCTTCTTTGATCTCCTTGGGTATATTGGCCTAGTGCTAATATTGTTGGATCAAAGTGTATGCATGGTTTATAAACTTTTTGGATATAGTTTTAAATTGATTTCCAGATACCTGGACTAATTCACATCAATTAATAAACATTTATCAAGTCCTTACTATGTAACAGACACTGTGCTAAGAGCTGAAAATAAAAGAAGAGGCAAAGGACAGTCCCAGCCCTCAATGGGGGAGAGTACATGCAAACAATTATAAAGAAGGCAAGTCAAGTACAGGATAAATAGGAAATAATTAAAAGAAGTTCTGGAATTAATAGGGGTTAGGGAAGTTTCCTTGTAGGAGATGAGATTTTATTTGGCACTTAAAAGAAGCCAGAAAGTTCAGTAATTGGAACGGAGGTAGAGAGAATGTTGCAGGCTTGTGGGGTATCCAGAGACAATGGCCAGAGACAAGAGATGAAGTGTCTTATATGAGGAATAGCCAGAAGTCTGGTGTCATTGGATTGAAAAATATGCAATGACAAATAAGGTGTTAGAACACTGGGAGTTTAGGAAGGGGCTATGTTGTAAAGGGCTTTGAATGCCAAACAGAGCATTTTGTATTTGTTCCTGGAGGCCACAGGGAGTCCCTGGAATTTATTGAGTGGTGGTGGGGTGGTGATGGGAAGAGGCTTGATATGATTAGACTTGTGTTTTGGGAAAACCACTTTAGTGGAATAGGTTACATTATGGATTGTAGAAGGAACAGAGCAGTGCATATTAATGTATTTGTATGCCTGTTTTTTCTCTTTTGATAGTTACTGTTTACTTCTTCTGTCATTTTTGCCAATATTATGGGTATGAAGGAGAATTGTTCAAATATTGGTTTATTTAAATACTGATTTATTTAATTATTAGTGATTTGGAGTATTTTTTTCATATTGTTTTTGATAGTGTAGATCTTTTCCTTTGAATAGATTAGGAGTTCTTAATGTGAGATCTGTAAAGTTAGACAAAAATTTTGATCTGTATATTTCAATATAATTAGTTTTCTTCGTAACCCAAAGTATTAGCTAAATAATGGAACGTCACTTTTTTTATATTAGTTTTTGCTCTTGTTTGTGTGTGTGTGTGTGTGTGTGTGTGTGTGTGTGTGAGAGAGAGACAGACAGACAGACAGACAGACAGACAGACAAGTGCACAAGAAGGTGGCACAGTGGATAAAGTACCAAGCTAGACCTGAAGTCAGGAGTACCTGAGTTCAAATCTGACCTCAGATACTTACTAACTGTATGTCCCTGGGAAAGTCACTCAATCCTGTTTGCTTTAGTTTTTTCATCAATAAAATTACTTGGAGAAGGAAAGGGCGAACCATTTTAGTGTCTTTGTCAGGGAAATACAAATGGAGTCATGAGGAGCCAGACATGATTGAAACAATTGAGTAACAACAACACATACACACACAAATAAACAACATTCACTAAGTACTTATACTCAAATACACAAACAAGAGTAAAAACTAATATAAAAAAATGTGACCTTCCGTTATTTAGCTACTTTTAAAAACTATATACATTGATTAGAACACAATAGTAACAAAACCATGGTATTTCTTTCCACATTCTCATTTGATCAATTTTCCCTTTCCCACAAGAAAAGTCTTCTTATCTTTATCTTTTCTGGATGTTTTTTCATTACTATCATGATCTGATGTTTTTATTGCTGTTGTCATCATTTTGTTCAGATCTCATTGTTTCAAGGAGCTCCTGATGAGGAAATCAGATTAATGCCAGTTAGCACCCGATCTGCAGCCTCTTGTGTTAAAGAGTTGCCTGGAAGCGCTGAGTGTTCAAGTGACTTGTCCAGGGTCACACAGCTAACATGGAAGAACGTACCTTCATTGTTGCTGCTGTCATCATTGTTGTGGTGGTTATTAATAATATAGCTGTAATCTTTGTGTATATTTTTCTTCTGGATCCATTTTCTTCATTTTACACAATTGTGAAAAACTCCTTGAAGGCAGAGACTGGTTTACACTTGTCTTACTAGCTCTCAGCATGGTGCCTGACATACAGTCAGTGCTTAATAAATGCTTGCTGATTAATTGTCTGGCTACATTTCTTTGTATCAATATTTGTCATTTCTTTCGGTGTAAAAACAGTCCTCCACAAAGTTATAATACATACAAATTTCGAGACATAGTTTCTGGGTAATTAATCATTTGATTAATTATTACTACAAAATAATTAATAAAAGAATGGTCTTTTGGCTTTCTTTCCTAGACCAAAGACTCCTCATGGATGTCTTTTGAGTCTTACATACCCTTGGAAGAGTGAGTGTCCCTAAGAGGTGAGAGTCAATTCTGATTGATTGACAACTAATGAAACAATGAGTGTTATAGTGCGAGGTGGGCCTATTCTAATGAGTCTGGGTCTGATCATGTCACTCATGGACAAAGAAAGACTCATTTCCAACCAGACTATTCCCATCTGGCAATCTCTACAAAAGGTATCTACTCCCTACCCCAGCCTGTCTGAGTAGAACACAGTGGGCTGGAATTTACCTAGATTGGATTCTTTTTGTAAAGTTTTCTAGTTTGGGTGGGGTAACAATTTCACTTAGACAAGATGGTCTAAGTGGGGTAAATTTTTGAGCAAAGGCAGAAATCTCCTTGAGAGTCTGGACTTTGGTAAATGAGGAAATATATAATATAATAATATTATATAATATAATAATATAGAAATGAGGAAATCAAAAAGAAAAATCTCAATTTCGATTAATAATTGGTTATTAATATGAGAGAAATTTCTCTCAAAATTCTACTTTAAGTCTCCACCATGATATGGAGATGACCCTGAGGACTTGATGGGTATGCCAGGAAGATATAAACTGCGGCAAGAACTAAAATACTGGAAAGGCTCTAGCCTCGTTCCTGTGACTGACTATAAGTGTGTGTACATATATATGTATATGCATATACACACACGTATATAGACATATATGTGTGTATATGTATATATATATATATATATATATATATATATATATATATATATATGTTCCTGAAAGTGATAATAGTCCATTGTACAGCTCATTCAGCCTTATGTGTTGAAGAGGTAGATTATTTTGAGTTTTTTTGCTGCTATGAATGATATTGCTAAGAATATTTTAATATACAATTTCTATTTAAATTTTTATTTTCTCTCCCTCCTACTTTTTCCTCACACTCCCCCCCCCCAACAAAAACAACCACAAAAAGAATAAAAAGAAAATCCTCATAGTACACATAAACAGTCCAGTGAAACAATTTCCCCCATTGGCCATCCCCAAAATATATATGTCTCATTCTGCATCTTAAATTCATCGTCTCTTAGACAAAAGATGGCAGCATATTTCATTTTTAGTCCTTTGGAATTTTGGATTGTATTGTTCATTTATAATATCTTTCCAGTTTTTTTTTCTCCCTATGATTCTGGTATATGAATTGTTCTCCTAGTTCTCCTCACTTCACTTTGTATCAGTTCATAAAAATCTTTCCAGTATCCTCTGAAACTGTTCATTTAGTCATTTCTTACAGTATAATAATATACCATTATATTAGTAAGCCACAATTTGTTTAACCATCCCTTAATAGGTGGAGACTCTCTTAGTTCCCAGTTTGGGGCTATTACAAGAAGAGCTGCTTAAAAAAATTTTTTGCCTATATGGGTCTTTTTCTTCATTTTTTGATTGGGGAGGGGAGGGGGCGGCAATAGACCTAGTAGTGGCATTTCTGGATCAAGATAATGTGCAGTTAAGTGACTTTTGGGAATTAAAATGAATGGACTAGTTCACAGATTTACAACTGAGAAACAGGGTTTCAATGCTCCTCTTTTCCTACAATCCCTTTAACATGGGTCATTTTCATTTCTCGTCACATTTGCCCTTCCAAGAAGTATGACGTGAAACTTTGGATTTGCTTTACTTTGTATCTCTAATTCTTAGTGATTTGGAGCATTTTTTCAAATGGTTGTTGATAATTTTCATTTCTTCCTTTGAAAACAGACGTTCGTATCCTTTGACCATTTATCTACTGGGAAATGGTTCTTAGTTTTATGAATTTGAATCAGTTTCTTATATATCTTGGAAATGAGATCCTTATCAGAGAAATTAGCCTCAAAGATTTTTCCCCATTAGCTGTTTCCTTTCTAATTTTAACTATATTATTTTTGTTTGTGTAAAACCTTTTTAAAATTTTATATAATAAAAATTATTTATTTTCAGTTATGTTCTTTTTTTTTTCAATAATATCCATAAGGCATAGCTTTAGCAGTAAGATCACTGGATCACTGGATCAAAGTATATATACAGTTTTGTACCTCTTATGGTAGAATTCTGGATTCTTTTTCAGGAAGATGACACCAAATCACAGTTCTTTACAAACTAGTCATGACACTATTCAACCAAGCAAAAATAGTTTTATTTTGGACTGATGCTGGGGCAGAAAGAAGGGTTGGCCTGGACTGGACACTCACTCTAGACCAGAGAATATATCAGAAGCTCAAAGTGGGATCTCTGGTTGTCTTGGGTAGACACATTGAAATTTGTACATAATTACCATGCTGGGAATCTTTGATGTAAGAATGGCAGTCAGTTTTGTTCATCTAGACTGGGATCAGGACCATTGGTCCTTAACTCCTAGGAAGGAAAGGGACTAATCAGAGCTCTCAGTCTTTTAGAGTATGTCCATCCTGGTTTCACCAGAATGGGTATTTATGGTAAAGGGGCCTCAGTCCCTTGACCTAGTAGCCCCACCATCCAAGAAGTGGTAAGGAGGTATCTGTACCAATCATGTTCAAGGGAGGATTTTCCTGGGGCCAGGAGTTAGATCAGACTATTGAGGCAAAAACCTAGATGCCAAGACCTCTAGGAATTTAATTGCCTGAAGTAGGATTGTTCCACTTTGAAGGAACACTTTACTGGAGCAAGTTGCTATAGCTGAAAGGAGGGAGGACTCTAGGAAGGTCGAGGTAGCAAGAAAACATTCCTCTGAGGTGGCAGGCAGGAAATAAGCCTGAATGGGCAGGGTGAAGTTTTGTCTGTCACTACTCAGGCCACATAACCTCTGTCCAGATTGGAGGAGTAGGAGCTTTGAGCTACAGGAAGATATCAGTTGTCCTGATCATGACCTCAGCCTCTCTCCATCTCTGGATCACAGACATAGGAGAAGAAGGGGGACAGAAATGTTAGGTCTATAAACTTTATAGCTTAATCAGGCAGATATTCCCTTGATACTAAGTAGACGAAGGAAGCAGCGGGGAAACTGAAAGATAAAGGGTGGGGAGGTAGGGGGAGGAGATGTAAGTCAAGAAGTTTGTTAATTGTTTCTTCTTTTTTAAAAATTAATTTATTTATTTTTAGTTTTCAACATTCATTTCCACAAGATTTTGAGTTCCAAATTTTCTCCCCATCTCTCTCCTGCCACCCCAAAACATTGTACATTCTTATTACCCCTTCCCCCAATCTGCCCTCCCTTCTATCACACCCCTCCCTTCCTTATTCCCATCTTCTCTCTTTTCTTCTAGGACAGGATCAATTTCTATACCCCATTATCTATATTTCTTATTTCCCAGTTGCATGTAAAAACAATTCTCAACATTTGTCCCTAAAACTTTGAGTTCTAACTACTCTCCCTTTCTTTCTCCCCACCAATCCCCACTGAGAAGGCAAGCAATTCAATATATGTTAAATATGTGCAGTTCTGCAAAAGACTTCCATAATAGTCATGTTGTGAAAGACTAATTATACTTCCCTCCATCCTATCCTGCCCCTCATTTATTTTATTCTCTCTTTTGACCTTGTCCCTCCACTAAAGTGCTTACTTCTAATTACTCCCTCTTCCCATTTATCCTCTCTTCTATCATCCCTCCCACCCCAAGTATCCCATTCTCCCCTACTTCCCTGTAGTGCAAGGTAGATTTTCATACCAAAATGAGTGTGCATATTGTTCCCTCCTTAAGCCAAATGTGATGAGAGTAAGCTTCACTTTCACTTCATTCTCACCACTCCCTTTTCCCCTCCATTGAAAAAGTTTTTTCTTGCCTCTTTTATGAGAGATAAATTGTCCTATTCCATTTCTCCTCCCAATATATTCTTCTCTCACACCTTAATTTTATTTTTTAGATATCATCCCTTCCTATTCAACTTACCCTGTCCACTCTGTGTGTGTGTGTGTGTGTGTGTGTGTGTGTGTGTGTGTGTGTAATCCCTCCAACTACCCAAATACTGAGAAAAATTTCAAGAGTTGTAAATATCTTTACATGTAGGAATGTAAACAGTTAAACTTTAGTAAGTCCCTTATGATTTCTCTTTCCTGTTTATCTTTTCATGCTTGTCTTGATTCTTGTGTTTGAAAGTCAAATTTTCTATTCAGCTCTAGTCTTTTCATCAAGAATGCTTGAAAGTCCTCTATTTCATTGAATGACCATTTCCCCCCCAGAAGTGTTATACTCAGTTTTGCTGGGTAGGTGATTCTTGATTTTAATCCTTGTTCTTTTGACTTCTGGAATATCATTTTTCAAGTCCTTCCCTCCCTTATTGTAGAAGCTGCTAGATTTTGTGTTATCCTGATTGTATTTCCCCAATACTCAAATTGTTTCTTTCTGGCTTCTTGCTATATTTTCTCCTTGACCTGGGAACTCTGGAATTTGGCTACAATATTCCTAGGAGTTTTTCTTTTTGGATTTCTTTCAGGAGGTGATCAGTGGATTCTTTCAATATTTATTTTACTGTCTGGTTCTAGAATATCAGGAAAGTTTTTCTTGGTAATTTCAAGAAAGATGATGTCCAGGCTCTTTTTTTGATCATGACTTTCAAGTAGTCCCATAATTTTTAAATTGTCTCTCCTGGATCTATTTTCCAGGTCAGTTGTTTTTCTAATGAGACATTTCACATTGTCTTCTATTTTTTCATGCTTTTAGTTTAGTTTTGTAATTTCTTGGTTTCTCATAAAATCATTAGCTTCTATCTGCTCTATTCTAATTTCTAAAGAACTATTTTCTGCAGTGAGCTTTTGAACTTCCTTTTCCACTTGACCCATTCCACTTTTTAAAACCTCCTTGGCTTTTTGGACCTCTTTTGTCATTTGAGTTAATCTATTTTTAAAGGTGTTATTTTTTTCAGCATTTTTTGGGGTCTCCTGTAGCAAACTGTTGACTCACTTTTCATGATTTTCTTGCATTGCTCTCATTTCTCTTCCCAATTTTTCCTCCACCTCTCTAACTTGATTTTCAAAATCCTTTTTGAGCTCATCCATGGCCTGAGACCATGTATATTTATTTGGGAGGTTTTGGATGTAGAAACCTTGATTTTTACGTCTTCCCTTGATGGCATGCATTATTCTTCCTCATCTAAAAGGATAGAAGAAAATACTTAAAATACGTAAGTGCACTGTTGTGCACTTCCCCATACCAAATAAGTTTTTTTACACTCCAACTTTATTAGAATAGTCATGTAGGATGGCATTGGCTCCAGTGACTCCCCATTGTACATGAAGTCCAGACTTCTTAACCTGCATTCATGGCAACAATCTCATTCTTCATTACTTTTCCAGGTTTATGTGTCAGGACTTGGTGCACATGTTATTCCAGCAAAACTGGACTGCTTAGTCTCTTGGATGTATCCTGTACTTTCCAATTTCTGTGCCAGCTCAGTTCACACTTTTCCCTGCACCTCCAACTCAGTTTTCTACTTGTTGATATCTTAACCATCATTCCAGACACAGCTCAAATGAAGACTCCTTTAAGCCTCTTCTCATCCTCCACCGGTAGGAAATTATTCTTCCTTAGTACTCACATGACACTTTACACCTTTGCCATATCCTACTTTGTATCAAAATGACTGTATAGCTGTAGTTTGCTTGAGAAGCAGTATAGCATAATAAGGGCAGCTAGATGGTGCAGTAGATAGAACACTGGGCTTGAAATCAGGAAGACTCATCTCCATGAGTTCAAATCCAGGCTCAGATGTGTATTAGCTGTGTGACCCTAGGGAGTCACTTAATCATGTTTGCCTTGGTTTCCTCATCTATAAAATGATCTGGAGAAGGAAATGGCAAACCACTCTAGTATCTTTGCCAATAAAACCTCCAATAGGGTCACAAATAGTTGGACATAACTGAAATGACCAAACAACTATCATAATGAATAGAGAGATGGTCTTAGGACTGGAAAGACCTGCATTCAAGCAAGCCTTGCTTCTGACACATACTGACTCTGTGGCCCTGGATAAGTTAATTAAATCTTTAACTGACAGAAAATGTTTGTAACATACAATGGTGGAAGTTCCTCAGTGACAGTTCCTTGGATTTATGAAATTAAGATCAGACTCCCACCCAAAATTAATATACTTGTATACATAAGAGGATACATTGGATATAGACATGGAAAGAAATTGCCTAGATTATTACCCTTATTTTACAGATGAAGGAATTGTGCATCCCAAAGAGGTTAAAAAAGTGATCTGCTGAAGTTCACACAGAAGCAGCAGACCTGAGACTCAAAACCAAGATCATCTTACTCGAAATCAAATATTCTTTTTAACAACATTTGAGAGCAGGGACTATGACTTCTTCTGTATCTCATCCAGCTCCTGACAGTAGCGCTCCATCCCTACTAGGCACTGAATGAAGGACCCCATGGAATGTGATGAGGCAGCCTATAGCTCAGGTAGTAACTTAGAATCCAAGATTTCCAGAGGCATCACGAAATTTACAAGCCACAAAGTTTTAATTTAATGCAAGTGATAAATACATGCCCACATATAATTATTTTTGGATGGGGACAACAGACTGTGTGAGAAGGTTATTAAATCAAATAGCTCTAAGGTAGGCAGGGGGCTGGCCCTTAGCAAAAACTGAAGCCTTAGTATCAAAGATTTAGGGTGAGGATGACCTCAGAGGTGAGCTAGTCCCTGGGGTGTGGTGGAGTCAGCCAACTGTTAAATTTTTACTGTGAACCTTTATACCTAGGAAATCTGCAACCCAAGGCTTGATCTGATTTATTACTTGGTTAGTTGTCTAGAGTCCAGGAGAGGGGAGCCTGCAGCCTTGAGGCCACATGTGGCCCTCTAAGTCCTCAAGTGTGGCCCTGAATCCACAGATTCATTCAAAAGGCTGCATTTGAGGACCAAGAGAGCCACATGTAGCCTTGAGGCCACAGGTTCCCCACACCTCGGTCTATAGTTAAGAAAGTGATAGAGAAAATAATAATAATGAAAATATAAACTTTAAAATGTTTATGTGTGTATATGTAGGTATATGAAAACATATGTTCATATTTATATATATGTACACATGTATAAGCATACATGTTTATGGATATGTGGGCAGCTAGGTGACACAATGGATAGAGCACCAGATCTACAGTCAGGAAAACCTGAGTTCAAATGTGGCCTCAGAAATTTACTAGCTGTATGACCCTGGGCAAGTTGTTCAATCATGCTTGGCTCAGTGTTTTCCTCTGTAAAGTGATCTGGAGAAGGAAATGACAAACCAGTCTTTGCCAAGAAAATTCCAAGTGGGGTTACAAAGAGTTGGACATGATTAAAAAGACTAAACAACAAATATGCAAATATATGTCTGTATAGATACACAGCATATATGCTATGTACCGTGTATATGCACACGGTTCATAGCATTTATATAGTATATGTATATGTATATATGTAGTATATACAAATATATGTGTGTATAGATACACTATATGAACTACATATATAACATGTACAGTATATATATACATTGTACATATATTTCTAGTATGTATATTTGTGTATATATTATATACATACATATATGTATATATGTAGTGTGTGTATATGTGTATATATATACATATATATGTATATATATATCTTGTGTGTATATGTGTACGTGTTCAGGTCTGTTGATCAGGTACTAAATAGTACAGGTAGTAAATGAACCCAGTTCCTGAGTTAAGCATCAGTTAATTTTCCTTGATTTCATATTGCCTTCTGGCAAAACCTGCCTTCCATACTTTCTTTGCCATCTTCCTCAGTTCTCCTAAGATGCCCAGTGCCCTCCTGATTCCCCCTCTTTAACCATAGTTCTTCCTGTGCCCTGCTGCACTTGACTGTTCTGTGCACCACTCCTTCAGGGCCATTCTGTGGTAACCTAAAAAACTAATTGATGGTGAATTTTTTTCAAATAACAAGCTCTCTCTTACCTCTACCCCACTGAAAAAGAAACTAATCCCCACATTGTCCACATTCAAAAATGGTGTTAATGACTCTTAATATCTTAAATCTAACTGTTCCTTGTCCCATAAATTTTTGCAGTGCTTGCAGGGAATCAAGACCTAACTACCTGATTTTTAAATTTTTCATTGTGAGCCTTTACACCTTGGAAATAGGCAAACTATAAATCAGGGATTGATTCATTTCTTTGTTGATTGTCTAGACTTAAGAAAGTGATCAAGGAAACACAGAATAAACTTAAAAGCATATTTTACACATATTTTTCCAGAGAGCCAGTTGTTAAACATTTACCAGTATATCCCTTGGCATTACATGCTTGAGAACGTTGAGAATGGTAAGTATTTCAAGCTCTGTGACAAACTAGTGGATAGAGATATTTTTGAGGGCTTGGGCACGCCTTGATTCTCACTAGGGTCCCACCATGTAGATGCGCAGCTGCTACCTGTATATGCAAGGAGAGCCCCTCCAGGAATGTCTGGTGTAAGAGCTCAGGCTGCCTCAGAATGGTTGCACTTCAGTCCCACTCCATGCAGCCTGAGAAGTAGCCATTGGATTAGGACCACGGTTCCTCTGGAAACTTGGAATGAAAACCAGAATTCCAGATTCCAGGTGAAACCTCCCTCCTGGGAGCCATGCACCAGCATACGCTCCTCGTTAAGCGAAACTAACATGATTGTCAAGAACACAGGTTTGGGAAAACGCCCTCTCTGGGGAATTGGGCCGATGGTTCTTTTCCAATTCATTTTTCTCTGGCAGAGAAACAGGTGGTCAGGCCACAGAGGGATCCCTTTGATTGCCGACCTCCCCCTTCCTGGAAAAAATATGAGCAATTGGAGGAGGGATGGGGGTTCAGAAAGAGGAACAGAAAGAAAAAGCAGTGTTTGTAACCTGAGTAAACCCAAAACCTCCACCTAAACATTTTAGCCTGTAAATAGCTCAAGGGCCAAGATCAAGACTGACCTTACACTTGTGATTTGAGGAACCCTGGAAAAGTCATTCCCTTAAAGTATTTCTATCACAGCTTGAAATTTCACCATTTGTTATTCATTTCTTTGAGTTAAGCATTCAGTGAATTAGCAGACATTTATTAAGGCTTATTGTGTGCGAGGGACTGTGTTAAGCATCGGGACAAAAAGAAAATCAAAAATTCGATTTTTCTCTCAAGGAGATAATGATGAAGACAACATGAAAAAAACTATGTGAAAATGGGATATAGAAGATCATCTCAGAGGACAGGTGTTAGCAGTGGAGGAGAATGGCAAAGACTTCTTTTTTATTTTATTTTTAATTTGTGGAATAAAATAAGCATTTCTATGACATAACATAAACAAAAAATGATGATTGCACATGAACTGCAAATCCGCTATGTAGAATATACAACAAAGTTATCATGTGCATTTCTCTTTTTTCTTCCTTCTCCCCCGCCCTGGATGTGGCCCATTACTGGACACAAATAGGCATATATATATATATATGTAAAATTATTCTATGTGTACTTCTAATATTTTATTTATCAGTTCCTTCACTGGATACAAATAGCATCTTTCTTTGTATGTCCTTTATAGTTAATTTGGGTGTTGGGCATAATAGTCAAAAGAGCTTATTCACTCAAAGCCATTCTTAAAACAGTATTGCTGTTAATGTATATAATGGTCTCTTCATTCTGTTCATTGGGAAAGGTTTCTGGAAGAAAAGAGATGGACTGAATCTTGAAGGAAGCCAGGGAGACCAGGAATGAGGAGGGAGAGCATCCCAATCATGGGGGAAGCCAGTGTAACATTAAAGGGTCAGACATGTTGCATGAGAGGAACCTCAGCACAGAGAGGAAGCTTAGCATAGCCATTTTGTAGAGGACGCAGAGTACAGCATAGGAATAAAAATGTGCAAAGGGACCAGGTCATGAAGCCCTTATAAAACCAGATAGAAGATTTTATATTTGATCCTAAAAAGAATAGGAAGCAACTGGAGGTAATTGAATTGGGAGCATGGTGGGGGGTGGACATGTCAGATCTGCACTATAAAATCCCTTTGTTAGCTGAATGAAGGATAGATTAAAGGGAGGAAAAGACTCAAAACAGGGAGACTGACTGAAAATCTATTGCATGTCCAGGCATGAAGCTATGAATGTTGATATAGAGGGGCAGTAATATCAAAGGGTAAAAGAAGACATGAGAGATGTGAAGGGGAAAATGAGAGGACTTGACCAGAGTTTGAAAATGTGAGATGGGGGTCAAAGATGCCACTGAGGCTTTGAGACTGAGTAATTGGGAGGATGGTGGTAATCCTGGCAGTAACAGAGAATTTGAGAAGAGGGGAGGGTTTGCGGAAAAGGATATTGAATTCTTTTTTTTGATCAGGTTGAGTTTGAGATGCCTATGGATGGCTAGTCTGAGATATCTGAAAGCTGTTTGTGATTTGGGACTGTAGCTCAGGAGAGAAGCTGGAGCTGAATATATTTATAATCAGATCAAGGTATCATCTGCTAAGAATCATGTCCCATCTCATGGGAGCTAAAGCTCAGGTAAGATAGTATAGAGGGAGATGAGGGTGCATTTTCAGCTTCCAGTAGTCTTCTTTCAAAATGTGAATATAATATCAAACCCCTGATAATTTAATGTGAATAAATTTTAAGTTATTTTTCTCATACCTGAAGAGATCCAGCAACAGGATGACTTAATAGAATGTAAGGTCCCTGAAGGCAGGATCTTTCACTTTTAATTCTGTATTCCCAGTGCCTGTATTTTCACATGTAATTGGGAGAAAATAAAAATATTTTAAAATAGATACTTATTGATTGAAAGGGGAGCATATAAAGGCTAAGTGCAGACAACAAAGTCAAATTTCAACAACTTCACAATTCATTCAGTCCCTACTTGGAAAGAGGGACAATTAAATAGTTTGTTTCCCGGTATTCTCCTGGTGATTAGTCCCTCAGTTTTAGGTAATAAAAGCTAGCATTTATGTAGCAAAGCATTTTACATATGTTAATTCTTTTGCTCCTCACAACATACTTCTGTCATAGGTGTGTGTGTGTATATATATATATATATATATATATATATATATATATATATATAAAATGAGCTGAAGGGGGATTAAATTGCTTACTTAGATTCAAATAGTTAGGTAAGCATTGGAGACAGGATTTGAACTTAGGTCTTCCTGACCTAATCCAGCAATCTAACCAGTGCCCCACCTATGTACTTGGTAAGGGCTAACCAGCAAAGGCATATCAAACTTGGTCAGGGGCAAGAATGGGGCAGGGCCTTTGAAGGAACAAAGCTGGGACCAAGTGAAAACCTGACAGGGGATCAGAGTCCCATATCCATACTCTGAGGGTTCAAACTCTGTTACAACCTGAAGGTTGATACAGATCTCCCCACCAGGGGCAAGGAATCATTGTTGTTCCTAAACAGAAGTAAGCAAAGAGTCTGGAAGTCAAGAAGTTAGACAAGAATGAGCACAAACAAATAAAAATGAGCACAAACAAATGTTTTCAGCAGTCCAAGAAAGTAAACATTCATAACTTAAGAAGCTAAGGATGTTGACTTAATGTCATCAGCAATCAGAACTCAGAGGTGATCAGGAACCTATAGAAAGTTTGTCTAAATGGGATTCCCAAGGTAGGTGATACCTCGGAAGTACTGGAGTGATGAGGGGAGTGGTAATAACCTCAGGTGAAATCAAGGGGGGTATTGATAAAAATAAGGGGGCAATGGAAGCATAAGGAAAGAAGATAAGAAAATTTTGAAAAATCATTTGTACATGTTTCAGCTGTTGCGTAACAGAGTTAAAGTTGTAGTGGTTACATTATTTCACAAATAAATACACAAAATGTAATTGATAACCAATTTCTTGGTCAAGTTCACCAACAGGTCTTAACAAGCAAGTGTTGGCAAGCAAGTATGTTGCATATTGTTGGGAAGCACTGGCAGGAATATGTGTGTGTAATGACTTGTTTGCAGTAAGATAGTATATGGTTGCATGATGCAATATTGTGTCATCAAAATTTAAATGCAGGAAAAAATCCACAAATCTACAATAAATTATTTAATTGAAGATGTATCATTTTTAAAGTAAAATTTTATACTTTTTGCAAATTTCAACCACAAAATTTCAATTGCAAAGTGATGCACATTTCAAAAAAAGAAAAAAAAAACCTGTTAAAAGGTTAAAGAAAGTAGATTTCAGAACAGGTGATTTTTTTTCACGAGTTGATTTTTCTCAGTTTGACATAAATTTTATTTTTTTCCTATTCCTTTCTGCAACCAAATTGTTCGGTACTGTGTATTAGTGGTATGGGGAGACTTTTGCAACACACAGATTTGAATTCCAGGCCCCCAAACTAAACTTTGTGCTGGGACTTCCCATCTGGTCTATGAATTCCTGAAATATCTTCACCTTTTCCCCCCCACTCTCCCTATGTCCCAACTACCAGGAGTCCTATGCTTGAAGAGGCTACAGGAATAGTAATCATTACCTTAGGGTAATACTTCCTAAATTTCTTTAATCGCTGTTTAATTTCACTTAGGCTTTAGGCAAATAGACTTGCTTATTTTCATAGTTGATCCAATAGACATCTCTACTTTCGGACAGGACTCAGTCTAGGTCCCTGAAAGTAGACAGATCCTAAGTAAAAACGCATATGAGAGTTTGAGCAGCTTCACTTAAGGACAGATTCCAAGTTTTCAAAGCTTAGTTAGGGAGCTCATCCCCAGAAAGTTCCAATCCAGGAAATCCTCTGGCCTAAATCCCTCTTGTTGACCTATAAGGTCCCATCCTTCAAGTCAGCCTTTGTACAACTTCTTATAATGCCCAGGACAGCATAAGGATTCCCTTCAGTCTTTTCCTCTCCAGGGTCAATTAGCTCTCTCTCCCTCATTCCCTCGCCATTTTGGCAAAGACACTAAAGAAGTATTATAAGATCTGGATTGATAAAGTCCAGATAGCATCTGACCAAAGAAAAGGAGACTGTAGGATCTATCCTTGTGGAGAAACAAGGCATCAATTATCATGTGGTGGTGGAAAGTCCACTGAAGTCAGAGGGGCTGCATTCTGCCCCTGCTTCTTCCATTTACTGCGTAACCCAAGCCAAATGACTTTCACCTCTCTGAGCCTCAGTTTCCCTGACTGTAAAACAGATAATAATGATGCCAATAAAAATATCTATCCTAATTGTTCCTCAGGGTGAAAGGTCAAATAAGATCGTAGTTGTTGGAGTGTTTTGTAAACTGCTCAACTCTAAATAAGTTTTTTCAATAATGTCTACCATCTGTGGGACTTCTCCGGACTTCAGTTTTCCCATATATAAAATGAGAGGGTTGAACTAGAAGTCCCATCCGCCTTTAGAGTCAAGATCTTATGACTCAATTTCTCTGTAACTTCTAGCTACGGGATAAATTTGATTGAAATACATATATCCAACATTATAGAAAAGATACCAATTTGGAAACTTTTTAGCCACCATTTTCTTTCAAGAAGGCAGACTTAAGAAAAAATTAGATTTAAGTTATATCTCAACAGCCACTGTTAGTATTTCAGAGTTGGTCCAAATCAATTCTGTCTAGTAAAAGTTATTGTGAAGCAAACAGAAGCAAAGAGAGGAAGTTGAGATTATAGATGGAGACCTCTATTTGTTCCATCAATGCTCACTGACACTGAGAGAGGAAAAAGAAAGGACCAGAGCTTCTTAGAGTCCTAAGTCAGTGGGGGAGAGCTCAGAGGCTATGATATGACTAACTAGCAGCTGAAAGTTATAATGGAGTGAGGGAGGAAAAGGTGGAGGAGAAGGAATAAAATTGGCTCTGTCTTTTTACCCACTGGAGGCTGTCTAGTTCAGTTTCACACCTGTTTGGGAGCAACCTAGAGTCAGAACAAAACCAGTCAGAGGCAGAACAAGCCAGGATTTCATAGGCACAGTGTTCTAGAGAGGGGGACTAGGAGGTGAGAGAAGTCAGGAATTTCTTAAGGGACACTGATCCTCAGGAAAATTGTCTGAGATTACAAAAAAGCTTCCTGAGCTTTCTTTAAAGGGCAGAAATATTAAATGTCCCACTCAGCTAAAGTAAGAAGAGGAAATATCTATTCAATAAATACAACCAATTACACACACACTAGTTCTGCTTTGGTCAGTTAAGCAAGGGGAAAACAAAAACAAAAATTGCCTAGATAGATAGATAGATGAATGAATAAATGATAGATGAAGGAAGGAAGAGAGAAAGAGAGAAATAGAAAGTTGTAGTGAATGGAACTCTAGCTTTGAAGCTGGAAAATCTAGGTTCGAGTACTCATATGACTCATACTGACTTTGGGATCATGGGCAAGTCACTGAACCTTTCAGTGTTCCCAGAGGAAACTTTCTAAGAGAGAGAAGTTTTCCCATATATAAAATGAAGGGATTGAATGAGATGACCTTTTTGCAGAAGAGTTGCTGACATATGTCCATGGAAGGAGTTTCTATGCCAAGAGTTCTTAATGCCAATGACATCACAGGTCCCCTTCCATCCCACCCTCACGAAAAAAATGGAAATAATACCAACAATTCATTCCTCGATTACTTTTAAGTTTTACCAGCTATTTTCTTACTTATAATCCTGTGAATAAGTACTGTATCATTGTTTCTATTTGCCAGTGAGGAAACTAAGGCTCAGAGGGGCTGAGTGACTTGTTATATAGCTCACACGTGACTGAATTGGGATTGAAACTCAGATCTTCAGACTCTCAGTGTGGGATGCTTTCCTTTCTATTGGAAAGAAGAGGAAAACAAAGCCCAGAGAGGTTAGTAATGTCCCCAAGATGGCACAATTAGTTGGTGCTCCAGGAAGCAGGGTGAGAAGCCAACCCCCAAGGCTCTAGGCTCCCCAAAAGAGATGTTTTGAAGCTTGTGAGTCCAATAAGTCCAGAGTCCCACTGAGGCTGTGATTTAGATTTCAGGATCCCCCTGAGACCTGACTCCTTACCCTGTGGAGGAACAGGCCCTCTGAATGCACATGTGATCCTGTAGGTCCTCTGGGAAGGAACATGCAGTACTGGGGCAGTTTAGTGCCTCAGGGAACTACTGTTCTTTCTTTCGGCTGCTTGGTACATGGTACTTCCTTAGCCCTGAAGTCAGATAATGTTTTTAATACTACAGGTAGACTCCATTTTAAGTAAACTCAATATATGCCCATTCAGATTAATGCAAGAAAGTCAAAGGGTAGAGTTTTGTTTTGCAAAAGGACTCCCTGTAGGTGCCCCCTGAGAATATGCAGTGGTCTTTTTTACAAACTACAAAAAAATCAACCTACATACAACTTTTTCCAATCAAGGCTTACATATAAAAAGCTACTTGCTTTACTACATTTCAAAACATGTACATATATGTTAATCTATTTGCTACTCACCCAAAAAGAGGAAATGATTTTACAGATAGGGGAAAATGACTTGAGACCAAAGTCACATAGTAGACAAACTGAAACTAAAATACAGGTGTCACAACTCAGTCCAGGACACTTCTCCCGTACTGCCTGAAGTCCCTCTATATGGACTGGGTGTTTATTCTTGAGAGAATTCTGAGGCTCTGGAATTAGCAGTCCTTATCTAGGAGATAGAACACCTGAGATCCTCCGTAAGCACCAAGGTTCTCATCACTGCAGCATGGCCTTGAATGAGCTCAGAATTACTGAATTATTAAACCACAGTATGTTAGAGCTGAAAAGGACCTAAGAGATCACACAGTTCAACTCCTGAATTTTATAGGAAAGGAACAAGCTCTTAGGAAGGGCCTGCTACACACCAGGTATTTTGTTAGAGCACTTGACAAACATCTCATGTGATCTCACAACAACCCTGAGAGGTAGGTGCTATTCTAAAGCAGTCCCATCTGCCTTTAGGTGTTTTAGATTGATTTAGATATAGATTTAGGTGATTTAGATTAGGTGGATCCAGATGGCTCTGGAGGAGAAGTGAGGCTGGTGACCTGCACAGCCCTCCCTCACTCCAAACAAAGTGAAGTACAAGTCATGTCAGCATTTCTCTGATGGTGTGGTCTTCTTCGGCACCGAAGGACAAATTCAAGGGGTTTTAGAAAGATTATGGAATCATTGATTTTAAAGTTAGAAGAGGTCTCAGTGGGGCAGCTAGGTAGCATAGTGGATAGAACACTGGCCAAATCCAGCCTCAGATACTTAACTAGCCGTGTGACCCTGGGCAAGTTACTTAACTCCAATTGCCTAGCTCCTCCAAAAAGCATCTCAGAGATCACCCAGGTCAATCCCCTGTTTTATAGATGAGGCACCTGAGGCCCAAGGGAGGGATATGTCATCTTCAAAGTCCCAGCATTCAAACCTTGGACACAGAATCTAAGAACCCAAGAGTTACCAAGTTCTACCCATACCTGAGCAAGAATCCCATTGACAAAGTATCATCTAGCTTCTACACAAAAGCCTCCAGCAAAGAGACATCTACTACCTTTGGAAGAAACCTGTTCTACTTCTGGAGGACTTGGATTATTTAAAATATATATATATTAAACCTAAATTTATATGATTACAAGTTCCACTCGTTGTTTCTGCCCTCTATGGTCAAGCAGCTCAATTCTAATCCCTCAACTGGGAGATCCATATTTAAAATACTTAAAGAGAACTATCACACCCTTTCCCTTGTCCCCTTTTTACAAATATTGTCTCATTTGATTCTCACAACAATTCTATTCGGTAGGTACTGTTATTATTCCATTTTATAGATGGGGAAACTGAAGCAGAGAGGTCAAAGAACTCTCTCAGAATCACATAGGAAGTATCTGAGGCTGGATTTGAACTCAGGATATGACTCCAAATGCGGTACTCTATCTACTGTGTCACCTCATCAGCCAAGTTTTGTAATGTTATATTTAGCCCATCACCTCTGTTCCATCAAGATCTTTTTGGATCCTGATTCAATCTCCCAGTGCAGTTTTATCATCTGAAAATCTGACAAGCAAATCTATAATTTCATTTAAATAGTTGACTGGAACATTAACTATCACAAAGATAAAGACAGATCAATAGAACATTCCACTAGAGACCCACCCCCCCGCCAAGTGCTCATGGACCCACTAATGACTGGCCATTCAGGCAGCTCCACAGTCACTCAACTATACTATCGATCACCTACTCCAAATCTCTCCCTTTTGTCAACAAGGAAAACATGAGAATCTTTATCCAACACTGTTGAAATCTGAGTATAGCATATTGACAATATTCTCTTGTGCAACCAGACTAGTGATGTTTACACTACCAAAAAGAGAATGAGATTTATTTAAACAATACTGGCTTTTAATCACTATTTCCCTTTCAGGATGTTCACAAATTCTACCTCCAATAATTTATTCTAGAATTTCACCAGGAGTAGAAATGAAGCTCGCTGACCTATAGTTTGTAGGCTCTACCCTCTTCCCTTTTTAAAAAAATCAAGATGCCATTTGTCCTTCTACTGTCCTGAAACTAAAGGAACAGTTCTTTTCTATTCTCTACAATCTTTGAAAGATCACCCACAGGGACTCAGTCATTTGGGGTCTGTTTTCTAGTACCCTACGATGTAATCCAGTAGGCCTGATGGTTTGAACTTACATAGGATAGATAGATAGTCTCATGTCATCTCTTACATCATCTTCAATTTTAGCTTTCTGTTAACCATAGTTATTCTCTCTCTATAAGGGATGTTACTGACTCCATGACTAAAAATGATTGCATGTTTCTCTGAAAACTATCCTCCAGAATTCTGTATGAGCATGCAGAAGGAGATGACATCATCCAGAAAGGTACCAAAGGCAAGAGACAAGAGAAGCTGCGTGAAATATTGGATAAAGAATAGAACTTGGAGTCAGGAAGTCCTGGGTACAAATCCCTCCTCAGACACCAGCTTTGTGATCCTGGACAAATAATTTAACCTCTCTTGACCTGAGTTTCTTATCAGAAAAATGAGGAGAATGGATTCCAAATCTAAATCTATGATCCTTTGATGTTTAGTGCAAAGGTTGATGAGAGAAGAAAGAAGGGGTGGAAGTGGGGAGAGTGCATGGTGGTACATGCCTGTAATCCCTGCCACTAGGGAGGCTGAGGCATGTGAGTCACTTGAGCTCAAGTGTTCTCAAACAATTCGCATAGGCCTGTTGGGCATCTGGTACCAATATGGGTCTGTCTAAGGAGGGGTCAACAAGCCCAGATGGGAAACTGAGCAGGTCAAAGCTTGTGTGCTGATCAGCATTGGGGTCTGACCTGTGAGTGATCACTGCACTATCTGCCTGAGCAAGACAGGAAGATCCAGTCTTTAAAAAAAACAAAAAAGGAATGGCAGGAATGGACTATTTAGAGCCAAAGAGACCTTAGAGAAGTGTCTCATCCAACCAGGTTTACAGACTTCAGGACTTTTTCCTTTCCTTCCATTAATGCCAAACTTTGGGTCATCGATGCAGCCCTGTTGCAATCATTAAGGCTTTTTTCCATGTTTGCCTTTACCAGCCTTTGGACTTTGCTATGGACCAGGACCCTAGCTTGAGTTAAACCTCACACTTCCACAACACCAAGCAAAACTGTTGTGAGCCAAGATGCTAAACCTCCAACAATATATGTATACATTATAGATATGTATGTCCATGTGCATGTGTGCATTATATTTCTATATATTCATATATGTGTATATACAGGTGCATCCTTCCCAATTCAAAAGATCATACTCCTTAAGAATAAAAAACTTATACACAATATCATGTCATCTATCCTCACAATCTATCCATCTTTTGATGCTCCTGTATGGAAAATGCGCCAAGGTGAAAACAAAATCAAAGTTTTTCATATTGTCCTTAGCCTTGGCTGCCAGCCTCAGATCATTCTCAAGCTTAGTATCCCTGACATTATTCCAGGACTCTAAAACTCATTTATATTGATCTTTAATTTTTTCATCTATTTTTTTATCTTCAATCACATCTTTTGAAAATGGGATTTGGTCAATGTATAGCAACTTTAGCTTCTTTAGGCAGTACTCATTTTCTTCTGGCTGAAAAGTTTGTGTGTGTATCTTAAGTATTTCATTCTCGAGGCCTTTTCATCACTGATGCTGCTGATGCACCCTATATATTCCCAGATGAAGTAAGGCTTAAAGGAAATGAACAATTTATGGAATTGTTACAAACCACACAAAAAAAGGCTCGAGTGTCGTAATAAAGAGACCTGCTATGAAGGCAACCTTAATGTATTTTATCCACTAGAATGGCAGAACAGTTGTAAAATAATAAGTCTCAGGTTGTATAAATCTTGGGGAAACAGGCATTCTAATATATTGTTGATGGACCTGTAGACATTTAGGAGGGCTGACTTTCAGAGAGCAATATTGCAATAGGAACAAAACTGATTATATCTTTTAACTAATTGTCCGTTTACCTGTAATTCTTTCCTTGTCTCTGCTGCCTAGCTTTCCTAGCTCCCTTCAAGTCTCAGCTAAAATGCCACCTGAAGTGGATGGGGGTGTTCAGGGAGGACTAGCACCTCTGGTATGAGGGATCACTGAGCCCTTTCCAGGACAGCTCCTCCATCTTTGGTGACCACCTTCACCCAGCTCTCATCTGCGACTCTGAGAAACTGTAGTATGTTCAGCAGCCACACCCCTATAAAATCATCACAGCAGACAGGCTAAACCAGGTTGGAAATAACCAACAAACCTCAAACGTGTTGATGAGTTAGGGGGATGTTTACCCTGAGCATGGGAAGATTATTCCTGGAAGCAAGGTCTGAGAACAACTTGTTCCAGCAGTCATGAAAGTGGCTGAAGCAGGGGCTGTGGAGAGCCTAGAGCTTGGTCAGATAGTGAAGATCCCAAGGCACATATAGTAAAAGCGTTTACTAAATGCTTGACTGATGGACTGACCTGATAATTTTGTTCTTTGTTAGGACTCTATCCCAAGATTATCATAAAAGAAAAAAGAGGATTGTTACATACAAAAATATCCATAGATGTAATGTTTGTAATAGCAAAAAGAAAAACTGTCAACCTGTATGCTCCCAGATTGCTGGATAAATTGTCACATTAGATAGATAATTTGTCACAACGTATGGTTATGCTGCCATTGCAATAAGTATATAACATATAAGAAACTGGAACTCAATGAAGAGCTGCAAAATGAAACAGAACCAAAGCTACACCCACAGTGATTATCAACTGGCCCTTTTGTGTGTCTGAGTTTTGTTTTTTGTTTTAGTAGAGAAGGAAGGAAGGAAAGAAAGAGGAAGGAAACCTCCCCAGGGTGGGGGAGGAGAGAGTGGAGGGAGCACTAAAAAAGCTTCCTTATGCTCTTTGTTTCTTTGTTAACACTGGCCTATCTCATTCAAGACTGGGGAATTTGGATAAGATTTTTGCCCCTTATTCTGTTTGTTGTTTTTGCTAAGTTTATTTTTAAAACCAAAAGTAATTACAGATGTGGTGACTGCAGAAGTCACAAACATCCACTATTTGCCAATTGTTCATGAAACGCATGCATGTTGATTTCGACATGACAGTAAGAAGTCGTCCTCTGGCCTCTTTTGGAATTGCTACGTGATTCCTCTCACGGGAAAGACGGAGGGGCATCGGTTAGTGTCACTATTAATTACAGCAAGATTGAAGGGGAAATATTTTTTATCACAAGGTATACTTTAGAATGTTTGCTGCCAGTAGAGGGTAAGCAAGGTAAGGTAACTGTAGGGCATGTAGTGGGAAGTGATGGTACGGAATCAAGAGCACCAAAAGAAGGGTTAACTTCACTTTGGCAAGAAGGGTCCTCTCCCCCTAGGGAAGAAGAGGAGGATGGATGAAGACAGAAAAGTTCCCAGGCCTAAAGGAGAGCACATGAGAATGTTCATCTTGGAAGACTTCATGATATTCCAATACAGCCTCATCTGTATGGGGACCTACTTGAATCAATAAAAGAGGTGGGAAAATAGAATTAATTTTTCCCCAGCCAGATACATACTACATACCTGCTGAGCCCTTTCCGAAAGAAGGAAACTACATGGAGGTGATCCAGTCCAACCATTATTTTTATTGGCCTCAGTAGCCTGGGATCATGCTTCATGGCTGGGTTACAACCCCTCGTCATTTAATGAAGCAATTACAGACACAGGCATGAGGCCTGCAGAGGTGTCCAAGAATTCCCTGACCCCCTGACTGAATGATTGGGCCCAGCTTGGAGCCTAAGAGGCTCAGTCTGGCTAATGTTGGCCTGTGAGAAAGAGAAAGAAGCAAAAGGGGTGGAGAGGTGGTGAGGAGGAATGACCAGTTTTATGGCTAGAGTGGGTCAGCCGCACAAAAAAGTATTCTGTCACCATTGGGGTTTGGGCCAATGATTACA
>CM053771.1:258013303-258070961 GCA_028658325.1 Potorous gilbertii
GCTGCCTCTGCTGCTGCCTCTGCCGCTGCCTCCCAAGGGGGCCTGAGTCCCAGAGACACACCGCTCCCCTCTCAGCCCGCCTCTTTCACTGACCTGTGAGTCTGTGGGTGGAGGGACCTTCGTGGCTGCTGGAGATTCTGTCCCTGAAGCCTGCTCAGATCTGCTCACTCCTCTCAGTACCGCACGGCTAGGGCAGGGGAGGGCTCCGCTCCCATCTGGGGCGCGATGGACCTTTGGGATCGGCTTTTCAGGGCTCTCTGGAACGAAAATCTCCTTCACTGTGTTGCTGCATGGCTTCCACTGTTCCAGAATTTGTCAGGAGTTCTTTTTAGAGGAAATCCATGGGCTGTGGGTTTGGAGCTAGCATAGGTGAGTCTTTCTACTCCGCCATCTTGGCTCTGCCCCCCCTATGAGTTTTCTTGTATGCATTTAAACATGTTATTCTGACAAGAAGTTGATAAACTTTACTAGACTTCCAAATGGGTCCATGATGCAGAACTTCTTAAATCTTTGCTCTAGAATTCACATTGTATTAGACTTAATTTTTCTTTGTGATGCCTGTTTTTTAATTTTGATTTTTAATTGGAGAAGAGAAAGATGAATACTGACCAAGTCTTCATTACTTATAGTCACAGACCATTATGTCCTTACATTCCAGATGACTTACCTTGGGCTAAGTAGCTACTTAGGAAGAGAGAAGAAAGTAGAACTCAAATTTCTTCTGGTTTATCCATAAAAACTTATAAAACACCTTCTCTTGCTATGACCTCTCTAGCCCCTCTTCCACATATTTACATAAGATATAGGTTATATTTACATATCGTACAAAATGTAGTCTGCCCTTTTGTAATCTTTGATGAGTAAAACCTTTGACCTCTGAGCAATGGCTTCCTACTATCTTCAGGATCAAAGATAAAATTCTCCGATTGACTTTTAAAGCCCTTTATAATCTGGCTTTTTCCTGTAGTCCTCTCATACCTTACTCGGCCTCCAAGTACTCTGTAATCCAATAGCTCTGCCACCCTGTTTGCTAGTACTCATACAAGACACTATCTCCTGACTCCATGCATTTTCACAGCCTGACCCAAAACCTGGAATATTTTCCCTTCCCATCTCCTTTTAGTTTTCCTGGTCTCCTTCCAGTTGCTGTTTTTTAATCCCAACTACTACAAGAAGCTTTTCCCAATGTTCCTTCACGTAAATGCCTTCCCTTTGAGGTTATCTTCAGTTTATCACATGTGTGTATGTGTGCATGTTGTTTGTACATATTCATCTGTTTATTGAATTACCCCATTAGATTGAGAACAGGGACTGTCTTTTACCATTCTTTGTATTCTCAGTGCTTTGAATGGTGCCTGGAATATTGTAGGGACTTCATAAGTGCTAATCAACTTGACTTGATTCCATGGGACTTCACCAATGCTAAAGGGAGAGCCTCAGAAAAAATATTATTTGGTTTATCTGTTCCCTTCTTAGCTGACCCTTCTCCCTTCAACTTGCTCCTGGAATCATGTGTTTGAACTGTAACTGGTGCTATCTCCCTCACAGTCACAAGGAGAGGGAGAGGCAGGGATGTACTAGAAAGAATGAAGTAGAAACAGGACATGAGGTCTGGCCTTGTAAGCGTTAAGTAAATGCTGGCCACTCTGTGGTTCTCAGAGAAGCATCACACTTTTGACCTTCTATTCCTAAGCTACACCTTTATCTTTGGGGACAGTGTTAATTAGAACCATAGCTAGTATGAACTGACTAGAGCTTTGCATCAGGGGGCCAACATCTGGAAGAGGTGGGAATATAGGGCAGGACAGCCCTCCTCCCCAAGGTGGTCACTGTCCCTGTTGCCCATAAGCCTTTGTCACCACATATCACAACTGAGTCTGGTCACTCTGATATCCTTCTCAGCACCCACTACACCCCATCTAACCTTTGTAAACAAAAGCCAGATCTTCTAGGGGATGCATCATCTGGTGCAACTTCATTCAAGGTCAGATTATCCTCTGGACCACTGCTACTGTCTTCTTCCTATCCCTGATCCCAAATTGAATTTGTTCCAGGTACGAGAATTCATAGTTGTTCTCTACCAGTCTCTGTCCCTAATTTGAAGAGTAGTTGCAGACAAATCACTACACACTTCTGGTGTTCAATTTTCCTGTCTCTAAAAGATGACTTCATCAAATGGGGAATAGTTGAGCAAATTATTATGTATAAGTATAATGGAATACTATTGTCCTGCAAGAAATTATAAAAGGGACAATTTCCTGGTAAGGCTTTTCTGAACTAATGTGGAGTTAAATGAACTGAATGAGAACAATTTATACAATAACAACACCTACTAGTTTCACAAAGTACTTTGAATGACTTAAAAATCCATGCAATGGGCAAACCACAATTTATGAGGACCTCTTGACAGAGAGGTGATGGACTCAGTGTTTAGAAGGTGACATATAATTTTTGAACTTGGCCAATGGGAGAATTTGTTTTTGCTTAACTATGAATGTCTATTATAAGGGTTTTGGTTTTCTTTTTTCCCAGTGGCAAGAGTCAAAAGGGAAAGTCGTTTTGTTCTTGTTTATTGAAAAATCTCTTTTAGAAAAGTAAGACTGAATGAAGGAACTTCTAAGGCTTCTTCAGATTGTAAGCGTCATAAGTACTGAAACAGAACTATGGGTACTTTTTATTTACCATAGCACTCATCATAAGACTTAGTGCGTATAGTAGGCTCTCAGCAAATCTTTGTTAATGAGTTACTCAGAAAATTTAATAAACCAGATATTCCTTGTGCCTTCCAGTAAATTGAATAGATGTGAAAGACTTGCCTTAAGATGTATCTAGGATCTTTGGATTTTATCCTTGGGCTTAGACAACATGAGATTGTCCTCTTATGGGATAGAATCACAGATTTTTGAGCTGGAAGTGACCATAAGGCTGCTGAGTCCAACATTTTCATTTTGCAGATAACGAAATAGGGTCATAGACACGTTAAGTGACTTGCCTAGGGTCATACAGTTAATATGAGTCTGAGGCAGGATTTGAACCCAGTGTTCCTTACTCCAAGAACAGAGTCCATCCACTGTGCCTCAGTGTCATAGATTTTATAGCTTTCTAAAGCCCCGAAGGACCTATTCTAGCCTCCTGATTTTATGAATAAGGAAACTGAGGCACAGATTGGTGAAGTGATTACTTCCCCCCTCCCACTCCTACCCTACTTCTCCAGATCACACAGCTAGTTGCTTTGCGACAGGGCTGGGACTAGAATCCAGAATCCTGGACTTGTGATTCAGAGCTCTCACTGTTTGCACGTTACCTTTTCCTTTGGACAGTTCAGAGCTGTCATCCATGACTAACTTGAGTGCATGTCACTGAGCTTCCAGCTTGCAGGTGGTTGAGTGACAAATGGCTGCAACTCCATTTCATTTCCCAGAAGCACACTTATTTGTGTTGGCAAGGTCCCCTTTCTAAGTTCCCCTCCCCCCTCCTCCCCAGAGGTTCATCCCCAGGTTGGCAAATATTGGCTCCTCCCCAAGAGCTGTCATTTTGTTTGTTTGAAAAATATCTCTTTTCTTCTTTCTTGTGCCAAACTTTTCTTTGCCCTCTCCCTCTCTGGATTTGCCAGGTTCTCAGCACAGAGGTTAAAGTTGCTTTGGAAGAACTAGATTTTCTTTTCCAACTCTTCTCTATCCCTGAGGGCTCACCTTGACTATTATCTCTGCTGTAAAGCCTTCTGAGAGCCTGTGGCCCACCCAGCTGTCTCCTTCCTTTCATCTTCTATGGTGCTTATTATTTGTTACCCACTTAGCATTTAACATACATTTCCTTGTGTGATTAATTACATTAACATTTTGTCAATGTGAACCTTGTGCGTTCAACTAAGTTGTACGATCCTTGATGGCAGGGACCTCATCTTGCTTTTCATCTTGCAGGTCCTTATATGTTTTAAATATTTTGAGCCATCCTTCTGATTTCATTGGTATAGGGCAGGGGTGGGGAACCTGTGGCCTCGAGGTCGCATGTGGTTTTCTAGGTCCTCAGGTGTGACCATTTGACTAAGCCCAAGTTTTGCAGAACAAATCCTTTTATTAAAGGGTTTTGCTCTATGAAGTTTGGATTCAGTCAAAGGGCCACACTTGAGGACCTAGAGATGGCCTCAAGGATACAGGTTTCCCACCCATGATGTAGAGTCTCAGGGAGAAATTTCCTCTCCACCGATGAAGATTGGCACCTCCTCTTCAACTTATAGTCTTACAGAGTTGCCTGGGGTACTAAGTCAAATGACATTGTCAGGGTCACACAGTCAGCATGTGGCAGAGACAGGACTCTAAGCTCGATCTTCCTGACTGTGAGGCCAGCTGTCTATACCCTGTACCTTCTTGTGCCTTACACACAGTAGGTGACCAATTATTCTTTGTCAGCCAACTAATTGGATATAAATCTTTAGCTAGAGTAGGAGAACAGACTCAGTATTTATCCTGTTTCAAGTGTTTGGGGGTTCTATTAGGGTATGATGGTCGTGGACATAGGACAAGATAGACCCCAGGATAATGAATGATGGAGGATAAGCTAGATGAGCCACAATCACAGCCCAGGCACACCCTGACTGTGTGATCATGAGACAATGACACACTGTCTTTGGGGCTTATTTTTGTTCTCTGCAAAATGACAAAAACAATAAATTAAGAACGGTTGCCTCTCACTGAGACAATTCCTCTTCTGACCCAGAGAGATTAGCCTGGCAGAAATGGATCTGGGAGTGAAAAAGGATTTTTTGCCCAAGCTGGAAGCAAAGCCAAAGCAGCCCTTCAGGCTACAGATGCATCATCACTGGGCCATGGGGATAATTTTCATAGGGAAGAGACTATTTGAACCTCTTTGCATACTATCATTAGAAAGGGACTTCCTGTTAATGAAATGGAAAACATTCTCACTCTGTCTTTTTCTGTTTCCATATCTTCCTCCTTCATGATACAGATTTAGAGCTAAAAGAGAACTTAGAGGTTAATGGTTCCAACTCTTGATTTTACAGATAAGGAAACTGAGCTTCAGAGTGATTTTTAAGTGATTTTTCTGGGTTTACATAGTTATTAAGTATCTAAAGTAGGATTTGAAGCCAGGCCTTCCAAGTTCAGTGGTCTATCCTCCCTCCTTCCTTTCTCTCTCTTTGTCTCTGTCTCTTTCTATCTCTCTGTCTCTCTCTGTCTCTGTCTCTGTCTATGTCTCTCTCCTAATTGCTCTTTTAGCCTCAATCCCCTCCTTTGCCTCTATGACTCTCTGTATTTGTCTGTGCCTCTCTCTTTCTCTCTCTTTACTGTCCCCTTTTTTGGTCTCTCCTCTTCCATATGATGTCCTCAAGAAAAAATGAGCTATAAGGCAGTTAAGTGGCTCTGAGGATAGAGCACTGACCCTGGAATCAGGAAGATCTAAATTCAAATCCAGTCTTAGACACTTACTAACTATGTGATCTTGAGCATGTCATGTAAGTCCAACTGCCTCCAAAAAGATAAGAAAAAATGAGCCATTAATTCTTTCTGATGTGGAAAGTACCCTCAATATTTGTGTATCATTTTAAATAATTGTAAGGGAAGTTATGGCTTAAAGAGGTCAATTGCGGATGAGAGAGATAGAAATATAAAAGAGATAGAAAAATATCAAAATTCAAGTAGAGGCAAATATAGAAGAAATTGGGAAATAGGAGTATAAAGACAAACAGAGAGAGAGAAATGTGCCAGAGACTGAGAAAGATGAGGATAGAGATATTTAAGTATAGAAACAAATATTGAGCAATGCAAGGACCTACAACAATTCCAAAGGACTCATGATGGAAAATGTTCTCCATATCCAGAGAAAAACTATGGAGTTGGCATGAAGAACAAAACAGACTATTTTCTTTGTTTTATTTTGTTTAGCTTTTTTTCTTTCTCATGGTTTCTCCCATTCGTTATAATTCTTCTATGCAATATGACTAATGTGAAAATGTGTTTAATAGGAATGTATATGTAGAGTCTATATCAGATTGCATGCCTTCTTGAGGAGGGAAGGGGAGAAATTTAAAACTTATGGAAGTGAATGTTGAAAACTAAAAATAAATAAATGGGGGGGAAAAAATAAATAAATACCCACAGACTTAGAAATAAATAGACATAGAGTTAAATACATAGATGAAAAAATGAAAAGTGATATTTACTCCATGCCATCCAACTGATGGGAGCCTATTTCCCTTCCCCAGATCTTTTATATGAGCTCACACATCTTGAAGTGATTCCTCAGCACCAGGTTAAATGACTGGGGTATATGGCATATTATAGTTCTTGTTTATGTTTAGGCTGTCAGTCATGTCTGACTCTTTGCAACCCCATTTGAGGTTTCCTTGACAAAGACACTGGAATGGACCATTTCTTCCTCCAGTTCCTCTTACAGATGAGGAACTGAGATAAGTACGGTTAAGTGACTTGCCCAGGGTCACACAACTAGTAAATGTCTGAGGCTGGATTTGAACTCAGTTCCTTCTGACTCCAGGGTTGGTATTATCCATAGCACCATCTAGCTTCCACAAAGGTTATAGTAGGTATCTCCTAACGAGCAAGGGAGCAAAAAAATTTACCCTCAGGGATCTCAGTGTGACAGCCATCCAGTGTAAACATGCCCATTCCCCTTGGTTTGGTCTGTGGGAACTAGCCCAACTCAAATCATTGCTTGCTGAAGCCATGAGGTCAGAAACCTCATACTAACAAACATAGAAAAGTTATTGATCAGACCATGGTCTTAACTGGTTGGTCTAGTGCTCTCAGGTTAAAATAGCAAAATGGATCAGCAACTGTCACTGACTGAATGGGCAAGCTAGTTTAGCCAAACAGAATCATCAGTGCAGCCCATCAGTCACATGGTGTATTCAGCAAAGCTGATCCACAGTTTGTCCAATATGATAACAATAACCATAGCAGCAAACATTTATATAATACTTTAAGGCTTGAAAAGGGTTTTGCATGTATAATCTCATCTGATCCACTCAGTGAACTAGATGTTATTAGCCCCCATTGAACAGATGAGAAAAGCTGGGGTTGAGAGAGGTTAAGTGACTTGCCCAGAGTCACACATCTAGGTAACTGACTAAAGTGGTATTTGAACTCAGGTATGTCCTGATGCCAAGACTATGCCCACCTAGCTGCAAATGATTAGCTAGTTGACTTAGAGGGAGTGATCTAGTATAGACTCAGTAATACCTATGAAAGGTGAATTAGTCTCAATGGTTACGAATGACATTTCATCACAAGAAGACTTTATGGCAGAAGTGGGCTGTGAAATGGACCTTGGAGGATGGGTAGGATTAGAGGTAGACCAGAAATCTAAATGTACATGCTATGACATTGTAGTAAAGCTTTAGTGGAGCAGCTAAAGTACAGACACAGGAGAATGCAGAATGTCCGGGGATGGTTCTAGGAGCTAGTTTGGCTGATGGGGTCCTGTTGGGAAGGTAATCTTCTGGACTGATGTAAGTTCTATTTCGCAAGGGAACTTTTCTACCACCTCTCCACAAACAGTATTTATTAACCTCCTTTTCTGTGACTGGGTCCATCCATAGCCAGGTCTCTGGACAAAACATGAGAATAAAAAGCATTTGACTCCACTGTTATCCATAACCAGCTCTGCCAGGTAAATGAGCTCATAATTAGGTAATTAAATCTGTGAGAGGCATGTAAACAGAGGGAGAAGTCCAACCTGTTCTTGCACCACTTCAGGAAAACAAAGATGTCACCGTAGCTTTCCAGTAAGTCCTAAGAGTCTCTAGACTGGCCAAGGAATATGAACATTGGCAATAATCATTAGCACGTTGCTTAAGTCCTGCCTGGTCTTTTCCCTACCTCCTTCCCTCAAATTGTCCTGTTGTTCTAAGCTTACTTATTTACATTTGAAAGAATGTCTTGGCTTAAAAGACATGTACATGGGGCCAAGATCTTTGACTTCCTGTATTTCATAGGTCAAGACTTTAACCTTTGGAAACAATCAATGTTAATTGCTTCTTTATAGCACCACAAATGGCCCAAAGTCATGAACATTCATGGGTAGGCTGATTAGGTGGCCACTTTAGGGAGTGTAGTTTCACTGGTAACCAATATCTGAAACCCTTTTCTAGGGATAAAAGCTTTTCATTCCAAATTAAGAAATCATAGTAACATAGATTTAGAGTTGGTAAAGATCCTAGGAATCATCTAGTTCAGTCCCCTCACTTTATGGATGAGGAAACTGAGGTCTGGAAAGGTAAAGGAACTTGTTCAAGGTCACACAAGTAGTAAAATGGAAGTCAGGATTTGAACTGATTTTAAATCTCGCATTCTTTCTGTTGTATCATATTGCTGAGAATTCGACTATCCCAGAAGAGTAACTTACATTCACATTTAGGAATAGGTAGAGGGGTGACAGAGTCAATTCTGAGAGCAGACTTTGATGAGGGGATGAGGGAACTGATAATATGAAGACAGGAGAACCGAGCGCCATGGAGAGAGAGAAAGGATACAGAAATAGGGAGGCTGAGAGGGATGCTGACTAAGTTGGTAGGCTTTGGAATTTTACCAAGAGTTGATCTTGCACATAGAAAGCCAGCAATAAATACATGTGAAAGGATTCATATAAAAGATATTATTAAAAAAGCATTAAAAATTTTATTTATAATTTCTTAGTTTGGGTGGAAATAGTGCTGATCATTAATTTCTTTTTATTCAAGCCTGTGATTTCATCAATGTGATGTTATTCAGCAGCTATCTATAAATTAGAGTCTTAGAAATTTGCCTGGGAGGGGGCACTGAGCAACTAAATAACTTGTCCATTATCAACATTAATACATGTTAGAGGAAGGTTTTTCATATTCCAAGGTCAGACCTCCATCCACTAAGATACTTTCCCATTTTAAAAAATTAGCCTAATTTTTAATTGACAAAAATATATTTTCTTTCCCACCTTACATAGAAAAAGAGAACTCATAGCAAATATTCATACTTGGGCAAAACAAATGGTCAGTTCGCCCATGTCCAAGAAAAATGTTTTATTCTGAACCTTGAGTCGACAATTTCTCTCTCAGGTGGTGGGCAGTGTGCTTCATCACTGACACTGAAATTCTGATTGGTCATTGCATTCACTGGATTTCTTTACAGTCTTGTATAAATTGTTCTCTTGGTTTAGATCATCTTACCCTGCATCAGTTCATTCCATTTTCTCAGGTTTCTCTGAATCCATCCTATCTTCATTTCTTTTTCTTTCCTTTAAACAAAAAATTTTTAATTTGTATCATGAAGTTAACAAACAGAAACATTTCAATTTACAAATAAAAGGAGAAAAGAGGATTACGTGTGACACTTTAACAAAACTGCCCTGAATTTCTATGTTCCATTCTGAACTTTTTTCGTCGGTGTATTTCATAGTCTTTTAGTAATGCTCTTTTCATTTCTTCTACTTTTTGGCATCAGCACATCAATTCCTACCAATCTCTTCCACTAATAGAAACCCTCCCTTTCATTTTTTCTTTTTATTAATCTGTCCCTCCTACTACCCCACCCACTGAACATATTTTTAAAAATAAAAAATTGCCTTATAATAAATATTCTTGGTTCAGTAAAGCAAATTCCCACATTAGCCATTTCTCACAATGGATGGCTCTTCTTGCATTTTAAGTTTATCACCTGTCTGGCAGGAGGTGAGTGGTATGTTTTGTCTTCATTTGTTTAGACTCATGGTTTATCATTTTGCTAATCAGAGTTCTTGTCTTCCAAAGCGGTTTGTCTTGGTTATGTTGTTATTACATACACTGGTCCCTTATTTCTGCTCAGTTTACTCTGTGTCAGTTCACAGAGGTCCTCCTAGTTTATGTTGAAAGTATCCATTTCACAGTTTCTTAACAGTACAATAATACTCCATTACATTCATGTGCCCTATTTACATTCCCAAATGACGGGCAATTCTTTACCACCACAAAAGAGCTGCTATAATATTATTGTATGTTTGGGTCCTTTTTTAAAAAAATTGATCTACTTTACTTATTTCTATTTTGCGAAGCACAGCTGAAGGAGTACTGGTCTGGGAGTCAGAAGATCTGAGTTCCAGGTCTAACAATATATTCCTAGGTACATTAACTCTACTTCTCTGGGGATCAGATTCCTTATCTGCAAAATGGGGGAGGTAGATTAGCTGATCTCAGTTTTTACTTGCTATGATGGAGATTTCTACCTTCTAGTCTAAAAGGAACTCTAAAAGAACATAAATTTAAAAATTGTCTTAGATTCCTTCTAGGAAGGAATACATACACACATACATACACATATGTGTATGGGCTCCTTTCATCTGAACTATTGCATTGAATTACTAATTGGTCTTACCCAGTTTCCAATCCATCTTCCATATGGCTGCCAAAGAGATTTTTCTAAAGGCTAGGTCTGACTATGTCAACTCTTGACTCAATAAACTCCAGTGACTTTCTATTACCTTTAAGATCAAATACTATACAAACCCCTCTTGCATTTAAAGTTCTTTATAACCTAGCACCTTTTGGTTGCAGTCTTTTTACACATTACTTCCCTCCAGTCATCTCATCCTGGCCTACTTGCTGGCCTTCACATTAGATATCACTTTTTTCATCTTCATGTCTTTTGCCTGACTTTTTTCCATGACTCAAATGTTCTCCTCTTTATCTCTGGCTCTTGGAAGTCCTGGCATCCTTCAAAGTTCACCTCAGACCAGCTTCTACAAGAGACCAGTTCCCATTCCTCAGTTTTCACACCTGCTAGTACTTTCCCTCTAGAGATTACTTTCCATGTATTCCATATATATGTTGTATGCACCTTTTTATATACATGTGTTCTCCTTTTCCTTTTCTATTTGTACCCCCAGCACTTAGTACAGTTCCAGACACATAATAAGCATTTTATAAATGCTTATTGATTGATTAACACAAGACAGAGATCAGGCTTTTTCCTCCTGGATCCCCCAGAGGGCACTGAAAAGGCAGAAGGTTAATCCTTATACATAGTTGTGGACTGATTGATTGATAGTTTGGTATTTCTGAAGAGCAGTATTTCTCATGCTAATGAAATCCACTAGGACAAATTAAGGGGCAAAGCTTGCTTGGTCAAAAAATTGATTAAGATGAAATTTGGACTCTAGCAGATGATCTGCTTTTCCTGGGAGAAACCTGAACTAGCCTGCAAGGGAATGACAATTTCCATTTTCTCTTCTGAGTTTAGCCACCACCTTGGATTGTTCACTTTGTCTCCATTGTCAAATTGTATAACCTCTTCAAGCCTCAGTGGACCCATCTGGAGAAAAGGCCTGCGTTCTGGCCAGGTGTGGACAGATTGAAACTGTTGACAAAGAAGTTATACTGAGGCTCATGCAATATGAAAACAAGAAAAAGCAAAGTTTGTAAGACCGGTCTCATCAGTATTGGTGTAATTGTGCCCCATAACTAGTTAGTTCCTCCATTCTCCTACTTTTCCCTTCTGCTTCTCCTCTCCTGTCTTTTCCACTCATCTCTCCTTCTCTCTCCTTTCCTACCCTCTCTTCCCCTCGCTATTCTTTCCCCTTATAACTCCTTTTAAAACCCAACTGAAATTCAACCTCTTGGACATCCATGAGATGCTCAAAAAATACTTCCTGATTTGATTTATCCATCCATTTATATACTGTTCATGCATTAAAACATGCTTCCTTTAACCTATTAGCCAATTAACCAATCTTTGGCGTGCATGTAAGTATATGTAGAAACACAAGTTTCTTCCCCCTTGAAGAACCAAAATGCCAACCTCTAGATGAATGATCCCATAAAAGGGGGCAAGTTGGACAACAGCAAGTTGCTCCTAACATTCAATCCTAAAGAGGTCTATGTCGCAAATGGAAGTTTCAGGTGGCTGTGAGTCACCTGAGTTCCCCTCATGTAGATAGAACCTTGATTGATCCCTGAGTTCTGGCAGAGCTCCCAAGTCAACATAGATAATAACACAGGAAGATTTAGAAAGCACTATTATCTCATTTGCTACAGTTCTGGAGAATAGGTATCCTAGATACTATTATTGACATTTTACAGATAAGGAAATTAAGGCTCAGAGAAAATAACTGACTTACCTAAGAAGACCAAGATAGTTTCAGGAGAAGTTGCTTAAAACTCCACTTTCAACCTCTTTACACTTACTCCACTCTGCTTCTCGATAACCAGATGGATATTTGCATCACATTACAGACAGTGCCCAACAACTGTATAATACTTATCACATTCTTCCTGGTACAATGGCTATAGGTGTCTATCTTATCTCCCTTACCAGACAACAAACTCCCTAAAGACAGGGACCATGCCATCATAGGATCATAAAATCATTGGATTTAGACCTGAAAGAACCTAAGTGGTCATAAAGTTCAAAACTTTCATTTTGTAGATGGGAAAAAATGAGATAAGGAGACAGAAAGTGATAGACTACCGACTGGATATACAACAATGCTTTGCCCATAGTAGGTGATCAAAAATTTGCTTCTGAATTAAATTGAATATGATCACTCTGGGTGTGATGTATAAGAAGTTCAAGAGACATCATTTCTGGGTAATTAATCATTTTATTAATTATGATGGTGAATAATTAATAAAAGGTATCAATGGCACTCTCAAATGACAAAGGGCCCTCATGGAACCCACTCAATGCTTCATTGTTTATCCTTTGTTTTTGAAGAGGGCCATAACTTCAGGAAGGTGATGTCATGAAATCCAAGTGAATTGGATTTAACTTGCTCAGTGCTTATATGCCCTTGAAAGAGTGGGTGTTCCTGAGGGCAGCAATCAGCTCTGATTGGTTAACAATTAATGAGAAGAATGAATTTTATAATGAGAAATGAGTTTGTTCTAGTGAGAGGCTAGGAGACATGACTGATCACTCAGTCTGATCAGTCAGACAAGGAGACTTATCTCTTATCCAGACTACCCCTCCTAGGGTAATCTAGACAAAAAGGAGTCCACCTCTACTTAGACTTGGCTGACTAAAATACAATGGACAATATTTTACCAGACTAGAATCTCGTTGTAGGGCTTTTCTAGTTGGCTGGGGCAACAACTCCACCTAGACTAGATGTTCTAGGTGGGGTAAATTTTTGAGCAAGATCAGAGATCTCCCCAATAGTTTGTTATTTAATAATCATTTTTCCCATGGGTGTCCTCTGGGGCATATCAACACAGGTATCCAAGTACCTGCTTTCTTCAATTTGGAGATTTCTCTTTGTTTATATTTGTGGTCTATTAGTTCAGGAGAGTTGAAGTCTACAATTAATAAAGCCAAGAGCATGGATTGCATTCCCATATGTATCATATGATTTTCCTTTGCTTTGTTAACCATAAACTGACTCCCTAATCTTAGGTTTGAAAATTGGCTTACCACTTAATATTTGTGTGACCTTAGGTAAGTCATTTAATTTTTCTAGGTTTCAATTCCCTGATTTACAAATAAAAGAGCTTGACTAGATGACCACTAAGGTGTGAAAGAATTGCATGATCCTATGATTTGGGATCTTCATTCTATGATCCTATGCTGTCCTCCCACAGATGACCTAACAGATCTCATTCCCATTATCAGACACAGATCAAAGAAAGTGTATGCTCTATGGAGGTGAAATCAATAGTGTCATCTTCCTATGGCACACAATAGCAGATTAAACATTAGCTGAACCACACACAGAGTGGAATTTCATATGTGGAGTATATCATGTGTAGAAAATGTCATATTTGAAAATATCTATGATACTATGATACTGTACTGGAGTATGGGTGTACCTTGGGTGGAGTGGGGTGGAGTGAGTGTCTGTGTGGGTATATATATCTCTGCAACATCTGTGTGTGGGACTCTGGGTCCACATTTCTGTATATCTGAGGGTGGGGTTAGGAATCCAAACACAGATTTATAAAAGCATAAAATTATAGTACTGAGTAGAGTCTTAAAGATTATTTAGCCCAATCTGCTCATTTTATGTTTTGGGGGAAATGAAGACCTACAAAGGCAAGTGACTAATTTAAAGTCACAGACTTAAAGTGACTTAAAGTCACAGAATGGCAGAACTGGAACTAGAATTCAGGGCCCCTGACTCCTAATCCTCAGTGTTCTTTTCCTCAGTTCCACAATATGTGGGTACAGTTTGGTTTTAGGAAAGGAATCAAGAGAACCAGGAGGGAGAAAAAGGGAGATTTAAATGAATGTCTATGGTCAACCATTCCTCAAAAAACTTCGAAGTTGGTAGCCTCCCTTTTGTCCCTTTTCTTCCCTCAAATGATACCCAGTGATTCCTTTTCTCCCTCCCTTACTTCCCTTTCCCATCTCTCCTTCAGGAAACCTGCTCTCAGATCTTTCATTCATACAAACCTTCTCACAGGGAAGTTGTCATTTGATTGAATAAATATTAAGCAAAGGATTTGAATTTTGATATGGATCAGAACCTTAAGCTAAAAATAAAGATTGCTGATGGCAGACTATTAGTATCATCTAACATACTGGAGGAAGGTTTCAGAGGGGTAAACACAGTAAGTTTCTGGGCCATTGTGGAGGGTGCTTAAGGTCTTGTGCTGGATGTAGCAGGATCTTTCATCCCTGTACTTTGTTCATGGTTCTCAGATTAAAATCTAAGTGTCATCTTGGTGCCCACTCCCTTCTTTTTCTTTGCCCTCTCTAAATCAAGGGCAAGCTAGCCTGGGCAATTTGTTTTGCCCTGTTTGGAAGTCATAACCCAGAATCCCATAATATTTTGGCTAACCACTACCCCAGAAAGTCATGACCAGCATTTTAGGATCCACCTGTAAGCCAATGAATTACCATCTCAGAGATGATGGAGCATAAGCCAATAATAGTCTCGTCCTTGAAGCACGTGCAAATATTCCCTGCCTTATCTCAGTATAAGAGATCTTGTAGAAACTTGGGGGTCTGGACCATGCATGACAACTCAGGTACAGGACTAGGTGATGATACAAAATCTTGTAACTGGCTTCAAAGTTGGAAGTACTGATGACTCAGGACTGGTGAACACAGAACTAAGTGTGTTCGAAAGGTTCAGGAAGCCCATCTTTCACTCTACTTCATGGCCGAGGAGATGATGGTGATAATTATGATGATGGTGAAGGTGAGAACTTATCCAGTGAAAGAAAACTAAGTATGGTAATGACTGTGCTCAGGGTTACCAAGGCAGGACTTCTCAGGCTGATATAAACACAAGAAAGGCATGTGGTCTTTCCAGGATGGGTATCCTAGATGTGACAGAGTATCCCAAGAAATGGAAAGTCTAACAACTAGTCCCTACTTCTAGTGACACATGAGGGGACTTGTGATACCCCTAGAAGAAACCTGAAAATCACTACTAAGGATTAAGATGTCCTGAGCAAAAAACTATAGACCTTGGGGTCATGGAGGGTATCTTCACTATTACTGCTACTTGAAGGTAGGATATTCCAAAGAATAAGACAGCTTCAAAAAGTAAAGGTAATGACAAGAACAACCAAAGAATTGGGAGTCCAGACCTGATTTTCCCAACAAAAAAGAATAGCTTGCATTTATATAGCACTTTAAGATTTACAAAGCACACTAGGATACCACTCACAGAAGATCTTCAAGCAAAAGCTGAATGAGGCCTTGCTGGGGAGTTTTAGAAAGTATTCTTGTTCAGGTACAGATTGGATCAGAATTGGGTTTCTTAACCTATTTTGTGTCATGTCCCCAGATTTGACAGTCTGGGGAAACCTATGGACCCCTTCTCAAAGCAACACTTTTAAATGGGTAAAATAAAATACACACAATTGCAAAAGAAACCAATTAGGCTAAAGATCACCAACCCCAGGTTCAGAATCTTTGGGCTAGATTATCTTTGAGATCCCTTTCATGTCTGAGATCTTACAAGTCTGTGAATTGACATATTCTCTTTTCTCTTAGAAATAAACCCTAGAAAATGTCTCCTCTCTAGTTCAGACCCTCATCATCTATTTCCTGGAAAATTATCCAGAATATGTAGTAGCTGGAGTCAGAAGGGACAAAGGCAAGTACAGTAGATGCTGGAACTATGCCCCAAGATAGGGTGGCAATAATTGAAGTAGTTGAAAAAGTAATTTGGAACTGGAGCAGCAGATGAATCAAATAATTGAATCAAAATTCAAGAAAAGCTTTATGTCTGAAGATGAAGATCAGTGAAGGGTTAGAAGAGAATGAAAGATGAAAACCTTAGAGATAAAGACCAAGTTCCCTCGGATTGGCTTCAAGAAGGAATGAATATTTTAGGGTGGGTTGTAGTGGAGATTCTTGTTGGGGTATGGATTTGACTAAATGACCACTGAGGTCACTTCCAAAGAATCTGTTTGATTCCAGATGATCAACTACATCACCACCACCCTAACTGTGGAGGAATCCCAAGGTTCTCTTGGCTAGGTATAACTAAGTGACGCAATAGATAGAGCATTGGTCATGAAGATTTATTTGAGCACTAATCACGTCTCAGTCCTTTACTGACTGTATAACCTGGGGCAAGTTGTCTATTCTCTATCTGCTTACATTTCCTCATCTGAAAAATGGGGGTAATAACAGCTTCTACTTCCCAGTGTTGCTAGAAGAATAATATGTGTAATGCTTTGCAAAACTTGAAGTGCTATACGATCGCTAACTTTTGTTTTCAGTCTATATTGCCTTTTCTTCTCTCACGCTTTCTCATCGTCTTATATGGGTTCATTATCAGTCCTACACAGATGACTCCCAGTTCTCTATATATCTAGCCCTAGTCTATCTCCTGACACCTAGTCCTATAATCACAAACTGCCTATTCAGCATTTTGAGTTAGATGCTCTGTAGGCATATCAAATTCAACGTAAACTCAAAACAAACTCAATTAAAACAGCACCCATTATCTTGCCCCTCCTCTAACCCACTCTGTTCTGAACTTCCCTCTTTCTGTTAAGGGTACCACTACCTTTTCAGGCATGCAGGTTAGAGAACTAGACACAGTCTCTTACCTAACATATCCAGTCATATCCAAATTATGTCATTGCTACCTTCACAACACCTTTTAAATATAATCCCTTCTCTTCAAAAAGCCACTAGTCTAGTTAAAGTACCCCAAATCTTTCTTCTGGACTATTACAATAACTTCCTAATTGGTCATATTCTCTCGTCTGTTAAAGCAAGTACCCTAATATACATAGGAAGACCTGCTGTACAGGTTCTTAAAACTGCTTTTCTAAAAGGAAAGGCAACTTTTGAAGGGTCAGTAATCACTTAAATCAAACACATATACGTCAATAACTTAGTTCAGGGGGAAATGTCAGCACCCTGAACTTCAGAGAAAATACAGAGAAATAAAGATCAACAGACAGGCCTTCCAGCTGCCTGACCATAAGCAATACATACATCACAGATCATCAGACAGATAATTTTCTGACCATGCACACGTAGTTACCAGAGAGAGAAGTACCAATATCTGAGTTTTCAAAGCTGGGGGGCTCCTCAGTGGTTACCCAGAGTCTCATCTGGCCAAACAAACACTTCCAATGAGTAAGTCCCAAAGTAAAACCTCACCTCAGAGTTTATATACACTTTTCAGAGCCAGAGGGCACCACTACCCTTGAGAACCAGTGCCTCATTAACAAAAAATATGGGCCTTCCTACAAATCTCCCCTAATCAAACTTCCCTTAATGGGCAGGTCCATTAATGGGTGGAGAAGATCTTTAATCTCATTAGCATTACAAGTCTCTTCTCTTTCCAAACCATCTCCTATACAGATGCCAAAGTGGTTTTCCTAATGCACATGTCTCATCATGTTACTCTCCTACTCAATAAACTCCCCATTACTTCTCTAATCAAACATAAACTTCTCTGATATTTGAAGCCTTTAAAGAGCTTGCTCTCAATCTACCACCCCAGTCTTATTATACATCACTCCTCTCCATGTTCTCCATCACTGAACTAAATTGGTATTCTTATTCTCCCTCATACATGGTACTCCCTTTCCCATCTCTATACCTTTACACTAGTTCATCTCCATGCTCGAAACATATGCTTCCTTCTCACTTCTAACTTAGAATCCTTAGTTTCCTTCAAGTCTAAGTTCAAGTGCTACCTTCTATAGGAAGGCTTTCCTGATCTTCCCTAGATGTTAGTATTTTTTTCCCAAAAGTGTCTTGAATCTATTTTGTATAGATCTAAAAATGTATGTTCTCTTACCTGGATAGATTATAAGCTCCTTGAGGGCAAGAATTGTTTCCTTTTTTCTCTGTATCCCCAGTGCCTAAATATAAATAGTGCCTAAATATAAAAGGGGCTCAATAAACACTTGGTTGATTGATTTCTCAACCATTATCTTCTGCAGGAAGCCCTTCCTGATTCCTTCAATTGCTAATGCCCTCCCAGACTACCAAGGTGGTCCTGTGCTATTGTCTCCTATGTCTCACAACTGATTCCTAAGTTCTTCAGAGAGATCTTGAGTGTCCTTGTATCACTGCTTCTGCCTCTGTGTGAGCACTTGCCTTGTGTGAGTTTTCTGTGAAACAGTCTTTTAGGCAAACATACATTTGACATTTAAACAATGTGGCCAGCCCCATTGGAATTGCACTCTCTGTGGTAGAGTTTGAATGCTTGGCTGTTTAGTTCAAGAAAGGACCTCAGGGTCTGGCACCTTACTTGCCAAGTGATCTTCAGAATCTTCCTAAGACAATTCAAATGGAAGTGATTTCATTTTCTGGCATGACTTTGTTACATTGTCCAGGTTTTTCAGATATACAATAATGAAGAAAGCACAATGGCTCTGTAGACTTTCAGTTTGGTAAGCAACCTAGTAACTCTTCTATCCCACACTTTTTTTCAGAGCCTCCCAAACACTGAGCTAACTTTGGTAATGCATGTGTCAATTCCATCATCTATGTGTACATCCCTAGAAAGTATACTGCAAAAATAAATGAATTTATCCACAGCATTCAAAATTTATCCATTTGCTGAACTGATGGTTATATGTATAGATGGAATGGCACTGATTGATGGAGAACGCCTGCTTTATTGGCATTAATTCTTAGGTCAAAATTAGCAAAAGTGGCAGAGAATCAATTCATACTCTGTTGCCTTTATCTGTGAAGAAAAAGTCATGCACCAATTGTCCTTCCATTTTAGTCTTGGCTTGTAGCTTTTTCAAGTTAAAGAATTTATCATCAGTGTGGTAGCTAACCTTGATACCATTTTCATTCTTCTTGAAGGCATCTGACAACATTGCTTAAAACATCATGCTAAAAAGCATGGTAGTAATCACATGGCCCAGCTTCATTCCACTGGTGACTAGGAAAGCATGAGAGAATCATTCATTATCCAGAATCCATGTAAGCATGCTATTGTGGAACTGGCAGATACACAGATAGCACTCTGATGGCAGAAAGTGAAAAAGAATTAAGAAGCTTTTTAATGAGGGTGAAAGAAGAGAGTGTAACAGTTGGCTTGAAGCTTGATATCAAAATCTAAGGTCTTGGCAACTGGTCCCATCACTTCCTGGCAAATAGAAGGAGAAGTAATGGAAACAGTGTCAGATTTTGTATTCTTGAGCTCAAAGATCACTGCAGATGATGACTATTGCCATGAAATTAAAAGATGCTTTCTCCTTGGAAGGAAACCTACAGCAACGCAGTACAGCATACTAAAAGTGGAGATATCATCTTGGTAACAAAGGTCTATAGAGTCAAAGCTATGATTTTTTCCAGTAGCAATGTATGGCTGTGAGAGTCAGACTATAAGGAAAGCTGAGCACCAGAGTTTTAAATTGAAGTTCTGGAAAAAACTCTTGAGAATCCCTTGGACAGTGAGGAGATCAAATCAATCAATACTTAAAGAAATTAATTCAGACTATTTACTGGAAGGTCAAATACTAAAGCTAAAGTTTAAATACTTTGGCTACATAATCAGAAGAGAGGACTCATTGGAAAATACCCTGACATTGGGAAAGATTGATGGCAAAAGGAAAAGGGGGATGGCAGAGGATGAGATTTTTAGAGAGTTTCATGGAAACAATAAACATGAACTTGGACAGAGATAGTGGGGGATAGAAGGACCTGACATGCTGTGGTCCATGGAGTCATAAAGAATTGGACATAATTGAACAAAAGCAGTTGGATTGTATGTTCCTTTCAAGTGGGAATTTTTTCTTTCTTTGTACTTGTATAATTAGTGCATAACATAGTGCCTAGCACATAATAGGAGATTAACAAATCCTTGGTTGTTCTTATTGATTGATTGATTCTGTTACCTCAGAAAGTAAGGTACAGCCTAGGGCTGCGATTCATGGCAAGTACATAAATGAGAAAATGGTTAGCATTGTGTGCTAGGGCTTGAGGACTAAGGCACTGTCCTTCCCTTGAGTGACCTGGAGAGATTGAGGAAGATCTTTTAGAGGAGGAAGAATTTGGGCTGAGTTTTGAAGGATGGGTAGGATTTGGATTAGTGGGAAGAAGTAAGGATATTCTACCTAGAGCCACAGTATAAATAGAAACAGTGAGTAAGGAATGAGAATAGTGGGTACGCAAAAGTCAGATTAGTCTCATTTAAATAGAGTATTCTTGAAGGTGTGTAGTGGGAGATCAGGTAGAATAAGTCGGTTGGAATCAGATTGTGAAGGCCCTTGGATACCACAGAAAGAGTTTGTACTGAATTCTTTAGGCAGTGGGGAAACACTGAATCTTTTTGGAGCAGAGTAGTTACATGATGAAAGCAGTTCTGTAGGAAGATGAAGCTGTCAGTGGTGAATAAGATGAATTGGAGGAGTTAGAGACTGGAGGCAGTTCGGAAGCAGTTGCAATTACTTATGTATAGTGAGATGAATGTGTGGAGTAGGATATTAGTAATGGGAATGAAGAACTCATGAGAAATGCAAAAGGCATTACAAAGAAAGGATTGACAATGTACAGAAATTGATTGAATAGAAGTGGTGAAGGACACCAAGTAGTCAAAGAAGTGATGACTTTTGTAGCTGGACTGTGGATGATGGGTTGGGCAGGCATTGTGATGGCCAATTGTCTTCACTCTTTTTCCCTCTCATAGTGGAATTAAGAGATGGGACAAAGGCACAAGCTGATGGCCTTTGGGGGAAAAGGGAAGAGTCTCTCCATGACTGAAAGCATTTTTCCAACCCATTGAATCTGGGCTATGTTGTGTTAAATTTTCTTGTCAATACTTGGGTGGATGCATAATGAATGGGGAATATAATCCATATGCTTATGATTCCTTTACACTCTACCCATCAAAATGCTGCTTTTAAAGAACTCTTTGGTATTCTACAAGACCCTGAGACGTTTTAATGCTCTCTCTCCTCCCTTTCTAGTTTGTTTTTAAAATAACGGAAGTTGTGTTTTTCTGGGTCTAAATAAACTCAGACATTGAAAAGTTCATGTTCTAAATTCCAAATCCATAAGATTCATTTGGACTTAGGATTTAGCAATGCTATTCTTCCAATCTGAGAAGTTCCAATTTTATTCAGGAAACCACTCTTCATGTTAGCTGATCCCCAATCCTGGGTGAGATATTGCCCACAGAAAGTAGGAGACAGAGTTCTTGCTCAGCTATTCCTTAATTGCACAGTCCAGGGCTGTATTACAGAAGCAGAGAAAATGAGTACTGTCTTGGTATGGTTTGGTGGGTGACTGAAGTCTCCCCATTCAAAAATAACTCTTGCAATGTTACAGTTATAAATGAATTTTAAAATTATCTAGTCCAATGTTTCTCAAATTGTGTTGAATGGGAGTATGGTGGTGGTGGTTGGGGAATGGAAGGAATATATTACGAAGGGAAAACACAGAAAATAATGCCATTTACTTTACTATCTTAATGGTCATAGACAATATACATGTTTAATTGAAGTGGAGAAACTTTGGAAGTTGGTTGAAATGGATCATGCAACCAAAAGCTGTTTTATTTTTCTAGAATCAATCATTTAATGAGCCTAATGATGTACAACACACAATTATTAGTTTGTATTCACAAAGGGCATTTCTATTCATCTATCTCTTTTTATTCTTAGTTTTTTAAACTAACTCTACCTTTATATCAATGTTCCTAATAGGTTTGAAATGAAGCTTGAATAAAAGAGAAAATGAAATTAATCAAGACACTGACAATGAAACTAACATGCAGAAACTTAATTTTAGTACATAATTCGAGTATAAAAAAACATCAAATATTGAAGAAACACAAATATGATGATAGTTCTACAGATGCTGGAAAACAGAGTATTATCAAATTAAAAAATAATAGTTTCAATATTCTGGAATAATAAAATCATTTATAAACAAAAAAGAATGAAATGGAAAATAAAATCTTCAAATCATTAAAGGGAGAATGTGATTAGCTGAAACAATTCTAAAAATACTGTATTCTATACACCAACAAAATTACAGGTCTGGACCCCTTTTCCCTTTAATGGAAAAGTTTTTTCCATCTCTTCTTTGGCTCACAGATCATAGTTGATAATATCCTGTAGCATACACATTCATTACCTTTTAGTTCATCAAAATTTAGATTTTTCAGAGAATGTGTTGTTCTATAATTCACTGGAATATAGCATCAACAAGAAAATATTGATGTTTAAATGAATAAATCCTTAAAATATGATTTGAAATATGGTTTTTGAAGGCATGTTGAAGTTTCCAAAATGCAAGCAATCTTTTTCTCTTCTTATTCTTCAATTATGAGCCCAGATTATTTTGTAGCTGTCTTTCCATTCCCTTCCAAGACTGATCTATCATCTATCTATCCATCTATCCATCCATCCATCCATCAATCCATCCATCTATCTATCTATCTATCTATCTATCTATCTATCTGTCTGTCTGTCTGTCTATCAACCTGTCTATCCATCTATTTATCTGTCTATTTAACTATCCATCTATGTTCCCATTTATACCTGACTAATTTGATAGGCTGCCCATCCAACTACATGTCATAATTTGGACAATATGCATTACTCATCCACTTAGTTTTTCCTCTGTGGACTGTTAGAGATCTTCTTTTCCTGACTCTTTAAAAGAATTTTATTTTTATAGATGTTTTTTGCTTTTATATCACATACATTTCTGGATTTACCTCATCCTTCACCTATCAATTTTCTTTGGAACAATGATTTTTTTTTAAATTTTAAGTATTCTTTTAAAAAAATATTTATTTTTAGTTTGCAACATTCACTTCCATAAGTTTTAAATTTGCTCTCTCTCCTTCCTCTCTCCTTCCCCAAGGTGGCATGCAATATGATATGGCTCTACACACACATTCCTATTAAACACATTTTCATATTAGTCATGTTGCATGGAAAAATTATAATGAATGAATAAGAGAATATGAGAAAGAAAAAACAACAACAAAAAAAGAAAATAGTCTACTTCACTCTGCATTCCAACTCCTTAGTTCTTTCTCTGGATGTGGATGCATTTCACATCCTGACTACTTTGGAAATGTTTTAGGTCTTTGCACTTTTGAGAAGGGCTAAGTCTATCAAAATCAGTCATTACATACTGTGGCTGTTACTGTGTACAATGTTCTCCTGGTTCTACTCACTTCACTCAGCATCAGTTTATTTAAGTCTTTTTAGGATTTTCTAAAGTCCACGTGTTCATCATTTCTTATGGTACAATAGTATTCCATTATATTCATATATCACAATCTGTTCAGCCATTCCCCAGTTGATAGGCATCCCTTAAATGTCCAGTTCTTAGACATCACAAAAAGAGCTGCTATAAATATTTTTGTATATGTGGGTCCTCTTCCTATTTTTATGATGTCTTTGGGGTATAGCACTAGAAGTGATTGCTGGGTCAAAGGGTATGCACATTTTTATAGCCCTTTGGGCAAAGGGGAACAATGATTTTAAAAGAAAGGGGAAAAGAAAAGAATTTGGCCAAACTAATCAAGATATTAACTAGATCAGACAGTATTTTAGTATTTCACAAACACAGTATTTCACCTCTGCAAAGAAAAGAAGGGCATCTAGGTGGTACAGTGGATAGAATGCTGAGCCTAGAGTCAGGAAAACCTGAGTTCAAATCCTACCTCAGACACTTACTAGCTGTGTGGGCCTGTACAAGTCATTTCACCCTATTTCCTTCTGTTTCTTCATCTGTAAAATGAGCAGGAGAAGGAAATAGCAGACCAATAGTATCTTTGCCAAGAAAACCACAAATAGGGCCATGAAGAGTGGGGCACAATTGAACAACTGCCATAAAAGAAGGGAAGGAAGTGTATTTCCTAATCTTTTTTTCCAGGACAGAGCTTGATTATTATAATTAAATAGCATTCAGCTCCTTTTTTATTTCATTGTTGTTCTTTTTGTTTATGTTGCTCTAGTCATTGTGTATACTGGTGCATTAATCCATCCATATATATACATACACATATGTATATACGCACACATATGTATATAAGCACACATACACACATATTATACACATATATCTCCATGCTTCTTTTAATTCTTTCTGTAATGGAGGCTTTGTGCATGCTTAAATCACCTAAGATAGTCACTTGTGTAGAAGATGCGAGGGGACCTGCTTCTGGGAGATAGAAGAACTGGTACATGCCTCAACATTCTTCATTGGCTTAGTATGTGGTTGGGAGCAGTCTGTGGATGTGTACCAAGAATTGTCTACTTCTTTAAAACTACTTGACAGAGCACCATCAAAACTTTTCCTGTATTCTTATATAAGGGTGATCATGTCATTTCCTTGCTCAAAAACCTTTGATAGTTCTACATTACCTCTAGGATACAATACAAATTACTCAACCTGGCATTTAAAGTTCTTCAAATTCTATCTCCAGTCTTATTTCACATTTCCCCTCTTCACACATTTTGTCCTTCAGTCAGACTAGTTGGTGTGCTATTTCCCAAACTCAGCATTCTCCTTTCCACCCCCAGGCTGTTCTTCTGGTCTGGAATGCACTTCTACCTCATCTCTGTCTCTTGGAGAATCCTGTTTCCTCTAACACTCAGTTCAGGTGTGACCTCTTACAGGAACCTTTCCTCAACTTCCAAATATCAGTGCTTCTTCTCTCCTGAAGTTATCTTGCCTTTACTTAATTATTTACTTGTTGTATCCCCCACAACCTCTCCCCTCAAAATACATAATTCCTTCCTACCTGGGCACGAAGGTATTAATATGGGATGGGACAGTATTCCTTCATGGGAATCAATCTGAAAGGAAGGCACCACCTTCCTTTATCACCAAAGAGTCATACATTAGCAGAGTCAGTTCTTTTAATGGAGTCTCTCATCATGTGGGGAGATTATATACATGTTTTTATGTTTTGACATTAAGATGAAATCCTGCCTGCTGTGGAAGGTGCGGAAGACAATTTGTAGGGCACTAGACCCTTCCTCATGCCAGGAGGTAAGCATTGCAGTCCTTAAGAAAGCTGCTCAGAATTGACTGATGTACAAAAAAGGAAAATATCAGATGCTGGAGGGAACATGGGAAAACTGGGACACTAGTGCCCTGTTGGTGGAGCTGTGAACTGATCCAACCATTCTGGAGAGCAATTTGGAACTGTGCCTAAAGTGCTATAAAATTGTGTATACCCTTTGATCCAGCAATATCTAAGTCTATATGCTAGGTCTATATCCCAAAGACATCCAAAGAAAAGGGAAAGGACCTATTTGTACAAGTTTATTTTTGGCAACTCTTTATGTGGTGACTAAGAATTGTAAATTAAGGGGATGCCCTTCAATTGGGGAATGACTGAACAAGCTGTGGTATATGATTGTAATGGAATAATATTGTGCTATAAGAAATGACAAATAGGATTATTTCAGGAAAACTTGGAAAGACTTACATGACCTAATGCATAGTGAAGTGAACAGAACCACAGGAATGTTGTACATAGTAACAGCAATATTGTTTGATGAAGAATTGTGAATGACTTAACGGTTCTGAGGAATGCAAAGATCCAAGACAATGCCAAAGTACTGTTGATGAAGCATCCCATCTACCTCCTGAGAAAGAAATGATATTGTTTGAATACAGACTGAAGCATACTGTTTTTCACTTTCTTTCCTTCATGTTTTCTTTTGGTTGAGTCTTCTTGTGCAAAATGACTAATATGGAAATATTTTACATAATTGCACATATATAATTCATAATAGTATCATAGTAAAATAATAAACAGTAAAATGTTGTGTTCATCCTTCATTTTTGAAGAGGACCATATAATAAAATGTAAAAAAAAAATAGTAAAATGTAAAATAGTTGAATATAAAATTGCAAAATGATTGAATAGTAAAATAATGAAATAATAAAATGGTATAGGTGATGCTTTTTGACTAGTGAGTATAATAGATTTAAGTGAGGCAGAGTTGCACGAAGTCATCAGTCTCATTGTCTCTTCCAGGGTCATCAAAGCCCAATGGCAAGATAAAAGTCAAGACAACTGGTGATGGCTTGGGATGCAGTGAATGGTCTTGGCATTTTCAGTCTGACCGAGCTCTATGCCTCCTTGCTTTTCTGCCTTCATGGACCATTGAAACAAAGTGTTCATATCTGTAACAGTAAGCACCCCAACATACACAAGGGGGCCTACTACAGCAGGTTCTTAGATCTGCATTCATAAAAGGAAAGCAGCTTTCAAGGGGTTAACAATGAGAATCAAAAATCAAAATTTCAGAGAAATAAAAAATAAATCAATCACAGCGTTTCCAAGCTGCTTGATCATGACACACAGACACAGTTATCAGAGAAGGAAGCATCAATTTCTGGGTTGTAGCAGGGGGCGGGGGCAGAGGGTGGGTACCTCCCCAATGGCTTCCCAGAATCTCTGTAGCCAAAGTAACACTTCCAGTCAGTAAGCCCCAAAGTCAAACCTTACCCTCACAGTATTTTTACACTTCTAGGGACAGAGGGCATAAACTTCTGGTGCAGTGCCTCAATAGAAAAAACAAAAGGTACTTGGGACCCTGCTACAAAACAAGTCCCCTAATCAAGCTTCCCATAATGGGCACGCCCATCAATGGGTGGGAAACATCCTCCCTATCACATATTCAATCAGAGGCAGCTTTAGTAAAACAAAAGCAGCAAAAGATCCTAAGTTGATTGCCATTAAATCTGCCTATTTTGCCTGGGAAGTCTTCATATGCTTGAGGTAGAACCCCCTAACTTACCCAAAGGTTGGAGGGCTGTGAGTTACCTTCAACCTGGTTTAGCCCATCTGCCGAGCCATTTACCAGGGAGAAGCCACTACGTTTATGACAGCTTGGAGCCACAGATGAGAACTGGTGTCAGGTGGGCCCCAAAGGTAGATGAGTAGTCTTGAAAAGACTTCACATCAGAAGTACTAATCCTCCCTTGAACATCCCATACACCCCATCAATTAGGCTACACTGCCTTCCTGTAATCTAATCATGTATTGCCTCATTTGTCAAACATAACCAGTAAGTTGTAGCTGGAGACCAGAGGAGAGAGAGACCACTAATGGCTAGGAGGATAAGGGAACCAACCCTTCGAAGAGGAGACTTGAGCTGGGCTTAAAGATAGGAGGAAAATTAGAGAAATAAAGGAGATAGGGAAGGATATTGTCAGGAGAGGGCTCCAAACTGAACTATGGTGTAACATGAACCAAGTCATAAGGGTAGAAATGAGCAATGAAATGTCTATGACTAGGATGAAACTTTGAGTACTACAGAAATAAGGCTGGCTAATGCGGGAGGGGCAAACTGTGGTGGTCCATATGAAATTGATTGGGCAAGTTAGCCATTGGCTGATTGCCTTTGAAAAATACAATTTAATTCTCTAGTCACTGGCCACTTCTAGACTCTGATTCTCTCCAAAATTTCTGGGTGAAGGAATAAAAGGAAAAATCCCTCTGGACCTTTCTGGAAGATACTGCAGACCTCTGATTCCCCCATTCCCTCTACTTTCTAGAGTTTTTTGTACCTCCAAGATCTCTCATGAAAAGGAAAGAGGACCTAAGACATCACCACATTTGTTTAGTGTTTCACTTTTCCCCATGTTGAGGGTATTTGTGTTCTCAAATTGGACCACAGGAAGAAGAACTTAAAAGAATAGACTCTCTAATGGTGGGATTTTGGACACTGATAGACTACCTGGAAAGACACTTTGAGTCAGGAGGGATTTTTCCAAATTTTCAATTGCTTCATGTAACTAGGTGGTGGGCCACACCATGTATAAGATGAGCTCTGTGTACCCTCTTCATCCCACCTGTATGCAATTTAGGCTGCTCTCTCACTATGGTTTCTTTTGGAATCTGTTAGATCAATTAAATGAAAGAGAGTAAGGGAATAAAACTATTTTTTTTTTCTGAAGAATTTCAGGCAGATTTGTTAAGACCATACAGCAGCAAGATTGCTGAAAGGGACAGCAACCTTTTCTAGGGGGTCTCCAGTCTCTAATTTTGAGCCAATAAAATGGAGCCAGAAAGCTCTGGAGCTCTCAGAATAGTCAAAGGTACTGACTTGCTCTGTGAACCCTGACTGACACCCCTGGATTGTCTTGTGTTCCTGCCAAACTGTTGGTGAAAGAAGACCCCACTTCAGACCAAATGTTGCCTTGGATGAGAGCTTTCCTTGAGGAAGAATTGGTCCTTTTCCTCTCTGGAGGGAACAGATGCAGATGGAAAGGTTGGGGGAGCCAGAAGAGATGAGTGAAGTGCCCTAAAAACATTGTGTTCAATACATGTTTATTACTATTACTAGTTACAATGATAGAGAAGAGGAGAGAAGAGAGGAAGACATGAGAGGGAAAAAAAAGAGAGGAGATCCTTTATTCTGCTAGACTTCTTTGTAGCATCTGATAAGGCTGACCACTTTTCACTTCTTACTATTCACTCCACTCTTGGCTTGTGAGACATGGTTCCCTTCTGTTTCTTCTCTTCTATAAGTATTCTTTTAATATCTCCTCCAGATCTCTAAATGTTAGTAGAGGAATCAGCCCAGAAAGGACTGGAGATACTCAAGAATGAAATTCTGAAAACACAAAGAGAAACAAATACAATGAGGAAGAAAAATGGGATTTTCATAAGGGACTGATGTGGATGTAAAGGAAGGAGGGAAAAAAAGGAAAGCAAGTAGAAAGGCAGGCTGGAAGGAATGAAGAAAAAAGAAGAAAGGAAGATGAGGGAAGGAGGAAAGCAATAAGAGAGGAAAGGAAGAAAAGAAGAAGAAAGGAAAGAGGGAAAGAGAGAAGGAAGCAAAGAAGAAAGGAAGGAGAGAGGGAGAGAAAGAAGAAAGGGAAGAAGGAGGGAGGGAGGAAAGGAAGGAAAAAGGATTTATTAAGTGTTTACTATGTGCCAAGTACTTTGCTAGATGCTAAGGATATAATACAAGCAAAAAACAAAGACAGTATCTGACCAGAAGTAGCTAATATTTAAATGGGCAAAAATAATAATCCACAAAAAGGAGCTGAAAAGTTGTGCTTTAGGGTGGAGGATGAAGGTACATGTGTGGCAATATTGTGTTGAAGTTCAGAAATTCAGGGACAGAGAACTCACCAACCAGCTTTGATTTAGGAAAGAAATGGAAGAGGATGGAGGTTAAAACCAGAGTGAAGATGGGTGTGGCATAGTTCTAAAAAAATACCGTTGGGAATTAAAGTGCAGAATGAACCGAGGCTGTCATCGCAAGCTAAGAACAACAAGGATGTTTTGTTTTTTTTAGCTGTATTGGTAGGAAGGGAAGAAGTAAGAAGAAAGAGGATATTTGTTTGGAATGAATGGGATAATGATAACTGACTGCAGAGAGAAACCAGAGGTGCTCCATTCTTATCCGTCTTCTGTTTTCTTTCCTCAGGAGAATGACTTTTTATATTGGAAATGAAAGGACAAAAATGACCAACACAGAGTTGATACCCAAAATAAGAATAAGAACACCTAGTTACTTTTGATGTATTCAAGTCACTTGATCCAGTGAACTTCTGCCACTTTCAGAGATACTTGAAAGATTGTGGGAAATAGTAGATATACCACAAATTTGAAGAAGAGCAAATGCCCTGATTTTTTTAAGGGAAGACTACAGAGTTCGCGATAGACCAATGTGTTGACTTTGATATCTGGGGAAATTCTAGAGCAGATCATTCAAGAGATGGTTGGAAAACATTGAGAAAGGAAAAGATTGATTACATATAGCCAGCAAGACATTATCAAGAGCAAGTGATGTCAGATTTCTTTCATTCCTTTTTTAAAAAATTTGTTACTAACCTAGTAGATGAAGAAAATTCTGTAAATACAGTTTACCACTAATATAGTGATATGTTTAGAACTACCAATAATGTTGACATGGTTTCATTTTATCACAGCAATGACTGTACAGTTGGAGTTTTATTTACACTAAGTTGATTTAGAACGTGTGACCTTGAAGAAGTAAAATTGGATTGAGTTGGTTTCTCATCTTTTGATAGTGTTCTGTCCACTGAATGCTGGATTTTGCACTATATACATGTGTTCCTTTACTCTCTTTTGTTGTGTTTTTACTTCTGTGATTTTTAATAATAGATATTATTCCACAGACTATGTAAACTTTGTTAAAAAAAAACATCAATAACTGTTAGAGATACCACAGCAGCTGATAAAATGAGGAAATCAAGAATTTCAAGGATTATTCAAGCCCACAGCAAAGCAGGATCAGTCTCACGGAAATACAAAAAAAAATGTGTGATAAAAAACAAAAAAATGCTACAAATAATCTGTTGGTGCAAAATAGCACTCACAAAATAAGCAAAAACCTTCACAAGGAGCTGGCAGCTGGAAGGGTTATTATGTTTCATTCAAAGTGTGGGTACACTTCTTGAAGCTGAAAGAACAGTAAGAAAATGAGTTTTTAAAAAACTCAGCAGCTTATCATTGTTATGATGAAAAAACAGTTGTCATGAACAGAACTGTACAAATTGTTTGATTGTTGTCAAGAGGACCGAAATGACATCATTATGCTAGGATCAAATTTCAGTGTGTCCGATTGTGGCTGATCAGACCGATAGGAGCTCAGAATGCTCTACCACAGGTCAGACACAAATAGTCCATAAGAACATTAGATGTGAGTACTCTAAATTTGCACATTCTGTGTTTCCTTTGAGCTGTTTCAATTCTGCTTTGCTCATGGAGCACAGCACCTTCTCTGATGTGGGCATGCCACGCTGAGCAGTCCTGTGCCAGTGTCTTCCATGTCACACAATCAATTCCAAAGTTCTTAAGAGAAACCTTGAGAGTGTTCTTGTATCGCTTCTTCTGATCACCATATGAGCGTTTGCACTGTGTGAGTTCTTCATAAAATATAAAAATAGTGCAATACAGAATGTTTGAAAATGATAATTCTTGATGATATAATTTACTTTTTCATTCAATACCCTGTCAAAACCCTGTCAGAAGTCTGTGTGTGCCTAAAAGATTTGAACATCTTCATCAGATTACACAACATCCATCCCAAAAAATGTTTTGTGGACTTTTAGCTTCCAGTGGTCCATTTCTTGTTATGGAAATGATGCGTATTGATATAGTGAGACTATTTCCAGAATTATTCAAAGTCCCATATGGAGGTAATATATCATGACATGACCTTGCAATGTACCAAATATCACTATAACTTAAAAAATTTATCCAAGAAATAGAGATAAACATGATTTGATGGCCACTGAATACTTATTTGTAGGCTATAAAATCATCTTTGGAAAGAATATACAAAAGAACCAATAGCCTATGTGACAGAAATGTGGTTTCATGATGAAAAATTAAATACATCAAAATCTTGGAAACACAATCTCAAATCATGTGAACAAATAATAGTTACAAAAGCCGAACACTTACATATTAAAAGATTTTTTAAGTATAAAAAGTCATAAAATTTATTGTATGTCAACAAATTTAATTACTTAATTTTTATCCCAAGTAATTCACAAACCACAATAGAAGGGGACAATTCCATTGTACACTACTATCAGGTCTCATCTCTAGTACCATGTTCAGTTCTGAGTGCTACACTTTGAGAACAGTGATAAGGTTCAGTTCAGAAGAGGTCAACCAAGATGGTGAAGCATCTTGATTCCATGTCACATGTAGGAACTGGACTAGTCTATTCTAAAGAAGACTCTGGGGGCATGATTTTATCTTTAAGTATTTGAAGGGCTGTTGTTTGGAGTAGAAATTTGACTTGACCTGCTATGCCCCAAAGGGCAAAAACAAGAACTACAAGGTAGAAATTATAAAGAGCCAGAGTAGTCTTGACATCAGAAAAAACTTCTTAACAATTGGAACTATCTCAAAGTAGAATGAACTGCCTGTATATGTGGTTGGTTCTTGGGGGTGTTCATTGAGTAGTTGGCTTAATGAGTCTAAGGACACATTTTCCTTTGACATACAAGAGAGGAACTTAGAGGTCATTTTGTCGGATATAGGAAATCTCTCTAGTATCCCTTTAGGTTTTGTTTGAATACCTTCAGTGACAGGGAACTGATAATTTCTTTCTTAAAAAATAACATTTATTCCCCCCCATGCCATCTTAAAACATTTATTTTTTTAAAGTTTTGAGTTTCAAAATTTATCTCTCCCTCTTTTCCTCCCTCCTCTCCACACTCCCTGAGATGACAAGCAATCTGATATGTATTATACATGTGCAATCATGTAAAACATCTCCATATTAGTCCTTTTGTACAAGAAAACTCAAAAATGAAATAAGAGGAAAAGAAGAAAAAAGAAAGGAAAAAAGGAAGAAAGAAAGAAAGAGAAAGAGAGGAAGGAAGGAAGGAAGGAAGGAAAAGAAAAATAGTATGCTTCAGTCTGTATTCAGACAATATCAGTTCTTTCTCTGGAGGCAGATAGCATGTTTCATCATGAGTCCTTTGGCATTGTCTTGGATCATTGTATTTTGCTGAGAATAGCTAAGTCATTCACAGTTCTTCATCACACAATATTGCTGTTACTGTAGACAATGTTTACCTGATTCTGCTTACTTTACTTTGTATCAGTTCATGTAAGTCTTGCCAAGTTTTTCTGAAATCATCCCGCTTGTCGTTTCTTACAGCACAATAATATTCCATCTCAATCATCCACAGCTTGTTCAGCCATTCTTCAGTTGATGGGTATCCCCTTTATTTCCCATTCTTAGCTACCACAAGAAGAGCTGCTATAAATATTTCTGTACAAATAGATCTTTCCACTCCCTACTTTTTAAAATCCCTTCGGGATACAGACCTAGCAGTAGTATTGCTAGATCAAAGAGTATGCACAGTTTTATAGTCCTTTGGGCAAAGAAACTGAAAAATCTCTTAAAACGGACCATTTAATTTCTTTAATAGCTCCTAACATTAGAAATTTCTGTTTCATATTGAGCTGAAATCTACTTGTCCATAGTTTCTACCTACTAACTCTAGTACTGTCCTAAGTGACTATACAAAACAAACGTGTATTCTTTTTCTACACCACAGTCCTTCAAATATTTTGAGCTAGTTATATTGCCTCCTCCCAGTTCCCTTCCTCCTCAAGACTCCCTCATTAAGGTTAAATACACCCAGTTCTATCAACAATAAGCATTTATTAACCATATCCCACATGCCATGCACCATGCTAACAGTGGGACATTCCTTACCCTCAAGGAGTTTACAATCTGGGGAATTTGGTGGAAGAAGGATGTGGGGAGACAACATGTACATGTAGATACAACGTAAGCACAAGATTATTTTCAGGGAAGGGCATTAGAAGAGACAGGAAGGGGGATGGGGATCAAGAAAGGCTTTATGTAGAGGCTAATATTTGAGCTGAGTCTTGAAGGAAACTAAGAATTCTAAGATGTGGAGGTGAGGAGGAAATGAATTCCAGGGATAGAATCACCCTGGTCACCCTCCTTTGGGTATATTCTAGTCTATCAATACTCTTCTTAAAGATATTCTACTCAGAACTGAACAGTTATTTGCCTCTCATCTGATCAGTGGAGCTATTATCTCCCTTGTTCTAGAGGCTCTGCTTCTGTTAAGATGCTGTAAAATTTAGTTATTTCAGCTGTGTGTCACACGGCTGACCAATTTCAGCTTGTGTCCTGTTAAACCCTCTAGCTCTTTTTTCAAATCAGTTGTTTCATTGGAAACTACATCTGTGCCCTGTTCTCATGGAATTGATGTTTTGGGTGTATTTGCAGAATTTTACATTTATGTTGTTACTGTTGCTGTTTTGTGTCTTTTTTTTAAAAAAAAAAATATCATTAAGATTAGCAAGTCCAACATCTGGCTCCTATTTCCTGGTACCCTTGCCTCATGTCCCTGCTCCACGACTCCACCACACTGATTTGCATTTCATTTCTTTCTGATCTTGACGGTTAACTAATTGACACTAAGATGTCAATTGGCCTAGAGGTGTTAGGAATTTAATGGAGAATTTTTGGAGACAGTTCTTGCTCTCCCTCCCCACCTGAAAAAAAAACCCAGCAAGATTCAGAAGAATATTTCAATAATGGTAATAATTTTGGTCACTGTGACTATGTGGGAGAGATAATGTTGAACTGAGAGGCCTTTCCAAGGAATCTCCAGTCATACCATGTGGCCAGTAGCCCAAATGTAGGAAGGAATTCCTGCCTTATCTCTTTCTCCTGGCTTGTTCAGCAGATGATCTGAAGAGGACAGAGTAAAATGGATCTCTGGCTTCCTGAGAGATTATATAGTAAAGGAGAACACTCTAGGGAGGAAACCTGGGTTTGAATCTCACCTCTACCTCCAACTTTCTGCTGTGCATCTTGTGAATACAATTAAATGATCTTTAAGTTTCCTTCAAGGTCAATATGGCATAATTTCATGATGACTGTGATTAGGAAGTATGACTCAAGCTAATATGCCATTCACCATATAGCCTAGACACATATAGTGGTTTTTATCCTAAACTAGCCAACCCTTATTCAGCAGGCAAAAATCAACTGCCCTTTGAAATACCTACTTGATAGTTTTCTTGGAATGGATGTCTTGTATTTTGGGGCATACTAAGCTGAAAACTTCACAAATAGATCCCGAAAATTCAGATCATTGTCAATTGAATATTTCAGGCTGGATGAGATGAGGATCTAGAGACCCTTCTTGAGAATCTGGAACAATTAGGCTTTCCAGAAGGTATTGTTCACCTGTCTTTTGGGACCATTTCAAATCTTTCACTTCTTCTTTAAAAGAGCAAAGAGATTATCTTTTTCCCACTCCCTTTTTGAAAATGGCAATATTCCTCACCACAGTAAAACCTTGCTGTGTGGTTCCACACCTCATCCTGACCCCATGTACATTGAAATGGATAAAGCACCTCTCTCAGGTTAATATGAGAAGTCTTGTCTCAATATAGCTTCTGTGAGGGGAGTTCTACTGTAATATAATTTTGGGGTCACTTTTACAAATTACTATTAGTCTACAATAGAAATTATTGGAGGCAATATGGGTTATTAGACTGAGAGCCAGCTTTGGAGATGAAGGCCTGGGCTCAAGTCCTATCTCTGGCAGATACTTCCGTTTGATACTGATCTGGTCCATCCAAATACTGGCCATTCTTCAAGGCCAAGGTTATCTCACATTTTCTGAAGTTTAAGATGTAAGTTTTTCAAGAATGATTTGCTTGAAGTGAGATTTTTTTCCTAAAAAATAATTATTCATGGTTTCATAGTTATTTCTAGCACTCTTATTGTCTTCTTTATCATTTTCATTTTTATCATTTCTATCATTGTTGCTCTTGTCACCATCTACAACTTCTATATCACTTTTAATCTCATCACTTCACTTCAAACTCCAGGAACTTTCATAAATTGAATCCTGGATTTCATTATTTTTTTTTGTTGTTGTTGAAAGCAATCAAGGTTAAGAGACTTGCTCAGGGTCACACGGCTATTAAGAGTCTGAGGTCAGATTTGAAGTCAGGTCTTCCTGACTAGTCCTCTGTCTCCTGGACCACCTAGCTGCCCTTGGATTTGACATTTCTCAAACCCTATAGTTTGGTTCCATAGCATCTCAAGCATCAGAAGTTCTAATTGAGGTGACTTCATTTTCCCTTCAGGGGTTGGAGTATGATCCTCAATTCATATTAGCACCAGGACAGTGATTTTTTATGCTTTTGGATAGTCTCTCTTTCACAATTACCCTTCTCCTCTCCACCTTATCTGCCCTTTCACAATTCAACCATAAGGTTTGAGGAAAGCCATCAATCAGTCAAAAATCACATTGCAGTTCTCCAAACTATAGAGCACTATACAGGTTAATGACCGAAAACAGCAACTACTGGAGAAACTTCTCCAGCTGTTCTCTCCTACTACCCCCCTTCACCCCCAACTCTTTGAAAGAGAAAGGTGGTCATTTTGTAGCTATTTTCTTTACCCACTGGATGGCACTAGTGTACGAATTTAAGATTATCTTGCTTTTATGAGCAAAACTACTTGAAAAAAGCCTATCTTCCTTTTGGTTGAATAGGTACCTCTTCTGAATCTTCCATAAAATCTCACTCAGTATGAGTGCATAATTATTACTCCATCTCTACTTGTTGGGTCCTTCAGTAGTTTTGTTATGAAACACGAATAACCCATTTTGCCTCTCTGACTTACTTTCCATACCTATACAATGGCAATACTACTATCCAAGTGGCCTACAGCTCTCTAGCTGACAGGGGGCTATGATGTTAACCTCATGACCCTTAAAGCTATTCTGAGCATGTTTGACTAGCAGGCTGAAGGCATTAACCACAGCAAAGAGATCTGAAATAGAATATGAAGGTGGTGACAAGATCCACTCTAAAGCCCCAATTCAGAAGTGCAATAAATACCTTTCTTACTAATTGTAAAATTCACACTTTTCTAGACATTTTCTCTTCTTTATATTTGAATAATCCTATAGTTTTGTTTTATTACTTCTTGGGCTGTCCTTTAACCTTTCCACCCTGTAGCTGTCATTCAGAGGAAAGCTGTCAGTTCCATCATTTAGGTCCTCTCCATTACATACTCCCAATATCACTATGCTTAAATTCCTATGTCCTAACTACCTGAAATTGTCTCAACATGAAGGCTTGAAACTGTCATCCACCTGAAGGTGCTAAGAAAGAGAGGAAGAACAAGCATTCATTGACATCTACTATGGGCCAAGCACTGTACTAAGAGCTTTACAAATATCTCATTTGAGGTACCTTTATTCTATCTTTCTGAGTTAGAAGAAAGAGAGCGGAAAAGGATCTCATTCAGTGAGCCATCCTCCTAGAGAACACCACCATTAATTTTGCAATGTGGTTTCTTAAAAGAGTAAGTCTCTTCCTCAGAACCATCTTGGTTTTAACAAATGGGCAGTTTTCAATTTCCTAATTACTAGAACTTGATGACAATAGAAGAAACTGTCTCAAAACGCTGTGAATTACACCAATCAGTAAAGATTTATTAAGTACCCATTATGTGCCAGGCACTGGGGATACAAGGACAAAAAAAATGAAACAGTCCTTACCCTCAAGAAGTTTACATTCCATGGGGAGAGACAACAAGGATGTTCCAGTGGAGGTTGGAAAGGTTGTAAATGGGGTCCATTCATTAGGTAGGGGGTTGGACTAAATGATCTTTGATCTATTTTCCAACTCTGAGATGCAATGCATAAGAGGGACAGACTGAAAACTCATTCCCTCTTTCTTCAGTGTTTAAAGTGCCTTATTGAAGTTTACTGAAGCTTCAATACAATTTGCATGGCCAGGCACTAATTACTAGAGGTCTGATGGGAGTTGAAAGGACAAAGGAAAAGGGGAGTGAATGTTTATCCCCAGCTTCAGAGTGACTCAGTGGGAGGTGATGACTGTGTATGGTGAGCATGTTGAAAGGCTCACTCGTCCTAGCTCAGCTAGCATTGAGGGCTGGAGACCTTCCATTGAAATGGGGTGAGGAAACTGCCTGAGTGACTCCATTTGTATAGCATCTGAGTAGAGATTATGGGTCTGCTTAATAATGGAGCTGAAGATGTGTACACTTCCCTTTTCCATTAGCACAGGAATCTGTGGGAGATTGTACCCATTCCTGTGTGGGAGGGCTGAGCAGAATTTGATTCATTGAATTTCCTCTATTATTAGCTTTACTGTGCTGTCCCATCTAAATACTTGTTATTAGATTTATGGTTCCTACCTGACCTGTTACTAGAGCATGTACTGGATGGGAAGCTCAAGGTCAATATTGCCTCTACGTTGAACCTGACTACAGCGTTGAGTGGGATATCTTTTACATTGGATTCTGTGTTTTCAAGAGTTGCACAGATGACTCACTCTGATGATGGGAAATGGGGCCAACCAGATGTGCCCACATTATGTTTCTCACATTGTTATAATCTTGGCAACCCCCAAACGCTTCATTGGCCCCTGTTCATTTGCTTCCTACTGGTGTCTAGATGACTGACAAAAAAGAAATATTTCAACCGAGTTCTTTTATTTTGTGACCCCAAGTATATAGAGCCTATCATTCCCCATTTACATGCATGAGCAAGGGTAGAAATCTCTGTTAACTTCTGAGATGATCTCATGGAGATGTGGTAAAGTCCAGGAATTTTAGACATAGAACCACAAAGCTTGGGTTTATCCCCTGGCCCTGTTGCTTTGGAAGCTTGGGTAAAATTTCTATGGGACTGTAGAGATGAGAGCATTATAAGATAAAATGGTTGGACTGAGGCCTCCCCCAGAGCTGTCTTCTAAGATCTCACATTCCTTATTACACAATACAGTGAAATGATGTGTCCTCCCTATTCTTCATTCCCCTGTTATTCACCTGTGCTATAATAAGGCCTAGGCTTTCGTCTATGTGGGGGTTTTTGTCTGTAAACGTAAAAGATTTATTAAGAAATACTTTAAGAACAGAGGATAATGTGGCTTAAAATGAACAGAATCTCCAAGGACCTGCTCCCCATTCACTCTGCAATCCAGCTACAGTGACCTTCTAGCTGTTTTTCTCACATAACACTTCATTTTCCAGCTTTGTGCTTTTTCACTGTCTCCCATGCCTGGAATACTCTCCTTCCTCACCCCCTGACTCCTCCTGGCTCCTTAGCTTCCTTCAAGACTCCCTTAAGATTACCTCTCATTTATATTGTATACATCCACCAGTCACAAGGTAATTTGGTCATTGTCTTCTACATTAGAATGTGAGGTCCCTGAGGAGAAGGATCATATTTTTGCCTTCAATGTGCCAGGACCTCCAGTCCTGGGCATTGAATAGTCTGTACCAGACCCATAGTAAGTGTATAATAAATGTTTGTTGAATGACTGACTGGAAAGGGAGTGAGGCTATTCCAGTTCTACCATCTTGCTATTTGACTTTAGGGAAGTCACTTTCTCATTCTAGATCTCAGTTTCCTTATCCATAAAATGAGAAGAGGATGGGGAGTCAGACTAGATCTCCTCTAAGATTAACTTAGCCTTCTTATGCTTCTATGTGCCTATGATTGAGAAGCTATCTTAGAACTGATTTTTGCCGGGAAAGTCAGAGAATTCCCAAATCAGCAGTCAATTAAACAAGACATTTAGACAACTAGAAATTTGTGTTCAACATATTCTACTGGTTAGCTACGAATATTTACATAACATTCAATGAAGCTATGGTCTCATGTTAGATCCTTGAGAAGAGCTAGATTCTCACTATTCTGTGACCACTAACTGAGCCCCTAATCTTTACTCACTGAATGATGGAGACCAAGGAAAAGCATGTGGATAGGTCAATACAAACCCATCTCCACTTGTGGAAACACAGTTCACAGTGTGACCCCTATCAATGAGGGGCTCAAGAGAATCATGTCACATTATTAAGTCAAGGATAGTATATTAACCTACCTCTAGCCCTTGAGTGTAGGAAATTTCTTGGACCAAACCCAAGGAATGGAATAGCCGCTCACCAGGTCTCTCTTTCTCTCTAGAAAACATACATACACAGCCCTGGCTCCTTTCTGTGCCATTCTGGGCAGAGTGGGGTGTGAGAGTGGTCAGACCAGTATGGTGTTTGCATAGTTAAGACTCTAAATACTTTTATAGCCTGGAAGTATACGGAAGGAGTTTTTGTGGGGACATGGTAAGTGAAGCATCCACTTTACTCTGTGGGAGCTTGAGATAATAGATTTAGTGCCAGGAATAACCTTACAGTCCTCCAGTTCAAACTCTTGTTTAACAGATACAGAGGTTGTGGCCCAGAGGAGTTGAAATGACTTTCCCCTGCTCTCACATGTAGTAAATGATGGATCCATGATTGGAACCTCTGGACATGCTCCAACTCCATTCCTATTCCTCACACTCAACAGGAAAATAGAAGAAGGAAATGGCAGAATAGCTTGAACTAGAGCTCTTTCTCCTTTTAGCTGAGAAATACTCTCAACATAGCATCGATCAGTAATTAACGAATATTCATTGTGTTTCCGTTATGTGCAAGGCACTATGGACTCAAAAACAAAAGTTATAGTCCTTGGCTCCAAAGAGCTTTTGGTCTAAGGGAACATATACATATACCTGCTATAAATTATATATTGAATAAAGTATATCAAATAGTAAGATTGGTTTTGAACACATATAATAGGATTGACTTGTTCCAATAACTGTTGTCCCCTTCAAAGTAATCACTTGGGAGGCTATGCACTTATTGCAACAATTGCTCAAAATATTTCTGGAAGTACTTTATGTGATTTAGTGTCACACAGTTTAGAACCATGGAAAGAAGGAAGGAAAAAGTAGAAAGGAAGTTAGGAGGGAAAAGGAAGGAAAGAAGAAAGGAAGGAAGAAAAGAAGGAAATCAGCATTTATTAAGTGCCTACCACCTGCTAAGTGCCTCACAAATATTATCTCATCTGATTGTCAGCCCTGGGAAGTAGGTGCTACTTATTCTCATTTTACAGTTGAGGGAACTGAGGCATACAGAGGTTAAGTGACTTCCCCAGGGTTATTAAGGGTTATAAAACTAGTAAGTGTGAGATACTGGATTTGAATTTAGGTCTTCCTGATGCCTGGCCTGGAGCTCTATCCACTGTCATCTAGCAGCCTCCATCAGATCACATTGTAGTCAAAATAGCTAACTGTTTACCCCCATTACCATTCTCCAGCTTAATCACCCACCCTATTCGTGAGACTTGCCAATGAATGATTTTTGGCTGTTTACAAGAATCAAATCAGCTCTTTAAGGACAAAGACTTGGCACCACTGAGGATATTTAAAAGAATGTGCTGCAGGCTCTGGCTCTTAGTATCAGTGAGAGGCGTTTGTTTTAGAGAAATGAAGTTAAGGGAAATGAGTGAAGGAACATCCCTAATCTAATTTATAACTCCTTGGCTTTGTAATAAGAGGAAGGATTAGTTGCTTAGGTCACAGTGCTTATGAGGCCAAGAGCACACGGCTGACTCTTCTGGGGAGGGGTTAACGTTGCTTACTCCTGTGGTCACTGACTGCATCCCTAACTCCCGCCAGCCATCTCTCATCCCCTGAATCACGTGGAACACTAGGACAGTAAGTGTGAATAACTTGCTTCAGCCCATGCTCATTACTTTACAAGCAACTCAGAGCATGTGTCCTACTGATAGTGGGCTGTGTACAAAAGATATTATCTACCATTTGTAGTGCAGGCTCTGGGCTCACCCAACTCTCCTTCACTGGGCAGACAGGTTTCCAGGGCTCAGCTAACCACACCTTCCCTCAGAGTGCTAGGGTATCTCTAAGACATTAAGGAGTTTTCTAGTAGTAGTTTTCATTGCCCTCCATCTGGTGTATTAATTTAACATTTTCCCCACATCAGTTAACCTGTTGCTATCTCCCCAAGATAATGTATCTAGTTAACATCAACTAGTTTTTACAAAAAGGTATTTCCTGAGAAGATATTACAATAATATAAAAACATCTCACACACACACACACACACACACACACACACACACACACACACACTTGGAAAAGTAGGCTCAGACACTAAGAAGTTGTGCTGCAGGTGATGGTTCACCAAGTTCTCAGTATGTCATAGAAGGTGGACAAATTTCTCCTTTGTTTTCCTAACTCAGGGTCTCATCTGCCAGGTATATTCATTGCTGGGCTGGGTCAAGAAGATGGATCCCCAAGGCTGGCTCCTCACCAGATTTGGTTACTCCTTCTACTAGCTCCAGTTGCTAAGGAAGTCCTTGATGACTACTCTGACCTTTTGAAACTCAGTGTTGTCACTTTGTCTTATCGCTGACACTTACCTAGCTGAGATCAGGAAAGAAACACACAGAAAAAAGAAAGTGTCATGGTCCAAGGTGATGTGATGGCTGGTGAATATATATGGTTCATACATACATACATATATATATATATATACATATATATGTATATGACTTCAAAGTAAAACATCAGAAAATAGAGCACACCTGTGTGTGCTCTCAGTTGGAGGAGGAAAGGACCTCTCCATTATATACTTCCATAAGCAGGGTCACCAAGCCTACATATGGATTAGCAGCAAATTTTATCATGTTGTACATATTCTAAAGATGGGGCTTTCATGAATAGTCTCCCCATTGCACATTCAAGGACTTAAGATTCTCTTACAAGATGAAAAACTAATTGTCTCAACCTTTCTAAGACAGGAAAGTACCAGAAACAAGATACCTGACTTTTGGTTCTAGCTTTGCCACTATTTCCCCATAATTCCTTGGTAAAGTCATTAGATTCCTTCATGTCTCAATACCACCAGAAAAATAGGGCTCTACACTTCAACCAGAAATATATAAGAAGTGATTTTGAGATTTGGGAATTTCAGTGGTATAAGGTCTCCCAGTGAAGAAATACCCTCTTTTAGTGCAGATTGTTCCCTGTTTTCTAATTTATATTCTGAGAAAGTTGCAGGGACATTGTGAAGTTCAGGAGTTTGCAAACATCTAATAGGATCACGCGACTAATGAGTGTCAGAGGCAGGACCTGAACCCAGATCTTAATTCTGAAGTAAAATGTTAGTCCATTATACTACAGTTGTCTCTCATGATTAGTGATAACTAACAGCGGCAATATCTGTGTCATGTAGGAAAAATGCTCTCCGAATTAGAGGTTCATGTATAGCATCTCTTTTGATACCTGAGTAGAGCAGACAGTTGAAGGACTATGGATAGTTTGGTGTAATATATGCCCACCACGGGCAAACAAAGCTCAAACTCCTTGACTTACTGACAATGGGCCCCTAGTGTTTCCTGAGAACATAAAAGATGGATGAGTGGTAATGTGACAAAGTTAGAATAGAATGGTCTATGGAAAGAGGGCTGTACTGGAGTCAGAAGACTGGGTTCGAATTCTAGCTGTGAAACTACACCTATATGGGTATTTCAGTCCTTCTTTTTGAATATCAGTTTTCTCATCTGTAAAATGGGATAATAACAGCTATTCTCCCTATCTATCTCATGGGGTTGTGAAGAAAGTACTTTATAAACCTTAAAGTACTACGGAAATGTGAAAGATGCAGAAACCTTAACAGGTTTCCTAAACAGTTGAGAAGCTCAGCCTGGTACTGCCAGTGGGAAAAGAGATATGGCTAAAAGTGGCAGCCATGGCTCCTTCCCCATGGCCATTGTGCATGCTCCCTCCCTCCCTCCTTCCTGAACCATAGACATTATTGTCAGAAACATCTCTTTGCAATCTCCTTCTTGTTGGGTAGTCTCAAGGCTTTGGTGAAATTAAAAGTGTTTTTCTCCTAAACATAGTTGGCTTATTATGGCCTTGAAAATAGATCTACAAAATTTACCAGCCAGCTCACTGTTTACTTAACCCACAATCGGTTTGCTTTTAAAAGTAGAAAAAATGGCCAAGTAATGCTATATGATATGATTTGAAGATCGATAAACCGGATGGATAGATAAGGGATTTATTAAGTTCTTATTGTGTGCCAATCTCTGTATGAAGATAGTATTAGGTTACTCTATCCAACAGGATATAAAACCTGACTGACTCCCTGTCAGGATTAGGGCACACTTGACAGTGAGATGTTATCTCCATACTGAGATTAAATGAGAGAGACAAAATTGCGGATGCTAGAGAATGACAAGTAAAGAGAAGGGCTGGTTATCATACTACCTCCTAGAAGAGAAAGAAGTGCTTTTAAAAACAGTGGACTTCTGGAAGATAAAGGCCAACACAGGAATTGGTGTATCTAGAAACTGTGGTAAGTGTAGCAAATTAGCCCTGAATTTACCATTGTATGGAGGGGCAGCATAGTGTAGATGGTGTAGCCATTCTCAAGCTCAAACCAAGCAGATTTGGGTTCAAGTCACACCTCTGATGAGAATTTGTTCATGACCCTGAGGAAATCACTGAATTTCTCGGTGTCTTAGGCAGCTCTCTAAGACTATAAATTGCAGAAAATATGCTGACTGGATTTGTTAGAGGGATTTTCCTCATCTGGGAATTCCCTATAACAATAAAATTGCAGGTCCAGACCCTATCTCTGTCCTATCTATGATCTTCTGACCATTTCCGCTTATGTTGAACTATACTAGATACAGCGATCATGGGAACTTGGAGGAGCATAGGATTCTCTAGGGCTACTAGATGATTCAGTAGATAAAGTGCTGGCCTGAAGACTCATCTTTCTGAGTTCAAATTCAGTCTTAGTCACTTACTAGCTATGTGACCCTGGGCAAGTCACTTAACCCTGTTTGCCTCAGTTTCCTCATTAGTAAAATGAGCTGGAGAAGGAAATGGCAAACCACTCCTGTATCTTTACCAAGAAAATCTCAAATAGGGTCAGAAAGAGTTGAACACAAGTGAACAAGCACAACAGGGTATTCAAAAAGGACAGTAGTTGGGGGAGGTGAAGAAGACTGTGAATAGAATATTAGGAGAGGAAAGTGACCTGAAGTTTCATCAATGACAGCAACGAGGATCTTGACAGGATGAGTAAACTTTAAAGGAGGAAAAATGATTACTGAGTAAGAGTAGAAAAGGAAGGATCTGAAATTGACTACAGTGATCAAAGAGTTTACCAACAACTCTTTCTCCCAGCGGAGTGTTTCAGCAGGTGTAAGGGACAGAGAAGCCAGACTTTGAAAAGGTGCTGACAGATAACGGGTGTCTTTAGAAGAAAGCTGGGTTCGGATGGGCACCAAAAGATAGAAGAAATGTGAGAATAAATCTAGAATGAAGAAGAATTTAACAATAGAGGGTCCCAGAGGACACAATGAAGAGAGGTAGGAGGAGGAAAGGGACTGGGGTGGGGGGAGAGGGAAGAGGTGGAGGCACTGCCATGCACACTTCCTTCACTTTTAACCTCCTGTACTGATCCTGGGCAGTCCAAATGGCAAGGGTGCTCAGGTAGATGGCAAGTTAATGAACAGTCTACCTCAACAGGAAGGCTGACATTGAAAGAGGAGCATGACAGCTTTGGAACCCTAGGAGGGTGATAGCCCAGGGCCAAGGGAGGAAGTGGATAGGTCAGAGCTGGTCAGCACTATGCTGATATGTGTGTGTGTGTGTGTGTGTGTGTGTGTGTGTGTGTGTGTGCGCGCGTGTGTGATCGGCACGCTGTCCCATGCTGAATTTGTCTCAGGGTCTAGTTATAAAATCAAGAAAGTGATAAAGAAAGACAGGTTCCCAACTGGGTGTAAAGACCAATTTCCAGAATCTTAGAACTTGTCTTTAGAATGTGACAGTAGTACTTCCAGGGTAAAGAAAAGGCAGTCCTGTTCACAGGTTGAGGAATAAACTTAAGGAAATGGTTATTCTAAGAGGTAGTTGATATAGAAATTAGTTTCAAGAAGACAAGTAAATATCTGGATGAAATTGTGAGTCCATGTTATATCACGGAAAGCTCATTGAACTTGGTGTTAGGAGACTTGGGTTCTCCCAACTCAAGGCTTATGTACATCCTGCCTATGGGACCCTGGGAAAGTCCTCTAACTTCTCTGTTCATCAGGTTCCTCACTTGTAAAATGAGGGGATTAGAAGAAATGATCTCTGAGGTCCCTTTCCATTCTAACTCTATGATTCTAAGATCCAATGAGATGATGCATGTAAATTGTAAATGTAAAGATTTTTACTCGTTGATGGAGGGGAGGGGTTAAATAAGTGATTTCACCAATATAGGGAACTCCAAGTAAGACACTTCTCTCCACCACTGCAGATCAGCAATTGTCTTTCCACTTAGTTTGAGAAGCTTACTCATGAACTCTGAAAGGTTAAATTTCTTGCCCAAGGTCACAGAACCAATGTGTCTGGGGAACAACTTGAATGCAGATCTTCCTGTTTCTCTCGGCATCATGTCAACCTATTCTGTGTGCCAACCTTACAGTGTTAACTACAGAAATAACAAATATTGCTTGTAATGCTTACTTCACATGATTGTTGTGTGAAAAAAGCCCTTGGCAAACCTTAAAGAGCTACAGAAATTGGAATTATTATTATGGGTTATTTCAGTAAGATTAGAGAGGAGTAGGCCATATCCTTTGCCTCTCAGGCTAATGTCAGGGAGGACAACTGTGGCCTCCCATGTACTGAGCCCCTGATAAAGAGGAAATTCTATTCAAGAGGGACCGTGGGACTGACCAAAAGGTTGATGTTTGGGAAGCTAAACTGATGATGTCCTAGAGATAAAAAAAAACACTTGGGTCTTCTCTGTGCCAATCTCATTTCACAGGTTGTCTTTGTACTCAAGATTAATAAGCAGCCTCAAAGTGTTGTTTTCCTTACACCAACACAACAGGTCAGTGTAATTTAAAAAAGGAAGTCCAATAAGAAAAGAGGAGGTAGTATGTTAACTATGAGCTGTGATGCTCATCTGGATTTTTTAATTATATGGATACTGAATGGCAGCTAGGTAGTGTAGTGGATAGAGCACGGGACCTAGAGTTATAAAGACTCATCTTTCTGAGTTCAAATCTGGCCTCAGATATTTAACAATTATGTGACCCTGGGCAAATCACTTAACCATGTTTACCTCAGTTTCTTCATTTGTAAAATGAGCTAAAGAAGGAAATTGCAAACCATGCCAGAATCCTTGCCAAGAAAACCCCAAAAACGGATCACAAAGAGCTGGACATGACTGAAAATAACTAAACAAGACAACCTCAGAGAGGTTTAACCCCCTGAATCATTAAGGAACAACATCTTGTAAGTGGAGAAGGGAAAGGAGAAGCCCTGATTCAAATCCATGGAATCAGAATATTGGAGTTGGAAAGAATCCCTACTAGTACAACCAGGTACCTGAAGAGGAACATCTCTGACTCTATGGACTCTTGGACTCTTTGGAGACCTCCAGTGATGTGGAACTCACTAAAATTTCCCAGATGCCCATTCCAATTTTGGATAGCTCAGATGGTTAGGAAGTTTTTCTTCAATCTCCCTTTGCAACGTCTATTCATTATTTGAATTCTGTCCACCTTTCAAATATTGACAGTTGCTTAAGAACAATGAATCAATTCCTCAGCAAACCTACTAAGATCCTATTGCATGCTATTGCATGCTAGGCAGAGAGACAGAAGTGCAAAGAATGAAACAAAGCTTTGTGAAAATAGACTACATCATAAGCTTAGAGGGGTGGAGGGTGAGATTGAGTGTCTGTGCATGGAAGAATCAGGGGAGAGAGGACACTGAAGAGGGGGTGGGTGTAGGAGTCCAGAGACTGGAATACTAAAGGTATCCTCTTCATCATGCTAGCAAGGGAAACATGATGCCGATTCTCTGAGTATAGGGTAGTAGCTGAGTAGGCCCAAGAAAAACCAACTGTCCCTGTCCCATATGGAGCACATGTGGAGGGTGGGGTTTCTTTCCTTCCCAGAGTTGCCTTTCATTGCCTTTTGGGATGCCGTCCTTATACTTACAAACAGTAGGGCACGCTAGTGTATGAGGAATTTACCCTGAGGCTTGTGCTTTGGAGGGAATAAGAAAGATCTGAGAAAGGAGGACAGAATAAATGAATCAGAATCAGAGAGTAATAAACTTTGAGTTGGAAGGAACCCCCTCCCCATAGAGAGCAGCTTTCACCTAACCACAAATTTCTGCATAACATCCCTGCTTCTGCCTGAAGTTCTTCAGTGGCCAGAGCTCCCCATAATCTGCAGGATAACCATGGCACTTGGGGGTGGCTCAACTTGTTAATTTTTTCCTTACATTAAGCAGCACAGTCCTATTATTTCTGCTTCTGCTGCCTGGGGCTGTGCAGAACAAAGTCTAACCTTTCACAAGAGAGCTTATCAAATACTTATAAATAACTACTATATCCATTTTAACCTTCCCTTCTCTATCTCTCTATCATAAGCATCCCCCACTTCTTCATTTGATCCTTATATGGTACAGACCCACCACATGGTTCTGTGGTCTACCTAATCAACCACCTCTAGACAAGCTCAATTTTGTAAACATGCACCCAAAACTTCCCAGAATAAACACCCTGTCCCAAAAGTCATCTGACAAGGGCAAAGTAGAAGAGGACTGACATTTCCCTTGTTCTATATACTTTACTTTTCTTTCATGAAGACTGAAATTGAGTGAGCTTTTCTGTTTGTCATGGCTCATTGTTGACCCACATTAAATATTACAGAAGTATGCCTTCCTCATCTTGTCTTTATGTAGGTAATTTTTTTTTTACATAAGTCAAGCACCTTAACCTTGTTCCTATTAAATTTCTTCTGTTAAGTCTTTTGGGATTCTGCCATCCAGTAAGTTAACTATATCTCTCAGCTTTGAAAACTATGTTATGACTCGATAAGTATGCCATCTTTGTTTTCATCTAAGTCTTTGATTCAAAGCAATGAGTATTTCTTACATTTCTTCGATATACAAGGCACATGATATGCATTAAGGATAGGGGACAAAAATGGGGAATGCACTTGCTAAGGTGCAGTGAAATGGCTGAATTGAATGAAGTGACGTTTCAGGGGAAATAAACTTAAAGTTCTAGTGGGATCTGACTCAGTGAGCTGACATTCTACTGGATAAAAATGTTAGTACAAATGTTGACTAGAAGGCATCAGAATAGAAGGAAGTGACCAATCATTTGATTTTATTTTAAAAAAGACATTTTAAATTTATTATTAAAAAGACACATTTATTCCTTAAACATTTCCAGAACAATTTGTCTGGTTCTCATTTATTGTACCTGGTATTAGTCCATTTATCTCATACTGTTTGGTCCCAGACCCCAGGAGATTGTAATGCCCAGTAAGGAAGCCTCTTTTGCCAACGCGTACCTGAAGCTTAGAGTCTTATGGAGTACTTACTGAGAGAAAAATTAAGTGACTTTTCCAATCACAAACTAGTTGAGGTCAGAGGTGGGACTTGGACCTAGGTCTTCCTGATTCTGAGGCTATCTCTTTTCATCCACTATGCCATACTGCCTGTCAACATGCTTCTTACCCTCCAATATTTCTCTGCAAAGAATCTAGTGGGTATGATTTTCCAGGCTTAAGCATCAGTTCATATTAAGAGTCAGAAGGCTTTGTACCACCATGCCCTTATCCAAGCTAAGTGGACTACTTGAGAACTGACTAATCTATCTGAGATGTGGACATTTGCAAGACAACTCATTGTACTTCACAGTTTGTCTATAGGGAAATCAGGAGTAGAGAACCTTACTTTTCCCCTTTGACTTCTAAAGGAGGTCACTGCCACTAGGAATGGAAATTCACCATAGTTGTAATGGTTATTGGAACTCTGCTCTTGAACAGTGTACATGTTCAAGGGCCAGAATACTCTGCACCACCACCCCTTTCTCTAAATGCCCCTCTACCCTATATTTCTCCCTAGATTTCTACAGAAATTGCAGTATGGGATATGCTGGTCAGGATAAGCCATGAAGCAGGATCTTTGCATCTCATGAGGCACTCCTACTGAACCTGAAGTCTCTCTGAAGGCAGGGTTGTATTCTTTGTGCTCCATTAAACACTTGTCCTCTTTGATTTAAGCCACTGTTCTTTCCAGGAAAATTTAATTTTCAAATAAAAAACATGTTTTTCTAACTAAAACGAACCTTGTGATGTGCCAATAAATATTTGGTTTTGAAAGTAATTCTTCATCAGCTTCAAAGATCAACAGGGGAATAAAATTTGTTTTTAGGACAAAGGACAAAACATGATACCCAGATGCCCAGAGTGTGTGCCTGGCCCTCATTCTGTGTTCCTTTTCACCCCAAAACTTGGCAAGCAGAACTGAAAGATTGACATAATTTTCACATATTTTCCAATCTGAAGGGCAAGGTAGGGCAGGGTGGTGGGAGCGCTTCCATGTAAATTGGGAGAGACTAAAGAAAATATCATGGCAGTCTACATCTCCACACACAAACCAGTTTGCAAAACAAAACCACATTGGGATTCAATCCAACAACTGGCTACTTTGAAAACAATGGGGTTAATAACCAGTTGGGCAGAATTGAGCTGTTGTTGTTTTGAGCTATTTTTTCCCCTAAATTAATTTGTGCCCAAAGACATGATTTAGTCCAGGACAAGGCAGGATTTCAAAATAGCTCCCATTGTGTCTTAATGTCTACAATCAGCTTTGAGCCTTCACTGTAACACACTCCTTGACCTATCATAATATACATCTCCAAGGGTCATGGAGAGAATAGATTTCTGGTATTAAAATGACTGCATTTATAAAACACAATATTTGAAAATATCTTTACTTTTCCCTTGTAACATGTTTTTCCATAAGAAAATCCCCACCATGCCTAAATCTACTAAGACACAGTAGGCTACTCTTTAGACAGAACAATTCATTTCCTGCACTGTGACTTGAAATGGGTATAACTTCTTATCCTGTAAACCCCATTTTCTAGAAAGGGCAAGTATCTAATTTATAGTCTTATTATAATAATCCTTTACATGTGTACAGCACTTTTAAAAACATATAATTTTATTTATTTATTTTTGTTACATTTTAAGTTTTGAACTGTCTCCCTCCCTCCCCACTCCAAACTAGAGAAGGCTACCATTCAGTGTGTGTGTGTGTGTGTGTGTGTGTGTGTGTGTGTGTGTGTGTGTGTGTGTGTAAAACCATTCTTTACATACTTCTATTTATCAGTTCTTTCTCTGGAAGTAGATAGCATTTTCTTACATAGGTCCTTTGTAGTGGTACTTGATTTGAGTATTTATAGTACTCAGAGTAATTTAGTTATTCTTCTAACAATATTGCTGTTACCATATATCATATTATCTTGGTTTTGTTCATGTCACTCTTCATTATTTCATACAAATTTTTTAATGTTTTTCTAAAATCAACCTATTCTTCACTTCTTAGAGCACAGTATGATTCCATCACGACCATGTACCACAACTTCTTTCGCCATTCTCCAATTGATGAGCATCCTGGTGCAGCACTTTCAAAGTGCTTTCCTATGCATTATCTCACAATAATTGGTGAGAGAGGTTTGTTATGGATTACTGTTCTTTTAAAGATAAAAAGATTGAGGAATAGAGAGATTAAGTTTGAGATATCCAAAGGACAGTTGGAGATGTGCAGCTGTCACTCAGCAAAAAGTAGAGATATATGTTGAAATTATCTGCATAGAGATTACAATTGAAATCTCAGGGAATTATATAATCACCAAGTGAACAGTCCACAACTAAGCGCCAGTCACTCTGCTAAGTGCTGGAGATATAAAGAAAGACAAAAAAGTTCTTGTTCTAAAGGGCTCCTAGTCTAATGGAGAGACAATGTAAACAACTATGTACAAACAAGATATATAGAGAGATAAATGGTGTGTGTGTATGTGTGTCTGTGTGATAAATTGAAAATAATCAACAAAGGGAAGGTACTAACATTAATGGAGATTGGGAAATGCTTCTTGCAAAAGTAGAAATGACTAGATGTATAGGAGGAGAACCAGAAGGAGGTGTCACAAAAATCCAGAGAGGAGAGAATGATCTCCAAAAAGGTAATTAACAGTGTCAATCACTGCAGAGAGGGTAAGGGGTGAGGGTAAATCATGACTTAGAAAATACCACTAGATTTGTTAATTAAGAGATCATCAGCATCTTTGGATAAAGCAATTTCAGTTGAAAAGGTTGGAAGCCAAATTGCAAAGGAGTGAGGGAGGGAAGAAGTAGAGGTCCTGTGAGTAGATGACTTTCTGAAGGAGTTTAGCCAAGAAAGGGTGGAGAGACACAGGATTATAACTAGTGGAGATGGTCAGATCAAATGAGGTTTTTAAAAGTTTAATATGTATGTATATGTGTGTGTGTAAATATGTATCGTCTGTATGGGTATGTGTGTCCACATGCAGTACACAGGGAGGAATGAATAAATAATCTCTAGAACCTACTTGTCTCCAAGGGAGACTTTGATTCCTAGCAGGAGGGTAACAGGAAAATAGCTGCTCTTTTCAGAGAGAGGGGATTCCAAGACAGAATTATTTCTATCTATTTATTTGTCTGCCTAGACTAAATATTGTTGCTCTAAGGGAAATAATTTTTCAGTTCCAGCCACATTTCTGAGCACTGTTCCATAACAGGACAGGAGTTCCAAAAGCTATATATCTAATGGCCTATCTCACTTTTCACCAAATGCTAGTCCCACAAAATATACATATAAAAAATGGGAAACATACCTATTTATCCAAGATGATAGCAAGCAGAAATGCAAATGAAAATATACTAGACAATACATAGAATGCATGAGCTCTCCAGTGGGAGCAAAGTTTTTTAACTCAACCAAGGGAAAATCCCAGATCTTATCCAAGTGGAAATTTCCTTAAGTCTCTTGTTCAGTAAGCTAAGGATAGGAATGTGAGTTTGGTGTTGACTCCTCTCCATGTTGGTTTCTTCCCAGAGTTTTTTTCTTCTTTTAGGGACATCTCCCTGAAGATATATGGAACTATATGTCTTTTCCCTCTCAAAGCTGAAAACCAGAAGACCAGAATTTCTGTTCTTCCAAAACTCTCCAACTCCACCCCTCATTTAGACATGGAGCATTGAGTAATCAATCTTTGCCAATGAGGAGAGTCTTATGTAAATAGACTTGAGACCTTGGTTTACATAAGAATAAGGAATACAGGGGCATGCTACCAGAGACAGTGCCAGTAGATAGCATGAGATGAAAGCTTGTTCCAAGATTCTATTTATCCTCAAATAACAGTAAGTTTCAGATCATTGTGTCATAGACAAGAGAGTCCCTGTCCCATCACTCACCATAGAATACTGACCTGCTAGTGGCTGTAGTCCCTAGTGACTGACACAAGATCACCTTCAAAGGATCTCCAAGCCTCAAGAGTAAACATAAACAGGGGGTTCCCACAGTAAGACTCGGTTCTTCTAGGGACATAGGTAGCAGGACAACCCTGCCCTAGACTAATGACTAGTAGAATAGAAGAGCTGGATCACCCACAAATGCAAGAGAGAGAGTTTGCTCTGGTTCTGCCAAACTTCTTTTCTAATCATTCCAGAGCAACAATATGATTCTAAATAACTTCATTGAATTGAGATTCCTGGTTCACAGAAGTGGTCTCCAGCAGTGAGTGGGAGCCATCTACTGGTTCCAATAGTTACCTCTTTGAGGATTAGTGGGAAGGTATTTATTCACTTGGCTGTCCTGTCAGCAGACCAACTTGTGTGATGCTTAGTGATGTTAGGTGTGACCATGTGGACATTCGCTTTTCTTGTTGGAGCCAGCTGCTCAGGTGTTTTGGCAACCTATGTATGCTGGGGAGGCCAAAGACAGCATAGAGACCAATTTCCAGATGCATGAGAATGATTGCTTCTATACTCCTTCCCCCCTCCCATAAGGTACAGTTTTAAAAAGACTATCTTCAAAGGCAATATCAGACACAATTCTGTCTCTGATGCATGTCAACTCTGTTATCTTAGGCAAGTCATGTAACTTCCTTGAGTCTTAGTTTCCTCATCTGTAAAATGAACAGGCTGAACTACATGACTTTTGAGACTTCTTTCTAGTCTAGATCTATGATCCTATGTTGTTGTTTAATTGTTTCAGTCATGTCTGACTTTTCATGACCCCATTTAGGGTTTTCTTGGCAAAGATACTGAAGTGGTTTTCCATTTCCTTCTCCAGTTTATTTTACAGATGAGGAAATTGAGGCAAAGGAGGTTAAGTAACTTGCCCAGGGCTGCATAACTGGTAAGTGTCTGAGCAGGATGAACTCAGGTCTTCTTGGCTCCAGGCCTGGCACCTTGTACACTATGATCAAAGAGTGTAATGTAGAGGTCAGTCAACTATTGTCCAGAGGACCAATGATCTCTGCCTGTTATTGTTCAATCTGCAAGCTGAGAATGGCTTATACATTTTAAACACAGTAAAATTTTATTAAGATATAAAAACCATCCATAACTCCAGCCCATTTTGCATATGGAAGATTGGGTGTGACCCAGAGGCCATAACTTACTCACATTTGGTGTTGTAGGTAGCTAAAACTTGAAGTTAAGTATCCCTGGTTTTAAATTCCACACCAGCACCTACTAACTGTGTGACTATGAGTAAGACATTTACCCTTTTTGTTTCCTTATCCTTATTTCCTTTCCTTACTCCTTAACCTTGGTTTCCTTATCTTCAAAATGAGAGAGCTCAATGGCCTCCAAAGTCCCTTTCAGCGCTAAATCTAGGCTCCTATGAGCTATAAGTAATGTCCTAGTACGGTTCCTAATCAGAGCATCATCACTTATATTAACTCCCTTCTCTGCAATTAGCTTGTTACCCCTAATATCTCTCTCCCACAAGCTTTACTTTATCCTCACCTCTAGAACATGGTCAGTACTGAAGCTGTTTACTGAGATCTCAAGTAGGAATAAACATCTACAGTTACGTGGTCTCAAAGTTTTAAAACTCAGGGATCTACAATTGAATGACTATAACCTTTGAGTCCTTATCTTATGGGCTGTTGGTCAATAGATGTATGCCCCTTGACTTTATGGTTAGGCAGAGTGGTAGTCCATCACCTATATGATATGATTTAAGGAGGTTGGAGGGGGCAACAACAACCCTCTTTATTAAAACTACCTCTACCTATTTTTTGAAATACCACCATGAGATTCCTAGCTGGCTCTAAAGTTTTAAAGAGAGTGTGGGTAGGGAGAGTCATTATGTCATAAACACTTTAGGGTAGATAAATTAATCAGTTTGAAGAGTTGGTGATGGTCTGTCTCTGATGAGATAAGTGGACAGGATCCTAGCGGAGGGGAAGGAATAGCAAGACTGGTGGTCCTAAATCAGGCTAGTCCACTGGTTGTTTTAGGCTGATATTGAAATGAGTTGAGATACCCATTCTTTATTCACCAGTTAACAAAAGATTCATAAGCAAAGGAAGATTTCATAGCAAAGAAAGAATGTTCATTAAGAATAAGTATCAAGGACATCAAACGAAGCTCCCCTGCCTCTAAGTTGCTCACCATGTTTTCTAACAAAGCCTCCAAAATAGGCTGAAGCTCCTTGTGGCTATTTTTACTCAAATAACCAAGAAGTGATGTCATCTTCTCAAGGATTTAGTCCCCTGAGCCCACTGAATCTTGAAGATAATTCTGATATCATTTAAGAGAATACTGGCTTAACTTGCATCAGGATATGGGGCTATTGTAAGGGAAGGTAAAGAGAGTACAATTCTGATAAGGAAAATTATGCCCCTATTTTTTCTTCACTGACTAGCCTTGAAGAGAAAAGAATAAGTGGTTCTGTTGAGAGCGTTTGGACATAGGAAGGACAGAAGGTGATGATACATGTTATATACTCCATTAAACCTTTTTATTCATGGGCAACATGGTATAACAAAAAGGATATGGCAGGTGGAGTCAGAGGACTCTAGCGTTCTGAATTCAGATCTTTTCCAGTTATAACAATCTCACAGTCGCTATTAATATTGTTAATTCTTTTGACCCCCCCCCACAAAAAATGCCCCTACACCAAGAAGACTTTGTATTAGGAGAAGCATTGTGCTATATCAGAATGAGTGTTGGACTTAGATTCTGGACACTGGATTCTAATCCTGTGTCTGCACCTTTCTACCTGTAGGATTTTGGGAAACTCACTTATCCTCTCTGAAACACAATTTTCTAAATTGTAAAATGAGAGGTTGGACAAAATTGGTTTCCATGGTCTTTTCCAGCTCTGATAATCTACAATTCTAAGGCAAGGATGCTCAGTTCACTCTCTACCAAACTGAATCAAGCGGCTCAACTTGTACAGGGAAAAGTGATCATATCTACCCAGAAAGGAATAAGATTTGACAAAATCCTTACAACTAAATGTCATACGGGTATCTGTGGGTCTGAAGATGGAATATCTCTCCAGGCAATAGTATTAATGACAGGGACTGACTCTTCTCAGATGTGGATTGCAGATTGAATGAATTGCAAAATAAATCCGCATTTTTATGTCTCCAAAAGAATTAAACAACCTCCAGAGGGGGTGAGTTTTCTTTCCCTTTTTTTTTGTAAGACTAGAAACAGAATAACAAATAGAGGAGGGCAATGATTTACTAAAATTGCCTTGAAAGGGTGAATTTTTACATTATCACCTCTTCCAAGATGATTAGACTCACCAATAGCACTTAGATTTATATACAGGGACGAGAAGACATTTTTACTCTTTAGAACAGTTTAGAAAAAAATATGTCAAAGAGAGTGTGTCTGTGTAAGTGAATGTGTGTGTTTGTGTGTGTGAATATATGTGCTTAATTATGGTTCTCTTGGCCTGTTTTCTTTTTCTTTTCTCCCCTTACCTTAAAAGAATCTATTGAGAAAGTGATTGTAGCCTGGATTCAAATGATGAATGATGGAACTGATTAAATGTGAACATAGGGAAAAAATTCAGTGAACTCATTTTCTTTGTGGATATTATTTCCTTTAATAACTTTTAAAACTCATGCATTTGCATATCCTGCATTATTGGATTTTCACACCATATCAAGAATTTTTCTTCTCAAACAATCAATTGGTCAGTCAACCAGCATTTATTAAGTGCCTACAGTGTCCCAGACTCCACGCTAAGTACTGGGAATACAAACACAAACAAAAAGCAAATCTTTGTCCACAAGTAGCAACATTCTAATAGGGAAGACAGCACATAAAACCATTCTGTAAAAGGAGGGAAGGTAGTACCAGGTCCCTGGCCATGATGAAAAAGTGGAGGAGGGGGTGGAGCCAAGATGGTGGAGTAGAAAGACTCACATATGCTAGCTCCGAACCCACAGCCCATGGATCTACTGTAAAAAGAACTCCCAACAAATTCTGGAGAAGGGGAAGTCTCGCAGAAACAGAGTGAAGGAGATTTCCATTTCAGAGAGCCCTGAGAAACCGATGCCAAAGGTTCTTCACACACTGGATGGGAGCAGAGCCCAGCCCTGCCCTGGCCGGGTGGCACTGACAGGAGCAAGCAGATCCGAGCAGGCTTCAGGGACAGAATCTCCAGTGGCCACGAAGGAGCCTGCACCCACAGACACACAGGTCAGTGAAAGAGACGTCTGGATGGGCTGAGAGGGGAGCGGGGTGTCTCCATTACTCGGGCCCCCTAGGGAGGCAGCAGCAGAGGCAGCGGGCAGCCAGAGGCTCCCAGAACAGGCAGAAGCTCAGCAGCAGTTTCATTATGGAAGGTCTCTGCATAAACCCCCTGAAGGAACTGAGTCTGGGAGGTGGCCCTGCCCCCACCTGAGAACCTGATTTAATCTTACCCTGAATAGCAGCCAGGCCCTGGCACTGAAAGCCCTGAGGCTGGGGAGCAGCATTTGAATCTCAGACCCCAAGCACTAGCTGGGCAGACCTAGGCCAGGGGTGGAGAGGACTCTCAGAAGTCAAGTAAC
>CM053771.1:258071461-258117030 GCA_028658325.1 Potorous gilbertii
CAGAAAAGGGAAAAAAACTAAGACCATTGATGGTTATTTCCTTGAGAAGATCAACGAGGAGGTCTGCTTACCATCAGGTAAAGACATGGGAGTCGAAGCCTCTGTATCCCAAATATCTGAAAGAGATACCCCATGGGTTCAGGCCATGGAGGAGCTCAAAAAGGATTTTGAAAATCAAGGAATTCTAGCTGAACTTATGCTCAAGCTTTGTTTTTCTTTCAAGTTTTGCTTGTAGCTGTTTGAGAGTCATTTTCTTATTCTAGAAGGAATGTCTGAGCTGGACCTGCTGCTACTTTCTTCAGAGTATTAAATGTTGTATTATTCTAGGATCTCAGGGACAAACTGGAGACCTATAAACTTTCAGTACTTGCAAAATTATCTGATCCAGGCAAAAATCTGATCACTACCCTCAGCTGTGCAAGCTCTTGACCTAGGTTTGGATCTGGACAACACACCTGTGGGCTTGTCTCTTCTTAGAGTTTCAGTAAACTGCTGCTGGACTCAGCTACTATCAACCACCTAGAAAACTCTACTATTTCAGATAGAACTTAAGGTTCCTCTTTTTTCTAGTATTCTCGCAATAGTTATTCCTTCACAGGCTTTCAACTGGGCTGGAGACAAGAATTAAGATCCTGTTCTGCCTTGCCACTAAAGTCAAAGTCATATAACTACTGCTTGCTTCTTAACTTGCTCCTTTCTTAATTCATGGCCTAAGGTTTACAATTTCCTTACCAAGGAGCAGGTTTTCTCTCAGTCAACTCCAAATTTTGACCTGAAACTTAAAAGTGATCAACAGAACTGCCAAGTGGCACCTATTTCTACACCTGAACAAGACTGAGATTATTTTTGCTGGATTTGAAACGACTTCTTAATGTAATGTACATTTTGACCCTCATTCATTCCACATATTTGAATGCTGTGTTCCTGGATAGGCTTCATCTCCAGTATCTGCAGACCTCTCTGTCTCCTGATGTTGGCTTGGACTGGAAAACTGACTCACTGTGATTTTTCATGGATTTCCTAATCATCACTGAGTCTGGTGTTTTTCTAGATCTGTTTGAAGGTATTGTGAAAACAGTTTCTGACTGTACTTCTTCCAGTTAGTTCACCATCTTATGTGGAATTTTAAAAGACTCAGAAGAAAGCCATTAGCACCTTGGATATATATACTCCATGAAGCATTTCTGGAAAAAAAAAAGTGTACAAGAATCACATTGGAAGCATGGATAGATTCATATCTGCCTGAAAAGAGAGGATAGTCATGTAAGACTATGCTTAAGAATTCTGTCCCCTGGACATCGTGTGGGAAAGGAAGTGATTTTTTAAGGTATAATAATCACTCCTATTCTTAGTTTGTGTGGACTAGAGACAGAGGTCATGGGATTTAGGTAGTTTAGAAAATTGGAATACAAGCATTTTTGGAGGGAAGGGAATTACAGTGGAGAAGATGGCAAGCCAAGAACTGAATTTACCTGGAAACAGGGAAAGTGACCTAGTGATCCAGAGATGACAGAAATAAGGATGTGGAAAGGAGAGATAGAAATTTAAAGGAGAAGAGGTAAGTGCTGAATGATGGCGGCAGAAGGAGAGTCTAAAAGTGACTATGGGGAAGAAGGATTATTCCAGCTCATCTTCCTGACCTTGTGTGTTAAGAAGAAGAAAGGGAAGAAGCAGCTAGCCTTGGAGATAGGCCAAGAGATTGAGTTTTTCAGGAGGGAACTGGGTTTCGATGAGCACAAGAAAATGGAAAGTACATAACAGAATGAAATCTAAGATGAAGAGGAGCTTACCAACAAGGTTTGAAATTATAGGAGAGAGCAGTGGGGAAGAATAGGGACTGAGAAGTGCCAGAGGTACGTTTACTATAGAGGAGGATCAAGGGACACATGCTGTCTTCCACAGGATCACTCTTGTTGATCTCAGGAGTCTTATATTCCTGGCTTGAGTCCTCAGGTGAGGTAAAGCATTGGGGACAATCTGCCCCCGAGGATTGAAGGGACCTAAGAGAGGGGTGTGATGACCTTTTTTATCTTAGGGCATAGTTCCACAGTTTTATCCATAGCTATAGTTCAAGGGAGGGGGTGGTGGGCTAACACTCTGTTATAGAGAAGGAAGCATGCCAGGATGTCAGCTCCTAGGGCAAAGCCCTGATTGCCTCATGCCAGTTGTAGCTCCAAACCCATACATATACATGCTGAAGAGGAATGATCAGAAGCACACAGTATATTTTGCCTCTATGATGCTCTAATAACAGGGTCTTGAAGACAAGTACAAACACAACCAACTTAATTCATTAGCAAATATGTATCAAGTGCATTGATGATGCAAAAATAAAAGCAGAATGGCCGTTTCTCTCCAGGAGCTTATACTTAACAGATTAATCAAAGAAGGATGTATTCAATACCTACTGGGAGCAAAGAGGGCATTGGAATAAGTTCTTTGGGTAATACAAAGATGCTAAGATAGTTGAGGGAATAAGACAAAACTGAAAAAAGCAATGAAAGAGATAAAAAATGCTGTGGAATAAAACCCTAGAGGAAACACAAGGTGACATATAAATGGTATAGAAAGCAAGTTTCTGAGGATGGAGAGATGGCCCTGGGTGGTCAGGAAAGGATTTGTAAGAGAGGTAGCTAAGTGAAGGAGAAGAAGAAGAGGAAGAAGAAGGAGGAGAAGAAGAAGGAGGAGGAGGGAAGAAGAAGAAAGAGGAAGAGGAGGAGAAGAGAAAGGAGGAGGAGAAGAAGAAAAAGGAGGAGAAGGAGGAGGAGGAAAAAGAAAGGAGAACATAGTCTAGGCAGTGGCTATGGTGGAAACAAATGTGGAGGTAGGAAAATACAATTTTTACATCTTTACATGTTTTGGGTGAAGTGAAAGGTTTGTGTAGCAGAGTAGTGGGATATGTGGCTGAAAGGGTAGCTTGGGACACATTCAGGTTGATGGGGGGAAAGATATAATGTTACTATTGATTATGTTGCTAAGGAATGAGTTGTGGCTTGGGGCAAGGGGTTTCTGGTAAAGAAACTAAGAGTCCTTCTGCAGAAAAAGCACCTTTTCACCGAAGATCTGTTTATTCTGCAATTAAGCCATGGGTACATTTCCCAGCTTAACTGTCAACTATGCTCTATGTAAACCAGGAATGAATATTCCCAAAGCACCACAGAAGGAAGTTCTTCATAAAAATGAAGCCTGAGGGTGTGAAGTAAAAAACAAAGCCATGTTCACACACATCCAGTAACATCCGCTCTCTGCAGCCACTGATGAGGCGGAAACACACGTTAAAAATCTGAGCTGTTGTTAAAAGCTTGGTGGTGCACAGATGTTGAGAATTCTGTGACAGTGGAGGTTCTTTCCTCTGCCTGGAATACCCTCCTCCCCCACTTCCACTCTGACTATCCTATCCATTCTTCAAATCTTAGCTCAACTCCAAATTACAGAGTTTAGAACTGGTAGGGACCTAAGAGTTTCTCTAGTACAAACCCTTCACTTTCAGGTAAGAAAATGAGACCCAGGAAAGGGAAATGATTGTCCAAAGTTATTTAGGGGGATAGTGAGAGGGAGTGGGGGGGCGACGGGGAAGGGTTAGGTAGGTAGCAAATGAATAGAGTATCAGACCTGAAGTCAGGAAGACTCATCTTACTGAGTTCAAATCTGGCCTCAGACACTTACTAGCTGTGGGACCCTGGGCAAGTCACTTAACCCTATTTACCTCAGTTTCCTCATCTGTAAAATGAGATGGAGAAGGAAATGACAAAATATTCCAGTGGCTTTATCAAGAAAACCCCAAATGAGGTCATGAAGAGTTGGACATGACTGAAAAACCACTGAATGACAGGGTCAGAAGTAGAACCCAGACATCAAATCTCTCATCTCAGGGTTCTTTCCACCACACTATTTTGTCTGTGGAAGTCTACCCTTCCTAGGCAGTCCATGTAATCTCTGCCCTGTGTCTCCTGTCAACAATAACAAAAATGAATAGATAAACTCATTCAAGGTGAAGGATTAGTCATTTAATCCATTTCCCCCCAGGGAGATTTGTTTACATTGAATGTTTGAAGAAAGCAATGCTTTAATCCAAAAGAATAAAATGCCAGTGGTGGGATTTCAGAAATAAATGAGGGAAATATTTTGGAATGAGATACCTTCCCAACATACCTTCTATCATGCCACAGAGGTGTGTACAAAGAGAATCCTGGCATCTGAAGTAATCCAGATAATAGTGAGTAAGAAGAGGGAATTTTTACTTTATCCTATAGGCATTAGAGAACTTTTGAAATTTTATTGTTGTTGTTTTGGTGAAAGTATTGGATTAAGAAAATTAGTCTGGTAGCAGTGTCTTGGGAGAGTAGAGAAAGAAAGGCCTGGAGAGAAGGGAGCTCTTCAAGGAGATTGGTGCAGTAATTCAAGCATGAAAGAATCAACACTTCTATTGGGGTGATAGTTGTGCAAAGAGGAAAGCAGGGATGGGTGTGAAAAATACATTGAGGAAAGAATTGACAGGAGCATGGGCTAATATATTTAGAACTGAGAGGACCTGAGAAGTTATCCGCTCCTTTTCATTTTATAGGTCAGGAAACTGAGGCCCAGAGAAGTGAAATTATTTGTCTAATGCTGTGCCCTCTCTATATTACTCCCCCAATTTGCATTTGCATCTATGGTTTGGGTCCTCAGAGGGTGACTAATATCTCAGATTTTAGGGAATCAACTCTATGAGGCTGAACACCTAACACTGTAGTTCAAGAGCCCCCGTTAATATAGTCTTAGTTAACAATCAGCTAGTAGACTTAATTAGTCTTTAGGAATGGTATTTCCTCTGATGGCATAACAAGAAAAATAGCTACAAAACATTCTTCCTACCCCAGCCCCATACACGTGGGTCTCCCTCTTCCCCAAATACACACAACCCTCATGGGAAGTATGAGATCAAACTTAGAGTACAGTGGTAGTGAGGCTGCCTAGCAAAGGCTGCTCCTAACTTCTGGTACTACAGGGCCTGGAAGTCCCTTCTTTCTTTATTGACTCACATGTAGCTTCCTTGGGGGGCAGCATCTCAGCTGGTCAGTTTGCTTGACTGATATTCCAATATCTGTTCCTCTCCACAGCTTGATTCTATTGCCAAGTCTAGTTTTTTTGTGTTGTCCTCCTTCAGGTGGCTGTCTGTATCTATATCTGTCTGATTCCTTCCCCCATTGCTACCTTCTGGTACCTCTAGTTCTTGAACTCAAACGTCTGCATGGCTCACTTTTTAATATATAGAAACAAGGGATCTGCCAGTTATGTAAGAATGAGAGCTAACAGAGGGACAGACAAACAAAGCATTGCACTAATGTCAATGTAATATGGAAGGACCTAGAAGAAGCCCTCCAGAGAATGGAGTGGGTCCTCTGTGAAGGACCTGAGTCCAGGCATGGAAAGGTTATGATTGGTATTGGTTGAAATCCACTATCTTATAAAAATACATGACAATTAAATTGCTTTCCCATAGGATAAAGGAAATCAAAAGGGGGAAAAATGACACAGAGGAAACTATAATACTAAAACCAAATTTAAAAAAGAAAAGAAGCTGCAGTACATTAACCATTTTCAGTTCCTCCTACAGGATGCAACAATTTATATATTACCCATTGGCACAGATACCACTGACTGGTTATCATTGTTCTAATGGCCATTGGATGTCACTGCAGAAGGTGGGAGGTAGACCACGAGAGTTATTTCTAGGATTAGCAAAATTTGGGTCATGTCTAGATCTTCACCAGAAAAAAACATGTTTAGCTCCCATGTGAGTGCTTAGACTGACAATATATACAAGACAGACTCTCAATTATCCAAAAGAACCCCAAAACAGAAAAGACTTACACCTGAATCTATGAATGATCAAAACAACTTTCTCCCACTCTCTGGGGATATACCTTCTTCAAGGCACAGAGTTCTTTCCAAAGAGGAATTTGCACAGACTGAAGAGGAAGCAGCATCTTGGCTTCCAAGTAATGATACTGAGAATCCATAGGTGCTGTCAGGTTAGAGATTATCCAGTAATGACTAGAAGACAAAGAGATAATTAGCGATGGTGAAGAATACGGAAGCAGCTATATTTTTACTTGATAGCTACAATAGAGAGGTCCCTGATCTCTCAGGATGTATCAAGATGTGACAGAACTTCTCAGGACTTGTTAAATAGAATGGTTAATATCCATTTATGATTATTCACATGGGTACAAATGGTATTTTCAGAGGGAATAAGAAAGGTTTTGCTAAATATCATGAAATTTTGGGCAAAGTAGTTCAGATCTTAGGAAGGTATGTGATATTTTAATGCTGATGTCCATCAAAGGTTATCCATTCAGCAAGGAATGGAAAGTGATTTGGGAAATGAGCAGCTATTCAAAATGATAAGGTCTGAGTATGAGATTTGGATTTCTGAATCACAGCTTCAAAGTTCTCTTTTTCAAAGGGTATTTGTGAAAAATAGAGTGTACCTAATGAGGGCTAGTAAGAAGATAAGTATATAGGTAAAGCATTTATTGAGCATTTAGTAGGTGTTAGGTATATGCTAAGTACTGGAGATAAAAATATAAGAAAAAAAGACAGTCCCAATACTCAAGAAGCTTATATCCTAATGGAGGGGAAAAGGCAGCTTATAAAAGGAAGCTGGAAAGGGAGATGGAGAAGGGTAACTGAAGGGTGTTCAGGATGAGGGTTTTGGAAAAGACTGGGAATGAAAAATGGGGCTGTGAATGAAACGAGCATTGCCTGAGCTCCTCATGAAACTGTATTACTAAGCAGGCATTCACCAATTTCAAGAGAAGAATTCAGGGCAGAGGCAACTCTGGGGTTAGATGGCTGCTGGTAAGCCAATAGAAAAATCCAGAGAATAAAGAATGGACATATGTTGGTAGTATTCTACAAATCTAGTCAAAAAGATCTTTAAATGGAAAAAATGAGGGTAAGAGCTGCTTTCTATGTGTGTCCACCAAGCCCAGTGCCATGAAGACCAGCAACAGTGAAGAAAGAAGAATTGTAATAGAGGGACCTAGAAGTTCCCAGGAGACACTAACTGAGAAACAAACTAGGAATAAAACAATAACCTAAGATACCTTTATACAAATACACAAAGCATGGGTAAAAAACAAGATGCAAAGAGGCAAATTTGGCCATATGGGTATCACTGAGAGTTGACAGGATGAGACCAATGATTTGAATATGACTCTGAGGTGGATATATTTTATTGGAAAGAAACAAGATAGATAAAAATTGGCAGGGAGCCTGGAGGAAAGAGTAACATTATATTTTAAGAAGATATGGAGATTTTGCCAAATGCTTTACTCCACAGTGTCTTCTATTCTCATGCCTTATCATGATCCTGGGTTCTTCAAGACTGTGCCAGGGGAGCACAAATTTAGGTAGTTTCTATCAAGACTGAAAATCTTTGAATATAGTCCCAGGAACAGTTTGAGTTTTTTCAGGATTATTCGTTATAGCCACTATTATTTAATATTGTATTAGAAATGCTAACTACATAGTTTGTTTTCAGGGGGTTTTGTGGCAGTTACAAATTGCAGAATTGAGGGGATCCCCATCAATTAATGAATGGCTGAATAAGTGGTATCAATTGTAATGGAATATTATTGTGCTATAAGAAATGTCAAGCAGGATGATTTCAGAAAAACCCAGAAACACTTACATGAACTGATGCAAAGTGAAGTGAACAGAACCAAGAGAACATTGTGCACAGTACCAGAAACGTTGTATGATGAAGAACACTAATGATATGGCTATTCTCAGCATTACAATGATCCGAGATAATCCCAAAAGACTCATGACAAAAAATACCATCTTCCAGGGAAAGTACTTAACTTGTCTGAATAAAGACTAAAGCATACTACTTTTCTTTTCCTTCTTTCCTTCTTTTCTTTTTTCTTTCTTTCATTCTTTTTTTCTTTCTTTTGTCTTCTTGCACAAAATCATTAATATGGAAATATTTTACATAATTGCTCATGTATAACCTATATCAGATTATTTATTGTCTTGGAGGGGAAGGGAAGGAGGGATAGAATTTGGAACTCAAAACTTTAAAAAAAAAGAATGTTAAAGTGTTTTTACGTGTAATTGGGGTAAATTAAAATATTATTTTTTTAAAAAAAGAAATACTAGCCATAGCAATTAGAGAAGAAAAAGAAACTGAAGGATTAAAATAGGCAATGAGGAAATAAAACTATCACTCTTTGCAGATGATATGATAATATGCTTAGAACACACTAGAGAATCAACTAAAAAAACAAGTTGAAACAATTAACAACTTTAGTAAAGTTACAGGATATAAAATAAATCCACATAAATCATCAATATTTCTAAATACTACCAACTATATACTACCAAAACCTAACAGCAAGAGATAGAAAGAGAAATCCCATTTCAAAACAAATGCTGACTATACAAAATATTTGGGAGTCTACCTGCCAAGATAAAGCTAAGAACTATATGAACACAATTATGAAACACTTTTCACACAAATAAGAACATATTAAACAATTACATAAATATTGTTAATGGGTAGGCAGATCCAATAAAATAAAAAATGACAATTCTGTCTATTAAGTTACTTATTTAGTGTTATATTAAACTACCAAATAATTATTTGATAGAACTAGAAAAACTAATAACAAAATTCATCTGAAAGATCAAGAATATCAAGGGAATAGAGGAAAACAAAAATGTTAATCAAGGTGATCCAGATTTCAAACTATATTACAAAGTGGTAATCAACAAAACTAGCTGCTATTGACTAAGAAATAGAGTGGTAGATCAAATTAGGTACACAATACACAGTAGCAAATGGTCATAGTAACCTAATGTTTGATAAACCCAAAGATCCAAGCTTTTGGGATAAGAACTCAACTTCTGACAAATATTTCTTGGAAAACTGGAAAGAAGTTTGGAAGAAAATAAGCTTAAAACAACATCTTACACCGTAAGATAAGGTCAAAATGGTTTAGATATGTCACCCTATGGGGTGATATTATAAGTAAATTGGGGGAGCATGGGAAAATGTACCTGTCACATTTATGGATAAGAGTTTACAACCAAATAAAAAATAGAGAGAATCACAGGAAGTAAAGTAGATAATTTTGATTATATGAAATTAAAACACTTTTGCCCAAAGAAAACAAATATGGCCAAAATTAGAAGGAAAATAGGAAATGGGGGGGGGTGGCAAATTTTTACAGTAAGTTTTTCTGGTAAAAACCTCATTTCTCAAATGTATAGGGAACTGAGCCAAAGTTATAAAAACACAAACCATTTTCCAATTGATAAATGGTCAAAGGATATGAACAGGAAGTTTTCAGATGAAGAAATCAAAATATCAAGGGTCATATGAAAAAAATGCTCTGAATCACTATTGATCAGAGAAAAACTCTGTATCATGCCTATCAGATTAGATAATATGGACAGAAAAACGAAAATAACAAATGCTGAAGGGCATGTAGAAAAATTGGGACACTTACCTTTAAGGGTAATCAATAGGTGGTATGAGATGGTTGCAATGTGTAAAAAATAAGAAACTTTGAAGAAGAATCAAAGTAAAAGATGTCATTAGGAAAACATATACTTGAAAAAAAATGGTCTAGTTAGAGGCAAGAACAAGAGAAAACTGGTGGATAGTTCATGTATTCCACTAATACCCTTGAATAGAGAAAATGAGAAGACCTCTAGCATATTGGTTGAGCTCCACATGTCAAACTTGTGGGAAGATACATTCAACAGTTGTAAAGAATAGGCAGATATGGATGGGTTGCTATCACATCTTTGGAGGGAATATCCACATCAGTAAAATAAATATAATCATTTAAGGAAATCCAGGAACTAAAGTGAAGTAGGAAGTACTTAGTTTGTGGGAAAGTATTTAGTTTGAAATCAGTTGAGGGGGGAAAAAGTGGAAGTTGTATTTTCATCATCATGCCACAGACCACATAGAAAAAGGAAATAGATGAAGAGTAAAGATATGCAGAAAAATAAGTACAAATATGTGTTGTTGAAAATTAGTAGATCTGTTTGCTGGCATTCAGAGTATGTAAAAGGAAGTATTGGGAGATAAGGCTGGAGAGTTACATAAGTGCCAGTTTTGGAGGACCTTGAGTACCACGGGACCTGCATGACCTGAACACAGCCCTCATTCCTGTAATATAGCAGTTATCTACAGACCTTGACTGAATCCTGATATATGAAGATGATGCCACCAATCTACCCTGAGCAAGACATGTACATGTAGAGCAGTTCAAAGTCTTATTCCTGGATTTTAATAAAAGGAGGAATGTAGATCAAGTGGATGGATGACAATGATCTTGTCTCCTTCATTCAACTTTTGTTCTGGCTCAAATTCATTTGCTTGCCAAGCCTTAGAGGAGCACCATAATTTCTAACCCTAAATCAGAGAGTTATCTGGGATAATGGATTATGATTCAGTCCCATTCACAAGGAATTGAAAGAGAAGATTTGATCTTAGCCTGGGGACATTGCTGGCTTTTGTTTACCTAGGGGATTGTGGCTCATAGACTGACTGTAGTTAAGGAGCTGTCAGCTTGACTTCATTTGAGATAGAGACACAGATGCATTGTTGGTGGAGTTGTAAACTGAACCACCCATTCTGGAGAACAATTTGGAAGTACACACAAAGGGCAATATAAAACCCTTTGACTCAGCAATACCACTACTAGTTCTGTATCCCAAAGAAATCAAAGAAAAAGGAAAAAGGCCTATTTGTACAAAATATTTATAGCAATCACTCTGCCCCAATAAAGGGGTAGACAGCGGTGCCCTAGGTGTTAGATACAACAACTTTTTCTGAAGTAGAAATATGTTTACCTGAACCATCCTAACTTGATTTAGTAGGTAATGAATAGACATTATGGTTTTTTATTGGGGGCTAGGGGTATCATATGATTGGCATTAGAAACATTTACATGGCAGTAGTGTATAGGAAGAATTAAAGGGTAGAGAACCACAAAAGGCAATGAATTATGAAGTTTATACATTAGTCCAAGCAAGAAGTAACATGGGTATGAACTAAGGCCTAAGCCAGTGACAGTATGAGCCAAGAAGGGAGCAAGATACAACAGATATTTCAAGGGAAAAGTCCAGAGCTTGGTAATTGATTCAATGTGTAAGGAAAGGGACAAAGAGAATGAAGTATTGCTTGGAGGTTTTAAGTCTGGGTGCCCAGGAAAATAGTGGTACCATAGACTAAAATGAGAAAGTCTCAAGACACAGTTTTATGGATATTTCCAAAGAAACTCTTCCTGTTTCCCTTTGCATCAGTATAAGATGCCTCAACTTTTCTATTGTTCCTACCCCATGCCCCAGTCCAGTTCTAGACCAATACTGACCTTCCCCTTTCTCTTTCTAAGAAGTCATTATCTAGGTGATCAAAGTTGCTTGCTACCCCAGACATTTAAAAGATAGTCTCTACAGCCTTTGCGTTGAGAAATAAACTGCTTTCCCAGACAAGACAAAGCTTATTTTCCATGCAAACCACCCTCATGCTAAACCATGGTATGGGGTTGGGGGAGAGAGAAAAGAAATTGAAAAATGAATACATAATGTGGAAATTCAAAAGTTTCCAGAATTCCCACAAATATGGATGGAATTTAGGGTGTCAGCTAAGCTTAGGCAACACCCTTCCTCAGACCCTGCTCTGGGAATTATACCACCCTGCCCTATGGGTAAATGGTAGGCCTTCTCATAAAGACAGCCTAGACAGTGCTACATTTATGGTCTTTGCCAATTGCTCTGTGACACAGAATTTAGAATCCTACCCACCAATTGCCTCTTGGAATCACACTGAGTAAGAGTAGTGGGTTTCAACCACACCTTTCATTCCAGGGTGAAAAAGAAGAGAAAGTCTTATCATTCAGAGCCTAGATTGGTCCTATTGTAGGCAGAGTAGAAGGCTGTTTCTTTGGCACTATTCATTCATTCAACAAAAGTTTATTTATTATTATGCACCTACTATTTGTCAAGTATTGCTTCAGATCCTAGGAAAACTGTAAATTTGAAGAAAATAAAAGTTTTCTGACAAGTCCCAGCACTGCTTTCTCTTCCTACCTGATCTGAAAGTCCAAACACTAATCCATTCAGTGATCTAGAAAGTGAAGCTAAGTAGGCTTTCTTCAAGTCTACATTCAAATACATAGAGAAACAGATAGTTAGAGCTAGTTAGAGCTCATCTAACACACAGCTCTCCCAGAAGAGACACAACTAACTCAAGGTCACACAACTAATCACAGACAAGCCCAGACTGGAACACAGATTTTATTACTCCTAATGTGATACTCTTTCCACTGTCTCATCAACGTGAGAGGGGAGAGAGGGCTCCGGAGGATGCTCTCTGAGTAAACAGTTAATAAATATTTATTGACTACGCTAATCCTCCCCTAGGAGCACATCTGCCCAAGGAACCAAATACCTACTATTCCGAGGATCAGGAGAATTTTGAAGGGGTCTCAGACTCTCCCAATGAATTCCAGGGAATTATGAAAGCATGGAGTAGCAGCTCACCAATATGAATTAAAACATATACTCTGGGCACGTCAGTGTCTGTGCCTCTAAGGAAGGAGGTCCCTTCTGGCTCAACTTCTTGAAGAGGTCTTGGCTAGTCCTAATTTCAGGCATTCCAGGAGAATGTGTTCTATCTCAGCATTCCTGGACTTTCCCCTGGAGCTACGGAGTAGCAGAGACAATCAAAGCAAGCATCCCAAACTTTGAAGGGAATTCATCCTCCCCTCCTTCCCAGTGCAATCCCATTTCAGATTTCCAAAGCACTTCACCTACATTTTCTCTTCACAAAAACCTTGAGATGTTAGTGTTGTTATTACCCCTATCTCACAGGTAATATATGTCTGAAGTAGGATTTAAACTCAACTTCAGAAGGAGGCATCATGAGTAGTAGAAATAACATTGGCTCCAAACTCAAAGGATTCGAGTTCAAATCCCGTCTTGGACATTTATTGCTTCCCGAACCTCCTTGGTACTTAGCTCATCTGGAAAATGAGAGGGTTGGATCAGACAGCCTCTGAGGTCCTCCCCCTGCCACTTCTATACCTAGGTTTCTTTGACTCCATGCCCAGAGCTATGTGGATTGTGCTGTGCTTACTGCCTAGGGCAGTTTTGTCAGGAAAAGAGCCCACTGTTGAGTTCCAACTTTGGTGGTAGGCATACATTAGCTGGTTCAGGAGATTGACCAAAATCCATACTGCTTTGGCAGCAATTTTATCTGAGGGGGTTGGGAAGAGGAAAGCATCTGTTCTCTTCATATTTCATTTGGAAATATATCTCTGTGAATATGAAACAACCACAGGAAAAATATTTTACATCATTCAGGATGATAGGACTCCCATTTTACTAGAGGAGATTAGGAGTTATGTAAGTGTATTAGGCACTGACTCTGAAGTCAGGGGAGCCAGGGTCTGACACAACTTATGTGGTCTTGTACAAATCACTTAAGTGCTATGGTCTTCAGGGTCCTCATCTGTAAAAGGAGTAAGTGGGACTATGAATCAATAAACATTTATTAAGCACCTATTATGTACCAGGCATTGTGGATTAGAGGGCTACTGAGGTCTATTGCAATTCTTGATCCAAGCTCCATGGTCATGCCATGGTCTTCTTCTGGGATCTTAGACAAAGCACTTCAATTCAATTCAATTGTCTAAGTATCTGTTATTAACTCTCTAGGGGGCATAGGGGATAAAGTGATGGATTGGAAGTGAGGAGGTCCTGAGTTCAAATCCTACCTCAGAAATTTACTAGTTGTATGACCAAGTCACTTAACCACCCTCAGCCTCAATTTCCTCATTTCTAAAATGAGGATAAAAAAATAACACTTACTTCCCAGGGTTGTTGTGAGGATTAAATGAGATAGATGTGAAGTGTTTTGTAAAACCACTTATAACCTCAAAGTATTATGTAAATGATAGTTAGTACTATTATCTATTATTACAAGACTCAGCAAGGCACTGTGCTAGGCACTCAGGATTCAGTGACAAAAATAATAATAAAGAAACTGCCCTGACGGACTTCCATTTACACACATAGATAGACAGACAGACAGACAGATAGGTAGACAGACATAGGTAGACAGACAGGTAGTCTGATAGACACACAGACAGATAGACAGACAGATAGATACATAGATAGAGACAGATAGACAGATAGATAGGTGATAGGTAGGTAGATGGATATATATATACATAAATGATAGATAGACATATATTTGGCATAACAAAATGATTTATTTTTAATTTATGGAATAAAACAAGCGTTTTTATAACAGTGTAATTTTAAAAAAGATAATGGCACATGAAACTTCAAACCTATGAGGTACAACTTGCTGTGCCTTTTAAATATATGATAAAGTTATTATGTAGATTTCTTTTTTATTTTTTCTTCCCTCATCCCCCAGTCTCACTCTACAGATGGCTATTATTAGACACAAATAAGCATGCACATGTAAAATTATTCTGTACATATTTCTATTGATCAGTTCTTTCTCTGGATGCAGATAGATTACCATTTACTTTTCTTTTTAATGGAAATAATATTTTGAACCTTGTCTAACTCCCAGAGGAACAGTGAGGAGCAAATAGAACATGGAGACAAACAGAAAAAATAATTTAAAATGACATCTAAATGTAAAATATCGAACTTCAATAGTTTAAGAATCTGTAATTCCACTAGTAAAATTCATGTCCTCCTCCCTGTCCCACTCCTTTCCCCTAAAGCTCATCACCTCTTTCAAAGTTGTTATGACCAAACAATTCACCCCCAACCCATCAGCTAAAATGGTGAGGAACAGACCATCAACAGGGGTTACACTCAAAGCTTTTTGAACTTGGTAGGCCCACCAAAGGTCCCTCTCTGCTGGTATACTTTTTGAGAGCATAGACTCATTCAGAATCATATCTTGAACAATCTATCTTTTAAAAATTAATGCATATGAACCTATATTAAAATGGACCAATGGTCTTAAAAAGAAAACTGACAATTGTAACATCATATCTATCTTTTGTTTCATGCTATTCCAGGAAAGTGGATGTTTCTCTTCCCCTTTTCACAATTGAGGAAATTGACACAGAGAAAATGGTCTGTCACATAATAAAATGGTTGAAAAATAGTCATTAGAACTCAAATCTCTTTCTCCCTACTCATTATTTATTCAATGTAGACATATTGTCTGAAACTATCTCTTCTCTAGATAACTTTCTTCTTCTAGGCACAAGAGTTGTTAACCCTAAGTCTGTGAACTTTTCAAAAAGCAAATTTTGATAACTACATTTTAATGTAATTTACTTCCTTTGTCACCGTATGTATTTTATTTTATTTAATATAATGTGATATAATACAATATATAATACAATATAGCTACATAAATATAACATATCATATTTTATATTTTTTAAAAATATTCTAAGAAAGGGTTCATAGGCTTCACGAGATTGCTAAAGGTGTCCATGACACACACACAAAGAGTTAAGAACTAATATTTTAGGGAGATTCAGCTTAGCAAGAAAAATAATTATCTAAAAATGGTCTTATAAGTCTAAATTCCCTTATCAGAAAACCTGGAAAAACTAACTTTTCTCTAGGAGCTTCTATTATCTAATCTCTGGGCTTCTATTTCCTTGTCATAATGATGGAGCTGACTCTTTCATCTCGAACCTTCTATGCTTCTATGAATGTATCTATCTATCTGTCTATCTATCTGTCTGTCTATCTACCTATCTATCTACCTGTCTACCTACCTATCTATCTATCTATCTATCTATCTCTCTACCTCTCTATCTCTCTATCTGTCTTGCCAGTCATGAAATCTACCCAAACATTTATTAAACACCTCTATTATTTTTCTATTCATGTTTATTTTTTAGCTTACAATGCTAGTGAGGCTGAATTTGTTGTTGGCCAATCCCTTTCTGATCTACCTATTCTGTAAATGTGTGTCCTTGGTGACAAGTAGGACTGGACAAGACAATATAGACCACTTTGGGGAATCCATCTCCATTCCTTGAAAAATGGTCTGAAGCGTGTGTCCTTAGTGATAAAGAATCAGTAGCATTGTTCTTGTGCATGGCACACAGCTCTTGAAGAATCTGTGAAGCTGATGATCCAGTGGTTCTGTAGAAATAACATTTATTTTCCCAAATGAGCTCTCCTATGCTAGGTGGTACAGTGGATAGAGTACTAGACCTGGAATAAGGCAGATCTTTTAAAAATTAATGCATATAAACCTATGTTATATTATATTTGAACCTGAGTTCAAGACACTTCTGGCTGTGTGGCCCTGAGCCCTGTTTGACTTAGTTACCTCGTATGTAAAATGTGCTAAAAAGGAAATGGCAAACCTCTCCAATATCTTTGCCAAAAATATTCCAAATGGAGTCATGGAGAGTCAGGCATGACTGAAAACAATTGAACAACAAACATCAGAGGGGAAGACTTTCTAAGCCAGTGTTCTTTCCTCATCTTTCACTGGGCCTTAAACAGAAAGGGACAGAGAGTGGAGTAGCATTCATGTTAGGAATGTAGCTTCACGGTATGGGAAGCTGATATGCCAGATTTTAGTGTTTCAAATTGCATACAACCAATGACAATCTGACACCCACCTTTCCCAAGAACTGGATTTCCAATGTGATGCAATCTACAAACTGCCTTCCCATACAAGGCTCTGGTCTGCTACCACTAAACTTCCTATGGCACTGATCAGATTGCCACAGCAGCTATGGAAGAGGCCCACTTCAGAGACTGCCAAATACTTTACAATACTCAAAGTGGGGAGTGTATCTTATCTAAACTTTAAATCTATCTCATAGCACTCCTTATATGTGTTCATTGGAATGGAGAAAACTGAGGCTCAAAGAACCTTGGGGTCATGGAGCAAAGTAGAATATTGAATTTAGAGTCAAGAAGACCAGGTTCAAATCTTCTCTCAGATACTTATTAGCAGTGTGAGCCTGGGCAAATCCCTTAACCTCTCTGTGCCTCAGTTTTCTCATCTGTTATATAAAGGGACCAGGTTTGATGACCTTTAAGGTCCTTTCTCACTCAAAGTCTATGATTCTATGATGTCAGAAGGTCCAAATTAGAATTTGGGTTCCCTGACTTTCAGGCCATCACAGCACAGTGCCATGGGTCTGCAGTGGTTCATTTGCCTCCTCTGACCCCAACCTTATTTTATAAAGTTTGTAGTGTATTCCTATCATAATGCAGCTCCTAGGCACAGGACTCCTGAGGTAACATCTACATACAGTGGTTGCCTGGAAAGACAAGGTCAACCTCTGAAGAGGTGCTGGTCCTGTGCCCAGCTCAGGTCTGTAAAAGGGCACTCCAGGGATTGTCAAATGACTTCTACAAACATTTTTCCTTAAATTTTCCTGAGTTCTTTTTGTACTTTGTATTCTGCTTATCGCTCTGTAGGGCCTTGTAGGGCAGATGTTTGCTATTTAAATAGACAGTTTGCTTTGGATTTTGTATTTTGCCCTATATTAGGAAGCTGGGAGGGAGAGGGTTTGGATCAATGAGACCAGTGGGCTGCTGGGTTACAGAGGAGTCATTTTCAATGTCAGAAGCACAGTGTGTCCAAGGTCAAATTGTGAAGTCAGCAAAGACACAGAGGTCCAGTAATGAACTGCAAAGAAGAATAGGGATCTGGGTGCGAGGTAGAAGACCCACTCCCCAACCCTGTGACAGCATAGGTTATTTCATAGTCCTCTGAGCCCTTAACTTCCTCATCTGAAAAGCATTCTTGCCCTATCTACTATGTAAGACAGTTGTGAGGAAAGGTACTTTGTAAATGTCAAATGGGAGAGACAGCATAGCAGAGGGAGGAAGACTTGTATTCAGATCCTGATTCTGATACCTAGTAGTTGAGTGACCAAAGACAATTTCTTTAGCTTGTAGAGATCAGGTGATATAATGAAAAGAACGTTGACTCTGTATTCAGAGGGCTTGGGTCCAGGTCCTACCTTTTGTGCTCACTTTCTGTTTTGGTTTTTGTTCATTTTTTTCAGTTTTGTTCGACTCTTCCTGACCCCTTTGGGGGATTCTCATGGCAAAGGTACTGGTTTGTCATTTCTTTCTTCAGATCACTTTACAGATATGGAAACAGGCAAACAGGGTTAAGGGACTTGCCCAGGGTCACACAGTTGGTAAGTGTCCGAGGCAGATTTAAACTCAGGAAGAAACTGCCCAACTTCTGATGTAAATTGGGGCAGTATTTAACCTCCCTGGTCATGGGTCTCCTCACTAGCAAAATGAAGGAATTAAACTGGATAGTCTGAGATCCCTTCCAGCTCTTGCAAGAGGCAACTTTAAGTTATAGATGATTTCCCCATTGGCATTGGTGGGGGGAATTTTATGAACCAGGAATTCCTTAAATAAATGAAATTATGGATCCAGAACCCCATCCCCTCCAAATGTCAACTAGTAGTCTTTAGGGGCTTCAGCTACCTCCTTCAGCAGCTGTATCCTTCTCCATAGACTTCCTCTCTCTTGTTGGCATTCCTTTCCTTCTAGGAAAAAGAGGGGGGAGGAGGAAGAAGAGGAGAAGAAGAAGAAAAAGAAAGAATAGGAGGAGGAGGAGAAGAAAAAGGAGGAAGAGGAGAAGAAGAAGAGGAGGAGGATGAAGAGGAGAATAAAAAAGGAGGAAGAGGAGAAAAAGGAGAAGAAGAAAAGAAGGAGGAGGAAAAGGAGAAGAAGAAAAGAAGGAGGAGGAAGAGGAGAAGAAGAAGGAGAAGGAAAAGGAGAAGAAGGAAGAAGATGAGAAAAGGGAGAAGAAGAAGAAAAGGAGGAGGAGGAAGAGGTGAAGAAGAAAAAGGAGGAAGAAGAGGAAAAGGAGAAGGAAGAGAAAGAGGCAAAGCAAAAGAAGAAAAAGGAGGAAGAGGAGAAGGAGAAGAAGAAAAGAAGGAGGAGGAAGAGAAGAAAAAGAAGGAAGAGGAGAAGGAGAAGAAGGAGGAGGAGGAAGAGGGGAAGAAAAAGGAGGAAGAGGAGAAGGAGAAGAAGTAAAAGAAAGAGGAGGAGGAGGAAGAGAAGTAGAAGGAGGAGGTAAAAGAGAAGAATAAAGAAGAGAACAAGGAAGGAAAGAAGGAAGGAAGGAAGCAAGAAAAGTATGCAATCAATTTATTCACACAGGTATGTTAAAGAGGAAAGTTTCATTTTAACACAGACGGAGGCAAAAGGTGTAAAACTGAAAGATAGAGCTTCAGACATAGCCAGTGGAAAAAAAGGAAGATGTTCCGAGCAAGCTCCTATTGACTTCTGACATCCATGTGTAGGTCGCTGCTTTTTCTAAATATTCATGAGGCTAGAGAAGGAGTGATAGAGACTGGGGTTTGATCCGAGATAAGGACAATCCTGCTGTCATCTGACACAACCAGATCACATTGGGAGTATTGTGTTAGAATGTTAATGTTAGTAGGGAGCTATAGCTATAAGATCATCTACCCCAGAGGTTCCCAAACTTACTTGGCCTACCACCACCTTTTAAAAAAAAAATTACTCTGTGCCCCTGGAAATCTACTTTCTTTAACCCTTTCAGGATTATTTTTTTAAATTGCATCATTTATATGGATAGATCTAGATATAGATAGATATACACACATACATATATGTGTATATGTATACACACATATATATGACATATGTGTATATATATATATATGACATCTTAAATTCAATCATTTATTGTAAATTTGTGGGGTTTTCCTGCACTGAAATTTTGATGATGCAATATTGCATCATGTAGCTATATAGTATCGTATTGTAAACAAGTTATTGCACGCACATATCCCTGCCAATGCATGCTGGACTTCCCAACAATGGGCAATAAACACACTTGCCAACACTTGCTTGTTAAGACCTATTGGTGGACTTGACTACTAATTGGTTATAATTTACATTTTGTATGTTTATATGGAAAATAATGTAATCACTATGACTTTAACTCTGTTACACAACAGATGAAACATGTATGAACGTTTTTCAAATTTTTCTTCTCTACTCTTCTTTCCTTATGCTTCCACCATCCTCTTATTTTTATTCAACACCACCCAATTGTACCCAAGGGTACAACCATCATACCCCCTTGATCATTCCACTGCCCCCTAGAGGGCAATATCTCCAACTTTGGGAACCTATGTTTCTAACCCAAAACCTTCATTTTAAAGATGGGATAATAGAAATCCAGAGCAGGTAAACAAAATCAAGGAACATGGTGAAAGTTATTTTCTGAAGTCAAATAGATCTCATTTCTGGATCACATTAGACTCATAGGAGGCAGCAGGTTTTAGTGGAAAATGGGCTGAATTTGGAGTCAAAACACCTAGGTTAAAATCCTTTTTTTGTTCCTGACTACCTATGTGACCTTGGGCAAGTCACCTCATTTCTCAGGGTGTCATTTTCCTCATCTATACCTTGAATGGATGAGGATTGGATGTGATGGCTTCTGAGGTCCCTGCTAGTTCTAAATCTATGATTCCATCTGTGACAATGAGGCATAGGAAGGTTAAGTTACTTGCCTAGGATCCCATAGCTAAGGGAAAGGATTTGTACTTAGGTCTTCCTTACTCTAAGTCTAGTGTTCCAATATTCCCCTTAACCCATTCTCCCTCTGGGCTTCACCGTCCTCATTCATAAAATGAAGAGATTAGACTAGGACTGTAACGTAGCTTCTAGGTCGAAATTTGTAAACTTAAAACTTTTGAATCTCTAGCTTTCCTCTAGATCTTGGCAATGTGTTGAACATTCTTCACTGTCATCAAATTATCTCAGGCAAGCTAGGCGGCACAGTGGTGCCCAAGTCTTGGAGTCAGGAAGACCTGAGTACAAATCCTCCCTTAGTCACTTACTAGTTGTGTGATCTTGAGCAAGTCACTTAAAGTCTGAGGCTGACTTTCCCCCTCTGTAAAATGCGGATAATGATAGCCCCAGCCTCACGGGGCTATTGGGAGGACCAAATGAGAATCTTAACAAAGCACTTTGCAAATGGTAAAGTGTCATAAATAAAGGGTTGCTATTATTGTTAAGGTTATTGTATATTTCTTTGGATCATCCAGGGGAATGTAAACTTGAAGGCAGGAGCAGTTTTTCAATGTTGCCTCAGTTCCTAATGCCTAAAAATTAATTACCAAATGCTGGATGGATTGACTTTAATTCAATTCACACCTGATATGCCTTCCACACTGATTTCACCCATCTCAACATCTCAAGACTCTCAAACCACTGCCTATTATTTGCATCTAAGCAGACAGAAGAAAATTAAAAGCACAAGATTAACTTCCTTTGGAAATCATGGGATTGGAGGTGGTTGGAAGCACCTTTTGGCAAATTGGATCCTATTTTTAAATGTGCTAGACCCCTGGTCATTTAAAGGATCTCTGCGATGACTCATTATGTAAAATGTGGACTGCTTTTGAAATATGAATATACAGTAATCCCTTCCACATCACAACTTTTCCCACTGTGGTTTCCATATATCATGAGTAGGCATAAGAAATTAAATGGGAATTTGGGGGGAGTTTTGCAGAAACCGCAGACAACACATGAAGGCCAGCAGATGACACAGAGCCTATGACCAAATACGTAACTCAAATTTTACAATATGGTATTATAAACACCCTCTAAAAGAAAAAGAAAAAATCCAGATTTCTTCTCTGGTAAGCCAAAAACTTTTACATGAATTTTCCAGAACATGGCGGTACCACACCCCTAGCTCCCACAATGAAGAAGGGATCACTTTACTTTGCTTTGTGTTTTGTATTTTGCTCTGCACTGGAGAGCTGAAAAGGAAAAAAATTTGAGACTAGTAAGTTTTGAGATCACTATCAGATGTAACTGTCTCTTGAAATCACATTTTTTTGTGCATAGGACAGATATTTCTGTAAGTGGAGTCCATTTGTACATTATTTTAAACAAATATTTAAGAAAATGGAAGGATTCACAGGGAACTCAATGGACTAACTAATAAAGTCCAGAATGTACACCTACAACACCAGACTGAACCACAGTGGGATCTATATTGGACAAAAAGCATTTCACACAGTGACCTGCACATAGTAAGTGCTTTATAAATGCTTATTCTTTTCCCTCCTTCCTTCCCTTTCTAAAACATCTCTTAGAATCTTTATCTTCCTTCAAATCTCAACTCAGGCATTTCTACTCACTAGAAGCTGTTCCTTGTCTCCTTAATAGTTACGACTCATCCCCAGCAATTAGAGGATATTGACTTACCTCTTTCCAGTCTGGGTCCCCCAAGATGTCAGTTCCTTGAGGACATGAGCTATTCATAGAAGCATGTTATTGCTGGGCTATTGTTGCTTGTCCTTCATTTAGAAAAGGACTGATGACAATATAGGTCAATTGGATTGAAGGGAGGCAGAACTGCACAAAGTCACCAACCTTACTCCCTCTTCCAAAGTCATTGAAGTCCAGTGGCAAGACCAAAACCAGGACAACTGGTGATGGCCTGGAATCCAATGGATGACCTTGACATCTTCAGTGTCTGACCAAACATCGCACCTACTTCAGCTGCCTTCATGGTCATTGCAACAAATTATTCTCATTCACTCATTCCATGAAAGAAAGTCCTCACATGCTTGGGGTAGATATCCTACTCGCTCACCAATGGGTTTGAGGCCTGTCGGTTGCCCTCAACCATCTGCTGAGATTGTTTCAGTAGGATGTGGCCCAATGCTCACCCTACAGCTTCTTGTAGTTCCAGGTGAGTGTTGGGTGGCAGATGGACACCATCCAAAGATGGACAATACCCAAGGTGATCAGTAACCCTGAAAAGCTCTAAGAAAGCCCTCACACCAGAGGTGCAAGTCTTCCCTGAACATTTGTACACTTTTCATAGAAGCATAGTTAAAACTTGAAGTAATCTTGGAAATTAATCATTGGATCATAAGCTTATCCAATTTTAGAAGCAATCTAGTCTATTTCATTCATTTTACAGATAAGCAAACTGGAGGGCCAAAATCAGAAGTGGAGTTTGAACCTGGTCCTCAGATTCCAGAGTCAGTTCTTTTTTACTTTGCCAGGTGATCCATGGGAGTGGTAGCCAACTGGATTTCATGTGACAAGAGACTAGAACAGGCAGGCCCATATTGGAAAATAATGTACTCACAATGAGTGAGCCTGTAGAATGCCCATGAAATTCTAAATTATAACCTCTTCAGGGGCTCTAGAGTCAAAGGGCCAATGAGGGTTTGAATTCTGACTCTGCTATAGTCTGCCTGTAAGACCTTGAACAAATTGCTTTGCTTTCCCTTTCCTCAGTCTATAAAAAGAGAAGTATAGATGAGATCATTTCTGAGGTTTCATCTAGTTGAATAAGTATATGAGTCTTTGTTTTCTCTTAGAATCAAGGAGCTAAAAGGCACCTTATTAATGACCCAACATAATCCTGCCTCGTTTTACACATGAGAAAAAAAAGGGGAGGGAAAAAAGGAAGAAAACAAGCATCTATTAATCACCTATGATGTACCTAAATGCTTTACAAATATCTTATTTGGTCCCCACAACAACTCTGGAAAGAGAATGCTATTGTCCCTGCTTTACAGCTGAGGAAATTGTAGCTGTCAGAGGTTAAATGACTTGTCTAAGGTCTAAGCTAGTAAGTGTCTAAAGCTGGGTTTGAACTCACATCTTCTGGACTCCAGACTCTATCTAATGAACCACCCAGCTGGCCCCTGGGGAAAGTGACTTATATAAGGTGAGTGTCTTAGTGTCTAGCAAGAAGAGCCAGGAAACGAATCCAGATAGTTTGAATCCTGATACTATAGGCTTTCCACTACTCCACATTGCCTCCTTCATTTGGTGCACAGTTATTAAACTCCCACTATATGCTGATCACTGTACTGGGAACGGTGGAAAATATAAGAGGGGTTGATCCCTTTGAGGAGCTTACAATCTAGCTGGATTGGATTGGCCAGAAATACTGAAAACTACAAATCACTTGGTGAACACCGCTCACAATAGCCTTGTGAGAAAATAAAGGTACTATTAGTTCCAATTTATAGGTGAGCAACCTGAGGCTCAGAGAATTTAATGACTTGTGCATGGTCACACAGCTGGAAAGAGAGCCAGGATGAATCCGGGTTTTCTGGATCCAAGTTTAGGAGAAGTCTTCATCCTGTCCTGCATGGTACATGTCAAAGTCACCAATAATACCAGGCAGAAAATAGGAATTCAATTCAACAAAGATTCCTTAGATATCTGGCATGGGAAAAGACACTGTGATGGGTGCTGGAGACACAAAAGGAAAAGTAATAATAGTACTTGTCATTAATGAGGTTACATTCTATTAGGGGATGTACATTTATTCATTCATTTAAGTACATACAAACTTGCAAAGAATGAAACTCTAGGAGGGAGTGTTAATAACCTGGGGGATCAAGAAAAAGTCCTTTGTAAAACATGGTGCCTGAACTGTGCTTTGAAGGAAGGGTTTCTAGGAGGTAAAGGTGAGGAAGGGGGGCACTTCAGCAGATGGCACAGTGAAGCACTGGCCCCACAGTTGGGGAGACCTCAGTTCAAATGAGGTCTTAGTCACTGACTTTGTGACCCTGGGCAAGTCACTTAACTTCCTTCTGTCTCAATTTCCTCATCTATATAATGAGGTAATTACAGTCTGTCTGTCTGTCTGTCTGTCTGTCTGTCTGTCTCTCTCTCCTCTATGTCTGTCTCTCTGTCTTGTGTTATAGGGCAATAGAGAGATACTTGTAAAGTCCCTCACATACTTTAAAGCACTATACAAATGCTTTCTGTTTTTATTGTTGCTGTTGATATAGGAAGGTTCTTAGTGAGAAATGAATGATTTGTAAGAATCACAGCTAAATGGAAAGTTTGATGAGAACAGCAGGTACGTGAAGGTAATGAAGAAATAAGACTGGAAACATTGTTTGATCATTTCAGAAGCATCAGAATTCATGACCTCATTTGAAGTTTTCTTGGCAATAATACTGCAGTGGTTTGTCATTTCCTTCTCCAGGTCATTTTTTTACAGATGAGGAAACTAAGGCAAACAGGGTTAAGTGACGTGCCCAGGATCACACAGCTAGTAAGTGTCTAAGGCTGGATTTTAACTCAGAAAGATGATTTCAGGATTTTGACTCAGGCACTCTATCCACTGAAGCACCTAGCTACCCTGTTGGAAGTGTAGGTAGGAGCTTTAAGTACCCCACAAGGGACTGTGGGTATTTTTTCCTCTAGAGATATTAGGGAGCCACTGAAGATTCTTAGGTAGGATGACTGTCCTATTGAAATACATTTTAGGAATGTGAATTCACTCATCATGTGAAAAGGGAAAAGGCCAAAGGCAAGAAAGCCCTAATCTAGGGTAGAGTCTGTGTGAGAACAAAGAAAGGAACAGATGTGAACAATGTTGTCAAGAGACTCAAGAAGATGATAACGTTAGATGGAGGAGACAAGAGAATCCAAGAGAATCAGTACTAAATGATTAAAGCAGAGTCTAAGTTTAATAGATGCCACATGGAATGAGGAGATTGGTCAATGAGAAAGGACCCAGATATTCCCTGCCTGGTGTCAAACCTCCAAGAATAAGCAGATATTTCCTTCCTGCTTTCACAATCCTTGAAACATGTATAGTTATTCTTTGTCTGCTTTGAATATAACCAGTTGGAAACTTTGGTGAGTTTACTTTCAGCCATGAATGATAGGGTTTGGTACCAAGTGACCAGAAAAAGTCTTCTAATTGACTGAAGAGCCAGAAAAGAAAAAAACTGATGACTTGAGAAGTGCTTAGCTGGAAGTGTGTGTGTGTGTGTGTCCTTCGTTGCCAAAAAAGATACCATCAGAGAAATGATGACATGACTTGCACTTGACTTTGTTTTGAGTGAGGGAGGGCTGTGCAGGTCACCAGCCTCACTTCTACTCCAGAGTCATCTGAATCCAGTGACCAGATATTCATCACTATAACTGGAGATGATCCAGGATGAGGCAATTGGGGTTAAGTGACTTGCCCAAGGTCAAACAACTGGTGAGTGTCAAGTGTGTGAGATGAGATTTGAACTCAAGTCCTCCTGATTCCTACACTGGTGCTCTATCCACTGCAACTACCTAGCTGCCCCTAGCTGGAAGTGAGTAAACACTCAAAAGGACCAAGTCCCCATACTATAGACCTACCTCTTGGGCCACTCCCCAACCTGGGAACCTCCAGTCTGAGATGCCCAGAGAACAGTAGGTACTACACTTGGTGAGGGAGAGGGGTTGTAAATTTAAGGGATTGTGGCTTCTAACATTACAGCTCTGGAACCACAGCAAGAATGTTCTCCACTATCAGTCAGCCAGTAGACAACATTATCTTTAGTCAAAGACTCAGTTTCTTCCAATTTTTCACCTGGTTGGCCCTGCTTCTCTTGGATAGCCTGGGTCTTAAGGACAGAGCTGGGCCAAGACAGGGGGGAACATTATTTTCAGGGCCAGGAGTTGGGACATACCCCCTGGCCACAAATGTTCTCTACTCATGTGCATTTATTGCTTCATTTTACTTTAAATCTGAGCCTATTCTCTCAAGAGACCTTGTTTGTGCAATGGGAAAATGCAACCCCAATGTGGCAATAATACTTTGTACTTCCAAAATTGTGTGGCAAGGAACAAAATAGTGTAAAAATACTTTTACACTATTAATTTGCTTAGCTTATTAAACCCATTCTCCTAGATGAATCAAAGGTGGAAATCAGTCCAGCTGTGACCTAAATTATCTCGTTCTTGCTATACTTTCCTAGTAAATTTCTTTTCTAAAAGTTAATGCAATCTACTGGTTTATTGATAGTGGGGAACCACCCATTCAGGAGCTATGGCATTAGAAGTTACAACCATTAGGCATTACCGATGAAGATAGAAGCAAATGTCTTTCTGGAGACCTGAAATTGTAAATGCAAATGTTGAGATAGGAGAGTCAATGGGAAGGATATTACAGATGTGACCATACTATGATTTTAGAGGAGAATCTGATCAAAGTAGGCTAAAATGAATAGGAAGACTTCCTACAGGAGATCAGATGAGCCATCCTGTGAATGATGCATGAGATTTACAAGCTAGAAGGGAAATTGAATTCTAAAAAGTTGAGCAATCCCTCATCCCACATGAACCTCTGGGGCATCCCTATTAGAACTGGGCTGAGCGTTGGTGTGCATAGGGTTAAAGATGACTGGCCTGACTAATAATAGCCCAATGGAAGCTGAACTTTAAGGATAAAAGCCTCCATGGGCTATTTTAGGTGCCCAGTCACACGGAGTAATGGGATTGAGAACATAAGGAGGCACGAGCAGGGCTGGTATTCTTAGCTACGGGAGCAGCCACGGGTGTCCACCCTTTCCAAACAAATCACACATTTGCCAGTTTGCCTTTTTTCTCAGTTGAGTCTAGTTTTGACCTTCAGTCAAGCATAATTCTCCAGTGGGAAGGAATACATTGATGGCTCCTAGCCTTTCTACCCTGAGCTCTTCTCAGAAATGCTGCTCCCAAACTTTTCTATTCCTTCCAGCCTCCCACCCATTATATAGGTGAGGAAAACTGAGGCTAAGGCGGACAAGAGACACCTGCAGAGAAAGCAAGGTAAATGAACTCAGACTGCTCAGCTCAAATTTGGTATGTCCTGTTGTCCAGTTATTCAGTCATGTGCGACTCTTCGTGACCCCCATGGACTATAACAAGGCAGTGCTGCCTGTGGGGTTTTCTTAGCAAAGACACAAGAGTGCTTTGCCACTTTTCTTCTCCAGTAGTCTAAAGCAAAGAGGTGAAGTGACTTGCCCAAGGTCACACAGCTAGAAAGTATCTGAGACTTAATTTGAACTTGACTCTTCCTGACTCTAGGCCCATGCTCCACTTAGCTACTTAGCTTCCTCTTGTTGTTCAGTCTTTTTTAAGCCATGTCCAACTCTTCATGACCCCACTTGGGGTTTTCTTGGTAGAGATACTGAAGTGGTTTGTCATGTCCTTTGACATTTTACAAATGAGGAAACTGAGGCAAACTGGGTTAAGTGACTTGCCAAGGGTCACATGGCTGGTAAGTGTCTGAGGCCAGATTTGAACATTCCTGACTCCATACCTGGCACTCCATCCACTGTGCCACCTGGCTGCCTACTGGAGCTGAAAAGAACTATTTCCTGTGTCATGACTATCTACTCATCTTAGCCTATTTACGAAATAGCCATGGGTGGAATGTGAATATGATATTTTCTCCCTCCTCCTTTTACTTTCCCTTTTTCCTCTTCACTGCCCCTCTTTCCTATCTCAATCCTCTCCCAATATACCTCTGTTCCTTGCTCAGGTAAGCACTCACTCAGCAAATCCACTCACTGCTCTAGGCCAGCTCTGCCCTATATACACTCCAGAGGAAAACCATAAGAAGTAGGGCCAGCCCTGACCAAAAGTATGAAGGAAGTGATTCTCTGACAATCCGAGTTCCAGGTGCCTTCTCTTTCCTCTCTTCATGGTTATTCACCCAGTTGCCCCAGCTCCAGCTCCACCCCCAGAACCCAGGTCTGCTCTGCTAGCCTGACTATCTTTCTGAAGGTGATAGATACATCCTCCAAAAGCTGAATGCTTCTTCTGTCAAACTCCATGATACAGAGGGTCAGGGAAAGGAATTGGAAGAATTTTTGCTCAAGAAGGCCATTTTCAGACCCTCTTCCTGTCATTGATCACTTGGCAACCACCTCTCCTTTAAAGTTTACCCTTTATGTTCTGGTCCTGACTGCTCTGGAGGTCATGGGATCATTGATTAGACCTGGGAGATGTTGAAAGGAAAATTCTTTATTTGGGCTTTCACCCTGAGGAAAACTCAGGACAAAGAATTAGAAGGATTTTATTATAAGCATGTCAAGGTAGCAGCACATTGACAGGGGGATCATCAAAGATGAGCAACGGTTTTAAGGCGGGGACAGCTTTTATAGATAATTATAGACAACTTTAAGACCATTCAGATAAGTCCACTTCAACAAAAGAAGCAGAGCCCTTGAATCTGTAGCGCTTCCCTAAGGTAGCTAAAGGGGACAATTTGCTGGTAGAAGTACCTGACAAAGAGCAGGTGATACAAAAACTGTAGACTTGGCATCTCCTTCTGCACCAGAGCCCCCTCCAACACTGGTTGATAAACAGGACTGAGAACAATGAAATACTGAGTCATCGTAAGTTTCAACAAAGGGTAGCAGTTGAAAGATTAGTCTAGCCTCATGTAGATGAGGAAACAGGCTCAAAGAGGTTATTTAAGTAGCCCAATGTCACACAGGAAGGATTCAAACTCATTTCTCTCACTCCAAATTCAGCATGTCTTCTATTGTGCCAATCATCCATGGACCTCCAGTACCTCTTATCCTTAATAGGTTTAGTACTTGCCTCATAGTCTTGTTCTTTTCCCCAACTTCTACCCTTTCTGAACACCCTCAATGGCCAAGAGTGGTCATCCTTCAGACATCCCTCCGTTTGCCCTTGGTGCTGAAATGGGGGGATCCCTTTTAGAAGCAGATTTATTTATAGAATCCTAGACCCATACTCCCAGAAGACACCTTGAAGATCATCTAATCCAACTCTTATTTCACTGATGAAGAAAGGGAGTCTCTGAGAGATAAGATGATTGGCTCTCCATTCCACACAGCAGGTTGGTGTCGGGGCCAGGACAAGCACGCACTGTGATTTCCTCTATAGAGCACTGTTTCTTCTTCCCCTGTTTTGTTTTGTATTTTTTGTCTCTTGACCTTCATTCCCACCCTCTCTACAGCCACTCCCTGGGTGATGGCCACTTCTGCTTCTGAAGTCTCTTGGCAACTATCCAGTGTACCGTGCTGCCACCCCACCCCACCCCCACCTAATAGTTAACTCATTGGGTATTGCTTTGCATAAATTAGCATTGACAGTCACACTTCAGGAATTTGGACTCCATTAATGCAGATTTGAGGTAATTTGGGTAGCAGCTGGGCTGATATTCACCTTGAGTCATCTAGGAGAGTGGGTTTGATAAACTAAGCAAATTAATAGTGTAAACAAGATTGTGAGAGGATTGTTTAAACCATTAAAAAAAAACTTTCTCAGCCCCCTAAAGCACTCTGGAAGCACCTATTTACATACAAACAATGGATGTGTTAATTTATCTCTTCATTAAGCAGTTCTGCTCCGGACCCCTCCCTGGAAACAAAGCATTTTGTTTGCCCAGTTCCAGTTTTCGTCAGTACTTAAACCTAAGAGAATGACATTGCTTTAAATATATCCCATCACACTTCCTCTGAATTTAGGCTGGCCTTTCTCCCCAATTAGTACAAATTAATGAGGTTTGAATGCTAATGTGCACGCTGCTTGTTTAATGGAAAAGGCAGGCAAAAGTCAGAATATAAACGGAGAGCAACAGAACAATGCATGCCTTTAGTTTTTAAAAATCCTTGGGATTGGGGGAGGTAGGTGGCACAGGGGCACTGTAGTCAGAAGGATCTCAGCCTCAGACACTTACTAGCTGTGGGGCAGGTCACTTAACCTTAAAAAATAATTTTTTAAAAAAGTCGATGGGAGGGACTCAAAAGAGCATCTATTTCAAACTCCTTATTTTACAGATGAACCAACTGAGGCCTTATAGAGGTTAAGGGATTTCCGAAACTCATACAGCTACTTAGTACCAGGGTTAACTACCAATTCTCTGTTTTCCAGAACAACAGACTCTTTCCCCTGAATGTATCTCCTTTGTGTGATCCTATAGGAATTGCTTAAATATAGCACCTCAAATTTCATCCTTTTTTTTTTTTTTGGCATACCTTGTCAAGCGAGCAGGCATTTATTAAGTGCCTTCTCTGGGTTGGAGCCAAGAGATACAACAATTAAGTGGTCTTTGCCCTCCTTGAGTTTATACACTGTTGGGGAAAACAGTAAGTATAGATATAAGTAAATACAAAATATATACATATACATGTATTTGTTCAGTTATGTCCAACTCTTCATGACCCATTAGGATTTTCTTGGCAAAGATACTGGAGTGGTTTGCCATTTCTTTCTCCAACTGGTTTTACAGTTGAGGAAACTGAGGTAAACAGGGTTAAGTGACTTGCCCAGGATCACACAGCTAGTAAGTGTCTGAGGTCATATTTTAATTCAGATCTTCCTGACTCCAGGTCTGGGCACTCCATCCACTGAATCAACTATTTATATATTATGATAAATGCAAAAAAAATTCAGGACAATCAGAAAACGTCTTCTAGAAAATAATTTACACACACACACACACACACACACACACACACACACACACACACACTCCAAAACCTTCTTCTCCTCAGGGTTTGATTCCTGACAAGTAGTGACTGCCTCATAGGGGAAATCCCCTGTAGGTTTCTACCTGAAGAAAACTCGGGCTCTTTGTTTTTTGGTTTAGACAACTAATAGGGTCTCTCAATCATCTTCACCCACCATTGAAAGCTTCCAGCAATAATCTCATGAAACAGTAACCATTTTCTATAAGCATAGGCAATTCTCATTGATCAAATCAGTCAATAATCTTTCATTCAGCATCTACTATGTTCAAGATACTGTGAGGGATACAAAGAGAAATGAAATGATTCCTACGTTTGAAGGCCCTACAGAAATGTGATAGAAAGACTTATCAGAGCTGGAGTCAGAGGACCTAGATTTGAAATTTGATTCATCTCATTATTAGCTATGTTACCTTAATCAGGTAATTTGTCCTCTCTGGGCCTGAGTTCCATCCTCTGTACCATGAGGCTGTTGAAAAGACTTTTAGATGGTATACTTATCTATTTACAGATCTCACAGGGTTAGAAGGGAGACCTAACACCCCAGATGCCAGCATCAGGGGCCCCAAAGGTCTTGAAGGGTTTAAATTGGGCAGAATGCAGTAAAATTACATTTCCTATGGATAAATGCCTTCCATTTGGGTTTTAAAAGTCAATTTCATAAGAATAGTATGGGAGAGGCATGGCTAGACAGTAATTCATTTGGAAAATATTTGGGAGTTTTGAGGATGACAAGCTCAATATGAGCTGGCCTCAACAGAGTGATAACAGCAAGCAGACAGGCTAGTTTCAAGAGAGGTCTAGACAAGTACAAGACTAAAGAGATAGTGTGACCATTGCTCTCTTCCTTGTTCATATGGTCAGGTCCTCATTTGTTTTTTAAATTAAAGGGACCATCCCTTGACTCATTTCTTTAGGAGGCCTATTCACTGAATGGGCATTATATGACTCAAAGTGAGAACCTGAAAAGACCTTACCCTAAAAGGGCCCTCTCTCATTGCATCCTGGGTCATCTCTAGTCATCCTGATGAATATCTGGCCACTGGACCCAGATGGTTCTAGAAGAGAAATGGGGGCTGGTGACTTTGCACAGCCCTCCATCATTCAAATCAAAGTCAACTGCAAATCCTGTCATCATTTCCCTGATGCCATGGTCCTCTTCCAGAACAAAGGACAAACACAACAACAGGTCCTGATTAGTGCAAATAATGAATTCCCTCAAGTGGTCAATGATTAGAATTCACACTGCATTTTTCCACTGGGCTGAAACCAATTGCAAAATCTTGCACAATTATAACTTTGAAGAATGTGAATTTGAATCCATGCAACCATTTCTGGGAATTCATTATTTGCATTAATTGGGACCTGACTGTGATACATATGAAGGTTATATTCACTTATGTGGGCTGCTACTTGGCTTAGTGGATAGAATGCTGGGATAGTGTATGGTCTGTGACCCTTTTGCCTCAGTTTTCTCATCTGTAAAGTCTTTTTTTTTACTCTTTTTCTTTGCCAAGGATACACCAAAGGGAGTCATGAAGAGTTGAACATGAATGAACAACAACAAAAATTCATTTTTTCCACTAGATCATAAGCTCCTTGAGAGCAGGAATTGTCTTTTGCTTTTCATTGTTGTTGTATCCCCAGTACTTAGCACAGTGCCCAGCACAGTAAGTGCTTAATAAATATTGAATGGGTGCTGCTATTTATTTAGCATATCCCTGATAAATTGGAGACTATTCAGGAGAAGGTAAATAGGCTGATGAAATGCCTCAAGCTAAAGGAACTAAGGATGTTTAAGCAAGAAAAGAAAAAACTTTGAGGAGACATAACTGTTTTCAAGTACTTGAAGGGTGATGCTGTGGAAGGGGGATTAAACATATTCTACTTGGTTCTAAGGATAGAACTAGAAGCAATGGGTAGAAGTTCCAGTGAGACCAATTTAAGTTTGGTATAAGGATAATGTTCCTAATAATTAGAGTTCTTCACACATAGGACAGGCTCTTGAGGGACGTTGTAGGATCCCCCTCACTAGAAGTTTTCAAGAAAGGGCTGGTGAAAGAGCCAGACACTGAAGTGGGTGCCCATCAGACAGCTCAACAAATGAATATAATGGAATATTATTGCATCATAAGAAATGCCTAAAGAGGTGGAATTGGAGAAACCTGTGAAGACTTGTATGAACTGATGAGAATTGAAGTGAGTAGAACTAGAACAACTCTTTATGCAATGACCATAACACTGTAAAGGGCAATCATTTTAAAAGTTTCCCTCTGATCAATGTGATCACCAGTCATGATGCCAGAAGATGAATGATGCAAGCAAAGTTCCTTCCTCTTGGTGGAGGGATGATGGATTGTAGGTACAGAATGAAAGATAAATTTTCAGATATAGCCTACGTATAAACTTGCTTTGTTCGATGATATTTATTAGTTACAAGTTAGAATTTGGTTTTGTATTTGTTTTTTCCTCCAAGGGATATAGGAAGTACTAATAGTAATAACAAATAAAGAAAAAAAGAACATTAATGAAATATCTTTTAAAATGCACAAAAAAGAGCAGCAGGAAGCTCTCAGAAGACATAAGCAAGTAGCATGACTTTGGGAATAATTTGAATTTGATATACTTTTTACAAAAAGTCAGACTTGGTAATAGAGAGTCACAGTTTCATATATGATATTTTCTGTTCTTTGTGGATGGAAATATTTATGTCTATTGATATTTTTCAAGTTCATAACAATAACAACAAACTCAGAAGGAGAGAGAGGAGGTGATACATTCCAGGCAAGTTGAAATACCACCATCACCACCATCTTTACCCATTTACCCATTACCGTTATTTATCCATTGTGGAGACAGCCCCTAGTCATCCATACCTGAGGGAAGAAATGATAATGAGGAGAAGGTGCACCTTCCTCATCATCATAAGCAACTGCTGTTGACCAAATGCTACCCAGATAAACACAAGAACCTTGGGAGTGGCAGTACCCCGCCCCCCCAAAACCACCAATTCTGCTTCCTGCCCAGCCCTCACAGCCACCATCCAGGAATACAACTCTGTGGAGAAGGTATCAGCCATACCAACCATCTGCTACTCACTGGGTGGGGGTGGGGTGGGGGGAGGGGCGGTCTAGTTGAAGAGCACCCTGGAGGAAAGAAAGGAGACAGCATGTGCAAGGCAGGTGAAGCTATCACCTTGGCCATTATCTCCCCTCAGAGTCCAATGGAGAAACCCCAGGACCCTAAGCAGTAATGCTCCCAGCCCAGTATTTGTAGCCATCATCCTGGGAAGCAGCCTCTGTGGAGAGGTTACCACCTTACTTCAGGTTCTCATCACTTCTCACCAAGATTAATCAATAAGCTTCCTCATCATTCTCTCAGCCTCAAGCCCCTCTCCATCCCAGTCCATCCTACAGGTAGCTGAGAAAGCAATTTTCTTCAAGTACAGATCTGACCATGGGACTCCTTAAATAATTCTAGGTTTCCCATTGCCTCTAAAATTACATATAAGCTCCTCAGTTTAGCTTTTAAAGTCCTACACAACTTGATGCCAACCAATCTTTTCAGCGCCATTGGATTTTATTCCCCCTTCTACACTTTGCCATGAAGCCAAATTGACTTACTATCTATTCCTCACACACTCCATCTCCTGTCTCCCTTCCTTTGCCAATGCCTAGAATGCCCTGCCTCCTTACCTTAGTCTCATAGTTTCTTCTTTAACATGTAGCTCAAGCATCATCTTCTGCATGAAGCCTTCTTCCTGATCCTCTCAATAGCCGGGACCTATTCTCCCAAACTACCTTGTTTTTGACCACTTTGACTATATTTATACTTATTAGATATATATTTACTGAACGTAAGGTCACTGCTGACTAGGTATTGTTTCATTCTTCGCACTTGTATCCCCACTGACTAGCACATAAAAGGTGCTTAAAAAATACTTATTGACTGATTGATTTGACAGTACAGTTTCATGAGATTGGTGGGGTTGAAAGACAAGTTACTGGGGTTTGAGAAGTTAGCAGATGGAAATGAAATAAAAGCTGTGAGTGTGTGTGTGTGTGTGTGTGTGTGTGTGCGTGTGTGTGTGTATGACTCCTTCTAGGAGTTTGGCAGTAAAAGAGAGGAGACATAGAAAGTGGTAGCCTGCGAGGATACCAGAATCAACTGGATTTTTTTAAAGGATGAGTAAGACCTAAGAATTGAGGAAGGAGTCAGAGCTTGAAGGATGTGTCCCTTTGCGGGGACAGGAGAAGGGAGAGAAAAAGAGAGGAGAGAGGGAGAGAGAAAGAAAGGGAAAGAAGGAGAGACAGACATGGGGGGAGGAGAGAAAAAGACAGAGAGAATATGATTGACGAAAAAATTCCTAAAGAAGATGCCTTATCCTCCCCCTCCCAGGTGTGATACGATCAAGTGGAGCTGGGGAAGATTGAAGTGGGTAAGACTTCAAAGGCTACCTCATTCTCAGATCCCAGAGAAAATAGTGAAGTAGAAGAACTTTGAAATATAAAGAAGGATGGATAATACTGCCTCTTATTTTACAGAAAAAAATGAAGGCCATGAATTATGTGTTCCCTCTTCTCCCCTCTCCCTCATCTCATCTCATTCAGATGCCTTCTGGTTCTATCTCCTCCTTCACTCCTGCCTCACACGAAGAGGTGACTTTACTGCTTACCAAAGCTAACTCCTCTATGAGCATGAGCACATCCCAAATCCTCCAATAGATTGACTGCTCTGTCATCCCGAGTCTATCACTTATGTGCAATCTCTCCCTGACTAATGACTCCTTTCCTACTTCCTATAAACATTCCCATATCTCCTTTATCCTTTATCCTTACTTGAGCCTTCCATTCCTCCTATCATCTTATAACTCTTCTGCCCTTTTTGGCTAAACTCTTTGAAAAGGCCATCTACCATAGGTCTCCACTCTCTCTCCTCTTACTCTCTTCTTAACTCCTTACAGTCTATCTTCCCACCTCATCATTCCCCTGAAGCTACTCTCTCCAAAATTGCTAGTAACCTCTTAGTGGCCAAATCCATTGGCCTTTTCTAAGTCCTGGTTCTTCTAACTACGCTCCAGATTTTGATATTCCTTATTTCTTTCTTATCCTTGATAGTATTTTCTCTCTAAGTTTTCAGAACACCATGTTCCCTTGGTTCTTCTATCTATCTGAATGCTCCTTCTCTATCTCCTTTGCTAGGTCCTCATCTAGATCATGCCTTCTAACTCTAAGTTCTGTCCTGAGCTCTCTCTCTGTCTCTACCCCCCCACTACCTTATTTCACTTGGTGATCTCATCAGCTCCCATGAGTTTGTCACCCCTCTGCTGAATATTCTCAAATCTACTTTGACTGCCCTAAACTCTCTCCTGACCTCCAGTCCCACATCTCTAACTGCCTTTTAGGTACCTCAAATTCGATGTCTAGAAGACCTCTTAAGCTCATCATGCTCCAAACCAAACTCATTATTTGTCCTCCTAAACCCTGCCCTTCCCCTCTCCTAACTGCTTTATTTCATATAGGGCAACAGTATCCTCCCAGTGAGACAGACTCAGAGCCTAAGTATTAGCCTCAGCTCCTCACTATCTCTCACCCTGCCTCCCCTGCCCCATGATCCAATCTATCGCCCAAACCTGTCAGTTATCACCTATGAAATATCTCTTAAATACACCCTACCTCTCTCCTCTGACACTCTCTGGTGCATCACCTCACACCTGGACTATTGTGGATCTGCCTTCTTCAAGTCTTTCCCCATGCCAATCCATCCTTTATTTAGCCTCCAAAGTGATATTCCTAAAATGCAGGTGCAATCAGGTCACCTCCCTAGTCAATAAAATCTATTGCTCTCTATTGCCTCCAGTATCAAATACAAAAAGCTATGTTTGGCACTCAAAGCCCTTCATAACCTATCCCTCTCCTACCTTTCCTGGTTTCTTACACCTTCCTCCCTGATATATATACTCTTCTATCCAGTGACATTGGCTTCCTGAACGTTCTACAAACATTTTCTCCAGACATTTTCTCTGGCTGTCTCCCATGCCTGGAATGCTCTCTTTGTCTCTCTGTCTCTGTCTGTCTGTCTGTCTCTCTCTCTCTCCTTGGTTCTGCTTATTGCCTTCACTGGCTTCCATTAAGTCCCAACTAAAATTTCAGTTTCTATAGGAAACCTTTCATTCCAACACCTTCCTGCTATTTATCATGTCCTGCTTACCCTGTATAGCTTTTTTGTATATAATTATTTGTCTTTTTTTCTCCCTCACTGGATTGTGAGTTCCTATCTTTTTTTCTTTTTGTATCCCTAGTGTTAACATAGTGTATGGCATATATTAGGTGCTTAATAAATGCTTATGGACCGAGTATTGATTTTTTTCAGTCAAGTGAGAAACAAGGTCATATACTAGGATGGGTTTTAGAGGTTTGGAGAGGGAAAAGGTTTGGAACCCCTACTAAATGAAGGATGATAAAAAGGTTGCTAAGAAATAACAGGATCGTGGTACAGCCTCAAGGACCTAATTGAACTTGGATAACATGAGGTTGTAGAGTACTCAGTTGGCACAATTGTATCACTTGATTCAGCAGCTTGAGAGTAGGCGTAGAGAAACTAGTTTGAGGGAGTGATGGGGTCAATGATTTAGGATTGAAGGTTGGGAGTAGGATAAAGGGGAAACAGAAGAACTGAACTGGTTAGCTGTAGGGTACCTAGTCTTGTAGTGAAGTACAACATTGTGAAGGGCCAATACAATACTGAGGTGAGGTGGGGCGGGGGGAACAGCGAGGATTGGAAGGTCTGGAAACAATGAGAATGAAGAACATGTTTAAAAGTGAGTCAGAGGGAGGGAGGGAAAGAAGGAAGGATATTATGACAGAAGAGCTGAATTTCAGAGTTAATATCATAAGCATGGATTCATTTGGGGTAATGGCGAAGTCTAAGATATACCCACTCTGGTGGGGGCTGAAAAGAATCGAGATGGAAGTCATCGTTGTGGGGGAGGATGATTAGCTGGAAGGTCAAGGTATTTGAAGGGGCATGTATGGAATGGTGATGTGCCCACCACTCCCACAGATGGCAAGGCAGCTGAGTGTCCAGGAGGTTGCCAATCTCCAACTCTCGTTACTTTTGAGGGTGTATGTGTCATCGGGGAATTTGAGAAGGCTTTCATTTTTAATCATTAAGGCCACATCTTAGCTGTGTAGGCGGCATGCCTCAGGACCTTGATCCAGTGAGGGAGGGCAAGCATTTCAGAGAGACCCTGCTGTTCAACATTTTTTTTGTTGTTGCAAGACCCAAGCGCTGAGTTATTTTTACTTCAAGATGTCCTTCACTAGCTAAGAAAAAAAGGGGAGGAGGGAGGGGGGAAAGCCCTCCACTTCATTCCTTTTCTCAGCCCTTAATCACAGGGCTGACTCAAACTCCCTCAGATGGCTCTACAGTTTAAAGCAAATTTGCTCCACTAAGTGCATATGTGTTTGGAGCAAAAGGAAATTGTTTCACAAGTGCTGTGTGTATGCATACTTGTGAATATGTATGTGTGAATATAGCATAGTACTTTGTAAGTAGGTGTTCAGTTAATATTTGTTGAATGAAAAACAAAGGAACAAACAAGTTTTGTATGTTTATGTTTGTGTGCATGTATGTTGTAGATATGGGCAAGTTTTGTGGATATATGCTATAGATGTGTGTTATGTGTGTTTGTGTGTTAGAGAGTGTATATGGAAGATGAGGTCTGAGTATTTGTTAGAAATTCTACAAATGGCCCCAGTGACTGATGCTTGGCCAATTGTAAGGGGTACAGAGTGCCAATGATGGACCTCGTGGAGACAGGTTATGTGGCCACTGTGTGCATGAGAAACTGCCTGATGGGGGGATTTGGGGAGAATGCCTGAGAGGGTACTGCAGGGGTAGTGTCAGGACACTGGCCACCTGGGGAAGGCTAGAGGAGAGAGACAAATGCTAAATTGTGAGGAGGCAGGGCCCTGAAAATAAACTTTGCTGATATTACAGTTTTGCTGAAGACTGGACCTGCTTATTCCTTTGCCTTCTTGCACATCTTGTGCTTATGAGACTTCAGGGACTAGGGAACAGATCTTTGTGAACCTTCATCTCTCTCCCCATTTCTAAATGCCCTTGGATATCTCAGGATCTAGGGTCTCCAACTATGTGCAGGTAGGGAACAACAACCCAATATTTAGAAGAACCTGGCACAAGGGACTTGTGCCCAGCAGCACTCTACTGAGCCACAGTCTTTTAATATTTTTAGTCTACAACACACCAGTGAGTGTATCAAGGCATCGTAGGAGAAAAAGCCATCTCCCTCAAAGTTGAACTATTTGTTTATCTGTGTTCCCTCTAACACTGTTATATATTCGCACATAAATTCGCACCCACATATATATAAACATAGGTAAAACATTCAAACCCCTACACCCACACATATGCAACATCCCAGTCCACATGCCATCCCCCTCCTCTTTCCACCAGGACCATGATCATTTCCACTCTCTCCCTCCTCAGGATCAACAGCTGGCAAAAAGGAATGGAGATATCCAGGGCATTATGACCCACCAAGGGCAGATTCATAATGTACTGCAGTGTCATGGCCCATGGGTTGGGACACAGTGGCCTAAATGATGTGTAACCACATCGACTTCAACCTCACCCTCCCACCTTAATGGAGAACTGTCAGACTTTGGCCGTATAAAGAACGGTGCACAAATAGCCAAGTTTTGGGGTTAGGTTAAAAAAAAATAGAACTTGCAACTGACCCAAAGTAAATTAGACAAGTAATTACATGTCAAAGCATTCCGGCATCTAGGATGGAGCATGCTATTGAGCTTTTTCCTACAGTTAGAAGAGCTGGATTCTGAATCCTACCTCTGATGTTATCCTGCTGTGTATCCTTGAGCAAACTGCCTAATTTATCTGAAATTCAAGGGTATTTTTCCTTTTAAAAAAATGTCAATAATGCCTACTCTATCTACCACATAGGATTATCAAGACAAAATGTGAAAGAATTGAGCAAGGTATAGCACCAGTGTGGTGAAACAGATAGAGTATTGGACCTTAAATCAAGAAAACCTGGAGTCAAGTCTTATCAGTCATCATTTGACCTCTGTTTCCTTATCTGCAAAGTGAAATCAAACATACCCACAGTGTCTACTTCATGGGGGATACTGTGAAACTCAAACAAAAAAATATATGTAAAGTGCTTTACAAACTCCAATAAATTATGTAACCATCAGTTATTGCCAGCACAAGCTAGTTTCATTTTGATGTCCAGGCAAAACAGATTTATTTAAATTGTTGCTGCTCAAGTAGAGGGGAAAGCTCTGGTTATACAATAGAGAATATGTTCTGCCACTTGCTACCTGTGAGATGTGAGGCATTTCCCCTGGTAGGGCCTCAGTTTCCTGATCTATAAAATGGGTTGGACTAGAGGATCTTTAAGGTTTCTTTGTCCTCTTACCTTTAGTGATTATTTAATGCCTGATTGTTCACAGATGGATTAAGGATACTAAGTCTGAATAGCTATCCCCAGCCTTTCAGGGTCCCAAACTCCTACATGCATTTTTCTGTCTTACTAGTTTACTAGTCACTTGTGAACATCATTTGTCAACCTGCTCTGGATCAACAATGCTAAGGACGAACTGCTAAGCTAGGTGTATGATGAGGATATGACCATTATTGAGACATAAGCTTTTCCAGTACACAGTACTTTTCCAGGGGTTGGGATGACTTTGTGCTATGCACAGTCTCAACTATGACCCCTCTATGTTATCATTAGAATGCATCTGTGCAGTGACTGATTAAATGTGGGGAAATCTGTCATCTTACCATAATGGCAATGACTTACAATGATGTGGCACTCCAAGGTTTTTAAAGTGCTTTCATCATTATTTTGTGAGATAGTGACAGGCATTATTCTCATTTTACAGATGAAGAAGTTGAGACTTAGCGAATAAATGATTTGCCAGTAGTTGAAAAGCCAGTGAGGAGACCAAAATGGGTTCAGGAAGAAGACACTCGGCTGAGAGACCTCCCAGTACAACTTCTTTGAGAAAAAGGGGAAGCTAAGGAAAAAGTGAACCTCAGGTAGGGAAGCATGAAGAGGGAAGGAGGGGGTCCTGTGGTAGACCCTGAATACAATGTAAATTATCTGAGGGCAAGCTCTGTTTTTTGTTTGTTGCACAAAATTTCCCATATAATAGGTGCTTAGTAAATGGTAGACTAAATCAAAGTGTCTGATTTCTGTCAAGATGGTGAGGTGATCAGTAACTGCTATCTCCCTCCCCTTGTTGACCTTGATGAGCCCAGATAATATCCCCCAGGGAAAAACCCTGGAACAGTGGGAGCAGAAGAAAGGGTCAACAGACTCTTAGCCCCCGAGGCTAGGAAGATTGCTAAGGAGGATCCCTCTTACTGTGGCTGCAGGGGACTGGTGCAAGACCAGAGCTGTCCCAAAAAACCTCACATCAGCAAATTGGCAGAAGATGCTGAACCCTAGAGGGGTGAAGCCAGCAACTGCCAACACCAGGACCCCAGGCATACCTCAGTACCCCAGGGGAGTCAGGAAAACACTAGTGCAGACAGATGAGCTTGCTATGCTCCAACCCAGCAGAGGAACCTCCAGCATCCAGACCACCCTTTCCCCCACACTTAACGAGTTAGCTCCAGGGTAACTTCAAGGAAAACCCAAAAAGATCGCACCTGGCCTTTGCTTTCAAACACCAGCCAGCTCAGCACCAGGTAAGCTGCAGCATTTTAGCTTCTAGCTGAAAGAACCAGAGGCCACAACACACAAAGCTTCAAGTTTTAGGTACAAGAACTGTGGGGCAGAACTTCCTGTGTCACAGATGCAGAGATCTATTTTAAAAGCCGGGAAAAGCGTTATCATGAGTAAGAAGCAAAGCAGAAAAGAAAAGACTATAGAATCTTTCCATGGGGACAAGGACCAAAACACAAATACCAAAGAGGTCAGCATTGAGACTGTACTCCCATCTGAAACTTCAGAAGGGAATATGAACTGGTCTGAAGCACAAAGAACCTTCTTGGAAGAGCTCAGGAAGGATTTTAAAAGCTAAATTAGAGAAATAGAAGGAAAACTGGCCAACATTTTTAAAAATATGAAAAAAGAATTCACTGAAGAGAACAGCTCCTTAAAAAGGAAAATTGGACAAATGGAAAAGGAAGTACAAAACCTAACTGGTGAAAATTTCTCCTTAAAAGGAACAATTGGACAGATGGAAAAGGAGATGTAAGTTAACTGAAGAAAACAATTTGACAAAAATAAATAAATCAAAATGTCTGGGCCAGGATTAAAATCTAGAACCCCTGACTCCAAACCCAGTGCTGCCCAAGGGTAAATGACCTCAGCCTCCTTAGCACAGCACAGTCCCACTTTCACTACTGTCTGAGGCAATGAATTGGAAGTTTAACTTTTGAGATCGTTACTATATTAAAATTATCAAAACATATCATATGTTTTTAGGACACTGCTGGCTCTAGTACAAACTCTCTACTATTACTGGCCTCTGAAAGACATCTGTATCCTAATCTGTGTTCTGAAGGCTAATCCCTAGATGCTGGAAGAAAGCATGCAAAGGAGGAGGCAGGCTTTCTCTATGAACCCCCAGCTTAGCAGCTTTGCACAAGTGGGAACATTAGGCAGGGGAGGTCATGGGAGACTTCAGTGAACTCCCCAGGAGAAACCAAATGAATAAATTTCCTCAGCAATAAGGCAACATAAAAGTGATTCACTCATTCGTCCAACAAACAAGAACCCGCATCGGAATGTCCCAAATATAGATTTGTTCAGTGAGTCGAAATGTTCCGCTGAGCATGCAATCAGGAATGGGAATGATTTTCTCCCCTGGCCTTCAAGAGACCCCCTGTTGTTACAGACCTAACCAGCTGTGGGGAAAGGGAGGGGGGAGCTCAGCCTCTAAGTGCCTAGTAAATTAAACGGTTATGAGGACAGCTGAGTTTTTGTTAGGTTTGAGCAAATACGGTTTTAAGCCCTCTAAACCTCCCTGTCTCTTATGTAGGCCATAAAACTAATTAGCCTATAGATGACCAGAACTGTAAAGTAAACCCCAGCAGCCTTTCAGAGAGACCCTCCTGTCCCCTTGCTCATAAATCAGTATGTGAGAAGGGCCAGGACTTAAGAGGTGCTTGGGTTACTATTTTAGTTGTGATCTTGAAGTCTTGGGGCCCAGCAACAGGAAGAAAACACTGCATTTACCCCGAGGAAGCCTGTTAAGACCTTCTGGTTGATTCTTCTACCAGTCTAGATAATGATGGTTCCCTCTGGCAATTTTTTCATGCTTTGGTTTCTCTGTCACCCCACCTTTTTTCCTGCACTATCTTTTGATCTTTTCCATGCTCTGTGTACTGGTTTAGGGTTGGGGGCAGGTTTTCCTCAGGCCCGTGAGTTCTCTGTGATTTCAGGCTCCTTGCTGGAACAAAATGAAGCAACCCTAAGTCATTCTACAGTTTACAAAAGGACATTTTCTTAGCTCTAGCATATAAAAGATATCAACAAGCATACTTAAGCATTTAGTTTGAGTAGATGCTTTGTCCCTACGCTCTGCACAGAAATAAGTATGATCAACAGGGCAGAGAATGGTGAATCCCAAATCAGGGAGAATGCATTAAGTCTGAAGTTCTCCAAACCCACATGCTTGGGATTTTTTATAATCTTATGTGACCAAAAAGAGTATCTCTATAACCAGAGGCTACCAGGAATTTGTTTCAAGGGAATATCACTTGAGCCTTGGTTCCCTGGACCAATTATGATCCAGTTTTGTCATCTTTCAGAGAAAAACTAGCCCTAGCCTATGTTTTGGGAGTGTGGGGAAGGGAACCCTGACAGACAGTGGTTCTATCCCAACTGGGGACCTTTCAACCACTGTCATCCTGCTGTCACTCCCACCTGGACCTTTAGATCCCCTGGGGTACCGCAGGGGTACTCTCTTCCTGGAAACTTGGAAACTTGCCATTCAGATGTGAAGCCTGGTTGTTTTTTTTTTTACCATTGCTCCCCACTACTGGTGCTGAGAGGGCAGAGGGTAGGACACAGAATATTACACAATCCCCTGCTATACATATTCTCACTCACTGTTTCTTACACAAACTCCCTTCTCATCCTTCAGTAGAAAAATGGTCAAAGGATAGATCTTCTCTAGGGAAGAAATACAAGTTATCTACAGTCATACGAAAAATTGCTCCAAATCCCTCTTAATTAGAGAAATGAAAATTAGAGCAACTCTGAGTTTGTACCTCATACCTACCAGAATGGCAGAGAACAGAAAAGGTAAATGACAAATACTGGAGGAACTTAAGGAAAACAGACATGTAAAAGCACTATTGGTGAAAAGGTGAATTAATCCAGTCATTCTGGAAAGCAACTGGCCACTATTCTGAAAAAGTCACTAAGCTACGCATACCCTTTGACCCAGTTACACTACTACTACTACTAGGTCTATATACCCCAAAGAGATCAAAGAAAGAGGAAAAGGTGGCGGAGCCAAGATGGCAGAGTAGAAAGACTCACATTTGCTAGCTCCGAATCCACAGCCCATAGATTTCCTGTAAAAAGAACTCCTGACAAATTCTGGAACAGTGGAAGCCACGCAGCAACACAGTGAAGGAGATTTCCGTTGCAGAGAGCCCTGAAAAACCGACCGCAAAGGTACCCTGGACGGGAGTGGAGCCCTGCCCTGCGGAGCGCTCCCCTCCCCCTGCCCTGGCCACACCGCACTGAGAAGAGCCAGCAGACCTCAGCAGGCCTCAGGGACCTGAATCTCCGACGGCCGCGAAGGTCCCTCCACCCACAGACCCGCACAGGTCAGTGAGAGAGAGAGGCTGAGAGGGGAGTGGGGTATCTCTGGGACTCGGACCCCTTCGGGAGGCTGCGGCCGCGGCAGAGACAGAGGCCGCTCAGCCAGAGGCCCGAAGAGCAGGCAGGAGCTCCACCCCAGCTCCATTACAAAAGATCTCTGCATAAACCCCCTGAGGGAACTGAGCCTGAGAGGCGGCCCTGCCCCCACCTGAGAACCAGCAGATAAGCTCTCATTGAAGAGCAGTCAGGCCTGCCACCAAAAGCCCTGAGGCTGGGGAGCAGTATTTGAATCCCAGACCCCAAGCACTAGCTGGGCAGATCTAGGCCAAGGGGTGGAGAGGACTCTCAGAAGTCAAGTAACTGGCTGGGAAAATGCCCAGAAAAGGGAAAAAAACTAAGACCATAGATTGTTATTTTCTTGAGAAGATGACTCC
>CM053771.1:258117130-258158386 GCA_028658325.1 Potorous gilbertii
AGATCTGCTTACCGTCAGGTAAAGACATAGGATTCAAAGCCTCTGTATCCCAAATATCTGAAATCGATACCCCATGGGCTCAGGCCATGGAGGAGCTCAAAAAGGATTTTGAAAATCAAGTCAGACAGGTGGAGGAAAAACTGGGAAAAGAAATGAGAGAGATGCAAGAGAAAGAGGAAAAGCATCCACATGAAGAAAAACATTCATGACGGTTCTTTTTGTAGTAATATAATATTAGAAACTAAGAGGTGCCTGTTTGTGGGGGAGTGGCTAAACAAATTATAGTATATGAACATAATAAAATGTTCTTGCATCACAAGAGACAAAATGGACAGGTTCAGGAAAAACTTGGAAAACTCATAGGAACTGATACAGAGTGAAGTGAGCAGAACCAGGGGAATAATTTGTACAACAACAATGTTATAAAGAAAAACAACTTGGAAAGATTTGTGAACTCTGATTAATGCAACCTTAACCATAAGACTGGAAAAATCAAAGATGAAGTATTCTACCTCCTGAGAGATGACAGACTTAAGATGTAGAATACGGCATAAATTTTAAACATGGTTCATGTGGACATTTGCTTTGCTTGATTATGCATATTTTATGGGCTTTTTATTTATTATTATTTATTATTTATTTATTGAGGGCAAGACCCCTTCTTGGGCAGCTAAGTGGCACAGCAGAATTGGGTGCCTAGCTTGGAATCAGGAAAACTCATCCTTCTGAATTCAAATCTGTCCTTTGACATTTACTAGCTATGTGACCCTGGCCAAGTCACTTAATATTGTTTGCCTCAGTTTCCTCATATATAAAATAAGCTACAGGAGGAAATGGCAAACTACTTTGGGATCTCTGCCAAGAAAACTCCAAATGGGGTCACCAAAAGTCAAATCATGACTGAAAACAGATCAACAAAAGAAGACACTCTTGGGAGGGTGAGAAAATAAATGCTTGTTAATTGAAAGAATAGATTAAATTAAATATAAGCAGGCTCCCCTAAGCTCTCCAAACTCCCTCACAAATGGCTGAAAGCTCACCAGACCTTCTGTTCTCTCTCTCTTTAACTTAAACTATTGTTCTCTGAATCAGTTTAGCCACTCTGATCTCAACACAAACTTTCAGCCTACTCTCTTTCCTTCACTACATCCAATGCTTTTTGTTTTGTCTTATTTTGCTTTTTTCCAAAATTCCCCTCATGAGCCCCAATGATGGGAATGTATCTTGAAGGGTCTTAAATAAACTGAAAAGATAACTAGTATCTGTGTGCTCTTGCATTTCCTTTTACCAATATGGTGACAATCTGTTTATAAACAGCAGCTATGGTACAAAATGTGTTCAAGCAAAAGGTAACTAATAAATTATACGGCACCAAAATTGGAGTCAACAAACTCAGGGTCAAGTCCTGGTTCTGCAAATGACTTGCTGTGTGGCATCAGGCAAATCACTTCACCTCCCTGAGACCGGGTCTTATTGTCTAAAATAAGAGAATGGGAGGACATTATCCTCTTTAGGTCTGCCATTTAATGTATTTGTCTAGCCTCTTTCTAATTAGTGCAAGCTACATTTAGTAAATTATGAACTACAAAAAAAAGGTAAAAAGGAAGATTAGAAGGTGGAAAAATAATAGTATATAGAACTGGAGTGGGGAAACTAGATGCAGGCTAAATATACACTCAAGCTAAACTGTATGTGGTCTGTGCATGTAAATGCTCATGCAGTATTCATAGTTCTGTCTAGCAATGCAAAAATGCAGCATACCTCTGACATACATTGGTGGAAATACCTTAAAGACCACAAGATGGGAATATTATTCAGAGAATGTCTATGTCTTTCTTAGTGCCTCTCTTTGTCTCTGCCTTTTACAACCTTTATGTGCCTGTTAATAGTTCACACTTGTTATTTGTAAGAGTCTCTTACAGGGAAGACATTCTATGCAAAGAAAACACAGTACTTGATAATACCTACAGTAAAAGGTCATATAAGGTATGACTAGAAAGTAAGGAGTTGATTTAAAAAATAAATTTGGCATTGATGTTGGCATTATTTAAACCATTTTGGAATTCTTTGGAAGGAGTTGGTTTGTACTAAAAAAAAAAAATTGATCACATTGATTCGTAGTCACATATTGTTTCTGACTTAAAATGTAACTCCCCAGCTTGCCTATTAGACTTGATGCTAAACATCTTTCAATTTCCTAAAACTTTATCCATGTTGAAAGGATGAAGATTTGCTCCCACTGATGATATTCAAAAGAGTGAACTGTGTGTCATAAAAATCAATTCCAAAGAATACTTCCAAAAATACTTTGAATGATAGGAATACTATGACAATAAGGGGACCATATTGAAAGTTCAGCACTCATTTGGATGAATCAGTTTAAGTATTACTCTTTAAAAAGCAGTCACATTACTTTAGAATAACCTTTCTTACATGACCTGGAAAAGGGAGAGGGTTTAAACAGCTAAGATTTAGTTCCATGTGAGTTTTTATCTTATCCATATTTATCTTTCATGAAGTCACACTCTCTGTTGTATGAGTCATTGATAATAGGGAGCTGTCCACTGCTGAAGCTCATTCAGAAGAACAGGTGACCAAGGTTAGTCCTTACAGCCTGCTAAAGCTCAGTGGACATTGGTACACTCACCAACTGAATGACTTAAATGAGAAGCATGATTGAGCTCTTTGAATAATCTCACATTTTGATGGATTTTTGGTTTGGGTTTTGGTATTTCTTCATTCTTGCCTGACCTTAGACCATACACGTTCTTGTTCCAATAACCTCATGTTCACATGTCCTTGTGTTCCTATATGACCACATTATTGACTTGTATGTCTAGATCTTGAACGTGTCTTTAGGTTCTGGCTGCCACTTTTTTGTTATCTTGTCAGTAACTAATCCATTTGTTTCCAATGACCCATGTCCTCCTTATGGTCCTCTCACTACCTGAGATATTAACTTTGCATGTAGCCCTGATCAGATCAGACCATCTTGTAGATGGTCTTGCCTTACTCCAGACTCTACTTTGAATGAAGTCTTTATGTGATAGTTGAGGACAATTCAAGAGACAGCATCAGGAACCCTTAGTTGACTCATCTTTGAAAAAATCATTCCCAATGAAGGCAAGAAACTGAGAACACCGGCAGCCATGAGAGTTTTGGGAAGGCATCTAAATATTCCCTGTCCCTAACAGTCAAGTTCATCTGTTTCTTCATTGTGTTAATCATTAACTAGAAGCAGTTTCTACTGTTGTCTCTCCTAAAATGTCACTCATCAAAATCTATGCTAGTCTTTATGGTCATGGATCTTCTTTTCCTGAAATCTTGGCTGCAGTTACTGTTTGTGAGAGCCAATAACTGGGAATGAGGGTTTCAGGTAATTGCTTTTGTATTTTTCCTTTCTAAGATGTGCTGAGAGAGTAAAGAAAAGCAATGGATGTTATTGGAATAGGAAATATACATATATATATATATATATTTCTGTGTATGCATATGCATATGGGACTATGAACACCTAAGTATATGTAAATGGGTAAAGCATTGATTAATCACTTGGTTTGTTCCAGGCACTATGCTAAGTGCTGATGGGAATGCAAAAAGACAGGCCCTCTCCTCAAGGACCTTACATTGTAATGAAGGAACACAAAACTTAAAAGGGAGTTGAAGAGCAGGGGGGTAGGAGAAAATGTTTAAGCAGAGGCAATGTCTCAAAGTCTAAAGAGAACAGAAGCTAGTAGAGAAAAGGAGGTAGGGGGAAAATAAGAATTTTTTAAGTGTTAGGCACTATGCTAAGTACTTTTACAAATATTTTCTCACTTGAGCCTCATAACAGCCTTGGGAGGTAGGTGCTTCCATCATCTCCATTTTACAGGTCAAGAAACTGAAATAGACAGAAGTTAAGTCACACAGCTAGTGAGCATTTCCAGATTTGAACTCAGGTCTTCCTAACTTCCTCCAGACCCAGCACTCCATCTGTTGTGCTGCCTTGATGTCTTTAGGAGAAGCAACAGTATACATTCCATAGTTTCCTAAGAACAGGCATTATTGGAGTAGAAAATTTGGACATGTGTATATTTATACACAAAAGCCAAGTCCTACATTTTTCTTACAGCGTCTAGCACAGTGTAAGGCCCATTGTGGGCCCTCAATAAATAATTATATGAAGACACCTTTAAAATTCTAAATTGGTTATTGCACAAACATCATGTAGTATCATTATCATCAACTAGATTATTTCACTGTGTCGTGTAGACTCTAAGTGCTCTAACTGCTGAAAGAAAAGATAACAAATATGGGTTAGGGTCTGTCATGGAGAAGGAAATGGAAAACCACTCCAGTATCTTTGCCAAGAAAAGCCCACAGACAGTATAGTCCAGGGGTCATGAAGAGTTGGACATGACTGAACAACTGAAAAACAACATATTTATGCACAAGCAAACATTTGAAGGATCTATGATTTATTGGCATAGGGAACAGCATCAAAAACTTAGTCAATAACTTCTCAAGAGTTCCCTGAGGCTCAGCAAGGCAAACCAACTTGTGCGGGGGTACCTAATATCAGAGGCAAGATTTGAACGCAGATACTCCTTACTCTATGTTCAGCCCTCTATCCATTATCCCACACTTTCCTTGGTTTCTTTGGACACAATAGGTTCATATTCCTCTCATCTCTCTTTGTCTCTTCTCTTTCTACCTCTGTCTCTTAATCTTACTCTCTCTGTTTCTATCTCTCTGTCTCTATCTCTGTCTCTGTATGTTTGTCTGTCTTTGCCTCCCCCACCCCCATCTCTGTCTCAATTTTTGTCTATCTTTGAATATAGGAAAAAACATTAAAAATCTTATTCAAGTCAAAAAGCCATCTTACAGCATGCTAATCCCTCTTCTATATATGTATTTATTCTCTTCTCCCTACCTGGAATGGTCTCCCTCTTACCCTTCACATCTTCAAATCCTACACTTTTAGGGAAAATGACCAGCTCATATCCTATCTAATCCTTTAAGCCATCCGTGACAGACTCTAGTTCATAGCTATTACCTTTTCCTTCAACTCTTATAGCATTTACAATCAGTACCACACAATGAAATAATTTAGATTATCATTTAAAATAATGATACTGTATTATATTTGTATAACCAATTTAGGTTTTTTAAAGAGTCTTCATAAATCACAAAATGTAGTAAATCATTTGTATTATGTTTTGATTTATTATATGATTTCTCCCATTCATTTTAATACTTCCATACAACATGACTATGGTGAAAATGCATTTAATAGGAATATATATGTAGAACCTATATAAAATTGTATGCCATCTCAAAGAGGGGGAGAGGGAGGGGGAGGGAGGGAGGGGGAAAAAATCTAAGTTATATGGTAGTGATTGTAGAATACTGAAAATAAATAAAAGAAAAAATAGAAAAACAAGTGTCTTCACATAAATATTTATTGACACTGTAGGAGAAAGCTAAAACATGACCTTTGCCCTCAAGGGTCTTATAACCTAGCTAAAAGGTAGGATGTATGAAGCACTGTACAATACAACATAAGCTGTAATTAAGTGCAAAGTGTGTGGTAAATAATTGAAGTGCTGTTGGAATTCAGAGAATGGGGTAATCAATGCAGATTGGAATTCTCAGGAACTCATAGAGGAGGTGGGGATAAAGCTAGGTCATAGAATTTGGATAGACAAAGAAGAGGAGGGAGATATTCCTGCAAAAAAACAATATTATATTCTGTTTTCTAGTGTTCTCTATTTGTTCCATGTGCATAATTCTTATTTCAAGAAGTAGATTATCAGTTCCTAGAGGGAAGGAATTATATTTCATTCACAAGTACAATACTAGAACTACTACAGATTTGGATAAAGATAAAGAAAAAAAAAGATTAAAAAAATTTAAAAAGATAAAAGATAAAGAGCAGACAATAAATTTAAAAGCTTGCTTCAAAATCAAAGCTTCCAAAAAGAGATTAATATTTTATATTTTTCTTAAAGAAGAGATGGGGTTGGAGATGTCAATGTGCTCCTTTTCAGACCTAGACAAATCTAATAGAATGATAAATATGAATTAAATTAAAGATCTAGGCAGAATTTTAGGGAAAAAATGAGAAATCTCTGATACTTAAGGTAAATCATAGAAAATATACACATTCTCAGTTCTGTATGGAACAATTACAAAAGTTAGCTATGTAATAAAGCATAAAAATCATAGACAAATAAAAAAATCAAAACTATTAAACCTCAAAATTATAATCAATAGGTATAATTACAGAAAGGATTGAGATTTTAGAAGACTGAATAATGCAACTTTAAAGAGTAAATGAGTCAAAGAACAAGTCATAAAAACAATAAATAATATTATCAAAGAAAAGTATTCTGCAATACAACCAAAATAATCCTTAGAGGAAATTTTATATCTATAAATACTTTCATTAACAAAAAAGGGATGGGTGAATTGGGCATATAGCTAAAATAATTAGAAAATAAGCAAATTAAAAGCTTTTAAATACACACAAAAAAAGAAATTCTGCAAATCAAAATTAAAAACAAAACATATTGAGTTGATAAATAAAAGTGAGCTATTCCCTCCTCAAGACCAATAAAACAGACAAAACTTTTGTCAATTTGGGGGGGGGGAGGAGAGAGAGAGAGAGAGAGAGAGAGAGAGAGAGAGAGAGAGAGAGAAAGGAGGAAGATGAAATATCCTATGTAGGGAAGAGGCAATTGAACCAGTGTAATTAAAACATCAAGTATATGAAAAGGAATAACAGCAAATCAGTCTACAAAGATTACTTGGGGTTAGATTTTGAAGGGCTATAAATGCCCAAATGTATTTTATGCTAGAAGCAGTAGTTAACCACTGAAAATTCTTGAGCAGGGGCGTGACATACTCAGAACTCGTGCCTTGGGAATACCAATCAGTATTTATTAAGCAATTACAATGTGCCAGACACTGTCTAGGTTCTGGGGATACAAATACAAAAGTAGGACAGTCATATATTTCATCAAGAGTGGCATGTTTACAAATAAACAAACACAGGAATTTTTTTTTTAAATACACTATAATGGGGAGTAGAACAGGGCTAACAACTGAAAGAGTTAAGAATAAATAAATCATAACAACATAGATTTTGAACTAGAGAGACTTTAGAATTTTATATATCTATATATACTTTCATTGACAAAAAAAGAGAATGAAAAGATCCATGAACTGAGTATTATGATTAAAGTAATTAGAAAATCTACAAAATAAAAACTTCCAAATAAACTCAAAAATAGAAATTATGCAACTCAAAGAAGACATAAGTGAAATTTAAAACAAAAAACCATATTGAATTGATAAATAAAAGTGAGTTGTTCCCCTTCATCTCCCCAAAAGACTAATAAAATAGATAAACCATTAGCTGATATGAAGGATAAGAAAACTGAGGCCCACAAAAGTTAAATATCTCCCACACAGTCACACAGGGAGGAAGTTGGTCAGACTGCAATGTGCTCTAGTATGTTAAAGAAGAAAGAAATCAATTTGACCTGGGTTCAAATATTTATTGAACTCCAACTGAACTTGACAGAGTGTTCAGTGATATGAAGAATTAAACTATGTGGAGGAAAAATACAAGCCTTTCCTCAAGTCTGTTGCCTGGGAGACCATAAATAAATGTAGTTTGATCAAGGTGTTTACACATTTACATATCTACAGGTAGACATGAGGCTATGGATACCTAAGTATACACTGGTATCCGCAAGTTCTTGAGGTCTTAGTGTAGGATTGAGACTAGGTTGAACTGAATTTACTCTGATAGATACTGATTGACTAGACCCACCAGGGAAGGCTTCTTAAATAGAATGGTCTCCATTAGGGTTTTGAAATAAGAGGGCAACCCAAGGCACACCCCTTCCTGTCTCCCCCTCATCAGAATAAGCCCTTAGTTCCTGCTAGTAAGTTGCTGACCTCTCAGTATTCATAAAAGCTTTGTGCTTCCTCTCCCAGAGGAATTCACATTAGAAGCTTGATGGAAATTTTATTCTCTATTAACAAATATAGGATATATAGGATTGAGGAGAGATATGATTTAGGGTAACCGGTCCTCCTGCCGGGGTACCCTGAGATCATAGCATGGCTCTACTCCTTATTTAAAATGTCAATACTGATGAAAAAGGAGATCCTCAGAATAACACCAGTTTATGTGCCTGGCAGTTTGGCAGGAAGAAGTATCTGGTATATTGGGGCAGCAACTGCCCAAGAAGACCCTGAAAGACTTGAGAAATCCAAGCCAAAAGGTCCAGTTGGAGAAGACACAATAGCAACAGCAATTCAGCCAATTCAACAAAGGATATTCATAGAGGGTTATAGGAACCATATAAAGTTCCATCAAAAATTGAATTTCCACATAGCATTCACTTTAACAGTGTTATGCACATAGCACTCACCTTCTTTTGTTTGTTTTCTAAAGTTTTATTGATGCATTCTATTATTGCATCATTGTCATTTCCAGATAACTATCTCTCCCTATCCTCCCACCCCCAACCTTCCTTTGACACAAACAAAAAAAAGCAACCAAGCAAAATCAACCAAAACAGCCATCACATCTGGAAATATATGCAGCATTCCATATGTATAGTGTCCCTCCTCTCCAGCAAAAGAAAGGTGGTACATTTCCTCATCTCTTCTCTAGGATCTAGATCAGTGACTATAATCATATGACAATTGTCTTCTAAATCTTCTACTGTTAAAAGAATTTCTCTCTTCTTCTCTCACTCAGTTTGATAAGGACTAATTTCCTGTGTGTCTAGTCTGAGGCGGGAAGTGTAAAAGGAAATGGAGAGCAAACAAGAATCAGAATGAATGAGATGGTTATTTTCAGATACTTCTTTGTTTCTATTTCTCATGGGAAATATGACCTTATTGGCCTCTATATTAGATAGGAGCTGGAGTCCTGTTTAACTTTCAACTAACAAAAGGTGAGGGGGCCATTGCTAAGAAATTTGTTTTAGACTTTCAAAATTTCTAGCTAGGCTGATACACAGGAGCAAAGTAGAAAAGCCAACATTTCAAAGGGAATCTTATTGACAGGATTTCCTGATTTTGAAATATTTCTTTTCTTAAATTATGTGTTCAGATAAATTTTCCAATATTATTTAGAGGTTTTTAGAAAAATAGAGTGATAATAAGTGAAGAAATTTGTAAAATGAAGAAAGATTTCTCTTCTAGTGTCTCCTTTCCGTAACCAGTCCTGCTCACCTGATATTTCAAAAAGAAAACTTTTGTTTTCTGACTCCCTTATTCAAAAACCTTTCAAAAAATCTATTCAAAACCCTATTGCTTACAAAGATGAAGTTCAAACATCTTAGCCTGGTATTCAAGACCATCCACAGTCTGTCCCAATACTCCTTTACAAACTCATTTGCTATTATTTGCCTATGTCATAGTACTACGTTTTGAACTTTTCTAAAATACCTATGGATGTTGTAGTTATTTGTGTTCTCAACTAAAATCCTACTCTGGTATGAAGGTGACTCTAGGTTCTCAAATGGTATGATAGTAGAGTTCTAGGAAGTTCTGCCAAGCATGAGCCCAGTAACAGATTGTTTGGTTATTATTTGAGGAGGAGGTCAACTAAATTTAGTGAGGGTTCATTACCAGGCTGGATGCAGGGTAATGAATTATCATCTGCATCAGTAGTCCAAGTACCCAAACAATGAAGATATGTATCTTTGAATTATTCAAATAAGTTATCTATGTATATATCAGGATATCCTGGGTACTAAAGAAGATCTCTTTTCACCCAATGTGCATTATACTTATTTTGCTGGATAAATTTATTCTTGACTGTAAGCCTTTCTCTTCTTGTCTTTTGGAATAATGTATTCCAAATTCTCCTTTCCTTTTTGGTGATAGTTTCCAGGTCTTATATGAGCCTTCCTGAGGTTACTTGAGATTTACATTCTTTATGGCTGCTGGGAAATATTTTGTTTTACTTTAAATGATGGATTATGACTGTGGGATTTCTTTCTAGAGATATCTAGTGTGTTCTATTTTCATTTTGCCCTTTGCTCTGCCCTCAACAGTCCTAGTCCTAGGTAGTTTTGATTCGTTACTTCTTGAAATAAGGCATGTAGGCTTTTTGGAAATTTTGGTTACAGTTTTCAAGTAACTTGATTATTCTTAAATTATTTCTCCTTGACCTGTTTTTCAGGTTAGCTATTTTTGTTTATGTATTTTTTTACACTTTTTCTTTTCTTTTCTTTCAATCTTCAAGTCTTTCCATTTTATTCTGATTTTCTTGGTTGTCTCATGAATGATTTTTGTTTGATCTAATCCAATTTTCTAAGTTACTGTTACTTGGATGAGGTTTTGTATGTCCTATACTGTTATTTATTCTCATTTTTTCCTTTAGAGCTCTTATTTCATTTATAAAATACTTTTTTAAAAATCTTCATTTCTTCTAGGAATTCTAGTAAGCCTTGCAGGAAGGCTGCTATTTTTGTTTGATGCTTTCCCTGTCGATAGATAGATATGCAATTTCTTATAAATTTATTTATTTATTTTTTTGTTTTCAACATTCAATTCTGTAAGATTTTAATTTCCAAATTTTCTACCCATTTCTCCCCCTTCTCCCACCCCAGTACAGCATGTAATTTTATATAGACTCTACACATACATTCAAATTAAACCTATTTTCACATTAGTCATATTGTAAAGAAGAATTAGAACGAATAGGAGAAAACCACAAGAAAGAAGAAACAAAAATAAAAGAGAGAAAGAAAAAATAATATGCATTGATCTGCAGTCAGACTCCATAGTTCTTTTTCTGAATGTGGACAGCATTTCCATCATGAGTCTTTTGCAGTTATCTTAGATCCTTACATTGATAAGAAGAGATAAGTATCAAAATTAGTCATCTCACAATGTGTCTGTTACTGTTCACTCCTGGTTCTGTTCACTTCACACATCAGCAATTCATATAAGTCTTTAGAGGTTTTTCTGAAGTCCACTTGCTCATCCTTTCTTATAGCACAATCGTTCAATTGTATTCCATTATATTCATATACCACAACTTCTTCAGTCATTCCCTAGCTAATGGGCATCACCTCAATTTCCAGTTCCTTGCCACTACAAAAAAAGAGCTACTATTTATTAAGTTTTGTATATGTGGGTCCTTTCCCCACAAGTGGTATTTCTGGGTCAAAGGGTTTTATAGCCCTTTGGTCATAGTTTCAAATTGCTCTCCAGAATGGATGGATCAGCTCAAAACTCCACCAACAAAGCATTAGTATTCTAATTTTTCCACATCTTCTCCAACATTTATCATTTTCCTGTTTTTCCATGTTAGCTAGTCTTAAAGGTATGATGTGGTACCTCAGAGTTATTTTAATTTGAATTTCTTTAAAAAAAATAGTGATTTAAAACATTTTTTTCATATGACTATAGATACTTTTAATTTCTTCATCTGAAAACTGCCTGTTCATATCCTTTGACCATTTATCAACTGAAGAATGACTTGTATTCTTAAAAATTTGGCTCAGTTCTCTATATATTTTAGAAATGAAGCCTTTTTCAGAGACACTAGTTGTGAAAAATTCTTTCCCAGTTTTCTGTTTCCCTCCTAATTTTAGTTGCATTGGTTTTGTTTGTGCAAAAATTTTTCAATTTAATGTAATCATAATTATCCATTTTGCATTTCAGACTGTTCTCTATTTTTTGTTTGGTCATAAATGCTTCCATTCTCCATAAATCTGACAGGTAAACTATTCCTTACTCTCCCACTTGCTTATAGTATCAGCCTTTCTATCTAAATCATGTATCCATTTTAACTTTATTTTGGTATATGGCATAAGATGTTGGTCTATGTCTAGTTTATTCCATAGTATTTTCCAGTTTTTCCAGTAATTTTTGTTAAATAATTACTTCTTATCCCAGAAGCTAGAGCCTTTGGATTTATCAATTTTACAATTTTTCATTTTTTTTGAAACTGAAATTTCAATTCAATTGTAAAATTTATCAATTTTACAAGATTGCTATGGTCATTGACTATTGTGTCTTGCATAACCAGCCTATTCCACTGATCCACCACTCTACCTCTTAGCCAGTACCATATAGTCTTGATGATTGCTGCTTTATAATACAACATAAGATCTGGGACAGTTAGGCCACTAGCTAGGCATTTCTTTTCGTTAATTCCCCTAATATTCTGGACCTTTTGCTCTTCCAGATGAATTTTGTTATTGTTTTTTCTAGCTCTATAAAATGATTTTTTTTGTCCTTTGGTATGACACCAAATAAGTAAATTGATTTAAGTAAATTTGTCAGTTTTATTATGTTAGCACTGCCCCTCTGAGCAACTGATATTTTTCCAACTATTTAGATCTGACTATATTTGTGTGAAAAGTGTTTTGTAATTGTGTTCATATAGTTCCTGGGTTTGTTTTGGCAGATAGACTCCCAAATAATTTACAATGTCTATAATAACTTTAAATGGAATTTTTCCTTCTATCTCTCACTGTTGGGCTTTGTTAGTAATATATAAATATACTGATGATTTATGTGGATTCATTTTATATCCTGCAACTTTCATAAATTTATTATTTCAAATAATTTTTTACTTGGTTCTCTAAATATGTCATCATACCATCTTCAAAGAGTGATAGCTTTGTTTCTTCTTTGCCTATTCTAATTCCTTCAATTTATTTTTCTTCTTATATTGCTAAAGCTAACATTTCTAGCACAATGTTGAATAACAGTGGTGTTAATGGACTTCCTTGTTTCACCCTCAATCTTATTGGAAGTGCTTCTAGCTTATCCCCATTAAATAAAATGCTTGCTGATGGTTTTACATAGATCCTACCTATCATTTTAAGGAAAACTCCATTTTTTCCTATGCTCTCTAGTGTTTTTAATAGGAATGAGTGTTATATTTTGTCAAATGCTTTTTCTGTATTGAGATAACTATATGATTTCTGTTAGTTTTATTGTTTATATGGTCAATTATGCTTAATTTTTCTACTATTGAACCAGCTCTGCAATCATGGTATAGATCCCACCTGGTCATAGTGTATTATCCTTGAGATAAGTTGCTGTAATCTCTTTGCTAATATTTCACTTAAAGCCTTTGCACCTATATTCATTAGGGAAATTGATCTATAATTTTCTTTCTCTGCTTTGGCTCTTCCCAGATTAGGTATCAACACCATATTTGTATCAAAAAAAAAAAAGACTTTGACAGGACTCCTATTTTTTCAAATAGTTTATATAGTGTTGGAATTAATTGTTCTTTAAATGTTTGATAGAATCCACTTGTAAATCCATCTGGCTCTGGAGATATTTTCTTAGGGAGTTCATTGATGTCTTGTTCAATTTCTTTTTTTGAAAAGGGGTTATTTAAGTATTTTATTTCCTCTTCTGTTAATCTGGCAATTTATATTTTTGTAAGTATTCTTCCATTTCACTAAGATTGTCAAATTTATTGGCAGAGAGTTAAGCAAAATAGCTTCTAATTATTGTTTTGATTTCCTTTTCTTTAGTGATGAATTCATCTGTTTAATATTTGATGCCGGTAATTTCAGGTTTTTTTCTTTCTTTTTTAAATGAAATTAACCAAAGATTTGTCTATTTTATTGGATTTTTTTCATAACACCAGGCCTTAGTTTTATTTATTAGTTCAATATTTTTCTTACTTTCAATTTTATTAATCTGTCCTTTGGGTTTTAGAATTTCTAATTTAGTATTTAATTGGGAATTTTAAATTTGTTCTTTCCTAGCTTTTTTAGTTGTATGCCTAATTCGTTGATCTCTTCTTTCTCTGTTTTATTCATGTAAGCATTTAGAGATATAAAACTTGCCCTAAGAACCTCTTTCAGTGTATCCCATAAGTTTTGTTATGTTGTCTCATTATTGTCATTTTCTTGAATGAAGTTATTGATTGTTTCTATGATTTGTTGTTTGACTCACTCATTCTAGGATTACATTATTTAGTTTACAATTAATTTTTATACTATCTTTCCATGACTCTTTATTACATGTAATTTTTATTTCATCATGATCTGAAAAGGATGTATTTACTATTTCTGCCTTTCTATATTGAATTGTGAGATTTTTAATGCCTTAATATATGGTCAATTTTTGTGTAGGTGCCATGTACCACCAAGAAAAAAGTATATTCCTTTTTATATTCATTCAATTTTTTTCCAGATACCAACCATATCTAACTTTTCTAAAATTATATTCAGATGCTTAATTAACTTCTTGTTTGTTTTGTGGTTAGATTTATCTAGTTCTGAGGAGAGGAGGTTGAGGTCATCTACTAATACAGATTTGTTTCCTATTTCTTCCTATAACTCTCTTAATTTCTCCTCTAAGAATCTGGATGCTATGCCACCTGGTGCATATATGTCTAATAATGATATTAGTTCATTGTCTGTGGTAACCTTTTAGCAGGATGTAATTTCCTTCCTTATCTCTTTTAATTAGATCTATTTTTGCCTTTGTTTTGACTGAGATTAGGATTGCTACCCCTGGGTTTTGGTTGTTTTTTTTTTTTAACTTTTTTACAGAATAATATATTCTGCTCCAGTTTTCTACCTTTACTCTGTGTGCATCCCTCTGCTTCAAATGTGTTTCTTGTAAACAATATATTGTAGGATTGTGGTTTTCAATCTACTCTGCTACCAGCCTCCATTCTATGGGACAGTTCATCCAATTCACATTCACAGTTATGGTTACTATCTGAGTCATTCTATCCATTCTACTTCTCCCCCCCCCCCCCAGCCATTTATTACTTTCTCTCTCCTTTCTTCCTTTCCCTCCTTACTAGGGTTTTGCTTTTGACTACCACCTCCCTCAGCCTGCCCTCCTTTCTTTCAGATCCTTTCCTTTTCTCCCCCTTTTCCTTTACTACTTCTTCTCTCCCTTCTATTCAGTCCTCCCTTTTCTTTCCCCTTTCCCCTCCTACTTCCTATACAGCAAGTTAGATTTCTATACCTAACTTATTATGTTATTCTCTCTTTGAGCCAAATCCGATGAGATTAGGATTCCAACCATGCTTATCTCCCTCCCTTCTTTCTCTCTACTGCAGTAGGTCTTTGAGTCTTTTCATGTGATGCAATTTACCCTTGTTTTCCATCTCCTTTCCTCTTCTTCTAGTACAATTCCTTTTCACCACTTAATTAAATTTTTTATCATCACATTGAAGTCAACCCTCTGTCTATGTATACCACTTTAAATGGCTTAATAACAATAGAGTTCTCAAGAGTTACAAGTGTCATCTTCCCTTGCAGGGATGTAAACAGTTTGCCTTTATTAAAAATATGTTATTGTTGTTTCTTTCCTATTCACCTTTTTGCGCCTCTCTAGAGTCTTGTATTTGAAGATCAAATTTTCTGTTGAGCTCTGATCTTTTCATCAAGAAGTTTTCGAAGTTCCCTATTTCATTGATTATCCATCACCTCCTCTGAAAGATTATGCTCAATTTCATTGGGTTGTAATCTAAGCTCTTTTGTTTTATGGAATATCATATTCCACACCCTTTGATTTTTTAATATAAGTTATGAAAATGAAAATGAAAGTTCCTGTGTAATCCTGACTGTGGCTCCACGATATTTAAATATTGCTTGCAGTATTTTCTCTTTGACATAATTTTGAATTTTGACTACAATATTCCTTGGTATTTTCACTTGGGATCTCTTTTGGGAGGTAATTGGTGGATTCCTTTGTTGACTCTTTTACCCCAGAGTTCTAGGACTTCAGGGAAGTTTTCCTTGATGATTTCTTGAAATCTATTTTTTTTTTAAATCAGGTTCTTTTTTTTTTCATCGGGGCTTTCAGGTAAACCAATAATTTTTAAATTGTCTCTCTTGGATCTATTTTCCAGGTCAGTTGTTTTTCCAATGAGGCATTTTACATTTTATTCTTTTCTTCATTCTTTTGTTTTTGTTTGACTGATTCTTGATATCTCATAAATTATCTTAATAAATTGTTTTCTTCATTTAGATTTTGTACCTTCTTTTCCATTTGGTTCAATTCACTTTTTAAGTTCTTCTCTTCAATGAGTTTTTGTGCCTCCCTTTCCATTTAACCAATTCCACTTTTTAAGGAGTTGTTTTCTTCAGTGTGTTTTTCCCTCATTTGGCCAATGAAATTTTTAGGACTTCTTTTCCACAGTCAATTTTTGCCTTTCATTTTCCAAGTTATTGACTGTCTCTTGCATACCTCTCATTTCTTTTCCCAATTTTTCTTCTACCTCTCTTATTTATCCTTTAAAATCCTTGTTGAGCTCTTCCAAGAAAGATTTTTGGGCTTGAGACCAGTTCATATTCCCTTTTGAGGTTTCTGATGTAGGTATATTGACCTTGCATTGATCTTCCCTGTCCCCACAATAAGAATCTGTGGCCATTGTCCATTTCTGCTTTTTGCTCATGGTGTTTGCCTACTTCCTAACTTTTAAAACTGAGCTCTTCTCCTGCAGCACAGGGGGTACTGACCTAAGCTTCTTGTGCTGGGAGCCTGGGACCTGGTCACTGGCTTCATGTGCTGGGTCCTCAGGTGCTGGCAGCTGGAGGTTATAGAGGTCTGGCAGCTTACCTGTGACTGATCTGGGGTCAGCAACACTGGAGCTCTCAAGGTGGAGATGGAGAGTTTGGTCCCCAGAGGATGCCTGCTCACCTGGGTTTCTTTAAAGCACTTGAAGGGCTGGCTGCTGGAGGATGACTGCCAGCCTGAAGCTCTGCCTCGTGAAGTTGTGCCTCTTGGAATTGTGCTTCTTGGAGTTGTGCTGAAACACCAGGATGTTTGGCTGCTAGAGGATGCAGGTCCACCAGGCCATGTGGTGGTTTTCTGATTTTCCATCTACCAGTTCCCCTTCCTGTGCTGAGGTACGCAGAATGTGTTGGTACTAGACTGCTCCACCACCCTGGGGCTCAACATCTCCCCCTGGTTTACTAGAATGGGGCTTGCCACTGGCTTGTTGGGATGTCTCCTGTCCTGTACTACTCCCCCTCCCTCAGAGCAACAGGGGTCTTTCCCATTAATCCTCCTACCTTCCTGGACTACAAGACTGCTACACCCCATCTTTCTGCTGGCTCAACTGTTCTAGGGTTTTTCCTGGGGTGGTATTTTCTGGGCTTTGAGAGGTCAATAAGAAAGATTCAGAGTGATTTACCTTTTCCTCCACCATCTTGACTCCCAGAAGTCCTCCAATTCCTTGTACATATTTCAAAGCTGTTCTCTTCTTCTAGGTTTCTTTCTTAGGAATCCCAGGCTCTATATTTCTTGATCAGTATTTTCTTTGTCCATTCATTTTCCAGAATTCTTCAATTAGAACTTTGTGTCATGGCCAGACTTTCATGTTTCTGAATGGTGAAGCCTTGTTTGGTCTTGACCTATATAATTTGAGGTCCTGGCTCTATTTTCTCTGGATAGTGAACATGATACTTTTTCAAGTATCTCTAGAGGATCACTGCCCATTATAAATCTTAGTCCCACAGATTTCAATCCTGGATACATTATCAGATAAACACTGAAGGCTCCAGTTTTCTTTGGATCACTCTGGTCTGTGAGTTTAAAGGCTTTTGTACATTTTCCTCCCAGGTTAGGCTTTTCTGACTAGGCACCTTCCCTAATGTCTTCAGGCTTCTAGTAATCTCTTTGTGCAGACCTGGGGTGGAATATAAAGAGTTTCTCTTTAGAGTTCTTGATTATCACTCCATTTAGTGTTCTTTCTTCCACACTTAGTGGAGGAAAGCTTGGCCGTCTGCACCCATTTACTCTATCATCATGAAGAGGTCTTTCTGTGAAAGCAGAAATTATTTCTCTATAGTTATAGCTAGCATTTATAAAGCACTTTAAGGTATGCAAAACACTTTTCATTTGTTATCTGATTTATTAAATTTTTATCTAATTGTATTTAATTTTAATTTTATTATCTACTTTTATACACCACCAACCCAAACTTAGCATAAAATTTTGCTATTTAATTGGATTGAAATGTACAAATGACTTGTCCTTGTCAGTTCAGTCTCTTTGCTGCTCCTTAAACATGACTAAAGCTTTCCTTCTCTAAACTCTTGCTGATGTAGTTTCCCATACCTGGAATATTATCCCTTTTTTTTCCATGTGAGATTCTTTCTACCAAAACCAAGATTAGTTTGTTTTTCTTCCACAAAGCTTTCATTGACTTTCCCAGTCCACAGTGATCTCTTCTCTCAATAAACTACCATAGTTTCCTGTCTGTGTTTTCTTGATCTAGCATATAGATTCAGAGTATTGTGTGTTTGATCTGAAAGAACTCTTTTGAGCTCCTTTCGTCTAACCCCTTTCATTTCATAGACAGGTAAACCAAGACCCAGAATTGACTTGCCTAAAGTCACATTGCCAGTGAGTTGGGACTAGGGCATATATCTCAACAGTCCAATGCCTTTTTTCTTTCTAGAATAGAAGAAGCATTAGGTTTGGAATAAGGAAGACCTGGGTTCAACTCTTGATTTCATCAGTTATTAATTATAGGACCATGAGTAAACAAATCTCTTAGCCTTAGTTTCCTCATTTGTAAAATGAAAACAATATCCATCACATGTGCCTCACAATACCACTGTGGGGTTCAAATGAATAAGAGGATACAAAATCCTTTAAAAGTCCTTTATCAATGACAGCCATAATTGTCACACTGGTCATTTTAAATATGTCCCATAGCACCCGGAGTGATGCCAAGAACATAGGTACAATCCAAAATGTGTTCATTGAGTTGAGAAGAATGCTGAAATCACCGATCAAGGTCTTTCTTCTCTGCATGATATTCTACATGAAGGAACAAGGGGAAATGTTTGATTGGTTGTACCCAAATCAATGTGACTAATTTAACCCGTTATCAAACTCTCACATGAGATATTTGTGCTTTCCAGATTCCAGGAGCCATTTGGGAGGGTTTGTCCTTTGGGTTCAAGGAAATGCAACTGTTTATCTCAATTGTAAAGTAATTTTCCATGTGCAGAATATGGTCAATCCAATCCAGTACATAGGTTTATCGTACGGAAGGACCAAAACATCTTAATCGGGCATTAGCCTCTCTGAACCAGCAGAAATGAGAGCAAATCCAGGAAGCATTATTTCTCCGAGATAAGAATGTAATTGCCTAATGTGACTTAGAATCTACTAAGGCTCTGTTTTAGCTGATTTAGCCCACAGAACGGCTGTTCATGTCCCCAATTCACAGTAAGCCCTAAGGAATTCCTCTTATCACAAATGGGATTGTACAATGATAAAATGGTTTGTCGTAAGGATATTTTCCTCCACTCCCAAGAGAAAAACAGCTGCTGTAGTTTCAGGCTAACATGCCTCCGGTCCCTTTTTTACCCAGGATTCAGGCAGGGAAGTTTGCTCCTTGGAAAGTTAGGAATAAATTAAAAGGAAGAGTCACTAGGAAGGCAATACAATTTTACATAATGACAGAACATTCTTACTACAGTATGAGTATTTGTGTGTGCCTGCCTCTCTGTGCCCATATGTTCAAGCAATCAATCAAGTATTTAACTGAGGGCCCACATTAATCCTCCTAAAGCACTGTTTTGATCACAAGAGAGCGTGGAGTGGGGGTGGAAAGAACTCTGGATTTGGAATTGGGATATGGGTTCAAATCCAAACTCTTCTACTTGTTATCTGTGTGGCCTGGGATATATCTCTCTATTCTTCAGTTTCCTCACCTGCACATGAGGGTGTTGGGATAGGTGAATGCCAAAAACTAAAATCATAGACATCTAAACTGAAATCATAGCATTATTGATTTAGAACTAGAAGAGGCCTTGAAAATCATCTATTCCAAGCCCCTGATTAAGTAAATAAGAAAAGTGAGGTTCAGAGAAGTTGGTATTTGCTCAATGCCACCTAGGAACAGTTCGTAAGTGATAGAGGCAGAGTTTAAACTCAGGTTTTGTGACTCCATGTTCAGGGTTCACAGGAGAAGGAAATGGCAACATGTTCCAATATCTTTGCATAAAAACTCCACAGGTAGCATGGTCTATGAGGTCACAAAGAGCTGGACACAGGAAAACGAATGAACCACAACAAAGGCAGCTTTGTTGCTGCCTCATCTTTGGATATATGATTCCTATTAAAAATCTTTTCATGGCTGCCCATTCCCTATTTAATAAAGTCTGAAAGCCTTAGTTTGGCACTCAAGGCCTTTTCTTCATCTCCTGTTATTTCCCTTCACTTACCCATTCCACTAGTTAAACTAGTCACTGTCCTCTGAGCAGACCATTTGTCTCCCCTACTCTAGCTGGGAGGCGTTTTCCACATCTCTGCTTGTTGAAATCTGACCCATCCAATAGAAACCAGTTCAAATGCACCTCACAAAGGCTTTCCTGGCCCTCCAACACCTTAACCTGAAGTGGCCTATGCCTCCTCTGATATAACTCACTATTTTGTGCCATTCACTGTAGTACTTATCTTTGTAGTACCCCATGGCTATATAGAGACATGCCTGCTCTCCTCTGCTGAATGGGCCAGTGTTTCATCTTATTTATCCTGGTATCCTCAGAAACAGATCCTTAAATAGTTCCTTGGGTATTGTAGGAACCTAATTAATATTTATTGAATGAATAAATAAATGAATTAGGAAATTAATTATATCATGCCTTCTAACATCAGTTGAGTCATTGATCTGTATTGTTATTTGCCAACACAGTCATGGGATGTAATAGGGGAAAGAATGCTAGCCTAGAATCAAAAAGATTTGGATGCTAGACCACGACCATGCACTAGCCATACAACCTCATACAAATCACTTCAACTTTCCGGACACAATGGGGTCAATGACAGCTATCCCATTAACCTCCTAGGCATGCTGGGAGGACCAAATGCAATGAGACATTACATGAGGAAGCACTTGGAAAGCTAGAAACTATTACAGAAATGTAAAGTATTACCATTATTTAAATTTTTATAGTGTAGGATTTACCTCCCCTGCCAGACTAAAATCCTTGAGAACACAGTCCTGATACTTCTTTATATTCTGCCTCAGATCCTAGCACAAGGCCTTGCATGCAGTAGGCATTCAAAAAATATTAATAATGTAAATGAATGAATATTATATACCCAGAACTAAATTATATTAAAGGGAATAAAAAGAGAAGTTTGAATGTTATTTGCATGTGATATACATACATACATACATACACACAAACTTTTTTTTTTTTGCCAAATCTATACCTGATATTTCATTATTTAGCTAACTCTCAGTGTGGAAACTCCTTTCACCAATGTAGGAGCCATAAATCATGTATAACTTAATGTTGACTAGGACATTGAGAAATTTAATAACTTAACACTCTCACGCAGCTAGTACATGTCAGAGGAAGACTTGAACTCATGTCTTCCTGCTTCCAAAGCTGACCCTTTTCCATTACTTCTATGGGCTCCTATGATCCTGTGTATGTGTGTGTATTTGTATATGTGTAAATGCAAACATACACATACTTCTTAAGACCTACCCTTAAGGTTATTATAATCTCATTGGGAAAAATAATTTTTAAAATAGGGGCAAATGCAAAGATAGGCTATAAACAAACCTTAAGTGGGATTCACATACTGAAGTATGCTGTATAAACTCTGGTCTTCAGGGACCTCCTCAATCAGATGAGGTATTAAATGAGATGATCTCCTAATTCTGACTCTCTATTCCCCTGCCCCCATTCACTTTGGGACTGATTTCAGCCACAGTAGTCGGTTAGCTCCTTCAACTCCTTGTAGTCTGTAGTACAGGTGTCTGACACATTTATGCTCCAGCCTTCACTGTGTAAGAGGAAGTGACCCTGATCCGGTGGGCCAGCCTTATCTCCCCACTAAATCTGACTCTGCTGGAGCCATATCATAGTCATAAATGATCCAACAGCCTCTCCCAGCCTGAGAGGTGGCAATTGGGAACTCTACCTTGGTGAAATCAAAGAAGGCAAATCACAGCAGAAAACAGTCAACCACCAGAACTCCTTCAATCACAAAGCCCAGGTCCTCTCCTGCAGAATACCACTCCAGCATCTCATTGAGTCTCTTTTTAAATAGCTATATGTCATTTTTAGTACTGTGTTATTCACTGCCCAGGATCAGAAACTTGAAAAAATGCAGTACCTCCCAGTGGTTTCCAAGCACCGCTTTGATGCAAGAGAAACATTTCCTATTGCTGCTACCTCAATGAACTTTTATTCTTTAATGTTTACTTATTGTTTTTTAAGATCTGGTTTTCAAATCATGCCCCATCCCAAAGTTTAAATCACCTGTTTTATTTATAATTGCTGTCACGAAAAACCACTTGACCTAATGGACATAAGGTACGAAAATATAGAATGGTGGCCTTTGTTAATTTCTGTCTTACATTCCTAAGAATGATGGCCACTCCAGTAAGTTTTAATTACTAGAGAACAGAAATCACAAAGAAGAAAAGGACCCATTTGTACAAATATATTTATAGCAGCTCCATTCATAATAGCCCCAAACTAGAAACTGAAGGAGTGTCCAGCTAAACAAATCATGTTACGTGAAGGTAATGAAATATCATTGTGCAGTAAGAAAGAATGAAATGGACAATTTGAGAGGGAACTGGGAGGAGCTCTTTAAGCTGATGCAAAGTGAACACAAGTAGGAGAATCATTTACATAATGACATTAAAAGAGTCACAGCATTGAAAGATTTAATAACTCCAATTAGCCCAATGATAAACTACGATGGACTGAAGATGAAGTGTGCTACCCATCTTCTCCCAGAGAGATGACAGACTAAAGATACAGAATGAGGCATACATTATCGAATATGCTCAATATGGGAATTCATTTCATGTGGCCATGTATGTTGATTAGAAGGGCTTTTTTTTCTTTCATTTTCATTCAATGGGGAGGAGCCAGCAAGCAGAGGGAGAGAAAATAAATGCATGTTAATTAGAAAAGAATAATAAAACTTAATTTGAGGGGGAAAGAGAGAATACAAGTCACATGAAAGAGACAGAGACTCACAAATGTATTCCACAGCCTTGTGCCCTGAATTCCATTCCTCTGAACCCAGAATCAGTCCTTTCCCCTTAAATTAGGGTAAACTCTTAGTCTTAGCACATTTTCCACTTGATACACGTAGTCTTTCCTCTCTCTGCACATTTCTTCATTTCCCTCTGTGTGAACTCTGACAGCTAGGGTGGGTGTGTGCCTTACTTTTACATACCTCATTCAACAAGTCGCCTAGAGCATGTCGCTGTTTCCAAGTTTTCCCACGTAACTGGGAGTACAAGGAAGGTTCTTTGAATCTTTGAGCATTTGAATTTCCATCCAGGGGAACTGGGTAAGACTTACCCTTCCTGCAAACTCATCCCTCCAATTCAGAAGGTTGTTCAAGTGTATTATATGCTGTATCTACAACATAAATATATGGAGAGAAACTAACACAAAGGAGACAAGAATACAGGTGTTTTGTTTCTCCTCTAAATTTGTACAAATAAGGAATTGGAGCTTAGGGCATTTGGAGCAGCTTGGTTGTATGTAAGCACAGTGTGAATAACCTGAGAAACACATGCTAACTCCCGTGCCCTCTGATATAATAACCCAGAGTATATGTGGCTCAGTGCTAGGGCACTGGGTTTGAAATCAGCAGCCTCCACAGTTCTGTACATGAATATCAGTTCTATCTTTGCATAATAAAGCCAATGTGGTCTTGGATTATAATAAGAAAGGCAGAATATCTGGTAATGATGAAGTATTTGTGCCACTGTACTTTGACCTAGTCAACCTGTTTGGAATATAGAGTTCAGTTCTGGGTACCATATTTTCAAAAGGTTGTTATACAGAAAATTCAGAGAAAAACAGCTAGGATGGTGAACAGCCTTGAATGCATGACATGAGAATTACTTGGAGAAACTGAGCATATCCCACCTAAAGTGGGAAATGATAGCTGTCTTCAGGTACTGGAAGATTAAATACTTAGAGAATCCCAGTTCCTTGAGTCTGGGACTGTGCTGGTTTCCATCTCTGTATCCCAAGCTCCAAGTCTTGTGCACAGTGGATCTTTAATAAATGTTGCATTGAACTGAATGGAATTTGATAGCTAAAAGAGTGAATGCAGTTTTTGGCTGCATCAATAAAAATAGTAACCATAACAAGAATAGTTGTCCCCCAGCTAAGTGGAATAATGAATAAAGTGTTAAATATCAGAAAGCTGAATCTATCAATACATACATTACCATATCCTAACCACTAACAAGGCATTGCCAAATAGCTGGATGTATCTTAAATAGCTAATAAGATGAATGTGTAATTAAACCATCAATCAATCAACAAGGATTTATTAAGTACTTACTACATTCCAGGCATTGTGCTAAGCATAGGGGATAAAAAGAAAAAGTGTCCTGGCCCTGAGGGTGCTTCCACTTTAATGGAGAAAATGTGTGTTAGAACTAATCTGGAGCTTTGAGTGAAGGCAAGACAAGAGAGGAAGGAGAGGAAGGAGGTGCCTATTTCCTCACTGGGAGCCTCCCTTCCACATCTTCTTACCCCACTAATTATATACTCCTACCCTCAAAAGTTGCAGGTGTTGTGAGCTGCTGTACCCTAGGGACTCAGAGGGATCAATCTCCCCTCCCAAGGAAAAACCAGTTCAGCTGTGACCCTGTGTTCTCCCCCTCAACTGAATTGGCCCCAGATGCTGCTTCAGCTAATTATGGTTCCACAGAACAATAATACTTTCCTTGTAAATAGATGCTGCTCAAGTCCTTTAACAATGTATGCTTTGAAGAACCTAAGTGTGTCCCCTGCTATTTCTAGCCCTACTTCCAATTACTCCCTAGCAAGAACCATTTAAACTGCTCGCAGTCTCTCAAAACAGGTCATGAGCATCCTTTCCTCAAGGCCTTTCTCTAGGTGTTGCCTGGTCTCCCCTAAAACATTCATCTCATGCTCTCTGCCTAGACAAATCCTTCTTTTATTTTGAAGTGTTTTTTTTCCATTTAGCAAAAATTCACTATTTCTCACCCCACCTTCCCTTCTTCCATTGAAAGAGAAAGAAAAACAAAACTTTAGGACCGACACACTGTAACAGTAAGCACCTCAACATACACAGGGTGGGGCTACTATCACAGGTTCTTAAACCTGCATTCATAAAAGGAAAACAACTTTCTGCAGGTTAACAATCACTCGAATCAAGCACATGTATCCTTCCTTTAAGGAAGTACATTCACCTAGTTAAGAGGGGGTCAGCACCCTGAACTTCAAAGAAAATACAGAGAAATCAAAGATCAACAGACATGGCTTCCTCTGCCTGAATGCAACAGACAGTTGGACCCCAACTATCTGACCATAGTTACCAGAGAGGGAAGCACTGACATCTGGGTTTTCAAAGCCAACGGGCTTCTTAAAGTAGCTTCCCAGAGTCCTCATCTGGCACTCAAACCTTCTTACCAAAACTAAGCCCCAGAGGAAAACCTCACCCTCAGAGAATTTAATACACTTTTTACAGCCAGAGGGCATAACCCTCTGACCCAGTGCCTCAATAGAAAAAACAAAGGGTACTTGGGACCCTCCTACCCCCCTAATCAAGTTTCCCACAGTGGGCAAACCCATCAATGGGTGGGAAAGATCTTCTTTAATCACATTATTCAATCAGAAGCACTTTTAGCAAAACAAAAATAGCAAAAATTCTAACTTGATTGCTATCACAAACGTGTAGTTAAGCAAAAAAATTCCCACTGCGGTAATGTCCAAAAAATATATGTTCCAGTTGTACCCAAGTCCATCATCTCTCTCTCTCTCAGGAGGTGGATGGATAATATGTTTCTTCATAAACCCTCTGGAATTGTGGTTGGTCATTATGCTGATCAGAGTCCTTAAGTGTCTCAAAGTTGTTTGTCTTTTTAATGTTATTCCTGCTGTATAAATGGTTGTTCTGATTCTGCTCTGCATCAGTTCATACAAATCTTCTTAGATTTCTCAAAAATTATCGCATTAATCATTTCTTTTAGTACAATAGGATTGTATTGCTTTCATGCACCATAATTTGATCAGTCATTCCCTAATTGATGGTTATTCCTTTATTTTCCAGTTCTCTACCATCACAAAAAGAGCTACTGTCAATGTTTTATGCATATGCACACATATAAATATGTATGTATATGTATGTGTATGTATATGTATACATGTATATATACACATATACAGACACAGACACACACACAGACACACAGGGGTCCCTTTCCTCTTTCTTCAAGTCCCAGCTCATGTCTCATTTTTACTATGAAGTCTTCTTTAACTTTCCAGCCCAAGACAATCTTTCGCTCCTCTGACTTTGTTGTACTTATTTTTTAAAAATAAATATAGTACTGGTTGTATATGATTTTATATTGTTAAGATGTCTTATAATATCAGGACTTAATACTTCTCCATTCCCATCTTGCTCCAATGCTTCATTTTGTGGTGAAAGTGACCCTGAGTTCTTGCAGGTTGCTAGCAAAAGGTAAGCTCTGGCTAGTTCTATAAGACTGGAAAATGTATGGAAGCAATAGACCATTAGTCTATTTGAGAACAGAAAAGATATTGATCTCTCTCTCTCTCTCTCTCTCTCTCTCTCTCTCTCTCTCTCCCTCTGTCCCTCTCTCTCTCTCTCTCTCTCTCTCTCTCTCTCTCTCTCTCCCTCTGTCCCTCTCTCTCTCTCTCTCTCTCTCTCTCTCTCCCTCTCTCTTTCTCTGTCTCCCCTCCCCCCTTCTCATTCATTTCCTCTTCTCAGATCCAATCAGGTGCCAAGTCCTGATTATTTTTTCTCTACAATATCCTTTACACCTTTCCCCTCCTCTCTTTTCATTTCCCTGACATTACTACCTACCTGAACTAAAGCAATAACTTCCCAACACTTATTCCTAATTTTACTCTATCCCTCCTCCAATCCACCTTCCATATCATTGTTAGATATATCTTTCTATATAGATCTGGTCATATTCTCTGCTCAAAAATCTGCTATAGCTCCCTATTGTCTCCCAATTAATGCTAAAAATTCTTTTTCCTGGCACAACCTGATACCTAATACAGTCCAGCTCTATCTTATTCTCTGCCCTGCCATCCACTTGACTCTAAAGTAAAACTGAATTACTTAGTCTTTTTTCCCTGAACATACCCTCCACTTTTCCACCTCTATGTATCTACATAAGCTGTTCCTTATGTCTGGGATGTCTGTCGTCTCTGTCTTCGCCCAGTGAATTTTTATTCATTTTTTAAAGACCAGCTAAAATGCTCCTACTCTTTTTGAGAAAGGCAGTGGAATGTTTATATTCAATTTTTCCCCCAGCCATTACCCTAGCACTGGCTACATTCTCTTCCCTTCTCCATCTTGTTCTCTTGGTAAATCAACACAACTCTACACCATCCTCTTCTCTTCATCCTTGTCCCCTGTCCTATCAAAGATTTTGCCTTGTTAAGCCCCATCTTTGGCTTCCTTCCACCATCTGCTACCTTTCACCTCATGCCTAAGTCATTACAATGGCTTTCTGGTTGGTCTGCCTGCCTCAAGTCTTTCCTCCCATCATTGCATCTTTCATTAAGCTGTCAAATTGAGCTTCCTAAAGTGCAGGTCTGATTATTTTACCTCCTATTCCACAAACTCCAAGAACTTCCTACTGCCTCTAAGATGAAATCTAAAATATCATTTGACTTTTAAAATTCTTCATCACCTGCCCCATTCCTACTTTTCCAATCTCCTTATACAGTACTCTCTTCACCTATTCTGCAATCCAGTGACACCAGCCTCTTTGTCATTCCTCACAAAAGATACTCTATCTCCCACTCTGAGTATTTTTACTGGCTGTCTTCCATGCCTCTTAAGCCTTCCATCCTCATTGCTGCCTGTTACCTTCCCTGTTGGGAAGTCTAAAGTCTAAAGTTGGCTAAAGTCTCATCTTCTGCAGTAGACCTTAACCACTCCTCTCAATATTAGTGACATGTCTCCTAAGACTACTCACAATTTATCCTGACTGTATCTTGTTTGTACCATATCTTATTGATTTGCATGTTGTGTCCTCCATTAGACTATGAGCTCCTTGAAAGCAGGGATTATCTTTTGTCTCTCTTTGCAACCTCAGTACTTGGCACAATGCCTGACACACAGTAGGTGCTTAATTAATGTTAGTTGGTGAAAATAAAATAAAATTATGACAACAAAATAAAATTTATTTTTTAAAATGTTACTTGACTGATTGACTTGGTTTCTTCATCTGTCAATGAGGGCACTGGATTTGATGGCTTATAGATCCCATACTTTTTTAAATGTATGATCTTATAAGCCTCCATGAAAACTTCCTCAATCTTTCCTGTTAGGATGATTTACTTAGACCCCTTTGGACCTTACATAGTGCTTAGTTTTTCATGTCTCAAATGTATTACCCAAATAGCATCATATATTATGATTCTCGGTGTATTTGTCTAATCTCCAAACTACACTCTAAGCCCTTTTACAGCAGGAAGTATGTCTTACCTAGAAGTTTTATAAGATAAGACATGGAAAGATAAACATTCTACATGTTTGGTGCTTAATAAATTGCATCAAATTTTATAATTTCATAGAACACTTGGGCATCTCATCTTGAATTTCCAAGATGAGAATAAAAAAAACAAATATCTGTAAAATTAACATTAACTGAGGCACTAACGTCCTTGCAATAAGATGAAACTCTAAGAACTTAACAGGATTCTTCAAATTGGACTTTAACAAAGGTCTGAATACTCAATGACAATGCAAAAATGTCTCTCTACGACAGTGACAAAATCTAAACTGGAATCAAGAAATGAAAGAGGCTAAAGGTTTGTAGACTACCTAGAAACCCCAAATTGGCATGTCATTTGTGTTTTCCTCAATAAAAAGAGTCAGTAGCTATTGGACATGCTAAATCCTGGAAAATATCATAAATGGTAAAATTGACTCCATCTTTATGGACAGGAAATCACTGTTACTACACATGTAGTAACCAGTTCAGAATCAGCAACTACCTGCAGGTAGTTCATTGACTGGTTAGAGCAAAGGTCAAAATCAACACCAAATTAAACAAAAAGATTGACATTAAACAAGAAAAAACAAACAACAGATGAAAAGATGCTTCGATTGATTTGTTTGAACAAGTATTGACTGAAAAAGTAGGAAATGGATAAAAGTAAAGATATTGATTCTATCACAATTTCTCTAAAGTGGTAAAAAATAGTCACAACTATGAAAAGTCTAAAACACCCAGAAAATGACCTCATCCTCAAATTCTAGATCTCTTTGCCAAATAGAGAGATATGGCAGCCAAAAACAACACCAGTTTAGAGGAAGAGCTCATTTTCAAAGTATAATGGAGTAGGCTAGTGAAAGTTCTACAAAATATCACCCCAGAAAATAGTCCCAAACATTTGAGAAGAAAATTAGCCTATAGAGAACTTTACAAAAGATGCAGTAGGGCAAGATCATTCCCAGAAGTGAGGTGGAGAGGGCAAGTGTACATGAAATCTGAAGGAGAACAAACCAATACAAAATGGAACAGATCTGTTGGTGCTTTTAATGATGGCCTATTTTCATAAGTACCAGAAATAGAATAACCACATTTAGACTCTACCGCCTACCTCAGAACCCAAGATAGAACTTGCACATGATGTTTAAGAGTCCCAGCATCTGGGAGTGAGAAGAGATCTTGGAATCTTATCCAATCCATATTGTGGCATGTGACAACCCTCCAAGTAACTGAAAAGAGTTTTCATGTCCCTCTTATTTCTTATTATTTACTTTGGAATTCTAAGCTTCTCTTCAGACAATCTAAGACTGCCCTTACTTAGCCTTCTTGGTTGCCTCATCACACCATTGACTACTTTTGAGCTTGTCCTCTAAGACTTTCTGATACTTTTTCTGAAGAACTACTGTCTAGATCCAACTCTGCCTTATTGTATTTGCTAAGTTTATCCTTTTAACCTACATGTGAGACAAATAGAGGAAAAAATTCATGCTTGAGGCTACACAATTTTAAAGGCACTGCGGGATCAATTTTCAAGATATCAATTTTCAAGATATCTCAAAGAATGGGACATTCTAAGAGAACGGAAAAGTTTAGGGACAGTGATTTAACAAAACAAACCAATCAGCAAGGCAACTGAGAAGGCATCAGCAATTACCAACCCATATGCCTACTATCTCATCTCTATAAAATCTTTATGAGAATAATCTATGCATACATCAAGGCCATCCTTTACAGAGAACAAACATACCTTCATAAAATTACTTTCTAGAGCACCTCTTTACAGTCATGCAATGAACTGAAAGGTACCTAGAATATGAAATAACATTATGCATTTTGTGAGTGTGTTTTTAAAAATTAACTCAGCAGAACAAAATGCAACCTTGAAGGCTAACCTCAAACAAGATTTCATGCATGATTGATTCATGAATTAAAATTATATAATACTTAATGACTGATGCAGCACTGGAGATAACTTTGTTCAAAGATCTGCCGACATGGAACAATGTATAAAACAAGGAGACGTGCTCCTCCAAGGTATTGGCCAATGCAAGGGAAAAAATCTTGCATATAACACAAACAAAAGAACATTTCCCTATTGATGACAGCTTCTTTAACTGCTTTTATTTGAAAGTAATATTGTGCCAATTGCATAGAGACCAGGAATACTGCTACAAAGCCTCCTCCATGAAATCTGCAACTTTACAAAAAGAGATTAATCTGGCCATTCAGACAGCAAACACAATTGGTATTGGATAAAAAATTTACTTTGCCTAGTCTAGGCTCAAATTAGTAGGTATAGACACATATAGAGATATGTACATGGGAATTGAACTGTGTTTGGGAATTCTGGAAGGAGGAAACTCCCTCTCCCAATGTAGGTGGCCCCTCTTGTGCAACTTGGAGTCTTAGAGAGTTGTCTAGGCACTGAGAGGTGAAATGACCTGCCCAGGATGTGTCAGAGGCTGAATCTGGGGATAGGCCTCCTGACATATTGAGAGGGGAAGTTTTCTCACCTAGGAACTCCCTATGTCAATAAAATCACAGATCCAACCCATATTCCTATCTATCCTTTGACTTGAGTCTAGACCAAAAACACTAGACTAGAGGCTCCCAAAATTATTTGGCCTACCACCCCCTTTTCAAAAAAATTACTCAAAACCCCTGTGGAAATCCACTTTCTGTAACCTTTAATATCTTTTTTTAATTTGCATCATTTCAAAAAATTGCAATGTTTTTAAAAGATGCATCTTAAACTTTTATTCTATTTTTTTTTTAATGTTCTACAATCACTACCATAAAACTTAGATTTTTACCCCCCCACACACCTACCCCCCACTACTTCCCTCCATCCCCAAGACGGGATACAATTCTATATAGGATCTACATATACTTTCCTACTGAAGACGTTTTCACTATAGTCATGCTATGTAGACGAATTAAAATAAATGGAAGAAATCATATAACAAATCAAAACATAATACACACACACACATACATACACACACAAACATGATATGCTGCATTCTGCAAATGAATTCCATAGTTCTTTCTCTGAGTGTGGAAAGCATTTTGCTTAGAAAACCATTGGGAATTTCTTTTTTAAGTTCTTGCATTATTACGAAGTTCCAAGTCTATCAGAAAAAACTCTCACACACTGTGGTCATTGCTGTGCACAAAGTTTTCCTGGTTCTGCTCCTTTCACTCAGCATCAGATCATATAAGTCTTTCCAGGCCTCCCTGAAGTCTTCTTGTTCATCATTTCTTAGGACACAATAGTACTCCATTACATTCATATACCACAATTTATTCAAGCCATTCCCCAATCGATGGGCATCCCCTTGATTTCCAATTTTTAGCAACTACAAAGAGTGCTGCTATAAATATTTCTGCACATGTGGGACCCTTTCCCATTTTTATGGTCTCTTGGGGATACAGTCCTAGTAGCAATATCACTGGGTCAAAGTGTATGCACATTTTTGTGGCCCTTTGGTCATAATTCCAAATTGCTCTCCAGAATGGTTGGATCAGCTCACAGCTCTACCAACAATGAATTAGTGTTCTAACTCTCCTGATGCATCTTAAATTTAATAATTTATTATAAATTTGTGGATTTTTCCTGCCTTGAAATTTTGATGATGCAATATTGCATCATGTAACTGTAAGCTATCATATTGAAAACAAATCATAACTTGTACATATTCCTGCTGATGCCTGCTGGACTTCCCAACAATGTATGACACACTCACTTGCCAACACTTACTTGTTAAGACCTGTTGGTGAACTTGACCTCTGATTGGTTATAATTTGCATTTTCTGTGTTTATTTTGAAAATAATATAGTCACCACAACTTTAGTTTTGTTACACAACAGATGAAACATGCACAAAGTTTTTCAAAATTTTCTTCCTTCTCTTCTTTCCTTATGCTTCTACCCCCCCCCCCTTTATTTTTATTCAATGCCACCTCAATTGCATCTGAGGCTATTACTGCCCTGTGGATCATTCCAGAGCCTCCCAGGAGACAGTAGCACTCACTTTGGGAACTTATATACTAGACCATATGGTTTTTATCTAGTACTCATTTATTTTAGCAGTGTAAATGGTTAGAGTAATCTCTTTTGTACAGCCAGAACATGCCAGAGGAGCAATTTGAACCCTGATATTCCTGACACTAAGGCCAACTCTATCTACTATACTGCTCAGTGTCTTCAGTCTATACTATAATAACATAACATATATTGTAATATGTTTGGATATGTGTGTGTATGTGCATATACATGTATATATATAAAAATCTGTACATATTAATATCTAATATTGTAAGTTGCAGAACAGTTTGCAATCTACATCATTACCAAGAGTTTCCTCTCTGGGAGTTCCCTATACCAATGAAGTAAAAGAAAGGAAGGAAAGGAGGAAGACAGGGAAGAAAGGAGAGAAAAAGAAAAGAAGGAAGAAAGAGACAGAAAGAAGAGAGAAAGAGGGAGAGAAAGGAAAGAAAAGAAAAATGTGTATACACATATCTATACATATATGTGTATGTATCTATCTTTCTATCTATAACCATATGGGCAAAGAGTTAGGTCTATAATTGAGTGGGAGGAAATCTAGCTAGAATACATTTGGAAAATCTTGCAGTTCTTTCTATGGTCATAAACTTCTATGATCCTAAACTGTTTCAAAAGTCTAATATTTTAGTAATACTATAAGGCTATATTTTGAAGAAGGAGGAGGAGGAGGAGGAGAAGGAGAAGAAGATGAATAAGGAGGAGAAGGAGGAGGAGAAGTAGAAGCTGCCTTAATCTTGGAAGAATAAATATTGTAAATAATTCAAAGGGCAATGAAAATATGCATAATAGGCATGGGTAGACTGAAATACATTAACTGTGATGACTTGTATAAGTGTCAGAAAAGACATTTTAGAACATGAATGACAAGGAAGACGAATTGGCTTAGTCATGTATTGAGACAAGAACAATACAGGTATTCAAAGTATGAGAAGAAGACCTTTAGCATGTCCAGTGGGGCAATACGGAGATCCATGGAAAGATGAAGATAAGAAGAATATGCAAGATGGGAAGGCCCAGAGGAGTCGTGACACATATCAGTGGAAAAAGCACCCATGGTAAAGAAATGAGGGATTTATCCAAATATACCTCTGAATACATGGTAAACTCTGTGAAGGCAGTGACAATGTCTTATACTAGATACTTATCACACTTCCCCTAAAGTATAGTCCCTCAGAAAACATTTGTTGGTTGACAGATCTTATTTTCACTTTTCTCAGCCAGTCCTTTCCTTAATAGATAACAGAGAGATGAACTCCATCTCCCACCTTTGTTTTGATGATATCAGTTCAAAAGTTTTGATGATATCAGGTAGATCTGCCTTGGAATCACAAAATGATAGTGTGGTGAACAGGAATTTAAAGAGGAGGAAACCACAGCTTCTCATTATGCATATGATGAAAATGAAACCCAGGAAAACGAAGTGATTTACTGAAAGTCACACAACTATTGAGGGAAAGAGTTAAGACTGGAATCCCTAGCTTTCTCCACTCCCAATCTAATTGTCTGGCCACCCTACCACTCATAGACCTAGAAAGGCAAAGAATGTGAAGTCTGACTCTTACAGTCTATGCCTCCCAGATCTAATTAATGAGTGTTAATGTCTTATTCACTGACTCCTCCACTTGGCATTCAATCCAAAACAGTTTCCACAGACCAACCTAAGGAAAATTAATATAATAATATGGTCATTCCCCTAAAGGTGCCCAAGGAAGCAAAAAACATAAATCTACTGGTCCATATCTAAGCTAGTAACATTAATTCATGTCTATACAGAAAATAATTAGAATAACAACAATAGTCCACCTTCCAAGTTATTAACACCATGCAACCACATCACTTTCAAAATAAGGTTCTAGGTTCCTTTTCTACTTCTATACAGTTAAACCGATCTGAATTGTGAAAGGGATAACGTTAATTTCCAGTAACAACAATGACATTGGTGCCCTAGACTGGAGCAAGGACCTGACAGGTTGGACCACAGGACAGGTGTCTGAATTAAAATTTGGGTTCGTGGGGTGAGAAATCTTCCCCTTCCTCTTTTCCAACCTCATCAAATTTTAGATAGGATACATAGAAAAAAATCTAGTCTTTGAGTTCTCATTTTATAGGTAAGGAAAGATCCTACCAAAGATATCCCAGTTAGGAATGGCAGGGGAAGGATTGGAATCCAGATCTCCTGGTTTGCCAGTCTATTGTTCCTTTCCATTGCTTTGCTGTTCCAATATTACTATGATGTCTCAAAATTTCTCTTATTATTGAAGTACTCCACCTTACTCCATTTATTCATAAATAATAATACTTTATATTTCCATAAACTTTTATAGCTTTTCAGATATTTTCACATGCTTGTTTGATCTTCACAAACCAATAGGAATAAGTGAATAATTATACTCCTATTTTACATACACAGATATGGAGACTCAGAGAGTTTTAAGAAATTTGTTCAGGGTAATACAGGGGAAGAGCCAAGACTGGTGCTTTTGAAAACCAGCATGGCACATTGGAATGAATACTGTTCTGGACTCAGAGGACTGAGGTTTGAAACCTTTCTCCATTATCTTCTGCCCAAATGATGGTGGACAAGTCATTTCACTAATCTTGACTTCAGTTTCCTCATGTGTAAAATGAAGACTTTGGACTAGTTAACTTTGGTCATCTTTTCTAGCTCCAAATGTGTGAGCCTTCTCTCTGTGAATCTGAGATTTTCAATATCTACTTTTCATGTGGTCCTAGACCAAGCCTCTTCTACTTCTCCTCTGACACCTTGAATGACATCCAGGTGTACCAGTTGTCCTTGGGGTGTATTCTGAAAGGATACAATTTGTGTTTACTCAAATGTTTGGGGAAAAGTAAGATGAGACAAGAAAACCCTTTGGTTTTTCCCCTCTTCTTTGTTGTTGCTATTGTTTCTGAAATACATACATCTGCTTCCCTGCCTTAGGAAGTGAACAGATTAGCTTTCCTTTGATGAGTCATCATTAGGCCACTAGTATTTATCCAGGCTTTCATTTCTAGATGATTGAGACAGGTCAAATCAGACAGTGAATGAGAGGAAAACCCTGTACTGATCTCCTCACTTTCTTTTCTTGGAAGCATAGTCAAGAATAAGTTCTCAATCTGGTATCTGTGGACTTTGTTAAAAAAAATTTGATAATTGTATTTCAGTATCATTGGTTTCTATTGTAATCCTATTCATTTTATTTTGTGCACTGGGGCTATAGGCTTCACCAGACTGCCAAAGGAATCCTTGACACCAAAAAAGCTGAAGGAGCCCTGTTCTAAGATTATGGAGGGAGATGTAGGAGGTATAGGATTAGTAGAATTTTAAAAGTAAAATAAAAGCATTGATACCAGCTTAGGATTTCACTCTTTCTATAAAACTAGGATAGAGGATTTTTAAAATTAATTCAATATTCTAATCAATTGGATTCCAGGTCCTGATCATTTGAGCTGATTGTCCTGATAATTTGGAATGTAAGCTCCTTGAGAGAAAAAATTATTTCACTTTTTGACTGTCTAACCTATAGGATCAATGCTTATTGTTGGAATGGTTAACTGAGGTCTGGCTATAATCCCTTGAAGTGTTGTCAGGGACCCAAAAGAAAAGGCCACATTTCTCAGAATATAGGGAGACCTCTGGTCTTTGCTTGCTTGATCTCTATCTCAATGATGTTTGGCCATGATTCACCTTTATCCAATAGCATTTACCATCTACTCCAAACCCAGAGAAGAACAGACAAACAGAATCTCAGCACGAGGAAGGCAAAATATGGCGTGAGTTGCTGGTTGGAGTTTGCTGGATGACTGCCATGACCTGATATAATATGAGAGACCTTTCCTGCAGCGTGGCCCATTCTCAGCAGAGATAGGAAGGAGCTAATCCCAAATTAAAGAGCAGTGAAGGAGAGCAAAGTGGCAGGCAGTGTGGGCCAGCAGGGATAGGCAGTGATTCATTAATTACCTCCTTTGGAAGGGAAGCAAAGGATTTCTTGCTTCCCTGTTGCTTAGGTGGCACCAACCCAAGTTTGAGTGAACGAAGAAAAACCACAACCTCTGATGGAGAGGTAGGGGAGGGGGCCAGGCTATTGTAATCAACCTCAACCTTGCCTGGAGGAAGCTCCAGGAAAATATTCTGGAGAGATGGGAGACAGACCTCAGAGGTTTCAAGACAGAGACACCATAGGTGTCATTTGAGATGAGCCAATTGGTTGCCTGTGCTCAGGGAAATAAACCCAACACAGAAGAGACAACCAGGAACCCAAGGTCCAGGCTCAGTCTTCTCTAGGCAGCACATGTCTCTAACGCCATGTGTGACCGGCTCCGCTAGCTGGGAGAGGGGGAAGGGGAAGAAGTCCTCTTCCCCATGAGATGGCCAAGAAAGAGAACCTCATGGAGTCCCCACGTTGGCAGTCAGTAAGAGAAAGAGCACCAAAGAGTACAGTCACTCTTTTAAAGTCTTCTTAGTAGGAAGCTGCTCTCATTCAATGACCAGCTCCCTTCTTTCCTACTTTCTCAAGGACCGAGACACTGCTGCATCATTCCAAAGTCCTCCAGGGCTAAGGATATGTGTCCAGGAAAGTAACCAGAGGAGCTCAGCTCAGCTCCATGCATTCTTCAAGAAGTGTGCTCCAATCTAAACCTTGCCACACAGAAAAGGCTTCCAGGAAGAGGTAGTGCTTAATTTTGGTCTTCAAGGACAAATAGAATTGGGAGACGTGTAGAGCCAATGGCAGGATGGAACTTCTGCCTCAGGTTTAAGGGGAAGAATGAAAATGGAGAGTTGGGGAAGGAAGTATAATCAAGAGCTTCCAGTTTCTTATTTAGAGGGACATACAAACTCCCAAGAACAAGCAGGAAATTCAACCTAATTTCCATATGTAGTAATAGTGGCTAGAAGGTGGTGTGGTTGCAGCATTGCATCTGGAGTCAGGAAGACAGGAGTTCAAATCCTGACAGACATGTCCTAGCTGTGTGGCCCTGAGAAAGTCACTTAATCTCTCTCAGACACAGTTTTCTCATCTGTAAAGTGAGGACAGGGACGGCTAGGTGGTGCAATGGATAGAATTCCAGGTCTAAAGACAGGAAGACTGGTCTTCTTGCTTTCAAATCTGATCTTAGACATTTACTAGCTATGTGACCCTAGGAAGTCATTTAGCCCTGTTTTCTTCCAGTTCCTCATTTGTAAAAATGAGCTGGAGAAGGAAATGTCAAATCACTCCAGTATCTTTTTTTTATATTCATTTTATTTATTTTAAATGTTCTGCAATCACTACCATAAAACTTAGATTTCTTTCCCCCTACCTACCCCCCACTACCCTCCTCCCTCCACAAGACGGCATACAATTCTAAATAGGATCTACACATACATTCCTATGGAATACATTTTCACTATAGTCATGCTGTATGGAAGAACTAAAATAAATGGGAGAGAAATCATATAACAAACCAAAATGTAATACACACACACACACACACACACACAAAATGATCTGCTACATTCTGCAATTGAATTCCATAGTTCTTTCTCTGGATGTGGAAGGCATTTTGCCTTAGAAGACCATTTCTCTCCAGTATCTTTGCCAAGAAAACCCCAACTGGGGCAATGAGGGGTTGGACATGACTGAAAAATGACTGAACATACAGGCCATATGTAACAGAAACAGTATAAAGAAGCAGGACTTGAATTCAGGTTTTCCTTACTCAAAAGCAGCTGGATGGTGCTGTGGCTAAAGCATCAGACCTGGAATCAAGAAGAATACAGTTCAAATTTGGCCCCAGATACTTTACCAACTAAACTGTGTGACCCTGGGCAAGGGTCACTTAGCTTCTGTTTGCCTCAGTTTCATCATCTGTGAAATGGGGATAACTGATAATAGCACCTACCTCCCAGGGCTACTGTGAGTATCAAAGGAGATAATCTTTGTAAAGTACTTAACATGGTGCCCAGCCCATAGTAACAGCTGTGCAAATGTTAGCTATTTTTACTATTACAGCCAGTTCTCTATCCAGCAGGCCACAAAACCTTACTGACATCTATAACTGACATTTATTTGGGACTTGAGAGCTTACAAAATGCTTTCTATCTCATTAGCAGTCCTATGGAGCAGGAAAAGTATTGGGTCTGGCATGAAAGGTTGGGTGTTCAAATTCTAGCCCTACTACTTGTTAATTGGGTAAACCTGAGAAAGTTATTTCCTTCCTCCGGACCTCAGTTTCTTCAGCTACATAATGAAGGGATTGGACCACATCATTTCTAAGGTCCCTCCCAACTCTAAATTCTATGATCCAAAACAGAAACATGTATAGAGAACGTAGTGTTTATTACCACATTGGGGAGGTCAATTTAGGGGTGCTTTTCCTCATTTGTTGTTGCTGTTTTCTTTGGTTTCTACCCTGCTCATGTCTCTTCCTGACTGGATAAATCAAGCCCATATGTTAATTACTAAATAAGAAATCACACCAGAGGACATTCCAGAATGTTGCAGTAATCTAGGCAGTACAGCCTGATGGATTGAGTAGATTGCACCATCAGGGCTGGCTTTTCCATTAAGAAGTGACTTTAAAGGGCCAGATCATCCTTCTCTAATGTCCTTAGTATAAGAAGCCACAGTACAGGTCATTGGCATTTGTTGGTAATCCAAGCACCTCTCAATCTGTGCTCTTTTCAATTGCTTTTTTAAAGGTCATCATGAAAGGCCATAGCAACCATTCTTCCTTAGCAACACAAGAAATAGCCCACCATCAAGAAGGCTAGGCACCATTGTGCCTGAACCAATTCACTCAGTGGGCTAACACACAATCATATATGGTCAGATTTAAAGTGGGAACCGATTCTTTTAAAACAGCTAGTTCTAGTACTTTTTTCACAGGTAGGGAAACTGGGCCCCAAGGAAACAAAGTGATTTGTTCAAGGTCTCACAGCTAAAAAGAGACATGGCTGGGATATGAACCTAACTCATTCTGTTGACTTCAATCCAGTGGTCTTTCCATCACACCATGATTGTCATGGAAAACCAAGGTCACGGTTTTGGACCCTACCAATCAGCCAAACTTATTTTCTCTAGGCAAAAGTTGCTCCAATAGGCTAGCTGAACCCCACCCCCAACCCTACCCCCACCAATAAAACCTTTGTCCCAAAGGCTGAGAGTATGAATGGCAATGTCATCCCTTCTACTAGAAAAGCAACTCAACATATATATGCTACAGATGATGCTTCAGTATCACCATCTGCTCTGCTGCTATCCTCTTCAGGAATAGCTCACTCACCTACAGAAAACTTAAGAGGAATTAATGAGGTGCTTTTGATGAGGCTAAAATATAGCTCCTACTCATGCAGCACCATTCCTGTGAGGTTTGTCCTGCCTCCTGTCTCAATGTGACCTTTTCTCTATCCAGTTTTCCTAGTCACCAATCTCATCCCACTTTTCCTCAGGTTCCATCTTTCCATAAGGCTGCCTTCTTAGCTAACCTGACTGTCATAGTTGGAAAGAAATGGACCAAGGTCAATCAAGCAAGCAAGCAATCCAATTTGATTTGAAGAGCATTTAAGTGGCTGCTATGTACAAATCACTGTGCTAAGTCTTGGGATACAACCATCCCTATCCTTGAGTGATTTGTGATCTAGTAGGGAGCATGAACTTCCTATACTAATAACTAGTATACAAGTTTTCCCAAGAAACCGTCTCAGGGGACTAAGAGGTGTTCATAGTGCCTACATACAATGTCTAAGGTACTATGGTAGAGCATGTGTGGATAATAAAAAAATATAAAATATTGTCCCTGTCATCAAGGTGCTTGCAATCTATTTGGGAGAGATAATAAACATGAGTAGACACACATATAAAGTTAAAGTCTCAAAAGATTTGGTGCCATTTTAAGCTTTAGTAACTTAAAATTGGGCAGTTAGATAGTGCAGAGGATACACTCAGGTTTGGAGTCAGGAATACGAGTCTTCCTGAGTTCAAATCTGACTTCAGACACTTACTAGCTGTGTGACCTTGGACAAGTCACTTTACTCTGTTTGCCTCAGTTTCCTCAACTATAAAATGAATTGGAGAAGAAAATGGCAAACCATTCCAGTATCTTTGCCAAGAAAACCTCAAATGAGGTCATGAAGAATCAGACATGACTAAAACAACTGAAAAACAACAAACTTAAAACTACATACTTCAGAGTATATGTATATATATATATATATATATATATATATATATATATATATATATATGATGTGTGTGTGTTTATGTGTGTGTACATATATACATATATATACATATATTATAAGTGCCATTCATAGACTAAAGAGACATTGTCAATAGAAGGCCAGCCTTGCCTCATTTCTAGAATATATAGAGAACTGACTCAAATATATAACCATACAAGTCATTCCCCAATTGATAAATGGTCAAAGGATATGAACAGGCAATTTTCTTTTTTTTTTATTTTATTTATTTATAAATGTTCTACAATCACTTCCTTAAAATTAAGATTTTATACCCCCACACCTTCCCCCCTACCCCCCTCCCTCCCCATGACAGCATACAATTCTGTATAGGTTCGACATATACTTTCCTATTGAGCATATTTTCACGATAGTGATGTTATATAGTCACACTGACATAAGTGGAAGAAATCATATAACAAATCAAAACATAATACACCAAAACCCACACACACACAAACATGATCTGCTACATTCTACGAATGAC
>CM053771.1:258158886-258251255 GCA_028658325.1 Potorous gilbertii
GGGAATGGCTTAATAAATTATGGTATATGAATGTAATGGAGTACTATTGCGCCATAAGAAATGATGAACAAGAAGACTTCAGGGAGGCCTGGAAAGACTTATGTGATCTGATGCTGAGTGAAAGGAGCAGAACCAGGAAAACTTTGTGCACAGCAACGACCACAGTGTGCAAGAGTTTTTTCTGGTAGACTTGGAACTTTGTAATAACACAAGAACAGGCAATTTTCAGAGGAAGAAATTAAAGATATCCATAGTCATATGCAAAAATGCTCTAAATCACTTTTGATTAGAGAGATGCAAATCAAAACAACTCTGAGGTACCACATCACACCTATCAGGTTGGCTAACATGACAAAACAGGAAGATGATAAATGTTGGAGAAGAAGTGGGAGATTTGGAAAACTAATTCATTGTTGGTGGAGCTATGAGTTGATCCAACCATTCTGGAGAGCAATTTGGAATTATGACCAAAGGGCCACAAAAATGTGCATACACTTTGACCCAGCAATATCGTTTTTAGGGTTGTATCCCCAAGAGATCATAAAAATGGGAAAGGGTCCCACATGTGCAAAAATATTTATAGCAGCACTCTTTGTGGTAGCCAAGAACTGGAAATCAAGGAGATGCCCATCAATTGGGGAATGGCTGAATAAATTATGCTACATGAATATAATGGAATACTATTGAGCCATAAGAAATGATGAACAAAAGACTTCAGAGAGGCCTGGAAGGACTTATATGATCTGATGCTGAGTGAAAGGAGCAGAACCAGGAGAACTTTGTGCACAGCAATGACCACATTGTGCGAGAGTTTTTTCTGGTAGACTTGGAACTTCGCAGCAATGCAAAGACTTAAAAATGGTCTTCTAAGGCAAAATGCAAAATGCCTTCCATATTCAGAGAAAGAACTATGGAATTCAATTGCAGAATGTAGCAGATCATTTTTGTGTGTGCGTGTATTGCATTTTGGTTTATTATATGATTTCTCCCATTCAATTTAATTCTTCTACACAGCATGACTATAGTGAAAATGTATTTAATGAGAATGTTTGAGTAGAACCTATATAAAATTGTATGCCATCTCGGGCAGGAAGGAGGGAGGAGGGGGGGAGGGAGGAAAAAATAATAATCTAAGTTATATGGTAGTGATTGTAGAACACTGAAAATAAATAAAATTAATTAATTAAAAAAGTAGAAGGCTGGCCTTGGAACCAGCAAGATATGGGCTCAAGTCCTAATAGTAATGCTGACTAGCTATGTGACCCTGGGAAAGTCACCTAACCTAGCAGTATTTCAGGCAAATCCCTCATGAGTGCTTCTAGTCTGTGACATACACAGATCATTTGTAGGAGCTAGGGATATTTGGGTGAGAGATGAAAAGGGATTAAACAATATGGGACAAGCCAGACCAAACAGAGTGATCTGAGAGGGTAGAACTAGTGTATTGGGTGGAGAGGAGAAGAGGGGGATGATGTAACGAGTTCAGTTTAGGTTTGATGTCACAAAAGAACTTCCTAACAGCTCTTCCAAAGTAAAATGACTGCTTCAAGAGGTAGGAGGCTCTCCTTTAGTAGCAGTCATTTAGAAAAAACTGGATGACCACTTGTGGTGTGCCATAGTAAATTCTTTTTCAGGGATGTGTTTATTGGATTAGATGTTCTACAACATTGCTTTCTATTCTGATATTCAGTAACTATTATTTTGTGAAAACATGGATAGACCTAAAATGTACTCCTTCCCTCCCTTTGCCTCACAGAGTCCCTTACATCCTTTAAGATATAGCTCAAGGGCCATCTTCTGCATAGAGCCTTTCCCAATCCCCCGAACTGTTAGTGCCCTCTATCCCAAACTACCTTATAGCTAATGACTTAGTATATATTTGAATTTGTTCAGTTTAGATTAAATATATATATACACATATATACATTTATAATGTATATTATATATGTGTTGTTGTGGTTCATTCATTTCAGTCATATTCCTCTCTTTGTGACCCCATTTGGGGTTTTCTTGTCAAAGATACTGGAGCGGTTTGCCATTTCCTTCTCCATCTCACTTTATAGATGAGGAAATTGAAACAAACAGAATTAAATGACTTGCCCAGGGCTACACAGCTAGTAAATGTCTGAGGCCAGATTTGAACTCATGAAGATGCGTCTTCCTGATTCCCAGCCCACTGTACCACCTATCTGCCTATATACAGCCAGACATATATACATACATACCTGTATAATTATTATTATATGTACCTTTCTCCCCCATTCTAACGTGAGATATTTCCAAGTAGGGATTATTTCTTTTTTTTTTTGTACTTATGATCCCAAAGCTCAGCACAGTAGCTGGTACATAGTAAATATTTTATAAATATTTGTTGATTGATCATTGGTTCTAGTAAATACCCCCTGCCCCTAAAAAGTCTTCTCTTAACCATGTTCTATTCCTCGTTATACTTCTCACGATTCCAACTTTCAAGTCATAAGAAGAGATATCAGAGAGTAACCATGTTGGAGAAATCTTTGGAGAAAAACAAGTATGTTCCATAATAGTAATTGGGCTTACTAAAAGGGATACAAGATGTTTCAGAGGGAGATGACATGCTCTATCTACAATCTAGTGGATTCAATTCAACAAACATCTATCACTGTGGATTAGTAATGTCATAGCATGTCTGAGCCTTGATCTTCAAAAATCTGAGATTCTGCAGAGAACAGATATAAGATCAAAATGTGGTCTAAATTAAAAAGGCATTTGTGAAGGAACGCAGCAATATGGGAAGGGGAATATGATACAACAGGAAGATGACTGCACTTAGAGGTAAAGAACTTAGACTCCAAACACCAACGATTTCTGTGGCTTTGGACACATGGATCCTCTGAGCCTCAGTTTCCTCATCTGCAGAATGAGGATAATGTTTGCAATAGGTACCTCCCAGGATCCAACACGTTAATCCATGAGTCATGAAGCACTATGTAAATGTGAGGTGTAGCCTCCTCCAAAGTTTCATCTTGGTGTGGAGTTGACCCTAATCAAACTCAGACATGCCTTATCAAGCTGAGAAAGTTTGAGTACATGGTCAAAGACATGCCATCATCTGGGCACTAGCACAGCTCCATGCAGAGACATTTTCATCCCCAGAGAGTTGGTCAAGTACTAAAGAATTTTTATTTTTTTAGCCATAGGAGTTCATGAAATCAAGTGCAAAGGAATTGCAATCTGTATCTAAGGAGGAAGTATCCATATGGATGAAATCACAATCAATACTTTAAGTATTGAAAGAGGATGATGGGAATGCAATGTCCTGGCTCTTCTCTGGCATTAATATCAGCAGGAATGGAGGGGGCCGGAGACCAAAGAGAAAGCCCTCGCCTTCAATTGGACAGTGTGGTGTCCATATCTGCAATGCTATGAACTTCTTAAGGACCATAGTATGGGGCCAGAAAAGGTACAGAGAGGAAGCAATTTAAATGATCAAAGGACTAGGGGGATGTAAAAGCTATTATACAAGAACAGGGGGGGAAAGGACAAAGCTTCTTCAGAGAGCAAGATGAAAGCTGAGAGAGGATGTCATTGAACTCTAGGAATTAACGAATGAGATGTTCACCACATCCCAGACAATTGAAGGTGGGTCCTCGCCAAGAAGTTGAGAAGCAAGTTTAGGGCAACTAAAAAGATTCAAGGTAAGGGACTTGTTACCCCAGAAGATTGCTTGAGCTGGAGCTATGAAGAGATTCGAAAAAATGGAGGCAAATTCACTTTGGGCTGTTCAAGGAAAATGGGAAGTTTGAATACTGATGGATATTAAAGGAAACAAGGGAGTTTGGGAGACCATCCCTGCCTTTGGAAAGGTAAATGACAAGAAGTGATATTCAATAATTTCTCTCCTGGTCTGAGCAGATTATGGAATGATCTTAATGTTGTGGCACTGATAACCCTATAGTCAACCTCCAGCCAGTGGCCAATCTCTATCTTCCTTCAAAGTTCAGCTTGGGTGGCACCTCCTACCCAAGATATTTCCTGATCCCTGTAGATGTTAGCACTCTCCAAGACTCCCCCTGTAATAGTTTGTATATATTTTGTGCTACTAATGTATGTGCATGGTATATCTACCAAATGGAATGAAAGTTCTTCAAGAACAATTGCAGTTTCATTGTCCTCCAGGACTCCAAGGTACCACACCTACAGAAGGCACTTAATAAAATGCCTGTTGGATTGAATTGAATTGAAGCTAGGCCCCAAGTTCAGTCTGTTACCATTCTCTTCCAGTGAAGAAGAACCACCAATCAGTCTCTCCTCATGGGTACAGAGATCTAATGGACCAAGGCAACTGAGGAGTCACCATTTTCATTCCAAGCTGAAAGTCTTTGACGTTTTTTCTCCAATGCCTTTTAGATAGTGTGTTGTTTCCTTTAAACTGATCCTCTTTGGGTGGGAATACATTTGCTAGCCATATTCTTCCAAGTTTCATTTAACTCACCCTTTTATACCCCCCTTCCCGGTCATTGCCCAATTGTCCCTTGGCACGCATCAGTCAGAACTGTTTCTTCCCTGAGACGTACCCTTAAATGCTGTTTGTTGTGGGGAGGCACATAGTCACCAATCCAAGGGGGAAAATATTAGCCTTTGTCTTCCCATTAAGGTTTGGACTGGAAAGTATTTTTGAGGGTTGACTGGGGCTGCCAATGCTTTATTGCACATCCGAAAGCACAGTCAAATGTCTCCCTACATCACATCTGACCTTTGCGTTTGGATTCGCCCAGAGGTGAATCAGCTTGGGGAGCTCCCATTTTGACTGGCTACATCTAAGGGAGTTCAATGTCAACCTTGCAAGCTTAGAAGGGAGTCAAATGGTGGGAATTAGAGGAAGCTGAGCAGGGCTCCTGCCTTTTAACAATTACCCAGATCACGTGGCTAATTAAAATACCTTGGTGTCCATGGGGCAGGCGTCCTGCTGTTGGGCCATCTGTACCTGCAGTCTGTGCCCTGGAAAACCTTTCCACAAATCATGTGCTCTAAATAGGTATTGCTGCGCCAATGACAATTACCTAATTAGTCATTAGATCACTAATGGTGAGCTCACCATCTTGACTATCTTATTTCATATAGAATATTTCCCAAGGGTTCATGGAGACATGGGGGGACAAGATGATCAGAGGAATAAACTCAAAGGTGAGAGTGCCATGTATGTGTGTGTGTGTGTGTGCACGCATGTATGTGTGTGTGAGACAGAGAGAAACAGAGAGACAGAGAGAGTACTATCTATCTATTCAAGAGTAATAACCATTCAGACCTCATGCATAAAGTCAGCATCAACATCAAGAAGATCTATCCCAATCTATTCTGATGGCACTAGATGATCAAGCAATTGCCACTAAATTTCAAGTTTATAACCAATCCCAGAACCAAGAACTATTAGAGCTGGAATCAACTTTTGGATTCAGAAATTCATAGGACTTAGCACTGGAATGTAATTTAGAGTATGTGTTCTAATCTCATTTTACAGATTAGGAAACTGAGGCACATGAAGGGAAATCAACTTACTATTCCCCACAGATAGGAGGCAGGCCTCCATGCCCGAAATGCACTCCCTTCTCTCCTCTGCCTCTTGGCATCCCTAGTTTCCTTCAAGTCTCAAACCAAAGTAATCTCACTGACCCATATTATTTTGTATGTATTTTATATTTATATTTACTTGGCTGTGTGTATTTGCATCCCACACCCTCCCCCTATTAAAGCTCCAGCTCCATAAGGGCAAGAATTATTTGATATCTTTTTCTTTGTTTATCCCACCCCCCAGCACAGGGATGGAAATTTCATTATCGTTATTGTTGCTGCGGTTGGACCAGATTTGGTAATTCATCAGTGTAGGGAGCTCCTTGTGCAAAATCTCTCTATACATATCCTTTAAGTAGCAACTGTGCTGCAGCTTCTTGTCTTAGAGATCTCTCTAAAGGTTAAGTAACTTTCCCAGGGTTACACAGCCAACGTCTGTCAGAGGCAAGACTTGAAGCCAGGTCTTCCTGATGCTAAGGCCAGAACTCTATCCACTGTGCCATGTGCCTCTCACCTTGAGCGCAGTTATCCCCTAATTAACGCTTATTGCTCTTGTTGGCCAAGGTCACATAGGCAGGAAGGACCAGCCCCTAGGACCCAAGACCTCTCACTCTTCCAAATCCAGCATCCTTTTCAACACCCTATATTTCAGTAATTACAAAATGTATAATGAAAGTCATTGTGGCAAGAAATACAAGCCCATGGGGTAGGCAAGAGATGGAAGAAAAGGATTCAGAAGAGGCCTCAGTTCCCAAAGACGCTTATTTGTGGAAAAATTGATTGTTCGGGTCTTGACGTGGCTGAGAGTAGCATAAAAGGTCACAATAGGAGGCTCCAAAAGTCTCCTAGGATCACAGATTTGGAGTTGGAAGGGATATTAGCAGTCACTGAATCCAACTCTCTCATTTACAGATAAGGAAATTTAGATTTAAAAAAAGGTAAAGTGACTTGCCCAGTATCATATAGCTAGTGTCTGAGGCAAGATTTGAACTTCGGTCTTTCCCTTCAATGTTCAATATCTGGATATATGCCATTCAGCCTTCATCCACATAGAAACCCTATGCCTAGAGGAGAACAAACCTCAGCTAACACATAAAACTCCATTTTTCAATTTTTTAAAATGGTTTGGGAGTCATTCCTGCCTATGGAAAGGATAAAGCTAATTTTCCTACATCTTCAAGCACCAGTGAACTCTGAGAAAAGGCATTCCCCTAGGGCAAAGTACCTTTTACCTGGGGAACATAAGACCTTTGAAAAAATGCATCCTGCAGGATCAGACATTTCTTCTAGCCATTAGTGAGAGTGTAACATGCCCACTGCCTGGGGGCATCAGAAGAAGGGAAGAAGATTGCTCCAGAAGAAAAGGGTAGGGAGACAGTTACACCAGAGGATTCTTGAAATGTTGGAGCATGGAATGTTGGAACAAAACAACGGAACAAAATACAAGTCAATGAATTAGTGACCCCAGCAGTCGGAAACTTTGCTCTTTGATCAGAATGGAACTGGAATTAGAGTAATCTTAGTAGCTCTTAGCAGTAGAGTAAACTTCATCTTGCCTACTCCATCCACAATGGTTTTAGAAAACTAAAAAACTCCATGATATTTTTTTTGGTGACTTCCCTGAAAGAGACAACATGGAAGAATGGATAAAACAGTAGCCTCAGAGTCAGAAAGACCTGGATTCAGGTCCTGCCTTTGATGTATACATACATACATACACACACACACACACACACACACACACACACACACACATATGACTGTATAGTATCAGGAAAGAGGTTATTTCCTCCCATAGGCTTCTGAACACCAGCGAAATCCCAAGTCTGGACCAAAGCTCAGCTTCCCTTTGTCCCACACCTAGGCACCCTAGAAGGCTCACTGAGGATGGGTCAATAAAACATTATACCATCCCAGGGATATTAGGGGCAGCTGAGTGGAACAGGATATGAAATATTGAATTTGGTCTCAGGAAGACCTAAATTCAGATGCCACTCAGACACTTATTGCTCAAATGTGCACTGCCTAGCTCTTAATGTGAGAGTACAAGTACTTCATGGGATTTCTTGTGTGAACTAGTAAGGACTTAGCTAACTGTATACTCCGGAACAAATCACTTAAACTTGTTCAGCCTCAGTTTCCTCACCTCTAAAATAGAACTAATAATACCATCTCTTTCATAAAGAAAAACATGGAAAGACTTGCATGAAATAATAAAGAACTAAATGAGTAGAACCGAGAGAACATTGTATACAGCAATATTGTTTTAAGAACAACTTTGAGCAAATAAGTCATTTTGACCATTATAAATACACTAACTATAAAGGACATATGAAGAAAGATGCTATCTGCATTCAGAGAAAGAACTGATAAATAGAAGTATATATAGAATAATCATATACACCCATTTGTGTCTAATGGTAGCCCTTTCGAGGCTAGAGAGTACAGAGGGAAGAAAAAAAGAAAAATTTTACATGATAACTTTATTATGTATTTAAACAGAATAGCAAGTTGTACATAATAGATCTGCAGTTTCATGTGCAATTATCTTTTTTTTTAATTATACTATGTTATGGAAATGCCTATTTTATTCCATAAATTAAAAATTAAATAATTTTTTAAAAAGGTATGAGTTTCAAAAGAGATAACATTTATAAAGTTCTCTGTAAACTTAAAGCACTATGTAAATGCAAATTATGATGAGGATGATGAATTGTATTTTAAGAGAGATCCTAAAGCTCTAGAGCCTTTAATGCCTAATAGTCCTCAAATAGTGGTGGTTCAGTCTCAGTGGGTCACTTTGGTCATTCCCCTGTCTCTGGTGACCCTCAAGTTGTGCCACATTGGTGACTAACTACCTTTGTCTTTAGATCATCCCTGGCTCTAATTGTGTAACTCAGCTTTGCTCCCACTCTGTTTCCCAACCTCAGCTCCTCCCAGGAGGATTATATAGGCTGAAGAGGTTTTAAGGAGAAGTTGTACATCTTGATCTCCAGAGAAGTTTGGAACAGTCTTTATAAGCATGCAGGCTATCCCGTGGGGGAGTGTGCAGGGGTTCAGGCTCACATGCCCACAAATATCAGACCTCCATTTGAACTTGTTTAGCAGGCCTTCTCTTCTGAGCCAGCTGAACAGAATGTTCTCTGGGGTAGTAGGGGTCATCCATTCAAGGATTCCCAATCTTGATGCTGACTGAGGAGTGAGTAAAGGCAAAGGAAAATACAATCAAGTAACAACTACAGACAGGGCTTAGCAAAACAATGTGCGAACCCTTGGGTTCCTCTAGGTATGGGATGAGTAAGTCTAGTTTTCCTTTTTACAAAGGTTGGGTTCCAAGGCTCTTCCCAAGATTCCTGAATTGTCCACTCAATTCAACTCAAGAAGAATCATTTGTTGATCAACAGTCATGTAGGCAGTGAAGAGGTGTCCAACTCACCAACAGCCCAAATGAGATTAAAATATAATGGGGAAATGTTTAACTAAATAAAAATAAGATTCAACATAGATAATGTTAATTTGTGGTTTTCTGAGTCAATATAAGGTCAGCAAGGATCTGTTTCTGAGTCTGATACTACTGATGTAGTAGATAGAATGCCAGCCTTACAGTCAGGAAAATCTGGAAAGGGTCAAATCTTGCCTCCGACTCATATTAGCTGTTGGCTAGTATGAGTCCATGGGCAAATCCTTTAACGCCTCCAAGTCACAGAGCAGCTATTGATCTGTCTTGATAGACAGTTTCCATACCAATGAAATCATGGGCCAGAACCAAGAAAAGAGAAAAATGTACAGGGTTCTATGTTAGGCATGGGGAACTTCCAAAACAAAAAAATGAAATAGCCTCTTCCCTCTAGGAATTCATCTTCTATTGAGAGGCTACTTATACACAGAGAAATAACTGAAATCTATAGAAAACCCTACAAAGCCACACCTCTTCCTACTACTTGCTTTATCCAGCATCTTCTAGCATCCATAGCTATGACATAGGTGTGGTTGACACTTTGTGGCTTATCAGCCCTCTGGAGTCATTGCACATGGGTGAATTATTATTCCTTTAGAGAGAATTTGATTTAATAGCAAAGAGAGGTGAGCTGATGTGGAGAAAAGAAGATTGGATCTGGGTTTGAAAACTGGTTCTAAGAGATGCTTTTCCTGATCCCCTATATGCTGGTGCTCTGTTGATCACCTCCAATTTATCCTTTATTTAAGTTTGTACTTAGTTGTTCACATGTCATCTCCCTCATAAGACTGGGAACACCTTGAGCCTGTACGGGAACTGTCTTTTGTCTTTCTTTGTTTACCCAGCGCCTAGGACAGAACCTAGCACAAAGTAGGTTCTTAATAATGCTGGTTGACTAACTGACCGTGCCACCTTGGACAGTATATCCCTCTCTGGACTTCAGTTTCCTAATTTGTAAAATGAGAGAGGGTTGTCCTTGTCTATCTCTAACTCTAAATTTCATATGTATCAGAAAATGATAGGGACCTCAGGAGCACATCTAGGCCATCTTCCTATCCTTCCTCTTGTTACTGAGTCTCTGAGGGTTCTTAGGAATTGTTCAAGATTGCCCAGCTGGTCATGACTGATCTGGTACAAAAATTCGAGTCTTCTGATTTCAGTTCTAGAGCTCTTTTATTCATCTCCTCCCCCTCACCCCCACCCTATCTCCCACAATGCACTTTGCCCAGAGCAACCTATCTGGTGAAAGTGGTTGGGGCCTCAGATCCATCTAAAGGGCTTTCTTGTAGAAAAACATCCATCCACCTACACTCTTTTAGAATTCTTTTCAATCCACAAACTGTTCCCTTAAGGTGAAAATGTATGCATCCATAGTCACCGTCTTAAAAGTTTTGTGGTCCCCAGCCCTCACTTTGCTTGCTAAGAGGCTGAAACACAGAGCACAATGGCTTGCCCAAGGTCATACACTTGTTCGGGACTTTGTTGGAATTAGAAGCCTTGTCTCCTGACTCCCGGTACCGTGATCCTTCCATCTTAATTCCTTTGCTTGCCACTCCGCTATTCTAAGCACATACTCTAAATAATTGTAAAGAGGGAATCAAGGCTAAGAGACTTTGGTGAGGTAAAGTCACGGGGAGGGGACGACATCTGGCATTGTCACACCCACCCGCCCTGAGTCTCCTGAGATCCCATCACGGAGCTCTCTGGTTTTCAAGGGAGGATATTCACAAAGATCAAGCTAATTGATTAGGAGGTTGGCTCATGGGAAAATTAAATGAGCTAAATGCTCTAATCTGACTAAGCTGTGACTGAAGAGAAGACACCAGAACTATTTACAAATACTTGAAAGGGCCAAATCCTAAGAAGGTTGAGGACTGTGTCCTGAAAGAGGTGACTGTCATCAGGACTCCTCTGTACACCTACAAATAGATATACGTGTGCATGAATAGAGAGAGAAAGTGGCATGAAGTAATAGAAAGTGGACTTGGAGTCTGGAGACCAAGGTTCAAGCTTCTGACACAAACTGGTGGGGGACTCCGGACGAATCACTGAACTTCACGGCCCCAGGCAATTCTCTGACGCTCCAAATAGCAGAGAGGTTGGAATCTATATTGGAAAAGGGGAATTACCTCACCAGAAATTCCCTGCACCAATTAAATCATAAGATTGGGGTGATCCATCCACCCCAAATGTGTGTATGATATCTATGCATGTATATGTGTAGGTGTGTATATAAATAGATGTATGTGTATAGAAAAGCATTGTGTCTATATGTTTGTGTGTCTTTACATGTATATACATGTGTGTATATGCACATGTATTCATTGTCTGCATTGTATGTATATACACATGCCTGTATGTATGCACATGCATTATGTATCTATGTCTATATGGGTGTGAACATGTATACTTACATGCGGGTATATGTGCAGGCAAACATGCATGTGTACACAAACGTATGTACAGTTGTGTATTGTCTATATGTGTGTTTATGCGTGTTTGTGTGTTGCATATGGCCGTGTGTACATCTATGTGTATACACATGTGTGTGCAGGCATGTATGTTGTCTATATTGTGTGTTTGAATGTGTATATATACATACATGTATGCATGAGTATATAGAGTGTTTATATACATATACGTAGGCTTATACAATTGTGTGTGTATATGTGTATCAGACTACCCAGGAAAAAGAGAAATCCCTAACTTATACTGCATTGCTTGTGAGTCTTTTAAAAGAAGCAACCACCCTCTTTACCCAGGAAGGGCTCCTCTAGAAGGTGCGGATCACTGACGGTAGTAAACTGATCGTAACTATGGGAACAGACCCATACTCTAGAATAGGAGGAAACCCAGATCTATTGCAGGAAATGACTTTACGTTCTCAGAGGAAATTTCCACCTTTTGCTGCTATTAGTAGTGACAGCTAGCTATTATTTTTATTGTGATTGTGATGAAAAAACAAAAATAAATATCTGGGTACTAAGCAACAGGAATTTGGCAAAAAGTTGTCTTTCCCGTGTTCCCTTGGCTCCACATCCGCTATGTCACCCTGTGAAATTGGGACAGCCCATCCTAACTTCTAGAACACAACTTTTTTCTTCCAAAGCAGATGTGTGGGAGAGGGCAGGGGAAGGTTGGTGCTGTATAAGAAAAAATAAGCTTATAACCCTAGCTCTGTTATGAACCGTCTGGATGACCCTGGGTCAATCACTGCCTTTCCCTGGGTCCCCATATGTAAACTTAGAAGCTAAGACTAGACCATCTCCCAAATTCCTTTCAGGAGTGACAATCTATGCTTTACCCTGAGAAGTTTCCTGTGGCGAATCACTAAAAAGAATAGTAGTGACTCTATACTAGGGGTCCCTGACTGGACTAAGTCCCGGATGATCTGAAAAATTCCTACGTAATACTCTAAATTATTTGGGTCAATAGATCTATCCCATAGTGCTTTGGGGATAGCTTGGTGGGAAGGTAGTATGGAGTCAGAAGTCAGGAAGCTGAGCTTAGATCTTGTCTCAGACACTTACTAGCTTTGGGACCGCAATCTCTCCCAGCCTCTGTCTCTTCCTCTGTAGGATGGGGATAACCATAGTGTCTATCTTACATGGATCAAAATAGAACATGTAATAAAGTGCTTTGCAGACTTCAAAACATATATAAATGTTAGCTATGATTACTACTTGCATTCCTGTGATGCCCATTGAGAATATTTATTCAATCCTAAATCCACTCTAAGTCCTTTTTGCTCCATGTGCCTTCCCTGATGAGCCCAACCAAAAAGTCATTCATTTACTAAGCTGCTATCATAATGAGACTTTTCATTTGTCCTTTATCCTATAACACCTTGAGATATCTTTTGTGCAGTTGCCTTTCATGGTTAGCTCTGATACTGGTTTTAAACCTGGCATGCATGTTCCCGAATAGATCCTGGAGATCCCTCCTGTAGCCCTCGCAGCACTCATCATGTGGCAAGAGGGAGGGCAAGGAGATGGACAGTCTATATGTTCCACAGGTTTCCAGGCAAAGTCTAGAAAGCTAGAGGAAGCTGTGGGGGCAAGGGGTGGGTGAGGAGAAGGATGAAGAGAATAAGCATTTATTATGTGCCCACTGTGTGACAGACATTGCACTGTCACAAAATCACCTCATTGACACAACGGCGCAAGGTAGGTGCTGTTACTATCCCCATTTTACAGTTGAGGGAATTTAGGCAAACAGAGGTTAAGTGACCTGCCCAGAGTCACACAACTAGTAATTGCCTGAGACCAAATTTGCACTCAGGTCTTCTGGACTCCAGGTTCAGCACTCAATCTATTGTGCACCCAGCTGCATCTAAAGTCTCCTATGGAGGATTTCCAGGAGGACATAGATATTGTTGCTTGTTCTTTGTTCTTGAAGAAGACCGATGACTTGAGCATGTATTGGACTAAGGAGAAGCAGAGATGGGCAAAGTCCTCAGCCTTGCCCTCTCTTCCAGTCATTGCAGTCCAATGGCATGAAAACCATCAAGAAGGCTAGAGAGGCCCAGGGTGCAATGGATGACTTTACTTTTTCCAAATGAAGATCTTTCCCTGATCTCAGTTTATCAAAGTCCGTGCCTATTAAAAGGTTTAGGGTTAGGTAAGAATTGAGACAAAAGATGGCCCAATTTATCATCACAAAGATATCGTTCTGGGAAGGGAATGCCCTCAGGAGTTTCTGGCCAGAAGAGAAAATAATTACTATTTACACTCATTCTAAGCCAACAAAATCTAAACAATGCCCCATAGAAGCTTGGGTTGGGACTTTTATCCACAATTCAGTGAAAGCCAGAGTGATTTTGCTTTAAAGGCTTAGTCAAATAGCTCTATTTAAAACACAATCAACTTTTTTTAAAGCCTTTTTCAAAGCTATATTTCAAGAAATCAAAAAATGAAAACTGCCCAGGACGAAAAGATGGCCCAGCTTTTTGAAAAAAAAAAATAAGGAGAACATAGATAAGAATATGTGTGTGTGTTCATCCTTCATTATCAAAGAAGACCATGCCATCAGAGAAATGACATGACTTGCACACGACTTTGTTTTGAGTGAGGGAGGCAGGTCACCAGCCTCACTTCTCCTCCAGAGTCATCTGAATAGATAAGAATAGCACAGGAGAGAAAGGTCTGGCTAAGCTGCTACCTGCACTGTTGGAAGGAGTGGCAAAGCATAGAAATACCTCCTTTAGTACTTAGTATGGTAGGTCATCAATAACTATTTGTTGAGTAAAACACTGAAGAAAACGTGGTGATAGTCATGTTGGTAAGATGGTTAGATGCATCAAATAGCCATGAGTCATCTCCCCATGGAGACAGTAGAAGCAACAACCTTCCTCCTTGGCCCTTGAAGTCCATTTCCATCTGTGGTTTCTCCAAACTAAAGGGCATAGTCACTGGTAAACCTCAAAAGTCATGGGTAAGGACAGAAAGATTAATTAAAAGATAAAAGAGACATTTGTCCCAGGACCCTCAGGTTTAAGGGACTCCAAAGCTCTATTTGACGTTACCAAATTACAATTGTAGATAATGACTCCTTACTGGAGGAGAACCTTTCTGACTGTGCTGCCCCAGGACTACACCTGCTCTTGATCTATCCCAGGTTGGGGGCTTTTCCTCCACTCAACTATATGCACAACTTTCTTTTCTCTCTTTCTTCTTTTCTAATGCTATCTCTCAAATGATCACAATCTTTTTCATTTTTTTTTCTCCCTCTTACCCATGACTTAAACTCTCTAATGGCTCCCAAATAGCCAGGCTTTATATGTACACACAGAGTAAACCAGGACCTGCATGGGGTGAGATATATCATGTATGAAAGGTTTGTCTCATCCATATATCTCCTTTACCCACCTGATATATGGCCTGAAATTCCCACCATCTCCTTTGGGTGAAGGCATTGAGGAGCCCTCTCAAGCTTCTATTGTTTATTTTGTTTTCTCACCTTATTTAGTGCACTTGGCTCTAAATTCCTGGTTATTCTGACCCAACCATGGGATCACTGATTTAGAGATAGAAGGGAGCTTAGACATCATATTAAACTCTTTCATTTTATAGATCAAGAAACTGAGACCCAGAGAGACATGTTTAAGATCATAGAGAAATTAAGCAGCAGAGCCAGGATGTGTACCCAGGTATTCTGGACACCCAGGTCCAAAACTCCAAGGTTCCTAAGGGGTGGCCACCACTGAAGACAGAAAAATATGTCTTGGACTCTAAAGGCCATTCAACATGAGAAAGGAATAATCATGGCCTCCCAAGATGATTGCCTTGAAAGGGACTGCTGTCCCTATAGTATCTTTGTTTAAAAGCCAGACTGAATTCAGGAAATAGGGGGTAAGAGAAAGAACAATGAATTTAAAATCTAGAGACCTCAACTCAAGTCCTGCCTCCACTATATATTCCCTAGATTATCTTGGCCAAGTCACTTAGCTCAGACTCAGTTTCCTCATCTATGCAATAAGGAAATTGTACTCAACAACATTCAGACACTATCCACTCTAAATCTATAATCCTATTGTAAGGATAGGGTTGAAACCACATTTGGCTTCGTGCGCCCTGCCTAGGTGAGAATAGTTTTTGACTGAATCAAGCAATTAAAAGTGAGTGTGAATAGGGCTTTTCTACCTCCTTGAATCATTCGAAGCCATTGTGTGAGACAAAAAAATCAAGCCCTAAGTAATCTGTGAATTCAAGAGGGTGGAACAAATATGGCATTTCCATCACATCTTTGAGGAACAAAAGGGAGGACTGAGTTGTGGAAGAGATAACAAGAGAAGAGTCCTTGGCTCCACAGACACCTTGAAGAGGCAGACTAGGCTGAGAAAAGTCCCAAGAAAAGGTCAGTCCATTCATCAACTGCCTTACTGTTTGTACCTCTTTGTCCTTGAACACTTGAACACTTAATGCTGTTTCATTACTGAGGTCTTTCCAATAAACTGAATTTTTGCTAAGGGTTAAGTAGTGATGAAAGTCCAACCTCTGCCTAGGTGTCAGGAATTTTCCTAACTGGGGGCTTAGAGCAATTGTGACTAAACTCACAACTTTTCATCTAGAATGCACTCCCTAAAGTCAAAGAGGAAGGAACAAGTAAACCTTGGGGACCATTATATGGCCCTTAGCACAAAGTGAGCTAATTATTGTAACAGAGTGTTGCATTATGAATTTACAGCCATAACTTGTACTGTTTGTGCTTCTAATCAGGGACAATGATGTTACTGTTTTATAAACTCTTAGGGCCTGTTAGATGCAGCAAGGGATCATTGATAGCTACTGCAAAATAATCTTCTAGAAATATTTTCGTCGTTTCTCCCATTGGTTCTAATGCCTCTTGACAATATGATTAATGTAAAAATAGGTTTAATGTGGGGGGAAGGGAGAGATGGGGAGAAAACTTGGAACTCAAAATCGTGTGGAATTAAAAATTAATTAATTAATTTTTAAAAAAAGAAATATATAAACTTGTCTCATGCAGATATAGTCCAGTCTCATTAACTCCACTTATGGAGTATTTTCAACAATCCTTTCTGCGGCTTAGCTGAAGTTCATCTTTGAACTATCTCTTTAAAAGGAGACAAAAGGACATTTTTTCTAATTAAAATAATATTTTAAATAAGAATATTTAAATTATTTGAGAGCAAACTGGCTTTTTGTCCTTGTAAGCCCATTAGCACTTACCATTTAAGTAAACACACACACACATACACACACACACACACACACACACACACACACACACACACACACAGAGGAGCATTGCTAAAAATAGTTCATCAAAAGAGTCTACAAGACAACACTGGCCTCCCTGAGTCCTATTGCTATTGTGACATGTATAGCAACAAAATGTATTTCTTTAAAAATATTCTAGAATTCAGACCCTTTGCTACTTCAGACACAAGCTTTTCCCCATATACAAACCCACTGGTCAGAATTGGTGACCTTTGACTACCTATAAATGAAAATACCAACAATCCAACCTCAGCTCTCTAGATCTTTGGTAAGGACTATTAAACAGTCAACCAGAAGAGAGGAGCCCTCACCTCCTGTCAATTGCTGAGTTGGCTTCACCTCCAAATCTGTTGCATTCCTTTAATCTTTTTAAAACCTTAGTCATAGCACCCACGCAAAATTGAGTCCTATAAAATAATCACACAGTTTTGGCGAGTCTTCTTAATCTGAGGTCTGTGAATTTTTTAAATTTTTCATAACTATATTTCAATGTTATTCATTTCCTTCCTGATCCTATGTACTTTATTTCAACATTTAAAATATCATTCTGAGAAAAGTTCCATAGGTTTTACCAGATTGTTGGTATCCATGATACACAGAAAAAGTTAAGAACCTCTGGTCTATAAGTAAGATATTTAATTAAGACCATGAAGCCTGTAGACTAAGAATTCCTTGGTCAATTGCAAGCCTATTGTTAAACACATTTCCTAAAGATGAAATTATCTAAACCATGATAATCATACACATATATCAAAAATTCATCCTATATAACGGAAATAGAATCTTTCACTATAATCCTAGGCATATAAAAAGCCAAGCTATTAATAGATCAATACCCTTCCCCAACCTAATGGGGCCTCCTTGAAGAGGAGGCCAAGCGAATTTCCTAACTCCTGGCAGAGAAAGAGAGGGAGAAAAGCAAGGGAAATAAAAACAGACTTCTGACCATTTTTCTATTCATCATCAGCTAAGCAGCCTTCTATCTCTGCCCTGGAAAAATCAAAGTATCTTAGGCTTATAACTTAGATACCAATGGAATTGAGGTCTAGAGATGGTGATGTGCTGATAAAGTTTTTAACAACCAACTCTCAAGAGGGAAATAAAGGGTAGGCACACACAATTTTAAGTTTAATTGACTTCATTAACATTTTTCCATCACTTTCTTTTTCTTTCTTTCTTTTTTTTTTAGGCAACCAGGGTAAAGTGACTTGCCCAGGATTACACAACTACTAAGTGTCTGAGGTCAAATTTGAACTCAGGTCCTCCAAAATCCAAGTCGGTGCTCTATCCAGCTAGCTACCCACCTCCATCATTTTCTCAAGTTGAAACAATTTACAAAAGATTGCTACTGTAATAGCTCCTTTTAGCACAAGCCCTGCAAGAAGTTAAAGGACTTAGCCAAGATCACTCAAGTAGCAAATGACAGAACTCAGGTCTTCTGACTCTCCATTACACTATCCTGCTTCCCAGGTCCTTCTGCTGTTTCATTCTTTATCAGTGAAGGAGCATAGGGCAGTGGGCCAATGCATGGGCTCCTGCCCCATGACTCAGAAGAAAAGACAAGAAAAGAGAACATAAAAATCAAGAGTTGAATTGGAGTAGTTGAGTGGCACACTGATAGAGCACTAGGCCTAGAGTCAAGAGGAGTTGAGTCCAGTTCATGCCACAGGCACTTTCCAACAGTGTGACTTTCGGCATGTCAATTTAACCCCATTGCCTTCCTCCAACCCCAAAAATTGACTTGACCCAAAGAACCTGCTGAAGTCATGCTTTTAATACTTGCCATCAGACTAAACCACAAGCTACAAATTATATCAGTGGTGAGAGGAAGACAGCTTGGGAGAGTTAATTGTTAAATGTTTGGTGTGAATATTTATACACTGGAAATTGTCAAATGCTACAAATCCGGGCTTAATTTACTATCTTACTGGCTGTCTAGTGTTTAAAAAGTGATAGAGAAAATATTATTAGTGCAGATTCCACTTAAAAACGTGTCCTGGGTACATCCTACCTCTCCCCCTTCTCAAAGCTGGTTGTTAAATATTTACCAGCCTATCTCTGTTAAGGGACCTCCAGAGCATGTACCTCTGCTAGCCCTCCCTCACCACCAGAGGTAGCAAATGTACAACTGAAAGTAAGATCTCCTGTTTCAGTTCAGGGCCCTTTCCATTATCCATCCCATAAATGAATTAACTAAGTTGAATCAAATTTTTAAACGTCATTATTTTCCTCCACTCCCAATCTAGGTTAAAGCAAATTAAGTTTGTGCTTTTTTTGCCTTTTCAGAAAAACGGTACTAGCACTTATCACTCAATTCAGATTCCCTGTTTGTAAAGTCCTTTCTACTTCATCCCCTAATGTCCTCAATCAGTTTTTGGTATTTTCACTGTACACAAATATCTCTCACGCAAAAGGGTTCAGATTCATGTAAGAAAAGAGAAGCTGAAGGCCTCAGAAGTGAATGATCAAGTCAAATAGGAAATTCATGATTCTGTGTTTTCCTTCTTTAATATTAACTAGCATTTGTACAGCACTTTAAGGTTGAGAAGCATCTAAATATTACCTCATTTTGTTCTGACAATAACCCTAGGATGTAGGTGCTAGTATTTTCTCTGTTTTATAGATAAGGAAACTGAAATAGGTTAAGTGAATTACCCAGACTCTCCTAGCAAGAAAGCATCTGAAGCCCAATTTGAACTCAGGCCCTCTTAACTCCAAGTCTAGAGCACTATCCTCCACACCACCTGGCTTCCTTGGTCCTGTCGTTCACTCTTTCTGTAAAATGTTACCAACAGCTAATTAGACTGAACGAGTTGGATCTCCACAGGCCTCTTGGGATTATACGGGGGCCGTGAGGAAGCAAATATGAAGAAATGAAAATAGTTAAAGGCCAAAGGATGATGGCATCCTGCAGGAGAAAAAGGCTGGATGGTAGGTGGGAGAATTTAGGTGAGACTAAAAAAAGACCCATATAAAAGGTACCGGAGGGTAAGGCTGTCAAGAGAAAGTAAATCTCTCCTTAGAAAACTTCTTCAAAGAAGCCAGGTGCTCTTAATAAAAAAGTGTAAATGATAAAAGGATTTTGCACAACAAAAAGTCCTATGTTAAGATGAAAGGAAATACATTGGGAAATATATTGGAAGGAAATACATGTAATAAAAGTTTGACATCCAGAATGTACAAAAATCTATTATCTATCTACCTGTCTGTGTCTACCTATCTACCTATTGATCTACATATCTATCTATGTGTCTATATAACTAGTTAGAAAGGGATAGATGTCTGTATCTATCCAGATATCTATCCTTCTATAACTAGTAATACATACTTCCCCATGCAATGGCCAAAGAACAGACAGAGACAATTTACAAATTACAAACTATTAACCACATAAAGACTCACAAATTCCCTAATAAATCAAGACAACCTTAAGACATCACTTTTCACCTACTAGAATGACTAAAGGTATCCCAAAATTGCAAATGTTCCATATTGACAGGACTGTGGGAAAACGCTCTAATACATTGTTGATGAGACAACGTAATGGCACCGATACCTGGGCAAACAAAATGTGCCAAGCCATGGAATTGATCATGCCTTTTAATCTGTAATTCAGTTGCCAGAATTATATCCCAAAGTCGCATTAAAAGGACAAAGCAGATCTATCTCTACAAAAATATCAATAGTTACTCTACTGGTAACAGTAAAAATTAATAGCTGGCTGAATTATGATATAATGAAATATTTTATTGTTGTTCTGTTGTTTCAGTCATGTGCAACCCTTTGGGACCCCATCTGGGGTTTTCTTGCAAAGATACTGGAGTACATCACCTTTCCTTCCCCAGCTCATTGTACAGACGAGGTAAACTGAGGCAAGCAGGAGTTAGTGACTTTTCCAGAGTCACACAGCTAGTAAAGGTCTAACGTCAAATTTGAACCAACTCCAGACCCAGTACTCTATTAACTGTGCCACCTAGCTACTCAGTGAAATATAATGATGGTATTTTACATTGTAAATATGAAATATAAAAAGAAAATTTTAAAGATGTATATGAGAGCATACAGAATGAAATCAAGAGAATCAAAACTGTATAAAATCTGACTACAAATATATATGCATATATGTGTGTATATATATATATATACATATATATATATATACATACATACATATATAAATATGTAAACAGTAAAAGCAACAAGAAAGAAAACAATACCAAAGGTAATGGAATTGCAACTAGGTCTGGAAGAAGAAAAATAAGAGCTATTTTATTTGCTTGTCTGTTGGTAGTTTATTTTGTTGATTCTTCCTAATTAAAGGTTAGAGATAAAGATATTTTTGTATCTATGTATTTGCTTTTGATGGTTATAAAGTTTATACTTTTAAAAATTAAATATGTATGGGTAAAGAGTTGAATTTATGCGTGTTTAGTCAAAGACAATACATGGGGTGATGGACTAGATGACTTATGGACATCACGTTCCAAGCTAGGATCCTTTCCTTATGGTGACTATATTCTGGTTCATTTTTTTTCTTTCTTGACTCTTTTGTTGTGCTAGGATTAGGGAATGGGGGCAGCAATGCAGCAGGCAAGTAGGCCAGAGAGGGACCAAAGGGATGGGGGAGGGATAGAGGACCTGCTCATCCAGGCCTGGTTTCTATCGATTCTATTGGCCCTGGCAGTGATTCCTCCACAGAGGTGTCAGTGATCTGGGGGGGCCTTGACTCTGTCAGCAATTCAACAAGGGCCAAAAGTCTTTTCACCTTTGATGACTGACCTGAGTACAAGAGGTCAGATTCACATATCAAAAGGAAATGTTTCCCACATGCCATTCCCTGTGATTTCCCCATCAACCATGTCAGAACAAGGCAGCCAGGTCCTGGGCTCTAGAGGCCATTCTCAGAGATGCAGTGGAATGGCAGTCCAAGACTTCATTCCAATTGAGAGGAACCAGAGGTCTCTGTACTTTGGTAGAAGTGCTTCCTCAATCTATTTTCAAGCCTATGGATTTCCCCAACCAAGTCCCTGACCCTAGACTACCTCCAAGAAGGTCAGGAAGTTGACCAAAGTGCCCTTCTACCAGTTATAGACTTCCTCTCTATCTAGCCAAATCCCATCCCATTTTTCAAAGCCCAAATTAAGACCTCCTCCTCCATGAAGTCTTTCATGACCCTCCAAGCTCCTACCCTACCCCCTAAAATACTTTCTTCCCTGTGACTTATGTTTATAAATATTTCACAAGTGTAAGTCTTGTCTTCCCATGGAGACCAACAAGACAATTCTGAGGTCCTTCTTTTGTGTACCTATTAAGTGTTCAATAATTTAATTGATTAATTGATTGATTGGCTACATTTTCTCTTTGAGAAAAACCACTCCTCCTGCATACAGACTACTGTTTTGTTAGTTTAAAAAAAAGTAAGCTTGACACACTTTTAAATTTAATCTTCGTTATTAACATTTTCTCCATCACTCTCTGAAGTCTAGAAAATCAACAAAATGATAAATCAAGCCAGGACTTTTTTTTTTAACATTTGCCAATTTCTGAGGTATAAACGCTTACACTAAAAATTTAACAATTCACTCTCAGAAGTCAGTTTCGCCTGGTTCCAGTACAACACTATTTTCAAACAAACAACCTTTCTAGAGGAAAAGGCTATGATCAGGGTTGACCTCAGATACCTTTGAAGAAGGTAGCTGTTTACATGATGTAGTTAGAAGGGTGCCATGAGGCTTACTCCTTCTCTGTGCTTCATGGCAACCCCTTCCTTTCCTACCTGTCTAGAAATTTTTCCCATTAGAATCATAAGATAAAATTACAAAATTCAAAAGATCACCATGAAAATAAGTACCATGTTACTTTCAGCATAGATTAATTAATCATCTTTGCTAGCCATATACTTGAATGACTGCTGCTAGTAGTCTGATACCCAGAATAGGAGCATTTCAAAGCAGGGGAATACGGCATGGACAAGGCGTGGGCAACAGATGGGCGCCAAATTATGGAGGGCAGCTAGGACCCAGATTATAAAATCATAGATGGGACCTTAGTGGCCATCAAGGCCAGTCCTCCCCTCCCCCATTTTACCAATGAGGAAACTGAGGCATAGAGAAGTTAAGTAACTTGCTCAAGGTCACATTGTTAATAAATGGCTGAAGTAAGATTTGAACTCATCTGATTCCAAAATCCAGCACTCTATCCACTAGAGTAGGATTCAATGCCTCACTAGCAAAAACTTGATAGGATTTGAATCCGGGACAATCTATTTAGGAGATAGGTACTTTGACCAACCAAGTCACAGAAGCAAAGTCAGGCCTTGAGAGGCACCAATGTCTAAATGGAAGTTAAGGCGCTGATGTGCCATGAGACTGAAGATACATCAGTGAATTTACAGTTATGCCTCTTAAAGGCTTCAAAAGCTTCTCTCTCTCCCCTTCCAATCAACTCTGTTTTCTTGCTCCCTTTTTTCTCCTCTTCTTGTCCCTTATAAAGATCCCTTCCTCTGTGACTCTGTCATGAGAAAGAAGCTAAGTCTCTTCATCAGGTCCTTGAGACTCTGGGAGATGAGAGACTCCTCAGAGCTTCAACAGAGATGCTTGCCAGTGGTTTTAATATTATTTAATATTTATCCCCCCTAACTAACTTCATCAATCTCCCTCAAATCCAATCCCTCTACCCTCAGTGAGTCTGTCACTGTTCCTCTTGGTCTTAATTAACTCCATATACCATTTTTTTCTACATTCTCATTTGCACTGTTATCTTTCTTCTCCTTTCCTCCTTTTTTTCTTGCATGTATGGGTATTGACATAAGTAAAAGTATGATGCAAGAAATCATATAAGTACAAGCTCCTTAACTTGCCTCCCTGCCTCTTATTTCTCCCTCTCCAATTCAAGTAATTTACTTCTGCTCTCCTAATCATCCTGCTGCGCACCTGTAATTATGTAGTAACATGGTGTTAGTGGATAGAACACAGGACTTGTAGTCAGGAAGACTACAGGGTTTCAATTCCCAACTGGGTGATCCTGGGCAAGTCACTTAACTAGGTTTCAGTTTTCTTATCTGTAAAATGAAGGAATTGGATTCAAGGGCCTCTAAAATCCCTTTCAACTTTAAATCTATGATCCTCTGTAAGTCTTTTGCTGAGAAACTTTCCGTGGCTCACCATGGATAGAATCCAAACTATTTTGCCTTCCATGCAACCCTGGGTGACCCTCCACAATCTGAGTCCTTGTGGCTGAATTTCATACTACTTCCTCCCACAGGCCCCTACTTGTGGGCATGAAGCATAGTTCATTTATCTTTGTTTATTTATCATAGTTCTGTGCAGATATTAGGTGCATTGTTGGATGAATGCAATGTACCCCTGTGTAAATGCAAAGAGCCATTATGATATTCAGCACTGATGGTGCCAAGTGCTCAGTAAAATTTATCTTTTTATCCACTTTCTCCTTTCTGGGAGTAGACCCATTCTCTCTTTTCTCTGTGAGATATTCCCTGTTTGTGAGACTCATCATACTCACACATTTGATCCCTTCCTCATAAAAGTCTGCTCTCAAGAAAGGATCTGCTATGAGTCAGTTACACGTCAGAGAAAATTAAATTTCTGTAGCCATTTTCCCAGAGGTCCTTGGATTCCAAGCCTCCTCTTTCACTATGTCAATGACTAATAGTAAGTAGTATTTATACATACATACATATGTGTGTGTGTGTGTGTGTGTGTATATATATATATGATGATAGCTAGTATTTATATTCCATATTCAGCTTTGCAAAGTGCTTTTTGGCATATCATTTTGTACTTAAAACAACTCTGTTGATACCATTATCCCTATTTTGCATATAAGAAAACTGAGTTACCAAGAAGCTCAGTGACTTGTCCAAAGTGAGGAAGGATACACAATATTCCATAAGACTCTCAGAGGATCCTGGTGCTTCATCATGATATGTGAGGAAACTCATCCTTTGGACAACTATGCAAGCCAAGCTCTTGTGGAACTTACCAAGCTGGAAAGGTTTGGAGTACAGGCTCAGCCCCAGCTGAGAATATATGTGTTATATGTGCTGTCCAAGGACCTGACAAGCCAAGTTTGAGAAGACATCAGGTAAACTCAGGAATCCACTGGATATAACAAAAGCTGCTCTCTCTCTCTCTCTCTCTCTCTCTCTCTCTTTTTAATTATCAATCACTAATTTTTTCCCCATCATTTCCCTCCACCCACTGAAAAGGAAGAAGAGAGAGATAAAGAAATGAAAAGAGAAAAAGAAAGAATACATAAATAAATACAATGAAGCAAAACATATTCCCACATTGATCATGACTAAAAATGTATTTCTTATTCTGCATATCAGTTCATCATCTCAGCATTCTTCTTTATCACTACTCTTTATTCATGGTTGATCATTTAGTTGCTCAGACTTCTTAAGTCTTTCAAAATTGTTCCTTTTTATAATACTAATGCTATAGTATAATTCTTTCTGATTCCACTCACTTCATTCAATATCAGTTTGTACAAATCTTTTCATGTTTCTTTAAAATTGTTACCTTCATTATATGTTGTAATAGTATTGTATTACATAAATAAATCACAATTTGTTCAGCCATTTCCCAATTAATGGGCACACCTTTAATTTCCAGGTTTTGCCACCAAAAAAAAAAAAGAGCAGCTATAAATATTTCGTATATATTCCTTCTTTTACTCTTCTTTCATTTTTTTTTTTTTTGGAGCGGGGTGGGGAGAAGAGTTATGGGGTATAGGTTCAGTAGTGGTATTGCTGGGCCAAAGAGCACTACAGCAGTGTGTATTAAATTATTTTGCATATTATTATAAATTATTCTCCAGAATGTTTGAACCCATTCATAGCTCCACAAATAATGTATTAATCAAATCTCTCTCTTTTTTTCTTTCTTCCCATTTTGGTTGCTGTTGTTTTGAAATGAAAGTTTATTATAACCATGTACCCTTTCTCACATATGGAAATGAAAATTGATCTTCCTTTGCTAAAAGACATGAGGAGTCCTGTCTCAGAATCATTAGTATTTAGATCATTTGTTCACCTTTTATTATACACTTAAATTCCTTCTGTTACTACTTCTCAATAGAGATGATACTCATGATCAATATGTACTTAAAGCTATACATCTTTTTTATATACATTCTTTTTAAAATTTTGAGTTCCAAATTCTCTCCCTCTCTCTAGTCTCTCCCCTACTCATAGAGAAGGCAAGCAATATGAAAGCAATTATACTTGTGAAGTCTTGCAAAACATATTTTCATATTAGCCATATTGCTACCACTCCAAAAAAGTAAGAGAAAAAAGTGGGAAAAAAAGTATGCTGTAATCTGCATTCAGAATTCATCAGGTCTCTCTCTAGATGTAGATAGCATTTTTCAACATAAGTCCCTTGGAATTGTTTTGGCTCATTGAATTAATTAGAGTAGCTGAGTCTTTCACAGTTGATTTTCATTACAGCATTGATATTACTGTATGCAATGCTCTGGTTCTGTTCATTTCACCTTGCATCAATTCATATAAGTCTTCCCAGGCTGTTCTGAAATCAGCCCCTCATCATTTCTTATAGCACAATAGTATTTCCTGACAATCACATACCAGCCATTCCCCAGTTGATGAACATTATACATCTTTTTTCTAGGGTTCAGTAGTCTCACTTCCTGTGATATATTTTAAGGGGCCATTTTCCATTCTGTTAATCATCTTTCTGATATATTTGTACCCTTTTCAAATGTTCTTCATCTCATATTAGTTATGAAACTAGAGTATAGGCTCCTTTTATTTGCCTTATTTATTTTATTTTATTTCTTTTACTTATAAGGAGAGGCTCCTAGTCCATAATTCTGAGATTTAGTGAAGAAATCTGTTTCCTACTTCCTATCTGATTCTCCAGTATTCAGACTTCAATCATCTCTCATGGTTTGTCCTTCTAGACTGAAAAAACACCAAACTCCTCACCAAATTACCATCTATCTCTAATGGTGATCCCTCTAATATGGGAGTTCATAACCATTTTTGTGTCATGAATTTCTTTGGCAATATGGTAGAGCCTATAGACCCTGTTATAGAACACAATTTTAAATGCATAGAATATGTAGAATTAGAAAGGAAACAAATTATGTAGAAATGCAGCTATAAAAATATTTATTAAAGACTAGCTTACAAATTCTAGGTTAAGAACCCCTGCCCTACAATCTACTTAGTAGAGCCACTCATTTGCCTTATTAAGAAACTACACAGAGACTTTAACTAATATATACATATTATGCATGGATATGTAGTATATATACATAATATGTATGTAAACTGGCCACCCTGGCCCCCACAGCTTGAAGACTATGTATGTTAAATCTCACCCTGTCCCCAGGGTTCCCTAGTATTTCTAAAAGGATGTGGAGGTCTCTGAGCTTTCTTCCATTGACTCCAGCCCCAGTGACGTTCTCTAAAGTATAGGGGTATCCCCTGCACTTCAATTCCATTAAGCCATTAACATTTGGATTAGCTTTCATAAAGGCATATTTATTTCAAAAGGTATAATCACAAATATAAAAACAGCTTACTCCCCAATATGGGAGACATAATTTTCCTCCCTTCCCCAATTCCCCTTGCACTACCTCAGTCTAGAGAGAGGAAGGAAATTAGATTCCAGATTATCTTGGTTCCTTTATAGAACAGTCCCATGTTTCAGGTCCAAAGTATCTCTCTCCCTGACCTCAGTTTTGAGTTCCAGGCACCCTAACTACTCAGAGTTTCAATGCTGTACTGGCTGGCCATACCATCACACCTGAAATCCTGTCTCCAAGGTCACCATGACTAGAGCTCTTGAGTTCAATGGATCTTGTGGAGATCACCAGCTAGGTATCTGCAACTGAGAACAAACAACACAGGATCAAAAACATACACTTTCACACCCATTTCTCACAGCTAGGATAAAAGCAAAGGAGATCAGGGGAAAGAAGTCCTTCCTCTCTCACTGGTTCAGTTTAGAGTGCCTATGCTCTGAGTAAATCATGATCTTTACCCCCCAGAAGAAGCAGAAAAGTGCTCATGGGAAAGAAAATCCAGGAAAAAGAGAGACTGTTTCACTGGCCAGTTTTAAAGATGAAACTGTCCTGACTACACACCCAATCAAAGGCACTTCTCTTCGTGCATGTCCTGGGAGAAGTGGAGTACCTCCATGTTAGGTGTCAGGTGATCTGGACATGCTCTAAAGGCAAGTTCCTTATACATATATATATATATAACATATACATATATGTGTTATGTTCAGCTGTTTCAGTCACATCCAACTCTTTGTGACCTTATCTGGGGTTTTCTTGGCAAGATACTGGAGTGGTTTACCATTTTCTTCTCCAACTCATTTTACAGACAGGGAAACTGAGGCATACGCGGTTAAATGACTTGCCCAGGGTCACACAGTTAGTATCTGATGCTAGATTTGAATTCATGAAGATGAGTCTTTCTGACATCAGGCCCAGCACCGTATCCACTGGTCATCTGGCTGCCCTATACATATACATAGAGCAGCCAGATGGATACAGTGCATACATATATGTCTGTGTGTATATGTAAATGTATGTGTATATATAGTGAAAGTCATAATATCTGGGACCTAATAGTATTGTATTAAGAGTGGTAATAATGGTGGCAATCATGGTAATTTGGCTAATGTTCAAAAATAAGTTAATGTCTGGTAATACCTTCATATGCTGGCTAACATTCTATATGTCAAAACCTATGAAAAGTTTCTAAAAATATGAATCGAATTCCTAAAGAATGAATAGTTAAATAATCTTTAATTTTGTTCAAGAAATTTACTATCATGAAATCAAAGGTAAGGATTATCAGCTCTTTAGTTTTACCCCTCCCCCCAAAAAAACACCGAAAATCAGATAGCTTTCTCAGGCTAATTTTGGAAACTATCCTGTGGGTGCATATTGACTATAACAACAGAATATTGGTTCAACTCAACAAGCCTTTTATGAGCATTTACCACATGCCTTGCACTGTGCTTAATATTGTTTTAAAAAAGTATTTCACATTTGTAAAGTGCTTTTAGAACCACTTTCACAGACACCCTTTCCCCATGCCTGGAATGTATTCCTCCTCTATCTAGCTCCATCATTTGAAATCACTGCATTCCTTCAAGTTCCAATTTCCATGCCTCTTCCTTTGTAAAGGCTTCTCTGATTACCCTTCCCAGTGAAAACATCTCTTTCTCTCTGTATTTTTCTCTTCCTCTCTTCTGTTCTGTTCTCTTCTGTCTCTCTCCCTCCCTCCCTCCCACCCTTTCTCCTCCCCTCAAATCTGTCATATCACTTCCCTGTACCTGTATTTCTTCTTTGTACTTCATAAACCCTTTCTTATGAAACAGTTATTTGTTCAATTGTCCTCCCACTCAGTAGATTTTAAGCTCCCTGTGAACAGGTCTGTGTTCTATCTATTATCATTATACCAACTTACACAGAATCATCTTTTAATAACTATTTGCTAAATTAAATTTTATACAAATTACAGCCCTGTGGCATAGACAGGTACCTGCCATTATCCACACTTACCTGTTTTAAGTTAATAAAATAAGATGGAGCAGGGTATCACATTGAAGAAAATAGGAATGTTCAACCAATGAAAAGAACCTAGAAGAAGAAAGAACAAAGTTCCTTACCTATTCTCAAGTATAACAGGAAGAACTGGATTGTATCCATTTCCAGGCCATACTCCTTAGATCAGGAGAGATAGCATGGATAGCTTAGATACAAGAACAACTAGGTTCCAAGCTCACCTCTACCACTGACCAGTTGTGTAAGCCTGAGCAAACTGTTTAATTCTCACGAGTCTCAGAGGACTTCCCTTCTACTAAGTCACAGATACATATGACTGGTATTAGTAGAGGGACTTAGCCCACATTGTTGAAATCACAGATCCTTCATGGTTTACAAATCCCTTAAATCTTAGAATTTTAGATCTGGAAGAGAGCTTATGCATCCTCTATCAAAACACTCATTTTATAGATGAGAAAGCTTGGGCTCAAGGTGATCAGATGACTTTTCCAAAATCATGTAAGGAGTAAGGGGTGAGAGTATGGTTAAGAATGGAGTCCTGTGGTCTTCTCTTTCCGACTGATTCTTATTACAACTTGCTTTGTTGCATGTATATAATATGTTTTATATTGTTATGTTTCACATTCTCTAATATCCTATTGATGTTCATCTTTCTTGTGGACAGGAGGTCATTCTAGACCTGTGAATTCATTGGCATAGAGAGCTCCCTGTGTGGAAATTTTCTCTACCAAGGAAGATCAACACCTGTTCCCTAGAAGTTAAGTGACTTGCCTCCAGTGTGTTTGCCCTTCGTTGTCGAAGCAGATCATGCTATCAGAGAAATATGACATGACTTGCACTTGACTTTGGTTTTTTTTGAGTGAGGGAGGGCTGTGTAGGTCCCCACCCTCACTTCTCCTTCAGGGCCATCTGAATTCAGTGACTAGATATTCATCAGGATGACTGGAGATGACCCAGGATGAGGCAATATGGGTTAAGTGACTTGCCCAAGGTCACACAGCTAGTGAGTGTCAAATGTCTGAAGTGAGATTTGAACTCTGGTCCTCCTGACTCCTGCAACTGGTACTCTATTCACTCTATCCACCTAGCTGCCCTCCAGTTACATGGCCAATGTGTCATAGTCAGAACTTGAATCCAGGTCTTGAAGACTTCAAGTTTGTGTTTCTATCCTCCTGACCAAGTTGCCCTTCTGACATTCATTAATAGTCAGGAGAAATCCTTGAAGAGATAACTATTTGGAGATGTTTTATTTCATGAGACTAGGAAGGAATAAGTTGAGGAAAAGATTCAGGTTGCTGGATAGTAGCATCCAGGTTGCATGCATCTATGGTGGTGGTCTCCAAGTCATTGTTATCCCAAATGCTTTCTGAAAACTTTCCCCATATGTCAGACCACACTGTCCCCAGCTCCTATAGCCCTGGAAGAGGCTCTGGTGTCTAAGCCGACCCCACACTGCTCTCTGTTTTTCCACAGCAAAGCTTGCTGCCTTCCCCTTGGACTGGGATTTAACACTACGGAAAATCATTTCCTTGGTAAGAAGATTAGAAAGCAGCTCCCCCCTCACGTGAACAGGATGGGGCTGAGGAGAGACAGGAGAGGACTAGCAGGAGGAGATGGTTTACCCGGCTAGGGGCAGGCATGGGGGATGGGATGAAGTGTCACTGTCGATCAGATCGCTGACCCATTTAATCCAGTATCCCGTCTCTCCCAGATCCCAGGGCCAGATGCCGGATAAAAAGGTGCAAACTCCATGGGCCATGGCCCTCCCCAAACACCTGCAATATTGGCCCTTGGGCAGAGACTGAGTTTAATCTTGCCAAGAGATAAGCTATCCAAAAAGCTCTCTCTGCATCTCAAACAAGTTTCTATAGTGTTTTCTGTGCTATTATGGAATAAATGAAAGCAGATTACAGGCAGCTCCCCTTTACCTAGAATCTGAATAGTCAGGAGACTAAAACAACCAGAGTTGGTTTTCCTCCTATTGTACAATGGGAATTGATGATGATGATGGTGATGATGATGAAGATTGGGATGAAAATGATGAGGACAATTCCTTATAAAGTTTGCACAGTACTTTACATATATAGCTTAGAGCTTTATAGGGCATGGGCAAAATTAGCTTTCCTGAATCTAGCCAACCATGTGGATTAAGTCAGCTCTTGGGTACTTTGGAGATGACAAAGCCCCTGGCTGCTGAAGGATTTAATCTCCTCACTGCCCACTGAATAAGAAAAGCCCATGACTCAGTGCATCTTTAAAAGAGTGTGACCTGCCCTCAGTCACAACATCCTCTTCTTTTTTCCTACCAGCTGTGTGGGGATACTTCAAGCCTCTCACAGGATAGGTGAGGGAGGGGCTGGTGCCCTTTATATACCTCTCCCTCATGATGACTCTTCTCCATGACAGCTAAGGGATTTAATTAGGCAAGCTTCAGCCCAAGCCCCTGACTGTCTTTTCTGCTTTGTGTTTCCTTTCCTAAGTCTGCCTGAACATTGATCTCAAGGTGATCATATTCAAGTTAGGAGATAATCTTTTATGTTCGAGAGAAGCAGAGATCCTAAGTCTATTGGATGTTCCTGACTGACATCAGGGGAAATTTCTGCATCAGAGAAGACAGCCACCACCAAAGAAAGAGAATACATATTAGCCTGGCTGCTTAGTAAGGAGAGTTGGGGGCTAAAGTGGAGAGCCAAGGTGAAATGTAACAATGTCTATTCCAAAGTCCTGCGAATGACTTTACGTTTTGATGAAGTTGAAGTATCAGTCTCCTAAAGAAATGTAACAGAATTTGTAAGTTAAGGTACAAAAGCCTGTTTTAAGTCTTTCTGTCAATTGATGCTTGTGAGTGTTTTTTGTTTGTTTTTTTGCTTAGTGTATTTTTTCTGTAGTAGAAATAAATACCTGTCCCATACCTGATCCATGTACATTGAGTACTTTTCTACTACTCTTTTAGGGAGATTCTAGAAATAAGCCAAAATTGAAACCTTAAATCATTTTTCCTCGACCACTGAGTTAGGGGTATAACAAGCAAAGAGTGTGAGAAAACGCCTTTTTTAAGAGACCAAGCTCTTCCAAGACTCCACGTGGATCACTGTACATGTATGGGTGCAAAGAAGAGGAGAACTTATAGTGGGAAAGTGAGAGAGCCTTAGCCCATTGGACCCAGCAGCTGTTCTTACTGTTAGGTATATATTATCTCATTTGATGTACATAGTGACGAGTGGCATTTAATCATAAAGTCTGACACTTGCAGACAACAAGGTTCCCTGTCTTGAGTCTCTCCCCAGACAAGACCACCAGATCAATTTTCCTAAAGCATGCTTTCTTCACATCATTCCCTTGCTCAGAAGCCTTTAAAGATTATGTTGCCTCAAATACAAGCTTCTTTATGGTCTTGTATAATCTATCCCCAACCTCTCTCTAATATCGTTTCCTATCATCCCTCAACATGAATTCTGTGCTCTAGTAGAGCTGACTTCAATCTCCCAAATAATACTGTGTTACCATATTGTGATAGTCCAAACATCCTCTGATCTTTTGGGTCTATCCTTTCTTGTGGTAGATAGTTTCTGACCTAGATATACTGCTCCACCTTGTCCTTCTGGATCTCTACCCCTTTCCTGAAAGCTTTATATCTGGTGGAAAACTTGCGTACATATATGCTATGACTCATTCACTGGTGCCTATGACACTGGAGTTAGGAAATCAACCAGACATTCTTCCTAGAGACCCCACCCATCCCTATAAAAATCTTGACCTTCCAAAGCCCTGTCATATGGGTTTCTTGGTGTTCCCACCCCAAACTGGGAGGAACATAAAGAAGGGAGACACGTATGTTTGTGTGTTTGTGTGTATGTGTGTGGGGGGTGCTTCTTCGAGTATGAACACTGATCCCTTCTTGTCTTCTATGATAGCCTGCAGACAGAAGGGACTCATAATATAGTAGAAAATACACTGGCTCAGGTCTTCTATGATAGCCTGCAGATAGAAGGGACTCATAATATAGTAGAAAATACACCAGCTCAGGAATCAAAGGACCTGAGTTCAGATCCTACTTCTGAGATTGTTGACTATTTGACAAATATGTTTTTGGGATAGTTTTATTATGTTCTAATTGAAAATAGTCAAAAAAAACCATGTTATGAAGAACTCAAGGTTATCTCTATCTGCATTTCACAGATGAAGAAAGCAAAGCAAAGACAGGTGAAGTGACACAGGAACATAACAGGGCTAGGACCAATGTCTAATAAAGCATTAAGGCAATTATGACTATCTTAAAGTATCTAAAATATTAGATATATCTGTTTGGCTTAGAAGTCAGAATTGGGAGCAATGGATAGAGACCATAAAGAAGTAAAATTAGACTTGAACATGAAAAACTTCTTACTTAGAGCTATACCAAAATGAAATGAACTGCCTTAGGAGATGGTGGGTTGTATCCTTCACCACAACTACCCCCACATCCCCATCCCTTTCCAGTGGATGTTTTTAAATACTTGTTTAGTCTATCATAGTGAGGATTTCTTTCTTGATGGGGTTAAATTAGATGGACACCAAGGGATTTTTCAGCTCTAAAATTCTGTGATTCACAGAGAACGTACTTCTGAAGATACTGACAAAGTGGCTTTTAAATTCTTAGAATCCCTGGGGATCATCTAATCCAACCTTCTCATTTTACAGATGAATAAATAAAGTGAGGCCTAGCAAGGTTAAGTAACTTATTCAAGATCACACAGAAAATTAAATGAACCAGAGAATGTTAGATCTAGAAGAAACTTTAAAGAAAAATTGAATGACTTAGCAAATTAGTTAGACACGGTTAGATAGTACAGTGGATAGAGTTCTGGGCCTGGAAGCAGTAAGACTGGAGCTCAAATCTTACCTGAAACATTTTTGAGCTCTGTGGCCCTGGGCAAGTCACTTAATCTCTGTTTCATTCAGTTTCCTCAACTGGAAAACATAAATAATAGCATCCACCCCTCAGAATTGTTGTGAGAATCAAATGAGACAATATGTGCTTAGCACAGTGTCTAGCACATGGGCACTTAATAAATGCTTGCTTCCTTTATACTTCATTTTACAAGCAAGAAACTGAGGCCCAGAGAGGGTAATGTTATGCCCTAATTAAATAGGTTAGAGGCTGTCAGAACCAAATCTGACTCTCTATTTTCTACTACCTTATGCTTCGTGAAACAAACAAAATTTCTGTTAAGTGAAATGTCTAGATAGCCAAGTTCCAATTAATGGAAGCTTAAATGTACTTGAAATAGCAATTTGTTTACCAAAGAAACATTGAGTCATTTTTGAATGAGGGATTTATTTCTGTTTCTTTGGTTTGTTATTGATGGGGGATTTTTTGTTGTTCATATTGTCAAGTTGTTTTTCATTTGTGCCCAGCTCTTTGTGACCCCATTTGGGGTTTTCTTGGCAGAGATATTGCAGTGGTTTGCCACTTCCTTCTCCAGCTCATTTTACAGATGAGGAAACTGAGGCAAACTGGGCTATCTGGCTTACCCAGGGTCATGTGTCTGAGTCTGGATTTGAACTCAGGAAGATGAGACTTTCTAATTCCAAACCCAGTGCTTTATCCACTGTGCCACCCAGTTGTTTTTGTTTGTTTTAATAATTCCTTTCAAAAAGAAATGAGACTGGGATATGGGAGACTAAGATGCCCCATGAATATCAAACAGCCTAGAGAAGTGGGAGTTCTAATGTCACGTCAATCATTCAGTCTGATTCAGGATGGTGTGTGAAACTGTGGAGTCACAGCAGCCAAAAAGACACACAGGAAATCTAGAAATTAAAGTCTGTTTTTCTCTATGGTTCCTGGATTTACCTTGGAAAACAGACTTTACCTCTGGCCAAGGGAAGGATTATTACTTCAACTCCAAGTAGCACCTAGGAGAGACCAGGAGGGATATTTGTTAGTTTCTTAGAAGCTAGAACTTGGGGATAGGGGAGAAGGAGAGGGGTTAGATGCTGTTCAAACATCACTATAGACAGAGGATAATAGGCAGCAGAATTCCTTTCAAGGGGCCACAATAAAGACAAAGTAATAACAGATGCCCACCAAATTCAAGTCTTCCCTGTCTCTCATGGGTAAGTTCTGGTGAGGAAATAGTAGTGATACCATGAGTGGTGGTCAGGGGCAGAGGAGAAAGATGGAAAAATGATGGACCAGGAAGAAAAAACGCCTAGAGTACCCATGGTTTAGAGTAGCTTTAAAATAAAGGTGGGAGGCGGGGAAGGGGAAAGGGAAGACATGCAAAGACTAACAATCAAACAATAACTACAAGATCACTGCCAATTTCTCTCTGTTGGTAGTGCCAATCAGTGCCTGGAGATGCCCTTTAATGAAAGGTAGAGGCAGATAGAGGTTGTCTCTGTTGCCCTCATCAAAGCCTGACTCATTCGCCTCTAGGCTGGGGTTCAATGACATTTGCCCACCGGCCGGCCTCCTCAAAGACAGGCTCTGGGACAGCTGTCACTCCAGGCTTAGCCTGAGCAGCTCCCCTTCGCTCCTCTCATCAACTGGCTGTTTTGGTGACAGATCAGAGGCAAATGGTCCTGGGGTTTCCCAGAGTAAAGGGAACCCCTGGAGGGACAGAGAGTCAGATCAAGACAATGCCCTACCAGTCGCTAAATACCTAGAGTGTCATTCATTTTCCCCACCAGAGAAGTACTTGAATTCATATATTGAAGGAGTTACTCCCAATTTAACTTTTCCCTCTCCAGCAGCAAGCCGTTCTCTTATCTTTGAATTTAGGAAAAATAGTAAAAATTACCACTTACATAGCATTATAAGGTTTGCAAAGAACTTGCCCTACTTTATTTGATGCAATCCTCCCAAGGATCTTGTGAAAGTGGTGCAGTTATGCCCATTTTACCAATGAAGTTCAGAGAGTTGACCAGTCACACAGCTAGTAAGTGCTGGAGGTGGGATATAAATTTAGGTTTTCCTGACTCCATACCTAGCACACTCTCCAGTTGGCTGGGCTCCTCAAAAGCAGGCACTAAAGAAATAGAGGCAAAGCTCCAGTCCCTCCCTCTCCACTGGATCCTTGCCCTCAGCTCTTCCCCAATCTATAATAATCTATCATAATTCTATAGCTATAATATTCTATGATGATTCTGCTGTGCCCTTAGGCTATTATTCCATCTCCCTTCTGTTTTCACGGTGATACTTTCAGAAATAATAGTCCCAACTCTTGCTTTCACTTTCTTCCTTTTGCTTCTTAACCTCCTGATATCTGGCTTCTGCTGGCACCACGCTCTCCAGACGTGCCTTGACTTCAGCACTGCATGGCGCTGATGACCACGTCCTTGACACTGTGTTCTTCTGACCTTTAGAACACCTCTACCTGCTTCACTTGGCCTCTGTCCCCATTCACGGAGGCATTCCCTGAAAGTCTTTCACTTTCTCCTCTTTGTCTGCACTCCCTTTCCCTCTAACCTTTTCCCTCTTCTTCCAGATCTCCATTCCCCACCACTCCTCCCTTCTCCTTCCCTTCCCCTCCCCTCCCCTCTTTTCTCCTTCTCCTCCTCCTCCTCCTTCTTCTTCCTTCTCCTTCTCCTCCTCCTTCTTCTTTCTTTTCCTCCTTCTTCTTCTTTTCCTTCTCCTTCTCTTCTTCTTTCTCCTTCTCTTCTTCCTTCTCCTTCTCCTCCTCCTTCTTCTTCTCTCTTTGTGTCTGTCACTGTGTGTCTCTCTGTGTGTCTCTCTCTCTGTATGTGCTTTCTGTTTCTATCTCTGTCTCTTCTTTCCTTACTGATCTTAACTACTCTCACAGCTACAATTATTGGCTCCATATAGCTAACCCTCAAGTCTCTATCTACTACTCTGGTCTTTCTTCTGAGCTCTATACCTATGTCTATAGCAGCCACAACACATTTCAATTAGACATTCTGTCAGAGCCTCAGGCTCCAATACACAAAACCAAACGTGTTATCTTTTGGTTGTAATGGGTGTAAAGTTTTCTCTGTCTTTGTTTCTTTACTAGCACAGTGAAAATGCTCCAGGACCTGAGATTCCCAGGGTGTCTGGTGCTTTGATTCAGAGATTGAATCAGGAAGGTTGTGCAGATTTGGAAGTGAAATAGCAGCCTCAATTTAAAAGCCAGGTAGGGAAACTTTTGGTCCACTTAGCCTGGAGCTCAGGTACACAAAGGAAAGTCAAACATTTATTAAGTACCTACTATGTGCCAGGTACTGTGCTAAACTTTAGGGATACAAAAAGAGGCAAAAGACAGTCCCTACCCTCAAGGAGCTCACAATCTACTAGAGGAGACAGCATACAAACAAGTATATACAAAACAAGTTGTAAACAGGACAAATAGAAAATAATCAACGGAAGGAAGGCACTAGAATAGGAGGCTGAGCCAGATTGTGGAGAGCAGGGAATGAATCTGTGATCTCACTGATAGAGCCAACTCCTTCTACTCGTGAAGGTCACCACCTTCTTTAGAACTAATAGTCTTAGACTAGAGGTGTCAAACACACCTCTAGTGTGAGAAAGTTAACAAAATTTAAAAAACACAATACAACCTAGATAATATTACTGTGTGGTTTTCTATGCTAATATACACTAGCAGAGATCCTTACGTATGGAATAGTGGCCCCCATTTCTCTTTGAGGCTCATACTACTTGGGCTTAGAGCACTGCCTAAGGCACTGAGAAGCCTTAGAGGGTAAATGAACTCAAGTTCTCATAGCCAGTATTTGCACAGGACTGAACTTGATGATACATTGTTCTCACTCCAAGGTCAACTCTCTATCTACTGTAATAAACTATTTCTCTAGTCAGATTGTGGATGGCCTTAAATGCCAGGGAAAGAAGTTTGTACTTTGTCCTGTGATTAAAAGAGAGCTTAGGTATGGCTTTTGAGTCAAGAGTGGCATGGTGAGGTATGTATGCATGAGAAGAATAATTGTGGCAGCTGCACAGGGGTTTAGATTGGAGGAGGGAAAATTTGGAAGCAGAGAGGTTAAGTCCTGAACTCCAGTAATGGTAGTGGCAAGAGGTTTGGAGTTCTTATCTCAGTTTTCCTCTGGCTAGCATTGTGAACTTTGGCAAAAAAATATACTTGACCTCTGCATATATCTCAGTTTTCTCATCTATGATATAGGGTGGGAAGGAAATATGTACATTATAGAAGAATTATACTAATTATTATACTATTATACAAAAGATTATACTAATAAAATATAAAGTATATATATATATATATACACAACTAAAAGAAATATATGACCAGAAGCTGTTCCCCAATAAATAAGTGGGCAAAAGATATAAACAAGCAGTTAAACAAATTGTAAACTCTTAACAGGGATGTTCTGAATTGATAATAGTAGTAGAAATGGACATCAAAACATCTTTGAGGCTTACTCATAGTCAGCAAAGTGGCAAAAATGGCAACAGATGAAGGTGATGTTGGTGTGGTTAAAAAAATGTTATATGAATATACTACTGATGAAGCTATGATACCCTTTTAATTTACTACAGAAAAGCTACCAAAATCTCTATGCCCTTTGACCTAGAGATACTATTGCTAGGCATATACCCCAAGGAGGTCAATGATGAAAAAGTCCAGTATATACAGCGCCTTTATGTAGTAAAAACATGGATTCAAGGTAAATAGGAAATGGCTTAAACAAGTAATTTATGTAAATATAATTAATGGAAAATCACTGTGCAATAAGAAATGATAAATACAGAGAAGCATGAACTGGTATAGTGTGAACTAAGTAGAATCGGGAAAACAGTATATATACAGTGCGAAAGCAAAGTAAATGGAGTCAGGCACAATGGTAAACCTCAGCAATTGCTACTACTGGGAAGACGGAGGCTGACAAGACTTCTAAGTTTCACTGAGCTAATGGGATTAAATATCTGAACCAAGGTCAGCATTTATATGGTGACCCTCTGGGAACACGGAGTCACCAGGCTGCCTTAGGAGACACAAACAGATTCAGATCACAATGGAGTAGGTCCAAGTTCCCATATTGATCAGAGCAAGACCAGAACCACAAAAAAAGTCTATGTATGGCCAGCCTGCATAAGATAGGGAGACCAAGTCTTTAAAAAAAATTGTTTAATGTAAGTGAAAAAGGACATCATTTCTCTCATTTACCTTAATATGTCCTCCCCTCCCCCTTTTATTACATAACAAAACTATTTATAAGTCTTCTGTTTCAATTAGCTACATCTGTAGACCCTTGTGATTTAAAAGAAGTCTTTTAACAATCCATTTCTACATTAGATTGCAAAGAGTTTGTCTTTATAAAGTCCCTTCTGATTTTTAACTTGTTATCTTTTAAGCTTTTTTTCTTAATTTCTATATTTATATTTCAAAGGTATTTTTCAGCTCCATTTTTCTCATCAGGAATATTCTTAAATCCTTTGTGCCATTGAAGATCCATTTTTAAACCTGTAGGATGGTACTCAATTTTGCCGAATAAGTTATTTCTGATTGTAGACCTTTGTATTTTGTCTTTTGGAAAATCTCATTCCTTTTTTGCTCTTTTATGCTGTTACATCTTGAGCGATCCTGATTTTGGCTTCTCAACATTTAAATTCTCTCTTTCCAACTACTTGTATTTTTTCTTTTGTCTAGAAGTTCTGGGGTTTTTAGGTAGTGACATTCTTAAGAGTTTTAATCTTGGAAATTCTTTCAGGAAGTGATTAGTGAGTTGTATTTTGTTTGGCTTTTCTATTTTCACAATGTCATCTTGTTCTATCTGGGTAATTTTTTTTTTGACTGATTTCTTGAAATATGATATCCAAATTCTTTTTTATGGTCATGGATTTCAGGTAATCCTATGATTCTTAAGCTATCTGAACTTGATATGTTTTCTAGGTCAGTTGTTTTTTATATGATATTTTACATTTTCCTCTACTTGATTTGATTTTGATATTTTTACATTTTTCTCTATTTTCTCATTTTCTGACTTTGTTTTAAGAATTCTTGACATCTCCTAGAGTCATTAATTTCCATTTAGTCCATTCTTATTTTTAGATAATGTGTTATTATTTTTATGTCTTTTATGTTGTTATGGATTCTTTTTCAAATTTTCTCTTCCATACCTCTCATTTCTTTAATAATATTTTTTAAACTCATTCAAAAAATTCTAACAGCTCTTGTGGTCAAGCAAACTTTTCTTCTTTGAGATTTTGACTACAGGTGTTTTTAAGTTATTTTCTTCTATATTTGTGCTTTAGTCAACTCCAGAACCATAAAAGGTCTTTTTTCAGTTTGTTTATCCATTATTGTTGCTGAGGCTTGAGGAGTGGAATTCTAGGTCACCCTTACTCTGGGGATCAAATCAAGCCGATGGGTTTTCCTTTAATTTTTTTCCTTTTACTAAGGAGATATAACATGGCAGCAGAATATAGTAGCTTTTTTCTAATCCTTTTCCTTTGCCACAGACACAAAACACTCTTCTCCTGTGAGTAGCCTTAGCTGAAGTCCTTTCCTATGGATGAGAAGAGAGAGGAAGGAAAGACCTTTTCTTTAATTCTCAGTTAATTTCAAGGATACCCTTCCCTGAAGTGAAAGACCTAAGTTGAAAACTTTTCCCTGAAAGAAAGAAGAAACATATTAATTAAACTTAATTAAAAATATAAAATGTCATGAAAATATTATCAGCTTGATTACAAACCTACTTCTGTGTAGCACCACAATGCCTTGCACATATTGGTTATGCAGTAAACACCTCTCAGCTGGTTGGTTCATTGATCAATTTTTAAAATTTGTATTAGGGTTTTTTTTATAATGTTCTTTTCCTTCTACACTTTTTAACCTAATCTTAATTTATAACATACAAAAATATTTAAGCAAAAACTCACCAAGATAGCAATTACATCTGCTAGCATGTGCCACATTCCACATTATGATTACAATGAACTGTATGATCTCATTGCCCCCTCAAATGAAGTGTAAGTGATCAAATCCTCTGAAGTCACTGAATTTTAACTTCATTGAATTTTTTATACTAGTTATATAGGAGTAATGAGGAATAAAGGAAAAAATAAGCAATGAAGAGTACGAGTTCTGAGTATTCATTTTTTCGAATTCTCTCTGCTTCTTTGGAAAATGTGATTTGACTTATTTCTCAAGGACCTTTCAAGAGTTAACTTACCAGTGCGATCAATAACCAGGCTTGGCCTGAGCAAAATTGTGAAGAATGTTGTCTTTGGTGCTGTTCTGTCTCCCTTTCTCTACATATATATCCACCTCTTAGACATATTGTCTCCCAACTCCCAGTGGCTCAAGTCCCAAGTCCCCTTGGAGGATGCAGTGATAGACTCTAGGCCTTCCAATATTCTTTTCCCCATCAAAACCTACCCCAACTGCCTCATCTTTGGTCACAAAAGTTAACCATTGAATTTCATTGACTCAGTGCAGTACTTGAAAGAATCCTGGAATGGAAGGTAGAATACCTGAGTAAGTCTAATTGGGTCTGTACAGATAACTAGCTAAGTAAGTCCTTTCTCCCCTCTGGACCTACCACCAACAAGAAAGAAACTAGAAAACACCGTAGATTTATAGCTAGAAGGGAATGTAGAAGTCACTTAGCTCAACTCCCTCATTTTAGAGATGAAGAAACTGAACCCAAATTAGTGAAATGAATAACTGGCCCAGGGTCACACATGCAGTAAATAAGTGGTAGATTCAGATCCACATCCTCTAATCCAAACCCATCACTCTTTCCCCTGGACCATACTGCCTCCCACATCCTTTCCACTTACTGTCTATGATTCACTGTCAGGCTTTGGGCCAATAGCTTAATATGTCACCTTAATGTGCCTCTCCCCACCCCACAAATCCTCCACCCACTTGCCACATTTTAATAGAGACCTTTAATGACAACCCAAAGACTGAGATTTTGATCCAAACAATGGAAATTTCAGGCCCCTCTGATGACACCAGGAATAGAAAGCTTTGGAGGCAGGAAGATCTTTTTGGAGCCCCTAAAATTTCACCACAAAGATAACCTTTTCATAGAAGAAAAACTGGTTATCCCACTAGGTTGGGGTTCTTAATTTGTGTGTGTGTGTGTGTGTGTGTGTGTGTGTGTGTGTGTGTGTGTGTGTGAGTTATGGACCCCTTTAGCAAACTCATGAAGTCTGTGGATTCCTTCCCAGGATAATGTTTTTCAGATGTATAGAATAAAGCACATGAAATTACAAAAGAAACTAATTGTACTTAAAAAAAGATGTATTTTTTTTCCTCATCTATGTTCACAGACACCCTGAAATCTGACCCCAAGGGAAGAAGCCCTGATCTAAATAAAGAAAAGCAAGGCCTAATAGCTAAAGTCTTGGCCTCAGTGTAAGACCTGAGCCAACCTCTAATGCTGACTATGGGACTAGGCCTAAGGCACTTAACCTCTCAGTGTCCCCAAGAATTCTCTAAGGCTGTAAACTGCAGAAAATTACTAATGTACTTTGGTGATGGAAGTTCCCTCACTAGGAATTACCAGAAAATCAGAAACGTTATAGGTCCCAACACAAGAGGGCTGAAGAGCCTACCCATCTCAGCCCTCTGGTCAAAGAGTCAACTGACAGTGGTCCCATGGGAACTTTGTATAACACAGTCATAGTGCCACTTGCAAACCTTTTAAAAGTCATATAAATATGAACTGCTATTCTTAATAGAGTGGAGGGATTGGTCTAGCTCAGCCAGATGGAGTAATAGTGAGGACTAGAGGAATGACATTAGGGGAGTAGAAGTAATGCTCCTTCAAAGGCAGCTACCTCAGCAATGACTCAGCAAGGGGTAGGGACTGAAAGAAATAAAGAGGTAGGCACTCTGCAGCCAGGGATAGAAAAGAATCAGAGCATCATATACAATCATGATTTCCTCCTCTCATCCTCAAAGTGGTTCTAGGGTTTCCTTCCTGGTGATAATAACCATCTCCTCACTAACTGCCCTTTGAAGACTTGTTACTCATAAGTATAACTCATGCTGATATAGGACTTTAGGGTATACAAAGTAATTTGGGGGTTTGCAACCATACTATGAGGTTGGTAGGGCAAAAATAACTGCCAATCTCATTTTAAATATAAGGAAACTGAGGCTTAGTGGTAAAGTGACCTATCCACAGACACAGCTAGCATGTTGGAGCCAGTATTTAAACTCAGATGCCCTATTGCAAACCTAGCACATTCTGCATTAAAGACTTCACTCACCACTGACTTTAGGCTGATATGACCAGCTTGAAAGTAGCAATGGGAACAGCATATGGCAGGGATGTAATTTGGTTTGTTCAGTAATGAAACCTTCTTGGGTGGAGTCTAAGATGGGTCTGCCTTAGACCAAGCCCTCTTCTAAGCACAAAAAATTCCAGTGTCTAGTGTTCTGAAAGTTGCTGGGGGAGTGAAAACTTTAAACACAGGTGGAAGGGTAATCCAGAAGGAGAGAGTTGCTGAGACAGGTCCATTAGCAGTTCAGGGTGTGCCTAACTCAGAAGCAGTCCGCGCAATCACTGCCAATGACACTACCAGGGGCATGTGCCAAGATCCTCAAGGTCTTTAGTGCTGCTGCTACCCTCTCAGCCTCCTCAAATTAAGATATATATATATATATATATATACATATATATATATATATGTATATATATATATATATATAGAGAGAGAGAGAGAGAGAGAGAGAGAGAGAGTGCTTAGACACCTAAAGCTTGATAAATCTTATCTATTTTTTAAAGTTAAATGTATTTATTTTTTAAGGAGTTGATATTTTCAATAACAATGAGAATTTTTCTTTCTTCCATGCAAACATGGCAAAGACATTTTTGTGAATTGTGGGATATCTTAGATGGATCACTATAGAGACTATCTGGAACTGCTGGACAATAACCTTCCTCTAATAGGATGCAGTTCCCCAGACCTTGCAAATATATATGGCTTTCAGAAAGTATTGAATATCTCCAGCAACACAAGCATTTAAATTAATTTTGTAAAAGAAGATGACCTTGGAATTGTAGCTAATTCTCTTTTGCTGTTTGTTCTTCATTGTCCAAAATTTCCATGACTTTAGGGAGGGGCCACTATAACATGCAAGTGAGTTAGATTGAAGGGAGAGAGGGCTGTGCAAAGTCACCAAGCTGCCACATCGTGACTGATATGTATCTTTGGAAGAAGAGGAGTAGAAGCAGCTTCTCTACCCACCCCCTTCCAATCCTTCTCCACCCCTATCTTTTACTGCTATTCCAGAGGGTCTCCCATTGTGGCCGTCAGGGATGGATCAAAAAGGAGAAACTAATGATTCTCGTTCTTCTAACACTTTGGGATTTACATAGAACCTTACTGCTGACTACCCTGCAGAAAAGGGAAGATTGAGGGAGGACCAAAGGCTGGCAGGACCACGTGTACATCCTTCATTGCTGAAGAAGACCACGCCATCAGAGAAATGCTGACACAACTTGCACTTGACTTTGAGTGAGGGAGGGCTGTGCAGGTCACCAGCCTCCCTTCTCCTCCAGAGCCATCTGAATCTAGTGACCAGATTATTCATCAGGATAACTGACAATGACCCAGGGTGAGGCAACTGGGGTTAAGTGATTTGCCCAAGGTCACACAACTAGTGAGTGTCAAGTGTCTGAGGTGAGATTTGAACTCAGGTCCTCCTGACTCCTGCACTGGTGCTCTATCCAAAACCACCTAGCTGCCCCAGCAGGATCATAGATTTAGAGCTAGAGAGGAACTGCAGGCACCAAATCCAATTTCTCATTTTATATGGAGTATGGGGCAACAAGGAGAACTCTTGATCAATATGGTGAGAAAAGGTGAACCTTCAGTCAATACAGATGATGAAGCAGAGGCTCCGAAAAGTTGACTTGTCCAAAATCACCCAGGTTAATAACTGGAAGAACTGGGATTTGAATCTGAATCCTCTGATTCCAAATCCATTAATGATAAATCTCAGAGGCATGAGGGTAAATTGCAGAGTTACAATATACATACAGGAAGGTAGGTGACTCTGGGTTTGGAATCAGGAAGACTCATCTTCATGACTTCAAAGTCAGTCTCAGACATTTACTAGCTGTGTGACCCTGGGCAAGTCATTTAACCCTGCTTGCCTCGGTTTCCTCATCTGTAAAATGAACTGAAGAAGGAAATGACAAACCACTCCAGTGTCTTTGCCAAGAAAACCCCAAATGGGGTTACAAAGAGCCAGACACAACTGAAATAAGCAAACAACAAAAAAATAAAAACCCCAAAAAGAATAAATGCATGGCAAATAAATGGAAGCAACAGCCACTGATACAGTTGCTACTATGCTGTGAAAGCATTATCTCCATTTTATAGAGGGGGAAACTGAAGCAGAGTTAGATCTTAGATTCAGACTTTCTGACTCAGTCCAGTGATTTTTCCTCACAACATACTGCCTTCCGTTCAAGAGATATAATTTACAAAGTCTATGGAAATACACCAAAGTCCAGGGATGGGGAACCTGAGCCTCAAAGATGCACATGACCCTCTAGATGATCACATGGTGCCCTTTGACTGAACCCAGACTTCACAGAACAAATCCCCTTAATAAAAGAATTTATTCTGTAAAACTTGAACTCAGTCAAAAGGCTGCACCCAAGGACCTAAAAGGCCACATGTAGCCTCCAGGTCACACGTTCCCTACTTCAGCCCAAACAACTATCTCTCCTCCTAGCCAAAAAAAATTTAAACTTCTTTTTACCTATTCACTAATGTCAGAAAACTTGTTCCCAGGGGACTAGTCCAATGCATGATGACAATTTTTGTATAGAAAGCCTATCTCCCTGGAATAGGGATTCCAATGACTGATATTCACATTGAAAGGAAAATGGGGAAGGCCGAGTATTGCTGGATGGAGGTCAGAAAGAACACAAGGGCAAACTTAAGGTAGGGGTGGTGTCTTGGCGGAAGGGAAGAAGATTGCAAAGAGGAGCCTGAAGGCAACACACCACACAATTCTGTTTAGCCCTGGCCATTCTTCCTGCAATACCAATGCTAGATTTCTTTATCTTCAGAAAATAGAACCGCCCTCTCTCTCTTCACGAATCTATGCTGCTTCTCACAAGGCATAGAATAATACCTAAACTCCTCAACCTGGCATTCAAGGTTCCCCATAACCTGACTCTGCCCCAACTCCATAGCTCATGGCTCACTGCTCTTTAACACAGATCCTCCACTTTGTTCAGTGAAGCAAGGGAAGAGGGGAAAGGAGAGGGGAAGTCCTTTTTTCATCTTCTGTCTCAACTCTGTACTTTTGGTCACTTTTTTTCTTTAAAAAAATTTTTTTTCAACTCATGATGGAAAAATGCCATCCACATCCAGAAAAAGAAATATGGAGTCTGAAGCCAGATAGAAACAGACTATTTTCTTTTTTTGTTTTGTCTTCTTTCATATTTTTCTTTTTCATGGTTACTTCCATTCGTTCTAATTCTTCTATACATGACTGGTGTGAAATAAATAAATAGGTCACAACAATCTTTTTTTTTTTTAATTATCAATCAATAATTGTGTCTCCTTTCTACTTCCTTTGCTCCAATTTGGGGAGGAAAAAAAAGAAAAATAAAACTCTTACAATAAATATGCAGAGTGATGCTTTTTTTTATAACTGCAATGCTCTCCCCACTCCCCTCCATCTTTCAAAGGCTTCTCATCCTTTAAGGCCCAGTTGAAGTCCTGATCTTTCCATGAAGACTCATTTGCCTCCATTGACTCAGACCCATCTCTTATCTTGGACCTGCAGGATTTATAGTGAGTTCCACCCAGCTTAGCATCTGACTATGCCCCATCTCACAGGGTTCTTGATTTCCCTATTAGTCATATCCCTCAACTTGAAGGCAGAAGTCCCATTGTTTCCTCCATCTATTCCTTCCATAGCACCTAGTCCATTGATGACTAGTCTCACAGTAAGTGTGTGGCCACAAGTAGCTACAGTTATATATGTATATTCCATTCAATGCAGCAAACACTTCTGAAGCATTAGTTATATTGGAGGAACTGTACCAGGCACCAGGCATGAAAAGACAAAAATTCAACATACCCACCCTTCAAAGAGTTTATGTTTTTATATGGGGGCAACTCTAGATGCACACAGACAAGTAAATACAGAAAAGAGGTGGAGAACATTAACAAGTAAGAGCTGGGGGCAATCTAGGGATGTGCCAGTCAATCTTTAACAATTGGCTCCCTGGAAAACAAAAAAGTACATGACACACTTTTAAGTTTAATCAACATTATTAACATTTTCTCCATCACTTATTAAGCCTAGAGCAATAAATCAAGCCCTGATTTGTAGTATTGTCAGCTTCTGAGGAGTATACGCTCACTCCAGAAATTTAACTATTGGCTTCCTAGATCCAGTGAAAGCTAATTCTAGCATATTCCTACAGGTCTCCCATTAAAAAAAATGGCACCCAAGTCATGTTTGCAAGGCAGTAAGGGATTCTCTAATTCAGCTCAGAGGTGAATTGAATTGCCATTCATATTAAGAAGCACAGCAGTGCTGAGAACATAATTGACCAGATTCTCTTCCAGGTTATTTTTGGAGTTTTTAAGAGTTTTAAAGGAAAAAGAAAATCCTAGAAATAGAACCATTAGCTCGTTAACAATGAAGCTTTATGTAGAGGGTGTGTGTGTGTGTGTGTGTGTGTGTGTGTGTGTGTGTGTGTGTGTGTTTTCTCCTTCCCTAATTAGGAACATGCTCTAAATAAATTAGAAAGAAGGTTGATGGAGCTGGGAAAGGTTGGAGGGTTTGGTCCTATTCTCAATTAGATCAACCATGGCTAAAAGGAATTGGCCTCTTTCCTGAAAGTTCCAAGGAGGGTGGAGGGCCCAGACCATCTCAGGAGAAAATGGTTCAGGACCATGTTTCAATACAGGTTTTAAGAAGGATACATAATGCCAATAATTCAGTGCAAGGAGATCATGGAGCTCACAGGGCAGAAAATCAAGCCAGGTGTATTGAGGGGACATTCTTATAATAGGAGGGACAGTCAAGGAGGATGATGGAAGCAGGTCTGCTGGACACCCAAACCAGCAAAGCATGGTGGGGTTGTAGAGGCTTCTAACTGGAATTAATCAGGCTCAGGCATTAGGGGAAGGTTGTGGGGATTCTGTAGCTAGGGACCAGTGCTGATTCATGCTAATGTTTGATGGCTTAGGGGGTGAGACAGATTCCTGGGGAAACTTGTAGAGACAGTAATGGGGATTTGGGTGACTTTTGCTGGTCTTACTGTGACAAAGTAACTCAGGGGTTTCTCCGAGTTTCTTTTTCTCGCAAGTTGGGGAAGCTCTTGGGATCCTTACAGACCAGTCACCCTAAGGAATGTTGGGATTCGGAACAGACCATATCCTTACCATTGCCACGATTACCAATACCACCATCTACCCAGCAACCCACACAACATCACTCCGACTTCTTCCTATGAGTTCATATAAATAAACCACCATAAAGGCCCATCATGGAACTAGGAAAAATAGTATAAAACTTGGGGAAAAGGAGGAAAGGACAGTTAGATCTTCTTTGCATGAAAGATACTAGGGACAAGGCGTGTATTATACCCTGCAGTGGTCACTGGTCCAAGACACAGATTGGTGGGTACTGGATATTTCTCTATTTTACGTACTATCATGGCAGACGCAGTCAGTCTTAGATGGATCATTATAGAGGCTATTTAAAACACCTGAATAATAATCTTTCTCTAATAGGCAGCTGTACCACACTAGCCCTAGATAAAAATTTGGATTTCAGAATATATCTGAGGTGGAGGCAGTTTTCAGAGAAAAAAAGTAAAGCTCTCTATAGTCATATGAAAAAATACTCTAAATCGCAATTGATTAGACAGATGCAAATCAAAACAACTCTGAGGTACCACATCACACCTATCCGATTGGCAAACATGACAAAACAGGAAGATGATAAATGCTGGAGAAGACATGGGAGACTTACATGAACTGAGGCTGAGTTAAAGGAACAGAGCCAGGAGAACTTTGTACACAGTAACAACCACAGTGTGTGAGGAATTTTTATGGTAGACTTAGTACTTCATTGCAAATGCAAGGACTTAAAAAATTTCCAATGGACTTGAAGCAAAATGCCTTCCATAGCCAGAGAAAGAACTATGGTATTGGATCACAGAATGAAGCAAACCATTTTCTTTTGTGTTATGTTTTATTTTGTTTTGTTTTATGGCTTCTCTCATTCATTTTAATTCTTCTATTCAACATGACTATGGTGAAATTGTATGTAATAGGAATATATGAGTAGATCCTATATAAGATTGCAAGCCATCTTGGGGAAGGAGTGAGGAGGGAGGGGGTAAGGATGTGGAGGAAAAGGAAAAAAATCTAAGATATATGGAAGTGATTATAGGACACTGAAAACAAATAAAATAATAATTTTTTGGAAAAAGAGAAAAAATAGAAAATATCTCAGGTGACAAAAATATTTGCTCTCCTATTCTAATTAATCACCAAACAACAGTAGTTAAAATTAAAGTTAGACGGAAGGAAGGACTTTCTGAAAACTACAGTTTATTGGCCCTTGAGTAGGTTACAGAGTGAGGTTCGCAATGGGTTAATAATACAGACACTGGTCTTGAAGTAAGTAGATCTGGGTTCGAGTCCTAGTTTCACATGTTGGTCATAACTCTCAGAATCTGTCTTCTCCTCTGTAAAATGGGAATAAGATACTTTCCTCAGAGGGTTGTTTTTCAGAAAGGACTCTAAATCTTAAAGTCCTTGATGTATGTGAGTCACTCTTAAGGTTAGGAAACATTATGTTACCATTGAGGTACCTATTGATGTCTAACTTCAGACTTACAGGACAATAAAGTGGACAGGATTCTTAAGCCCATCTAATCCAGACTGTACCTCACCAAAGGTCCTTTCTACACTCTACCAAAAGGAACTATGTGGTCATCCAAGCTGCTTCTGAAAAATTCCCTTCAAAATTGACCATTAGAGAGATCTCTAGATGCCTGGACCTTGACAACCCCTGAAAGTGCCTGTCTGCACAACTCACAAGGCAGGTTCCAGTTTCTCTGCTAGCCAGGGCTTAGCTTAAGCAGCTAGGTGGAGCAGTGGCTAGAGCTCTGAAGGTCTGAATTCAAATCCAGTCTCAAGTACTTACTAGTTGTGTGACTCTGGGCAAGTCACTTAACCACTTCTTCCTTACTTTACTTATCTGTATAATTCCACCTAAATTTCCACCTAAATTCATGGACTGCCTTAAATATATCCATGAAACCAAGGACTCCTGCCCTAGAACAGAAAGTTCTTAGGACAGACTGTTTTGTTTTTACCTCTGTATCCTACTCTGGGCTACGTTTCAGCACACTGCACTGAAATAATGGAGGCAGCTAGGTGGTGCAGTGGATAGAGAACCAGTGCAGGAGTCAGGAGGATCCTCAATTCTCACCTCAGACACTTGACACTCACTAACTGTGTGACCTTGGGCAAGTCACTTAACCCCAATTGCCTCATCTTGGGTCATCTCCAATCATCCTGATGGATGGTCACTGGATTCAGATGACTCTGGAGGAGAAGAGAGGCTGGTGACATGCACCACTCATTCAAAACAAAGTCAAGTACAAGTCATGACTTATTTCTCTGATGGCATGGTCTTCTTCAGCAACAAAGGATGAATACACATCTATATAATGGACATTATAATAGCATCTACCTCCCAGGGTTGTTATGAAGATAAAAATTAGACATTTGTAAAGCACTTAGCATGGTGCCTGGCGCATGGTGGTACTTAGTAAATGCTTTATCTTTCTTTCTTTCTATCTATCATCTATCTATCTGTCTGTCTGTCTGTGTCTATTCAGCTTGGTGAAACCATTCTCTTGGTGGTTTCTCCTCTAAGAAATGATATAATTGCCCTACAAAAAAAGAGAGAAGATGGGGATAAGGGAAGGGAGGGATGTGATAGAAGGGAGGGCATATTGAGGGCAGGGTTAATCAGAATGCAAGGCGTTATGAGGTGGGGGGAGAGGAGAGATGGGGAGAAAATTTGGAACTTAAAATTTTATGGAAATGAAAGTTGAAAACTAAAAAGAAATAAATAAATGTTTTAAAAAATGATATAATTTTCAAAAGCATCTCTTACTGGACAACTGGTATTTGGCTCAGGAAACTAGGATCTCTTTAACACAAGGTAGCTTCCAAAATTGGAAATATTCATCTCTTAGGATTACTGTTCAGTCACCTTTGCTTAGGAAAAGAAACACAAAACAGATGAGATAGCCAGAAACGTGCAGTTCTGTTCAGGCTTGTCTAGGCACATACATATTAAGCATCATTGCTATGTGCTTGAGCTTTGGGCTGCCATGGCCACTGGTAGGGAGGAAAAGGAGAGAAATTCTCTGTCTTCTATCAGCTCTAACTGGAAATCCAGCAGTGGAAAGCCCTGGATCTGTCACTATGAGACCAAAATCAGTTTCCCCTTGATTCTTTACTTAGAATTTTTTACACAGGACATTCAGGAGTCAATCCACTTCGTCATAACTTCCAGTCATGGGGACCGATGCCATAAAATCTCAACAAAGCATAGCACATAACCCTCAGCAAGAGATCAATGTGTCTATCTGTCCCCAGGAAGGAAGATCACTTACCTAGCTCCATGGGAGATAAAGGGGAGGGAAGGGAATAAGTATTTACTAAGTACCTTCTATGTACCAGGTACTGTGCTAAGAGCTTTGCAAATATTATTTCATTTGATCTTTACAACAGTGCTATTAATATATCCCTATTTTAAAGTTGAGGAAACTGAAGCTTAAGAGAATTACCCAGAGTCACATAGCTAGTAAATGTCTGAGGCTGTATTTGAACTCTGGTCTTCCAGACCCCAGGTCCAGTGCTCTCTCGACTGTGTCACCTAGTTATTTCTGAAATGATCCAGTAGGGATCATGACTTAAGTATTGGACTGAAAATCCAGACATACAACTCCTAGACTTTGCCACACCAGTAATTAGTTGCGTGACATTGGCCAAGTCTCCTAGGTTCTCTGGATCTCAGATTCCTCATCTGGAATATGAGGGGTTATCTCCAAGTGACCTCTGAATTCCCCTCCAGCTCTTATATTCTCAGAGATTAGTGAGCACTGACAAAGGATCCACAGACAGTACAACCCTACTAGGCACCAGAAAATTTCGTTGTAATTTCAAAATGCCCCCAAGAGGTAAGTGCTTTGCCAGAAGTAGTAAAGCACACTTTGTATGAAAATAAGATGCAAATTCACACCCACAAATTTTATACAAGTAGACTTGTGGCCATCCAAGTATTTCACTCATCTGGATGTAATCCCAACCAAAGTTCTAGCAAAGATCCAACTTGTGAGGATGCCAAAGTTGAGACTAGACATTTGTTCACCTAGAGCTGGGTTTGCAAATTTCAACTTCTTCCCACCCACCAATTAAAATATAGACATAATTTTATTTCCTAAAGGCGTCAGTTTTCTGAGTTAAGGAACTGCCATCATTGTTAGAAATCTCTTGGAAATGTCTTAGATAGCCCATTCTGCCTTAACCAACTCATTTTAGAAGGAAATCTTTCATGGCTGTGTTATTAAACCTTAGGAACAGCCTTAAAAAGAGGTGGAAAATTAGAAGGGATATTAGTAAATGTCCCTTATTGTGTGTCTCTGAGTGCGTTATGGACTACACACACTGATTATCCTGATCACACTTAACTCCTGTCAGTATGAATATATATTTTACAAACAGTGTCCACTTAAGGAACTGGCTAATGGTCTAAATTTAGTGCAAGTTCAAACATAGGAAGGTGAGGTGGGGATGTATCTAGGATTTTCTTATTGTAGTTTTCCTTAATGACTCAGCAAACTGATCTGCTCCCATTTTAACAAAAGCACTTTTCTGGGGTTTTAGTTTATACTAAATACTTTATAAATGATATTTACACAATATGTACGTATTTATATTTTATTAAATATTTAATTTATATATTTCTATTAAATCAAATATATTTATATATTATATTCTATAATGATATATCTTAAATATATTAACTACATATATAATATAAATAAAAACTTTAATTATTCTAAATATTGATACTAGAAACATTTTTACAAAATAATGTTGGACATCTTTCTAGTTGTTGGACATTAGCCACAAGTTGTAGGATCTTCACTCTCTTAACTGGATCTATGAACTTTTAAAAAATATCTAGATAACTTCATTTTAATGTATTTGGTTTCCTTCATAATCCTGCTGATTTTATTTTACGCATTTAAAAACACTATTCCAAGAAGGGGTCCATAGACCACTAGATTGACAAAAGGATACAGGATGCAAAAAAGATTAAGAATTCCTGTTAGGGTGTTGTTTGGTTTTGTTTCTGGTGTGTGTGTGTGTGTGTGTGTGTGTGTGTGTGTGTGTGTGTGTGAGAGAGAGAGAGAGAGAGAGAGAGAGAGAGAGAGAGAGAGAGAGGTTAAAGAAAGGATTAAGGACAACTCAGAGAGACAATAAGCAAGGTCTGAAGGAGAGAATCCTTTGGGGCCAGAGGACCATTCAAGTTGTGATTCAAGAGAGTAAACAAGATGCTGTGCCAAGTCAAACTAGATTTTGTGGGGTCACCAAATCCAAGAAAATCCAAGGATTAGGTAGAAATCAGATGGAATTCATAGCAATGGTCCAAAGCCAGGAAAACAAGCACAGAGTATTTCAAGGAAACAGACTAGGAGGGGAAGCAGTAGTCATCCATGTAATGACAATGTTTCCTGTAGCTTCTCCACCCTAGACGGCATGGTTTTATAGCAGCAGCCACAACCTTTTCCTATCCCATTGTGTTGGTATTGCTGAAAGACTGGACCATCCCTCCCTCTAGAATGCCACCCTCAGCTTAATGGGATGATGTTAGTAGAAGAACTCTATTAACTCTGGGGCGTATTAACTTATGTTGCATAGTTTCCCATGTTATCTCCTCAGGTCCACAACTCTGCCAACTTACTGGATAGGATTTAATCCCATTACATCCATAAATTTTGGTATAACTAGATTATATTCTTCTTGCCTGTGCAGGGAATTGGCAAAGAGTGCTCCTTGATCAATTTGGTAAGCCAGCTTCCAAATAAGTCTTTCTGATGGACTTTTGGTGAATTTACTAGATAGTGAGACTTTACGTGGGATTTCAGAAGTCTTTCACTAAGGAAAGTGTGGATATTCATATTGGAATCCTGTTGAGAGGACAAATGGCATCTCTTGTTTTGTCCTTAGCAAGTGAGGCTGTCTCCAAGAAGAACTGGCTAATTTGAAGATACTCCTTGATAATGGGTAACATTATCCAGAAGAATGGGTAACATTGCTGCAAGCACAAGCAAGGTGGGATTTTTATTGTTTTCTTTTTGGAGTTCAGTTTTCCAGGCTCAGGCTAAATTGCAAACATCTGAAGGATTAATCTCCTTTGAACCCTGATCATTCATAACTGTGTTGAGTCATGTAGGTCTTGTGCTTTCTGGCTGTGAATTGATTAGAGGTTATGTCTTTATTGTATATTCTGAGAGACTGGCATTTTGCTTTGGGGGCTCAATCATGACAAGGACCTTTTGATTCCCTGGGTAGCCATTTGTTAAGAGACCCCAACTACTCAAATACTAGTGCTCTTCTGGTCTGTTGGTGTATGTAGGTAATTATATTATTCTGTTTAACAGAATACTGAATTCTTTCTTGGATACTCACTTCTGTCTGCATATCTGTCTGCATTGTTTAATTACAGTAAGATTGTTGACCCCTTTGAAGCAATCTTCCCTTTAGAAAAGCAGATCAAAGAACCTGTGCTAGCATCCTACTCTGTGTGCTACTGTGGTTGCTACTATAGCTGCTTAGAGCTGCCCCCCAAGACAGCTGGTTCTTGTGGAGGACAGACTCTTATTGGAGAAGACACCCTTTTGTGCTCACTTACAAAGAGAAGTCTTCATGAAGGACTTAGGGCTCTTTCATTTTTGCTTTCTGTCTCAATTCAAGGTAAATCATGAGTTGAGTGTTCAGCATTCAGCAGGTAGAAGCTTTGGAAACACACATAGAGGAGTTCCTCATGGTCCAAGTTTGGGGTTTCTAGATCATGTCACTAGCTAGCTGTATGACAGCTAGCCTGAGCCCTGGCCTTCTAGTTATAGAGAATATGGGAATATTCACTAAGCAGCATTCCCCAAATCCAGTCTTCTAGCCAGAAAAGGATTTTCTGGGTAGTACCAATATTGAGAGTTCCTTCAGAAGTAACCTTAGTTTGAAAGTGATGGAATCTCTAGAGAAACAAAGATAAAACATGCTACCCTCTACTGATAAAGACTCAAGGTAAAGAATGATAGATAAATTTTTGGATATGACGAATGTAGGAATTTATGTTCCTTAACTATGCCTATTTATCTTAGGGATTTTCTTTTTCTTTGTTAAACAAGGGAAAGATGAGAGGTGAGAAGCATAGCTAGCAAGCAGCAAGCAGCAAGCATTACTTAAGCATCTACTGTGTATCAGGCATTATGCTAAGTATTGGGGATACAAAGAAAGGCAAGAGATAGGCCTTACTTTCCAGGAACTAACAATGTAATGGAGAAATCATGAAAATGACTATGTACAAACATGCTACAGGTAGAATAAATTGGAGATAAGAATCTGAGGGAAGGCAGTAGCATTAAGGAAGATTAGGAAAAGCTTCTTGAAGAAGGTAAGATTTTAGCTGGGGCTTGGAAAGTGAGGGAAGCCTGGAGACAGAGATGAGGAAACAATGAATTCCAGGCATTGAAAAAAGCCAGAGAAAGCACCCAGAGTTAGGTAATGGGGTGTCTTGTGGGAGAAACAACAAAGAAACCAATGCCACTAGCAGAGTACTTGTGGGTGAATAAGGTGCAAGAAGTCTGGAAAGGTCAAAGGGTTGCAGGTTGTAAAGGGCTTTAAAAGCCAAAGGATTATATATTTACTTCCTAGATGTGATAGGGAGTTACTGGAATTTATTGAATGGCAGCAGGGGACAATGATGCAGCCAGACCTGTGCTTTAGAAAGATGTTTGATAGCTGAGTGTATGATGAATTGGAATGAGAAGATGCTTGAAGTAGGAAGACCTTCTGGTTGGAAGTCTATGGCAATAATCCAGGTTGGAGGGGATGTGGAACTATAGTGCCAGAGAAAAGAAATGGAGAGAAAGGGTATAAAACGTTACAAAGATCAAATGAAAATGTTTTGGCAATATATTGGATGGACAGAGGGGATAAAAGAGAGTGAGGATTGAAGATGACACTTCCATTGACTAAAAGGATGGTGGTATCCAAGAAAGTAATGGAGAAGCTCATAACAAAAGAGAATTTTGGGATAGGGGAGTAATACATTCTGGTTTGGACATGTAGAGTTTAAGATGTCTATGGGACCTCAGGTTCTAGATGTTCAATAGGTAGTTGGCAATGGCAATTCTGGAGGTTAAGAGAGATGTTAAGGCTGGATAAGTAGATTTGAGCATCATTGACAGAGAGATCATTGAATCCATGGGAGCTGATGAGAACACCAAGAGATGTGATATAGAGGAAGAAGAAAGCCAAGGATAGAGCCCTGAGGGATGCCTACTATCAGTAGGCATGACCCAGGTGAAGATTCAGCAAAGAAAACTGAGAAGAAGAGATCAGAGAGATAGAAGGAGAACCAGAAGAGAGAAGTGTGATAGAAACCGATATCATGAACAGGGTGATAGCATCAAAGGCTATGGACAGGTCAAGAAGAATGAGGATTGAGAAAAGGACCACTAGAAAAAAGTGTCTGTTGTTGGAAAAAAATAACAAAATTACATTTTTAAAAGATAGTGCTGGGATCTAACTTTCTAACCAGAGAAATGGGATTTCCTGGTCCACACTAGACTTAGGGTTCACCTAGAAGTAATTTCACGGTTTGATAATTCAGGCATCCAGTTTTGTAAACAAAGAAGGGGAATTTCATGAGTAGCATGCACATGGTACCTGATACTGAGTAGAGCAGAGGCAAAGAAACAGAAGTCACAATATGGAGGAAAAAGAGATCTACACTTTACACTTTACTATTGCAGTGAGTTATTTAGACAGTGTAGGTTTGATGGGGAGAGGACTGTGTGTCTATCAGTTCAAATGTGTTTTGCTTTAATGAGATAATCTAAAATCCAAGATACCACAAGTCCAGGCAGGGGTCATAATGGGAAGGACTGCATTTCCAAAAATTTCCTGATGAAAGACAGACTCACTAGAATGTTAGAAGGTTATATTGCTGGAAACCCTGAAATGATTTCCAGTCCAAGGGGAGTCCAAACCATATAGTTGGAACTGAATCTAGAGGAGTTTGGAACCCTATGGGAAAGTGAGGCCACTTGAATAAGGGAATTTTGTTGATTGCTTATGGGCTATTGTGGTTTCCTTCATATGTTTTCTGAATTTGTTTATTAGCTAGTGTGAGTCCTGTCCATCTCCTGCATTACCAATGGAGTGAGAAAAAAAAAAGCTGTTCTATGACCAATATTACTACTTTCTTGAGTGCTTGCTCCAGATACAAGCAGATATGGGGAACCCTTTAACTCATATGTGTTAAGAACTACACACAAGCTATGTTCTAAGATTTCCAGAGTAAATTCTGGTTAGGGAAAATAAGATCTCAAAAGGCAGTATTTTTTTAGGATCTATGCTCCAGATTGGACCCGGTCCATTTGAGCCTAGAGAGGAGATGTCAATGAATCATTGGTTACTTCAGTCCGTAATTAACAGAGCTAGGTAAAAAAAAATCATGAATGTATCCAGAGTTAATGTAAATTCCATGCAACAATGACAAGTAGCATATGGGAAGGATGTGCAATGAGAAAGGTAACCCTAAATGGCAGCCATCACTACTTAAGTCATATAGTATGACCTATGCATGCCAGCACACCCTGAGAGAAAATGGGAAATCCCTGATGAAAATGCATTTTTAGAGACTCTTCTCTTTCCTTTCCCTCAGAGAAAGGTCTTCACCGAGAATTTCTTCATCCCCTCTAGGAAAGGCCAGTGGTAAGGTGACCCTATAGTGTAAAAGTGAATTGGGTTCAAGGTCTATGCATGCTTATGACTTGAATCAGGGAAAAACTCCCTTCTTCATTGACTTGGATCCTCAGAAACAATTGATTATGGATCCAATAACACCACGACAACTGTCCTTTCAAAGGTAATGGGGAATCCTCATCTATGTCAGAAGGTAGGAACATAAAACTATGTATGTTGCATAGAGAACAAAAAAAGTCCACTTTTTAATGCAAACAGAACATTTTTTAAAAATTGACATGTCTCTTCCCTAAGGGAAAGGAACTAGTTACTTTTTCATTTTCACATCACTTTTATATCCGCATAGATTTCTTTCTTTTTCCCTTTCATCTTAAAGAATAAAAAAAAAAATTCAGTTCATCAAAACAAAAATATCAACCAAATTTGACAGTATATTCAATATTCCACACTTCTACAAAGAAGGGAAGGAGGTGTAGCTCCTAATCTCTTCTCCGAGGCCAGGCTTGGTCATTTTAATTACAAAGCATTTAACTCCAGTTTTCTGTTTGTCATCATTCTTTCCATTTACGTTGTTACACTCACCTTGTATATTGTTTTCAGGGTTCAGATTATTTATTTTTCAAAAATTCATATAAGCCTCTCTGTGCTTTGTTGACTCTTTTATTTTTTATCATTTTTAAAAAATGAAACTGTAATATCCCATTATATTCTGGCACAGTGGATAGAGTGATGGACTTGGAGTCAGGAAGACTCATCTTCCTGGGTTCAAATCTAGCTTACTAGCTATGTGACCCCGGGTAAGTTATTAACCTTGTTTATCTCTGTAACTTAATCTGTCAAATGAGCTGGAGAAGGAAATGGCAAACCTCCCCAGTACCTCTGCCCAAAAACGTCAAATAGGGTCATGAAGAGTTAGACATGACTGAAAAACGACACCACAATGCAATGGACATCTATTTTATTCTAGTTGTTTGATACCTCCAAAAGTCCTGCTATGGCTATTTTGGTGCGGATGGGACCTTTCTTTCTGTCTTTAACCTCCTTCAGATATATGCAATGGGATCTCTGGGTCAATGACATTTAAGATGCTTAATTTCACATGGCTTTATAGCATGATTGGATTGATTTACAATTCTTCCAAGAGTCTGATAGCATGCCTGTCTTTCTATTGGTCATCCAACATCAACTATTTTCATCTATGCCAATTTATTGAGTGTTTTGGTTTACATTTCTTATTTTTCATGTCTATCACTGTTAATAGTTTGTAATTCTTCTTTTAAGAACTACTTGTTCCTATCCTTTAAACACGTACCCATTGAAGAATGTTTTTTGTTCTTATACATTTGTGTTATTTTCCTATATATCTTAGATATCAGACATAGCTGATGCAAAGACTTACTCTCAATCAACAACTTTTCTTATCCTAATGGCAATGATTTTGTTCTTACAAAAGTTATTGCATTTTATGCAATTAAATTATCTATTAAATTTTTATAATTGCCTCCCTATTTCTTGTTTTTTAGGAGTTCTCCCCCTAAAATTGAGAGTGGCCAAGAATTGGAAATTGAGGGGATGTGCCTCAATTGAGGAATGGCTGAACAAGTTGTGGCATTTGAATATAATGGAATACTACTGAGCTATAGGAAATGATGTGCAGTCGGACTTCAGAAAAACCTGGAAAGGCTTATATGAGCTGATGCAGTGAAATGAGCAGAACCAGGAAAACACTGTACACAGTTACAGCAGAATTGTGGGATGACTGACCTTAACAGACTTAGCCCTTCTCAGCAATGCAAAGATATAAGATAACTCCAAAAGACTAACAATGGAAAATATTATCCACACCCAGAGAGAGAACTTTGGAGTCTGAATTCAGAGGGAAGCAAACTATTTACTCTCCTTTTCTCTTGTTTTGTTTTGTTGCTTCTTTCTCATGGTTACTCCCATTATTTCTAACTCTTCTTTACATTATGACTAATGTGAAAATATGTTTAATATGAATGTATAAGTAGAGCCTATATGAGACTGCACATCATCTGGGGGAGAGAGAGAAGAAGGTAGGGGAGAAAATTCAAAACTCAAACACTTATGGAAGTCAATATTAAAAACTAAAAATTAATTAATTGATTTTAAAAAATAACTCTTCCACTAGATATAGGAGCTAAACATCTGAAGACAAAGCAGATATTTTTCCTCCAAGGAACAATATTTTTATCTACAAGTACTGTCAGATGAGAGGTAATCTAAAAGAGAATGAAAAATAAAGTAGGAAAGGTAGAGACTGACTTATGGTTAAGCAGCAACAACTTGGATTAAGCTTTGGCAGCTATTTGTTGACATGATACAACAGTGAGGTCTGCTATCTTCCCAGGGCCTGAGTCCAAGGAGTGAGAGAGAACCTCCCTATACATGTCAAACCAGATGACAACTACCCACTTCTTGTGACTTATGTGGGAATTAATTATACTCCCAGAAAGAACCTAGAAAAAAATGCTAAAGATTACACAGTCTTAGACAAAAAACTTGGACAACAAACCTTGGTGAGGTGGATAGTTTTTCCTTCACCAACGCCAACTGAAAACAAGGGATACAGAAGAGAATCATGGATTTGGGAAGGGAGCAGCCAGTTAAGGAAATGGTAATTGAGAATAGGATGTGGATTCCTGGAATATCACTTAAAATATAGGAATAATAGACTACTGGCCAGGGTTGCAGTACAGCCAACAAGAGTCAGAAAAAAAATTATTTTTCTGAAATCCTGCAAGTTTAATTTAAAGAGCTCTAAATTGAAAAGGAAGAGCGAGAAAACTATTTATATATATATATTCACCAAGCTAGAGTCCATCGAGTGTAAGAATAGCACAGAAAGAATAGTCATAGGGTTAACAGGGAATGAGCCAGTAATGAAAACTATGGCTTCTTACACAAATGAATAAAATATAAGTAACAAGCAAGATGAACTAGGGATCCTGACATGAGAAGGGAAATTATGACTGAGACTTGATTGTATGAGATTCATTAGAATTTAGCTCTGGAATGATTAAGAGGGGAGGGACAGGGTTGCACTATAGTTTAAGGAAAAATGCTCATATGAGGAACCCCAGAAACCAGAGGAGAGAATGATGAGAACATATTATTTATTGTATGAGATGGCTCTCTGGAAGAAGTGGGATACTGGGGAAAATTTAGTTAAAAAAACACAAAAGGAATAAATGAATATTGTTTTAAAAATAAAAAGAATAGGTCATACCATACTAACATTTTTCTTTTTTCTTTTTTGACAGGATTACTAGCACTTAGAAATAAGTAGGATGATATATAGCTTACCTCACTTTTAGCTAAGCAATAAATATTCTCCTACATTATTTTTGCTGAGAAGATGGAGAAACATAGTTTAGTGGATGCTACAATAAGTTGAGTTTGAAGTGGTTGAATGACCAAATAGAGGTCAACAATGGTCCTACTTTAACTTGGAAAGTGTCTAGCAGATTGTCCTAGGGATCTGTCCTTGGTTCCATGCTCTCCTCACCAGTGACTGATAAAGGCAGATGGCACGTTTATCCAATTTGCAGATGACACAAGGCTGGGAGGAATGCCTAACATACTGGAGGGCAGAATTAGGATCCAAAAGGTTCTACAATAACCAAGACAGTGCCTGGAACTTGGTAGACACTTTATTCTTGTTAACTGATTGATTGATCTCCACAAACTAGAACAGTGAGGCTACACTAATGATTAAAAGGGATAAACTGAAGCACTACACTTGGGTTCAAAACATCAATATCACAAGTGCAGGATGGAGAAGGTGGCATGACTAGGCAGTTTCTGTGAGAAATTAAAAAAAAAAATCAGGAAATTTTCATGGACTGCAGTCTCAGCATGATTCAACAATGTGATGCAGCAGCCAGAAAAGTTAAAGCTATTCTTTTTTCTTTAATTAATTAATTAATTTTTAGTTCTCAACATTCATTTCCATAAGCTTTTGAGTTTTAATTTTCTCCACCTACCCTCCACACTCCCCAAGATAGTGCACAATTTGACATAGGTTATTTATATACATTCTTATTAAGCATATTTTCAGCATGAGTTTGGGAGCAGCAGTCTCACATCAAACTCAGAACTCTACAGCTTGACCAACAGCTTCGATATCCCCCAAAATGACATCTACTGTCAAGGATCAGCTGATTTTGAATGTCCTAAAGGAAGACCAGTTTCACCCGAACAAGATTGCCATTGTTGGAGTTGGTGCAGCTGGCAGGGCATGTGTCACCAGTATCTTAACAAAGGATTTGGCTGATGAACTTGCCTTAGTTGATGTAATAGAAGACAAACTAAAGAGATGATGGATCACCAACATGGCAGCCTTTTCCTCAAAACGCCAAAGATTGTTTCTGGCAAAGACTGCAGTGTGACTACAAACTCAAAACTAGTCATTGTTATGGCTGGGACACATCAACAGAAGGGAGAAGGTTATCTTAATTTGGTCCAGTGTAATGAGAATATCTTTAAATTCATCATTCTCAATGTTGTTAAATATAACCCTAATTGAAAGCTGCCTATTGTTTCCAGTCTCACAGATATTTTGACATATGTGACCTGGAATCTACATGACTTTCCTAAAAATTGTGCTATTGGAAGTTGTTGCAATCTGGTTTTTCCCATTTCTGTTACCTAATGGGGAAGAGATTTGGTGTCCATTCTTTAAGTTGTCATGAATGGGGAGTGTTTCTTGGGGAACATGGAGACTCCAGTGTTCCTGTGTGGAGTGATGTGAATGTTGTTGATGCATCTCTGAAGAAACTTCATCCTCCTTTGGGAGCTAATGCTGATTCAGAGAATTGGAAAGATGTTCATAAACAGGTGGTTGAAAGTGTTTATGAGGTGATCAAGCTGAAGGGCTACACTTCCTGGGCCACTGATTTGTCTATGGCAGATTTGGCAGAAAACATTATGAAGAATCTTAGGAGAGTACATCCAATTTCCACCATGATCAAGGTTCTATATGGCATTCATGAGGATGTCTTCCTTAGTGTTCCATGTGTCTTGGGGCAGAATGACATTTCAGATGTGGTGAAGGTAAACTTGACTCTGTTAGAGGAGAGCCATTTAAAGAAGAGCACAGAATTTGGTGCACAGCAACGGCTCCAGTGTGCGAGAATTTTTTCTGGTAGACTTGGAACATCATAACAACACAAGAACTTAAAAAAAAAATTCCCAATGGTCTTCTAAAGCAAAATGCCTTCCACACTCAGAGAAAGAACTATGGAATTCATTTGCAGAATGTAGCAGATCATTTGTGTGTGTATTATGTTTTGATTTGTTATATGATTTCTTCCATTTATTTTAGTTTGTCTACACGGCATGACTATAGTGAAAACACATTCAATGGGAATGTGTAGATCCTATATAGAATGGTATGCCGTCTTGGGGAGGGAGGGAGGTGGTGGGGGTTGGTGGGGGGAAAAATCTAAGTTCTATGGTACTGATTGTAGAACATTAAAAATAAAAATTTAAAAAATAAAGAAGACAACATTGAGGAATCCAGAAGGAGCTGCAATTTTAAAACCTTTTAATGTGCTGCCATCAAGAGAATATGACAGTGGTTAAGGGGCTGTGTATGATGCACTTTTCAAATAGGTCAAATCTTCCCTCTTATTAGTGATTGAACACCAGAAAAATAAAACCTGTGAACACAATCAATCTCTTCCTAAAGTTAGAAATAGGGAATAAGTACAGTGTGACTCCTATTTGTTAAACCCTATTGATATTTGCAACTGATGTTGGATATGACTTGTACAGTCTCAGTATCAAGCAGAGCCAGCACCTCACAGGTATATAAACTACCTGTCCTCTATGTAGGTGCTACAGGTTCCTATAGGTTCAGAACACAACATTCTTAGATACAAAACACAAAACAGTAGTAATTCTTTATTGATACAGTGCTTACCTTTGTGCTCTCCTACATTAGGGCTGTATAGCATGGACCCATGTATCATTTTATCAGAGGACCTGATTTGTGTGTGTGTGTGTGTGTGTGTGTGTGTGTGTGTGTGTATCAATGGTTGTAAATTTCCATATTACATAAAAATCTGTATATATACAATGATGCAAGCAATTCCTCAAATGTCATGCTAACCCTAAATACTGAATAAACAACAAATAACTGATTAAAAAAAGTATTTCCTCATTAGTCATGTTGTAAAGAAGAACTAGAATGAATGAGGGAAACCACAAGAAAGAAAAAAAAACAAAACAAAAAAAGAGAGAGAGCAAATAGTATGATTTGATCTGCATTCAGACTCCATAGTTTTTTCTCTGGTTGTGAACAGAATTTTCTATCATGAGTCTTTTGGAGTATTAGATCCTTGAATTGCTGAGAAGAGCTAAATCTATCAACATTAATCATTGCACAATGCAGCTGTTACTGTAAACAATGTTATCTTGGTTCTACTCTCTTTACTTTGTATCAGTTCATATGAGTCTTCTCAATTTTTTCTGAAACTACCTTGCTCATCATTTCCTATAGTACAATGGTATTCCATTACATTCATATGCCACAACTTGTTCAGGCATTCCCCAATTGATGGGCATCCCCTCAATTTCAATTCTTGGCCATCACATAAAAGAGCTCCTATAAATATTTTTGTACATGTGGGTTCTTTTTCCATTTGAATGATCTCTTTAGAAATTAAAAGCTATTCTTGACTGGCTCACCCACTATTCATGGGGATCCCTACCAAGGCATTTTCCTAGTCCATCTTCTCTTTTTTCTACATGCTCTTTCTCTTAGATCTCATTAGCTCCCTTGGATTCAATTATCTTCTCCATCCAAATGTTTCTCAAGCCTCCTTATCTAAACCTAACCTCTCTCTTAATTTCCAAGACTCACAACTCCAACTGCCTGTTGGACATTCAGCACTGGATGTCCCAAAGACTTGAGATTTCCAAAACTGAATTCAAGATCTTTCCCTATAGCTCTCTCTTATTCTTAGTTTTTCTATTATTCTAGAGGGCATCAAAATCCTGCCAGTTATCCAGGTTAGGGTCATCTCACTCCCATATACAAATTAGTTGCCAAGTCTTGCTTAGTTTACCTTTGCATCATCTCTCATCTTTAGCCCTGTGCTTCCTCAAGTGTAGGTGTGATCATGGAATTCTCTTTGATAAATCTAGTGACTCCCTGTGTAAGAGGTAATAGAAAACATTTTTTTGGTTATTAAACCTTTCATAACCTGCACCTCTCCTATCCTTCCAGTCTTCTTTCACCTTACTGACTTCCATGTACTCTGGAATCCAGGGACCCTGGAGTCTTCTGTTCTTTGCATGAGACACTCTCATCTCCCCGTTCTGGGTATTTTCACTGGCTGACCTCCATTCTTGGAATTCTCTCCTGCCTCATCACCCATCTCCTGACTGCCCTGACTTCCTTCAGGTCCCAGTTAAAACCCACCTTTTATAAAAAACCTTTCTTGACCCTCCTTAATGCTGGTGCTTTCCTTCCATAGATTATCTTAGTTTATCTTGTCTGTATTTTATTTGCACATTGTATATGAAAATATTATTTTCATGCTGTGGCCTCCATTATTCTGCAAGCTTCTTGCGAGTAGGGACTGGATTTTGTGGTGTCTGTGTATATTTATGTGTGTGTGTGTGTGTGTGTGCTCACACGTGTGCCTTTGTTGGCATACTTGGCTTAGCACAGAACTCAGCAAAAGTAAGTACTTAATGTTTGTTGACTTGCTTTTGTATTTATATTTCCACAATGCTTAGGAGCTATTATTATACATTTTTTTCCTTTTTTCATTCCTTTGTTCCTTCCTTCCTATTTAACCTGGATAATATATGACTAATAATCTTTACATATTAGAAGGACTATCATGTCAAAGAAGGATTATCCTGCTTGGTCTCAGAGGGATGAAGAAAAGAGAACAATCTCAAAACAGTGAAAGCAGATTTAGGCTTGACATGAGGAGAAAGAAACCCACCAAACATGTTATCATTGTTCAACCGTTTCAGTTATGTCTGACTCTTCATGACCCCATTTGGGGCTTCCTTGGCAGAAATCTCGAGTGGTTTGCTATATCTTTCTCCAGCTTATTTTGTAAATGAGGAAACTGAGGTAAACAAGGTTAAGTGACTTGCTCAGAGTCACCAAAAGTGACCAGAGTGAGTACTCATCTATTATTTCACCTACTACTAGTCACAGGAGGCATAAAATTGAAGGGGCACTTGCTCTGAAGGACAGACTTCATGAAGTTTGTAGAAGCTCCTGAGTCCAGAAAATTTAGGATCCACAATGCACAGTGGTTTGGGAATTCAATTTTGAGAGTCATGAATGGGTAGACTATGAAGTGAATCTTAGAGATTATTCATCCTGAAGACAGTAATAAGCAACTGCAGCATCATAGCAAGCATTTATATAGCATTATAAGGTTTACAAGGCATTTACATATGCTATCTCACTTGATTCTTAACAACAGCCCTGTGGGGTACAAAATGAGGCAGAAAGAGTTGAAATGATTTTCCCAGAGTCTTACATTGCTTCCACTTGGCATTCTATCATAAGGGGCAAGTAGGCAGGCAAGAAAATGCTAGAGTGGGGTATCAGCTCAGTTTTGAACATAGTTAAAAGCAGGCTTAGATACATCTTATAGGCTGAGCCAAATCTTCCAAAATTGATTCACATTGGCAAGGCATATTCCATGACAAGTCTTGGCTTATGGCACAAAAGGAGCTGGCAAAGTCCTTTCCAACTCTAAATCTATGATCCTATGATCTCTAATTCCCCAAATTCACCATTTGTTTCCTATTTGAAAATCAATACATTTGTTACTTCTCAGTCTTCATATATCCTTGTTATTCTCCATGATTTCTCAAAGACATTGTCTTTGATCACATGTATCCATCCAGTCAACACAGTGAAATGTAGATCATCCAGAACTCATTCCAAGTGTCTGGGTCCTCTTTTATGATCTACTCACTTATCTTGGTCTTCTCTTTCTTCATGGAGGTTGTCCAACCTTTCCAGTTGGAAGACTCCTAGGCTGGGATATTGGTGTTTCAGTTCCCATCATGCATAAAACCATGAACGTGTTACCTTTTAATGCATCACTTGGTTAAGTAATGATTAATAAATTAAGCAGACAGTTCAAAGAAATCAAGATTTCCCTTTGTGGCAGAAATATAAATATGACCTTAATAAGTGAATTTGCCATTTAGTCCCTGTTTTATGCTTTTATATGTGTATATTGAGCCCAGAGTGGTGCTGATATGGCATTGTGAGTGGGAGGGTATGATTAGAACATCTCAACCATAAAAAGAATTGTCATGGGCAGAGATGTCTTGTGAAACAAAGAAAAATATTTCTTAGATAGCTACCATTCCCCTTTGTATTGTATCTCCCTGAACAACTACTTTCTGTTGACCTCCCCAGCTTTGTGCTGTTCCTAGGGTCTCTTCCCACCTCCATGTTGATCCGTGGATTTGGTTACCCTTACAATCTCTGGTTTGACCTGATATAGTATTTTCTTTATTCTCCAGGATCATGATTTAGATCATCTCCCTTTTCCCCAGGAGAGTTATCTTCCTTAGACCTTGGTAATTGCCCTTAATCTCTAACAGCATGAATCCCCCTACCCCATACCTTCCTACTCCCTATCCTGTAAGGATCCAGAATCTGATAGTCTTATTTTTATCCCCAAACTTGAACAGACTTGCTCCTGCACCTACAGCTCTGACAGCCAAGTCCATCACTTGTTACCCCCTGAAAGTCTATCAACTACAGGGGGTGGGGGATGGCAAGGGTTGTGTGCAGAGATTTGGCAGGATGGGCTACAAAGCCACAAGATCAGACCGTGATGCTACAACAACTGGACTAGACCGTTATGGAAATAACAACCTTCCTGAGAGTTTAGAAGGGTTTTGGGAAGTGAGAGTTTCCCAAAAAGGGGTTAGTCTTCAGGCTTGCCAATCGGTAGCCCAGGGAATTCCTCACATTATTTCACTGAGTAAACAAAGGACTTCTCTGGATTTCTGTACCACTATACACAGCTTATGGTCTTCCAACTCCAGAGATTCCACACCTCTTGGACCAAGGTAATCTCAGATATATCCTATATGGTGGGACCAACAGCCCATTGAGCACCATCTACCTTGTGGGAAACAGCCTTCATTGGATAAGGTGGAAGGATCCTTTCAAAATCTTAAGGAGACTTTGGACACCTCTTTTCTTTTAACTAAAATTGCCAGACAACAGTTAATTGATCATAGTCAAAGAATATTGATTAATAGTTTTGCATGAAGTATAGGGAAGTGTCTGTCCTAATTCTGCCCTGTCCAACTGCATCAAAAACCTGGACAAATATTAATAGTTAATAATAGCACACATTTAAAATGCACTTCAAGGGTTACAAAACACTTTCTTTACACAAATCTTATCAGGTAGAGAGTGCTAATATCAACATTCCCATTTTGTCGGTCAGGAAACTGAGTTTCAGAGTGATTAAATTACAGTGTTATTAAGTGGTGCATTTGGAACTCAAACTTAGGTTTCTTTGGCTCCATATCCATTGTTCTTTCTACTACCATATATCACATATGAAGTATCTTTATCATATTTACCAGTCACACAAAGTCAAGGAAGACAGGTGATCTGATGATGGAAAACAATTCAAAATAATCTTGATAGACTAGAAATCTAGAGTGAAATTAACAAGATGAAATTTAATATGAATAAATGTAAATTCCTATATTCAGGTTAAAAACTCAATTGCACACATATGGCATAATGGAAGTATAGTGTGGCAGCAGGCGATGTGAAAAAGATTCAGAATTTTTAAGTGATTATAAACTGTAATTTGAGGCAGAAATATCACATACTACTTTAAAAGGTTAACAAAAATTTTTTAATTGAATTAACAGAAATACAGAATTTGGATTAGGGAAAAGAATAATCCTACTATGTCTTGAATTGAACAGAACAACATTGGAATATTGTGTTCAATTTGGATGATACCCTTTAATAAGAAAATTGACAAATCACTGTACATTTAAGAGAGGGTGACCAGGATGGTGGGAGGATCTGGAAACCCTATCAAATAAAGAATTGTTAAAGAAGGTACAGCTGGTTAGCATGGAGAAGAAAAAACTAAAGAGAGAATTAATAGCTCCCTTGTAATATTTGAAGGGCCTTTGTACAGAAGGAATAAACTTTTTGTGTCTATGTTGCTACAGAATTAGAACTAGGACTAAAATTAAGACTAATGAATGCAAATTATAAGGAATTCTCACTATGAGAACTAATGGATAATGCTTTCCAATGATGGAATGATTTCTTCAATCTAGTAGTGAGATCCTTGTCATTTGAATTGTTCAAGCAGAAGTTGGATGACTGATCAAATACTCATCTAGTGGGAAAAAAAAATACATCTTAACATCGGGTAGCAGGTTGAAGTAAATAACCTTTAAGACTTCATCCAACTCTAAAATTCCATAACTTTATTGAAAGTATAGAGTTTTTCTTAAATTAAGAAAGTAATTGCTTTGCAAACTTTAAAGCACTGAATGCATTCCTTGCAAATTATGGTCTTGTAGAGAGCTGCCAAGGCTAGAGGAGAAGAGGTTAAGAGCCTAAACCAGGATCATGTTTCCAGGATGTATTAGAAGCTGGAACCCAAGTCTTCCTGATTTTGAGGCCAGCTCTGTATTCACCATGCCACAACATTTATCTTGCACATAGTAGGTGCTTAATAAAATTTGGTACAATTTAATTTATAATGTAATTAATATTAATTGAGAATAATTTAATTAGTAATAAATTAAACAGAGGGATGAACCAATCATTAAGCATATATTACGTATGAATCCGGAAGGAAGCCAGGAATTCTAAAAGGCAGAGGTGAAGAGAGAAAACATTCTAGGCACAGGGATAAGCCAGTGCAAAGTTGTGGGACTGGCCTTTGGGAAAGTACCAAAGCCTTTGGGAAAGCGTTCACTTTAAACTGTATATCCAGGGGTAGGCATAAGCTTGCAAGGAGTCATCCACACTCTCTCACCCACTCCTCATGACTCCATGCATTTATTTAGCTCTAGACCTACATACAGTCTGCAGTTAAGGAATAGTGCAAAGACAAGTGGCCAATACAGGGACTGAACCAGCCACACGGGGTTCCCTGGCCTTGGCACTGCGCTGAGAAGCCGCCAAGGGAGCTGGGAAGCACCAGCGGAATATCAATCAGACCCCCTGCTTACTGGGATTACTTGACCATAAGGGACCAGGAAGATGCTTCCAGTTCTCAGTCAAGTAGCTCCCCTCTGTATGCAGAGGGCATGTGCGCATAGCAATGTGGTTACTCTGAATCTCACACTTATTAGTATGTTTCAGGTTGCCCTGTTTGCCACTAATGTTTGCTATGATCGAGTGCCAGGAGAGCCCTCAGCCTCAAGAGACAGTGAGAATATGTCTGCCTGATGAATCCCAAACCCTCACCCCTGAGCAGCTTCTTTGGGGCTGAATGGAAACATTCTAACAATTTAATTACCTTTCACAAATGCAGCCTCCAAAATCACACTCCCTTTTGCCAAAATGCCATTTCTAAAAGAGGTACAGGAAGAGGGGTCCTGTTCGTCCACGGGTGAGAAGCAGAGTCCTTGAAGAAATGGAACCTATTTTAATTAAGTTTCAAAAGTGACATACTATCCCCTGACCCACATATACACTGAAAGTGTCCTTTTCGAGCCAGGCCAAGTTTCCATCGCTGCCGGAGCTGGGTCCTTTACCGTGTGAGCTCCATGAAGCCAGGCGATGGGTTTTGTTTTGTTTTTAATAAAAAGGCCAATAATGGAGCCTGCCAATAGGCATTGTCTTCCCCAGTCTAAAGTGTTTGAAATTAATTTATCCGCTTAGGATGGTGTATAAATTTCTCATTACGAGTGTCAGTGATGAACAAGAAACCATTCCAAAAAATGTATTGGGGCTCATGCCAAGCCCTGGGCTCCAGGTCTCTTGCCGAGCCTCTGCCCGGTACAAAGGATTTCACACAGTCAGGAGAGTTAGCTATGCATGCTTTCCCGTTGCCGGGGCTCAGCCAAATACCCTGTGAGAACGACACGTATACACACTTTGTTTTATTATTCCGCACAGATGCTTTTTTGTTTTATATTTCAAGCTTTGTGGGGTATAATGCAGGGTGTTGTTTTTTGTTGTGTGTGTACTTTTTTTCTCTCCATCTCCCAGTCACTAACCTCCCCCACCCCCACAAAAGGATAGGGTAAGGGGGAGTGGAAAACAGAAGATGGAAGCTTTTCCAGAAAGGCTTGCGGTGAATTAGATAAACAGAGTCTCTGGTTTGGGGGTGGGGGAGAAAAAGATGATTGGATAGCGCAACAAGAGATGGGGGAAAGGGGAGAAGAGAAGAAGAAGATAGGTCCTTAACTCCTCCCAAATGGAAAATGGTGCCAATTAGACTATATTGGTCAGTGACCATACGAGAACGAACTCTGGTCTAAAAGAAAGAACGCACCGAAAGATATACACCCTCCGGCTTGCTTCGTCATGTTGCTTTCTCCCCTCATTCCCACCCTGCACCTGCTCCTGCCACCCAAAACCCATGTACCTTGTCTTGTCTTCTAATTTCCCTCAGAAAACTTCACTCCTCCTAGCCCTGCTCCATGGCCACTTATGGACAGTTCTTTTAAGCACTGCCACATCAGTGATCTCTGAGTAGGATGGGCTACTCTTACCTTGCCTTCCACCTGACAAACTAATAGTCCATTAAGTGAGCAACCTGCTGTTCACTCTGCCCTCTCTGGCGTCTCTGTTGGTGTTTGTGGATGTCTGGATCTTGTTTTCTTTGCGCTGATGTCAACAGTTAAGAGAACAGAACAAAAGAGAAAGACAAAGTCAACTCCAGTAAGACCACTGACAGAGACTGAGATTACCTCACCAGTGGGCTTGGACATGGTGGGGATCAGCCGAAGGGCAGGGCCCCATTCAAGTTAAGAGGGATAGCACTTCTCTGGGTCTCAGTTTCCCCATTTGTTAGAGGATGAGTCTGAATAAGATGATCTCTAATGGCTCTTCCAACTCTAGCATTCTGGGCTTCTGTGATGGCAGTGACAGCCCAAATAACCAACCACTGAACGTATGGTAGCCCAGAGAAATGACTGGATTCTTTTGACTTAGAAGGGGCTTCTCCACTGGATGGCCCCCCAACACTGTGTGCTTTTTATGGAAGTTGTGCCTGAAAAGCCACTTGCTGGCATTCCCCTCACCTCCACCCACAATAACCTTTCCTGATTTGACAAGGTCTCCATAGCAGAAAGAGTGAACAAGGGAGAGAGGTAACCTATCCAGAATGCCCTCCAGAGTAGTCAGGAGACTTCTTATCCACCCCCTCCTTAGGAGAAGCTTCCATCTCTCTCATCTCACCTGGCTCTCTGTCCAAACATAGCCAGGAAAAGCAGGGATCGGTGCTGATCTGCAAGAGGCCCCTCGGCTTTGGATGCCTGGCAAACAGCTCTACTCCCGGGCAGACAGCCAGGCAGCAGTCCCTAAAGAGGTGCCCTCATTAAAGGCAGCATGGTCCAGTGGGCAGGGCATCAGACTGGGCATCTGGAGGCTTGGGTTCCAGTCCAGCTCTACTGCTGATTTGCTAGGTGACCTTAAGCAGATTACTTAACCTCTCTATGTTCCACCTGCCCTCTGCCCTCACTCTTTGGGAAAAGTTCCCAGATCTTTCTCCTAGAATGAAAGGATCACTGGATCTGTGGTTCTAATGCCTGAAATGCTCCATCATCTTGTTACCTTGTCCTGCAGATTTTTTCAGTTTTTGACAGATAGAACCATTGCAATGTCACATTTTCTTCACTCCTCATAGTTTCCAAGATCTAGCCCTGATATCCCCTTGGAAAGCCATAGTGCTGTCATTAGAAAGGCAGAACCAAGGGAGATTCAAGACCAGAAGAGATTCCCCTGACAGGTCCAGGGTAGCCTCTGAAAAGTTTGCCTTCCCCATGCCTCCAACGTCCATTATCAACATAGCCTCGGACGCAGATTTCCCCACAAGCTTTCAACATCCTGTGATTCCCTATAAAAGCCCAATCTTTCACCAGAATCCCCACCTGGGCTTGCCCTCTCTAGCAGATACCTCAAATTCATCCCTTTCCCCTTCCTTGTACTTCTCCCTCCCTGTCAAAATGTACCCTTCTCCAGGTTACCTTCACGTGGCAAATCAGATCAAAGAATCCAGGTTCGGGTGTTAGTAGCTGATGGTTGCATAAGCTATTAGGCTTCCCAGATCATCAGATCTCATTTACATTTCCACTGTGAGCCTGCTCTGCCTCAGTATGGAAGGAAGAAGATAAACATTGATCACATACTACATGTCAGAAACAGAGCTCAGTAAGCTCTTTACAAATATCATCTCACGTGACTCTCCCAACAGCCGTGGGAGGTAGGTGGTTTATGATCCCTATTTTACAGTTGAGGAAACCAAGGTAAACAGCAGTTAAATGACTACCCTGGGTCACACAGCTGGTCAGTGTCTGAGGCCAAATTTGAACTCAGGTCTCCCTGAATTCTGGCCCAATGCTCTCTAGCCACCGTACCAGCTAGCACAGGAGTAAGTGAACGTGGACACTTCAGGGTCCTCATCAGAGAAGAGAGAAGATATTTGGGGCAAAGCAGACTTTCCCTAAATTCCACAAATCTCATAGCTGGTCATTCACCCAATCAAAAATAATGCCAGTAGCACTGAATATAACCCAGATTTCAAAACTTCCTTTCTTTTCCTCAAAAAAGATCTTTCTTTTTTGAAATAAAAGTCCTTAAACTCAGAGATGGTAATCCTTCTGTACCATCTCCTCACTGATTCATGTTTTCCCTGAACCTTTTAAGTGCTTTGCCTTGGGGCCCAAGAGATGAACTCTGAAACTTGAAACAACAACATGTGCAAGAAAAGGATGGGTCTCAAGGATGCCAAAGCATTCGATTGAAGTTGCAAAAAAACATTCCAAAATTTGGAAAGTCAGTGGTCATGTAGTCCACAGGGCACTGGAGTTATAATCCCAGGCTCAAATACTATCTCATTCAATCAACAAACACTTTCTTAAAGCACCTACTATGCTCCAGACACTGCGCTACTCACTGCAGACAGAAGTACAAAGAATGAAACAATCTCTACTGGAAATGAGCTTACATTCAAGTAAGTACATATACAAATATGTACAGCAAAAATGCCAAGTGAATGAATTGTTGTTGTGTTTATCCTTCATTCTCGAAGAGGACCATGACATTAAGATGATGACATGACTTGCAGTTGACTTTGATTTGAGTGAGAGAGAGCTGTGCAAGGTCACCAGCCTCACTTCCTCCTCCAGAGCCATCTGGGTCCAGTGGCCAGATATCAATCAGGATGACTGGAGATGGTCCACGATACAATGTGAGACCCTAGTCCTTTCAGGCTAAAGTCCCATTCTCACTTTGAGTGATATATCCATTCAATAAATGGACCTGTTTAAGTAGTTACTCAAGGGATGGCTCTTTGAAGAAAAAAGAAGAAATCAAATGAGGATTGATTTCCCAGTGTTCCAGGGTAAAAGGGAAACAGTTACTATTTAGTATTTACAGTATTTAAAGTAATAAATACAAATATTTACAAAGTAGTTCAGTACGTTAGCTTAAGTAGGAGGACATTAGCCGGTGGTGGAATCATGAAAGGCCTTATGAAGAAGACAGAACTTAAGTCTTAATGGAAGAGAAGGACTCTGTGTAGGGGAGGGAAGGAGTGTATACCAAACAAGTGGGATGGCCAATGCAAAGCCATGGACATGACAGGTAAAGACTTGTGTGTGACAAAGAGAAGGCCAATCCCACTTGATTGCAGAGTGAAGAAAGGGCAACAACAATGTCCAGTGAGGATGGAAAGATGGGTGGGGGCAGGCTACAAAGGGCTTGGAATGGTAAACAGAGGAGTTTATATTTTATCCTAAAGTCAACAGGAAGTCACTTGAGTTGAAGGAGTAGAAGGGTAATCCCCTTAGACACTCAGACTTCCGGCAAGTCAGTTAATGTCTCTAGGTTGAAGTTTCCTCAGTGAGAGGGTTGGATTCAATAACCTCTAAAGGACCTTTCATCCCCAGATTCTTGAGGATGCTTTGGTTGCTGAGCCCCCTACACTACCTATGGGGTAGAGAGGCTGACCGGAAATGATAAAGAACAAGAAGCCATAATCCTTTTCCTCATGTAATTTATAATTTAATTTGGAATATTGGATCTTGAAACCAATGGAGAAAGCATGTGTTGAGCAAGTTACCAACAAGCCCAGAAAAAAAAAATATAGGTTCTCCAAAGGCTATATATGGAAGATGGATGGATCTTTTTGGTGGGCCAAAAGAAGAGGGCTCCCATTGGCCAGTAATGGCTTTCCAAGTCAAGTCCAGTGGAATCAATGACATATTTAAAGAACAAAGAAAAAGAAACGTAGAGAGGAGATCAGAGAGACAAAATCAAAGGGAATGAAGAAGAGAGGAACAAAAGAGATAACAGTGGCAAATGAAAGTTGCAAAGGGGACATCAAGGAAGTGATCAGTAAAGAGGAAGGGAAGGTGAAAGGAACAAGAGTATATTGAACATCTATTATGTGCCAGGCACTGGGCTATGTTTTACAAATATTATCTAATTTGAAATAAAAAAAATAACTAGAAGAGAACTGAAATGCCCACAAGGTGGAAGGAAGAAAACAATATCCACTATTAAAGTATTGTGGAGCTCTGGAAGCACTTGGTGTTGGGGCAAAAACATGCATCAAAAGCTACCTTATCTTATAGGTCAGTCCTAAAATCGAATAAATGTGAACTGGAAGGGACCTTAGGAAACACCTATTCCAACTACCTCATTTTATAGATGAGGAAACTTAAGTCCCAGAAAAGAAAATGACTTATCCCTGGTCATATGGTAATAAATATAGCCAAAACTCAATTTCAGGCAATCTGACTCTCAGTCCAGTCTTCTTTCTAACATAACACAGTCTTTCCTTATAATGATGATTTGGAATCATCAAGAAAAATGAAATTATGTTCAGTGTGCCCTGCTCAGGAATCCAAGTAAGTATGTATCACACTCTATAAAGGTATCCATCTAAAAGTTTTGGCCTCTAGTGAGTTCACCTTTTGTTATCTTACAGCCTCTCTTATGTAGAATACCTCCTTCCCCAACCACCCTGGATAATTAAGGTATTGTATAAAAAATGTTGTTGTTGGCTTGTGTTTGTCCTTTGTTCTCGAAGACGACCATGACATCAAGATGATGACATGACTTGCAGTTGACTTTGATTTGAGTGAGGGAGGGCTATGCAAGGTCACCAGCCTCACTTTCTTCTCCTGAGCCATCTGGATCCAGTAGCCTGATATTCATCAGGAGAGCTAGAGATGGCCAAGGATGCAATGTGAGAACTTGGCTCTTTCAGGCTAAGGTCTTATTACATTCTCACTTTGAGTGAGATTCACCCATGAGTATAAAAAGTATAAGGAGATGCCAAGTAGATGATGGAACCAAGCAGTTGGAGGTCTTTTATGGAAGACCCCCTTGAAAGTGGTTAGGGTAGGTTCTTGATAGAGGTGAGGAATGATAATTGGAGAACATAAGGTAGGGTTTTCTAGGTAAAGCAAATGGCCCTTGGAAAAGTCCTGTGACAGGAACAATTTGTAAAGATTAACTTGCTGGAATTTGGCAGTAGGAAAGGGGCATAAAGAATAATGGCTAACATTTATGTAGCACCTACTATGTGCTAGACACGATGCTAAGCATTTTATAGATATTATCTCATTTGATCCTCACAACAACCCTGAGGGGTAGGTGCTGTTATCATCCCTATTTTCCAGTTAAGGAAACTGAGGTAAACAGATGAAATGAATTGGCAAATAGCAGAAGAGTTGGGGGGGCGGCGTGGAAGAGTTGTCTGGGAGAGTAGGGAGAAGGCAGTTGGTAGAAGACTTTAAATGTTTGCTAAAGAAGTTTGGATTTGATATGACATCTATTGTAGGCAAGTTTGGGGGTGTTTATAACCCCAAGTCAGGAAAGCCATATAGGAGGTCCTGTGATAGTAACCTAGGCACAAGTCAATAGAGTCTTAGATTAAAGTCATTGGCAGAAACGGGCCAAATTCAGGTGGTATCTAAATTGCTAAATGTTTGTAATGTATGGAAAGCTACACCATAACTAATTTTGCACCCAAGGCAAGAATATGATAAAATCGTGTAACATCTTCCCTCCTAATGGTACATATGATGTGCTTGGAATAGAAGATGCTATTTTCCACAGGCTTTTTTGCCTCTTGCATCCCTCAGCTTCATATACCTGAGACAAATGCTTCCCTTATCTCACCTTTGTTAGGATTTGGCTGGAAACACTATAGTTTTGATGTTAGAATATCTAAGTTCAAATCCCAGCCTGACACTATTTGTGTGATCTTATACAAATAATTTGCTCTCTCTGAGTTTCCACTTACTCATCTGTAAAATGGGGATAAGAATATTTGCCAAACTTCATAGAGTTATTGCCAGGAAAGCATTTTGTAGACCTTAAAGCACTACATACATGTGTCATTTTTATCCTAAAGTACAAACATGTCGATGAGTGAGATTTTTACTCTCCCTCCAGATGTTTTGGCATGGTAGCTATGGCCACCGAATTGGTAGAGCCAACCTTAAGTTGCCAATCAGAGACAACTGGATGAACACCAGGGGTGTGGTACCTTGACTAAAATTATTGGCACCACCAGCCACAATATTTACTGAGTTCCTACAGAGAGTAGGTATAGATAAGCAGCTCATATGATGTGGTTACCTTTAGGATGTTTAAGGCCACAATGGGAACAGACTAGAAAATATCAAAGGGTCAAATTTCTTCTTATAAAAGTATTTGGTGGACTAGTATTATTTCCAAAATAGGTCTCTAGAATTTTACTTGGGGATTTTTTTTTAATTGAGAGGCTGAATGACTATCATGCTAGCCAGATCTTTGACCTAAGATAATTTTACATACATTATGATGGTACTCAAACTTCAATAACTCAGACTCCTCCCAAATTGGATATTAGATTGTTTACACAGAAGTTAGGATGATTTTTACTACTTTGGAAAAAAGATTCGCCAATCAAATTAATGACTAAAGACTGAATGGAGAACGTTTTGTGTTCGGTCATTATTTCCAGTCGTGTCCGACTTTTCATAACCCCATTGGGCATTTTCTTGGCAAAGAATCACTGGAGTGATTTTGCCATTTCCTTCTCCAACTCATTTTACAGACGAGAAAACTGAGGCAAACAGGATTAAGTGACTTACCCAGGGTCATATAGCTAGTAAGTGTCAAGACCAGATTTGAACTCAGGAAGATGAAGTCTTCTTGACTCCAGGCCTGGCACTCTATCCATTGCTTTCCAAAGAGCTTTTAACATCGTAAGTCAGCATGGCACAGTGGAAAGAGCACTGGATCTGTAGTCTTACGATCTGAGTTCAAATTGCAACTCTGTTATCCACCATCTGTGTTACCTTGGACAAATCACCCAGCACCTCGGGGGTTGAGTTTCCTTATCTGTAAAATGAAGGGACTCTAACTAAAATTTATTCCAGCTACACTAAAGGCATTTTACTTGCATACCAATAGTTAAGTGATTTATGGGACCTCCAGGTCTGGAATCTGAAAGAAGAATTCAGATCCAATCTCAGAAACTTAATAGCTGTGTGAACCTGGGCAAATCACTGAACTTCTGACTGCCTCAGTTTCCTCAACTGAAAAAAGGGGATCACAATAATAGCACTTGCCTCCAAGAGTTGTTATGAGAATCAAATGAAATAATATTTATTCACACAGTGAATTTTTATTCACGCAGTGTACCAGGTACAGTGCCTGGTACAAAATAGTACTAATAAATGTTTGATCCCTCTCTCATCCCCTCAGGTAGAAATTATGTGGTTCTTATTTGCTTATTAAAGTAGGCCAGTTAATTAAACAAATACTTATGAGGGCCTTTGCAAGGTACTTTTGTAGGTATTATATGTGTGTGTGTGTGTGTGTGTGTGTGTGTGTACACACACATATTACTGACACTGACCTTGCTCTCAAGAATCGAAGACTGTGATAGAAGGAAGAGGGGGATAAGTTCAGAGGACAGGGCACCAGAAAACATGAATGACATCTAATGACTTTTAGCTTAAGGAAATTGCAAGGACTTCAAAATGGTGAAATGGCATCTTCTGTTATAATATTCTACCATAGTGTAGCTGATGATGTGTGGAACCAGGAGTCAGGAAGACTTGGGTTTGAATCCCATCATAAAACTTGACTAAACATGTGACTTTGGGGCAAGTTACTTAACTTCTCTGGGCCTCATTTTCCTCATTGACTAGATAGCCCCTTAAGGTCACTTCTAGAGCAGCTAGTTCTACATAAATAGAACCCAGGGCCTGGAGTTCTAACTAACGGTATGACTCTGGGCAAGTCCCTTTACCCTGTTTGCTTCAGTTTCCTCATCTGTCAAATAAGCTGGAGAAGGAAATGGAAAGCCAGTCCAGTACCTTTGCCAAGAAAACCCCAAATGGGATCACAAAACATCAGATACAACTGAACAGTAATAAAGGTCCCTTCTAATTCTAACCATGTGATTCTGTGATTTTTATCATTCTTTAAACGAGAATTTACTGTCTCCACACGCTCATCCTCTTTCTTAGAAAACCCTGAGAATCTGAGTTTCTAGAGGCTGATGGTTACTGGTGACTGCCCTCATACAACGTAGCCCTACAGTGCATACCTACAGAGGTCACCATCTTTTTATCCAGGCAAAGAAGAAAGGATCTCATTTGGGCTTGAAATCTTTGTCTGTACATTAAAACGAAGCATTGGAGGATCTGCTGATCTTTCCCTTAATCCATGGCTTTCTCAAGCATATCTAGAACACAATCACCATTTGGTAAGCCCTTGCAAATAATAACAGGATTTGAAATTTACCCATTACTTTACATTTTACAAAGAACTTTCACAATCATTTTCTCTCCCTCTGTCAGGAAGCTTTGATGTCTGCAGGGCAGGGATTAGTAACTTCATTTCTCTGGTAAAGAAGTCAAGTGTCAGAGGTTGTGAACTGCCCAAGGTCACACTGCTACAGAGTGATAGACCAAGTACTAGAACCCAAATCTTCCCTCCAGAGCTGGAACAATATATCTCTTCATGTTAGGCAACATTAAAAAGGGACTTATACCATCCCCCTCCCATGACTGACCCAAATTTAAAAATTTTGTGTAGACTTAGGGTCCTCAAAGACCATCTAGACCAATCTCCTGATTTTACAGATGAGGAAACTAAGGCACTGAGTGATTAAGTGCCTGGTTCAATCAATCAGTCAATAAACATGTGTTAAATGCCTATTATGTGCCAAGGTGAGATCTAAGTCGTGTACTACTCCATTGCCTTGGTATCAGAGCCCCAAACGTTTGAAGTGATCTAGACCCTCAAATTTTCTATCCCAGAACCATCATTCCCTTAGTCACTTAGCTACTATGGTTTATACACGTGACCTGACTTTTCAACATAGTAAAGTGAACAGAGAGGGCACTGGACTTGGAAATCAAAAGACAGGGGTTCTAATCAGACACCTACTAGCTGAACAAGTCACTTAATTTTTCTATGCCTCATTTTCCCCACTTGTAAAATGAGGAAGCTAGACTCAATGACCTCAAATGTCCCTTCCAGTTCTAACTCTATGATTTTAAGAGTCCTCAAATATCCCATGAGGCAAATTTTATGTCATTACCAATATATGTATTTGTTGCTACCCACCTTTTGACAGAAAGGTGATGGATTCAAGATAAAGAATGAGGCATGTATTTTTGGACATGACCAACGTGTAAATTTGCTTTGCTTGACCGTGTGTATGTGTTAGTCTCGGTTTTTCTTTTTAATTTTTTTCCAATGGAGGAAGAAAAAATAAATGCTTGTTAACTGTAAAAAAAATTATTTTTAAACCGTGCATTTATAAAAGCATATTCAAAAGTGTAACTCTTCCCCTCACTCACATCTTCTTTACATATTGCTCCCTAGACCATAGCTTACCTTGCCTACCCCCTAGCCCGCATCCCCACCTCCGATTCTGGAATGCCGGGATTCTTTTCATTGCTCTGTGAAACCTCGTCGGACCTGGGGGCGGAAGGAGGCGGGGAATATGAAGGGTGGGTAAGCAGCAAGGACCCTTCAGAGCCCAAGAGCATTTCATTCCTCCGATGAATTGGTATATTTCCGTCAAGAGCCACCAAGCACCGTGGGGGCCTGGGGTAAAAATAGATGCACTCTATTTTTTCTCATTCGAGAACAAGGGCCGTATTTACTTTGGAGACTCTCAAGTGGCCATTTCAGAGAGCTACGGAGGCGCTGTAAAATGATAGTCATCAATACAACCACTTATTTTCACTATAGCGGACAAATCAAGTCCCAGCACGTTTGGCTTATTTGCCAATCTGTTGACTATTCTCCCTCGCCCTCAGCCGCCTATTCATTGGGTGGTAAACAAGTTACCTAGCAACCGAGTGTCAATATCAACAGTGGCCCCGATGAAGTTGTTAATCTCGAGAAGACTGACAGCCCTGGCCAAACGCTTCTGTGCACAGTTCCTTATTGTCTGCCACTTAGATTTGCCCACAAGGATATCTATGTTCAAAAGACGCCACATCTCCTTCCACTGTGAAAATTAAATGAAGTGTGCGCTGGAGGCAGGAAAAGGCAATGGGGGGATTTGCCTGCTAGGCAATCCTTCTGCATGCACCACAGTAGCCGGAATTGTGTGTTGCCCCCACATGTACTGACCGCTGCTAATTTCCAGAAACAATACGGGACACTTCAGCGTCTGTCCCGAACCCCCGGAGAAGACACAATCGTCATTTGTCCTGAGCCCCGGGGGTAGTGACCTGGGTGTGGAGAGCTCAGAGGGCTGTGCAAATTGGCACTGGGTCCCCAAGGCAGGAGACGGCATTTCCCTCTCCAATACTTAATATGAAGTGGAATTTGGGGCAAGGTGGGTTCTTTGGGACTTCACCTCAGGTGAGCTTATTCATTGAAAGACCAAAAAGAGCTGGAGTGATGGAGAAAATACCTTGCCAAAAGTCAGAGTCCTCGGTCCTCCCAGTCAGGCATTGACTTACTGTGTGCCTTTGGTAAAGTTACTTAGCCTCTTTAGGTCTCAGTTTCCTCATTTGTCAAATGAATATAATAAGACTTGTTCTGTCTGCCCTGCAGGGCCGATATAAGGTTCAACCGAAAGTCATATGGCAGAGCACTCAGAAATCCATCAAGTCCTGGGCCAACAGAGTCACGGCATTTACTGCTACTGTGTTACATTGATTTCAATCACAGGCAAGTTGCACAGCTTGACATCAGAGATAGCGTGGCTTTTCAACACAGTTGAAGGGGCGGGAGGAGGGAGGGTGAATAGCTAAAATGTGGGCGGTTGGGTTGGTTTTCGTTTTTTGCAGGAATCTGATTTCCTTGGTATATGGAACTCCAATGCAACTGTAAAAATGCAAGGTTAAGGCCATGGTAACAGATTGGATGGGTCAAAGGTGAATTTTGTACCCCAGTTTTCTTGACTGAAGCTTGATCTCTCCCTTTTTGTCTCTATTTCTCTCTCTGTCTCTGTCTCTGTCTCTCTCTGTGTCTGTCTCTATGTCTCTCTATTTTTCTTTCTCTCTCTCTCCCTCTCTGTTTCTCTCTCTTTTTCTCTCTCTTTGGCTCTCTCTCATGCATACACATTTTCTACCCCCCTCCTGCATGCAGACACATACACACTAACACAAATGATTGTTTTTTGATTCAACATATTGGGCTATGATACAGTGGGAAAAACATTGGCTCTGCAGTCACAGTTCTTAGGGTATAGATCTTGCCTCTGATGCTTACTATTATGTGTGACTTTGGGAATGTTATTTAACTCCCTAGGGCTTCAGTTTCCTCCTTGGTAAAATGAGGGCACTGGACTAGATGGCTTCTGGGGTCTATGATACATGACATTATGATCTCTAACCTCCTAGTGTGAGAATTGATTGACAAGTCATCCTTGGAGGAGGTGGACTGCTGAGGCCCTGGGAGAACTTTCAGTTGACACTACTACCCTTGCCTGTTTCTAGTCCCAGGTCCTAGCCAAGCTGGTGGATAAAATGATAGGTCCATGATGTATCTCTTACTGCTGAACCTAATATAGATAACCACCACATTATTACAGGAACACTGCAGAGAAGGAGGACATCCAAAAATATGTCCAGAAATGACAAAGTTCTTGGTCTTGAAGAATCTCTATCCTTCTGTTATCCCTCATTTTCTATCCCTAATTCACTATCTACCCATCTGTCTCAGCTTTTCCCTCCCCTTCCTTCTCCTCTATCTCTTTTTCTATCTCTGTGTCCCCTCTCCCCTCTTTAGTTCTTCCTGGCTTCCTCACTCTCTTTTTTTTTAAAAACTATTATTATTTCCTCTTACAAAAGAGCCATCCAGAACCATCTCCTGATCTATATCTGGCCACTGGACCCAGATGGCTCCAGAGAAGAAAGTGAGGCTGGTGACTCTGCACAGCCCTCCCTCACTTAAAGCCAACTCACTTACAAATCATGACATCACCTCCCTGATGTCAGGGTCCTCTTTGAGAAGGAAGGACAAACAACAGCAAAGGAACACTGGTTTTTCAATCAAAGGAACTGATTTCAAATCCTATCTCTCCATTTACTCGCAATGTGATATTGGCCAAGTCGATGAAACCTCTCTGCACCCTGGTGTATTCAACTATAAAATGAAATAGTCCCTTGCAGCTCAAAACTTTGTTCCATATTGAACACAGGTAAATACTTTAAGCAAATCTAATCTGCACAATTCTAGATTGGTGCAAAGATGGTGATCTCTCTTTTTACAAAGCTTCTCTATGGCAATCCTTGAACAAATGAGCTTCCCTGATACTTTCAAAACATAGTTAGATTTACGTAAATGCCACCTACGCTCAACTTTTCCAAGAACGTCTGGTGAGCAGAGCAAAATGCCCTTGTGCCTTGCATAATTTAAGAATAATGGGCCAAGGGGCTGCCCCGGGTTGGTATCAAAGGAGAAGCCAAGAAGGAGTCATTAGCAGAGGTGGCACCATCTCTGACTACCAACCCCACCCCCTCTGGCCCTGATTCCCTACTTTGGGCTACCCCAGAGCTTGGCATTTAGTATGATATTGTATCTTGTTACCAAAATAGTAGAATCATAATGCCGCAGACACATGTAGATTAAAAAAAAAAAGCCCTTTCATTTGTATCATCCGGCATTCCACACACTGTGGGCATGCATGCTATATAATGCTGGGAAACCCAGTTTATGTCTCTGGGCTGCAAATCTCCCACGCATAAGAGAAGGGAGTTGATCTAGATTAGGACTAGAGCTTAACTGGGGGTTTGTGAACTTGTTTTTAAAGATAATTTGATAACTTTTTTTAAAAAAGACATTTTGGTGTCTTTTGTATTCCTATGGGTTTTACTTTGTGCATTTAAAGACAGGATCCTGAGAAGGGATCCATAGGCTTCACCAGACTGCCAAAGGGGTCCAACCCACACACAGAAAAGGAGAACCCTTGTTCTACCAAATGATCTTTTAGAAGTCTTTCAGCTCCAACAGTTTAGAATTAAATTCTTCCTTAAAGATTCTATCCCATGATTCTATTTTTTGAACACTGAATAGATAATACAACTTCTGTGGGCACAAGGCATTCACTAGGTGTGATAAGAGATACAGAAAAAAATAACATAGTTCCTACCTTTGAATAGTTTACAATCTAATTAGAAGATTTGGGTTCACTCTTAAAGCCTTTTGAGTGGGCAGACCTGGAGGAGATATTTCGAGTGTTAGGAACAGTATTAAGAAAGGACAGGAGGCAAAAATGAGCAAAGTGTGTTCTAGAGACAATAGGTAGACAAGTTAACCGAAATAGACCATTAAAGGGAAATAATGAGGAAAAAAAGACAGCTAGCTTATGACCGATTGCGGAGAGCTTGAATGCCAGGTTAAAGAGCTTGGACTTTATGGAAAACGCAACGGAAAGCCCTTGGAAGTTTCTAGGAGAGTGACAAGACCAGTACTTAAGGAAGCTATCTGGTGGAGATGAGTAGGATGGATTGGAGGGAGGAGACTAGAGGCGGAGACTGGTTGGGAGGCTCTTGCAGCAATCCAGGTGTGAATGATAAAGGCTTGGAATTAGGGTGGGAATGATAAGGTAAAAATAGAGGTGAGGCATTACAAAGGAAGGATTGAAGGGACTTGGCAACAAACTGGATAGGGGTGGGGGGGAGGAAAGAAAAGAGTCAAGATAACTGAGGGATGGTCATTACTGACAGATACAAAGGCATCAGCAAAAGATAAGCAGTCTATTTGGGGCAGAGATGGGTTTAGTTTAGGTCTGTTAAGTTTGAGATGAGGGAAGAACATCCAAATGGAAATATCCATTGGGTTGATGAAGATATGTTCATTTCTAGTTCCAGTAAGAAGGGGCATCATCCCCATAGAAATGGCAATTGAATGGAGGGTGAATGAGATGTCCAAAGGAAAACATAAAGGAATAAGAAATCAGGGGGCCAAGAAATGATGTACTAACCTTTCAGGACTAAGAAGAGGCAGAAGGAATGTCACAAGTAGTTAGAGAACTAAAATAGTATTATATAGTATTATAGAGACAAAGAAAAGGAGAGTGGACAGTAATAGCAATGCTTGAGAGAAATGAAAGAACTGAGAAAAGATTACTGAATTTGGCCAGAAGGAGATCATTGATGGCTTTCTGGAGAGCAGCTTCAGGAGGGTAACGAAAAGCAAACCTGCCAGTGATTAGGGATAAAGAAGTATAATGTAAATAGAGGCTGATACTTGGCTCTTGGTTCCTAAAGGGAAGGAGAAAGATGGGATAATCACTGTAGGAAGTAGCAATGTGAGGGGACACCAACTCTTCTAAAACAAGAGGGAAGGAAATGAGCATAAGGTGAAGATACCAAAATATTTGAGTTGGAGAAGAGGGAAATGAAGGTGTTAAGGTCAAATAATGTTATTCTTCTCTGTAGAGTAAGATACAATGTCAACTGATAAGAACTAGGGAAAGAGTAGGGAATGGGCGTGACAGAGAAAAAGGTGAAGATTTGGAATAAGTATTAAAATGAGTGTGCTTGAAAATCAACAGGAGATGCATGGTAGATTCAATGAGCTATATGGAGGTATCAATTAAAATTGTACAGTACCTATTTATAGTGAGTTCTGTTTTTGGTTCTATGACTTTCTACAGAAATGCTTTGAGTCCTGGGATCAAGGAAGGTAAATAGGTGACTCAGTATTGGAGATTGGCTCAGCAGCCATAACTGGCATGATAGCAAGTCTAGAGAGCAAGGAAATCTAGACTGTTAGTGAAGGTAAGGTTGAAGTGATTGACCATGGGGTATGGGAAATCCAATCCAATGTTGACTTTCCTTTATCTCAAAAGAGTTTGTTCAGTAGAGAGGTTAAAAGAAAGGAAACATACAGAGTTGGAAAGAATCAGAAATCAAGAAAAAGAAGGGCAAGATGGGGAATAGACTCGAGAGAGTAAAAGAAAGAGAGCAAAGGGAAAGAGATAGACCAGGAGAAAGATGTTGGTGGAGAGATCAAATAGATTAACCAAGATTGTGCAGTTTCCACCTTAATTACTAATTTAGTTCATACACACACACACACACACACACACACACACACACACACAAAACCCCCCACACAATAGGAAAATGACATCAGGCTAATATGGAAATATAGTTTGCATGACTTCACATGTATAATAGGTATTGTATTACTTGCTTTCTCAATGTGTAGGGGAGGGGCTGGAGAGAGTGAGAGAATTTGAAACCGAAAATTTTTAAATGAATGTTTTAGAAAATGACACCCCAAGCTCAGGAGCATTATTCAATCTGCTTTCTTTCGGCAGTCAGCATTTTCAAGAAAATATTACACATATTCCTCCCTCATCTTCACCCCACACTCTCATCCCCAAATGTTAAAACCAGGGTTGTACTTTCTTCATGGAAAATATTTCCTACTTTAAATAATGTTAACATGAGCATAAGGGATACCATGGTGAAGTGAAGCATATGGCGGATCTGGATTGGTCAGTTCCCTGCTCCGAAACTTGTTACCTGTGTGAGTCTATACAAGTCATTTAATGTCTCTGGATCTCAGTTTCCTCATCTATGAAATGAGGCAGTTGGACTACAGGACCTCTGAAGTCCCTTCCAGCTCTAAATCAATGAGGCTAGAATAGAGTAGTAGATGCCCAGCTATAGCTCTGAATACAAGCCTTCCCTTGTTCTTTCTGCTTTCATCCTTTTCAAGTCTCAGTATTACGCAAGAAAGGCAGAATATCACCAGTTTAGTTTCTCTAACCTTGGAGCCTAGAACTTATCAATGGAAGCCCAGGTTACTGTCTTGTTTAGTCTGCCCAATCCTTTGGTATCTTACTGGGTCAGAGACACACCATAGTCAGCTGATGCAAGCCCTTGCTCTCCACATCGACAAAGAAAATTGTTTCAGATGGAGCAAATGATTTTCTCCTCAGTTGGGCAGCCCTAAGAACTGTGTTCCCAGGTATATCTTGGACAAGATATCAATGACAGCACTGAGCTAAAGAGATGCTGAAAGACAACTATAACATGAAGGAATTTAAGATTCTCCCCAGTAACTAATGTTCCCTGGGACTCCCCGTAACCCAAAGCCTCACTTCTATTTTTACTTTATCATTCCCATCCTAATTTCCCCCGGTGGTGGGTGACCCTTCTCAGAACAACAGAAAAAACTTTTTAACAATCTCATTAACACAGACTAACTTCAATCAATGGCAGCTGGGTAGCACAGGAGATAGAGTGCAGAGCCTGAAGTCAACTTTCTGAGTTCAAATCTGACCTCAGACACTACCTATGTGACCCTGCCTCAGTTTCTTCATCTGTCAAATGAATTAGAGAAAGAAATGGCAAACCACTGCAGTATCTTTGCTAAGAAAACCCAAACGGGGTCACAAAGAATCAGACATGACTGAAAATGATGCAACAACAACAACAAACTTCAATCAACCAATAAACATTTATTAAGCACCTACTGTGTTGCCAGGTACTGTGCTAAGCCCTAGGGATACAAAAAGAAGCAAAAGTTTCCTTAAGGACCCTACAATCTAGTGGGTGGAGAGACAACATGCAAACAAATATATAGAAAGCAAGATTATATACTATAAATAAGAAATAATTAAAAGATGGAAAGCATTAGAATTAAGAGGGATTGGGAATGGCATCCTGTAGAAGATGGGATTTTAGTTGAGACTTAAAGGAAGCCAGAAAATCCTGCAGAGTACTTACATGACGTCTGCTTCTATTGCCTCTAGGTCAGGGATTCTTAGCCATTTTTGTGTCATGGACCCCTTTGGCAGTTTGGGGAAGTCTATAGACCCCTTCTCAGAAGAATGTTGCCTACATTTACAATCAGAGGAAATGCTAAATTTCAGTTATGAGTTAGTAGAAATAATGCTGTGGGGTTTTTTTTCCCTATCCAAGTTCATAGACCCCTCCTGAAGGTCCAACGACCCTAGGTCAAGGCCCCATCTTCTAGGATAGAATACAAATTCCTCCAATTGACATTTAAAGACCAGTATAATCTATCCCTAACCTATCTTTCCAGACTGATGGCACATTATCTTCTCCTCCCAGATACTCTACATTCTAGCCAAACTGGTTTGCTTGCTGTACATCCCCCAGTCCAGCTCATGATGAGCCATCTCCTACCTCTAACCCTCTGCACAAACTACCCTAGATGCCTGGTCCTCCCTTCTCAATTCCAGCTCTTGAAATCCCTCACTTCCTTCAAGCCTCAGTCCAAAGGTCACCTCCAACATAAAGCTATTCCTCGTTCCCCAAAAGATTGATTGATAGTTGAATCCTTTCTCCAAAAAAAAAAATCCTTTGTGCTTACATGTGTCATAAGGGATTTTCTGTACATGTCTAGATGACCTAACATGCAGGCATTCTGCTTCTAGGAGAAGACATCCTATGTTCCCCTATTACATAGGTAGGAGTATCTCCTTTGATTGGCTACACAGCCTGAACAGGCTGTGTCTTTAAAACTGATAGACTGGAACATTTTCTCTTTTTGTCCCGGTAGTATCCAGAGAGGGTGATGTTCATGTTCGTCCCCAGGATGGACACCATGAATTAGCTGGGTATGGAGAAAGGCTACCCTCCCCTCTAACCCCCTTTTACTCAGTGGCCCCCAAGAGTAGGATTGGGGCTCAGGCTTACCTTTTAATTCATTTTGTTTATCCTTTTTGGATCCAGATACAGGTGATGGATTCCTTACTGGAGTTTGAGCCATGGTGACTTTGGATGTGCAGCTATCCAGCTCAGCAGGCAAGCCCTGAGAAGCCAGGGTATCCCAGACTCCAGCAGACGGTGGATCTTCTTGGGACTATGCTATATGGCAACTGAGCTCAGTTGTGAACCTAATCCCCTCCTCCTCCCCCACCATGAGACGATGCAGAGGGATGTTATCTCCCCCAGGTATTGGAAGAGATGTTTGTTTGTTTAATCTTGCTCCATTTTTGAAGTAAATATTCCTCCTTAGAGCTTATACAACTATTATATGGTTCAATGAAGCTAGGATATCCGGATCCCCTTGCACGTGGGGGAACTCGTATCTTATCTATAGGGCTAGAGCCAACAGAAGAAAGCCTAGATGCCCCCAAACCCCTTTAAGGGTATTAGGGCACCCGGGTAAAGTGGTACAGACCTGTCCTTCAGGCTGTGGGGACCAAGATGATGTCTGTCACATTTGGAACACATCCCCAATACATCCCCACAAATCCTCTTTTGGGTTCAATATGGTGTACATGTTGTTTTTCTCAATGAAATATAAGTTCTTTGGGATCAGGTCTGGGTTTTTTATTTTATTTATACCCTAGTGCCCAACACAATGCCTGCCACATAGGAGAGACTTAATATGTAATTATTAAATTGAATTTGATTCAATAATAATATGTAATTATTAAATTGAATAAGATTGATAAGAAAATCAATGAACAAAAGGAGAAATAGAAAGGTTTTCAAGGTACAATATGAGTCAAGTAACTGTTTACTTATCAATGTGATAATTGGGCAAGTTGGTTGTTTCTTCTGTGTCCATATAGTTTTGGTGACTCAAAGACCATATACAGTCAACAAGCATTTATTATGTGCTGGGCTCTGCCAATAAGACTGCCCAAATTTTTCATATAATAATAATAAAACAATCAAAAAGCATTTGTTATTCCTCAGTTTATAAAGGTCAAAAGATATGAACAGGCAGTTTTCAGAAGAAGAAATCAAAGCTACCAAGAGCCACATGAAAAAATGCTCTCAGTCGCTAATGATTAGAGAAATACAAATTAAAACAACTCTGAGGCACTACCTGATACCTATCAAATTAGCTAACAGGACAGAAAAAGAAAATGATAAATGCTGGAGGGGATATGGAAAAATTGGGACACATGCATTGTTGGTAGAGTTGTGAACTAGTCCAACCTTTCTAGAGATCAATTTGGAGCTACACCCAAAAGGTTATAAAACTGTGCATACCCTCTGACCTAGCAATACCACAGCTAGGTCTGTATCCCATAGAGATCAAAGAAAAGTGAAAAGGACCTATTGGTATAAAAATATTTATTGCAGCTTTTTTTTGTGGTGGCAAAGAATTGGAGATTAAAGGGATGCCCATCAATTGGGGAATGGTTGAACAAGTTTTAATATATGAATGTAGTGGAATACTATTGTGCTATAAGAAATGATGAGCAAGATGGTTTCAGAAAAACCTGGAAAGATTTATATGAACTGATGCAAAGTGAAGTGAGTGGAACCAGGAGAATATTGTACATAGTAAAGCAATAATGTAAGGATGATCAACTGTGAAAGATTTAGCTGCTTTGAACAAGACAATGATCTAAGACAATTCCAAAGGACGCATAATGAAAAATACTTTCTATCTCCAGAGAAAGAACTGATGACTCTGAATGTAGATTCCTCTTTAAACTTTACTTTTCTCCTTTTTTGTCTGTTTTCTTTTGCAACATGGCTAATATGGAAATATATTCTATATGATTTCATATATATAACCTATTTCAAATTACTTGCCTCCCTAAAGAGGGGGAAGGAGCTGGAAGGAGGGAAAGAATTTGGAATTCAAATTTTAAAAAAAGAATGGTAAACATTTTTACATATAATTGGAAAGTATTTAACAAAACAAAATTATATTGAGGGCAGAAGTATTTATTAGGCACCCTCTAAGTGCCCAACATTATGCTAAGAACTGGGGATACAAAGAAAGGTAAAAAACAGTTCCTGCCTACAAGGAGCTCACACTCTGTACTAGTTAGTTCCCTCCATTAAAATCCTTCCTCTAAGCCTGATTAGGACCAACATCCCTGAAAACTCTACCACTGAATTCAAATCCTGGATCTGCCTCTTCCTATTTATGTGACCAGGGATCTGTTACATAACCTCTCTGGGTTTCAATTTCCTCCTTTATAAAATGAGGGAAACTGGTCCAGATGCCTTCCTTATGGTCTTATGATCCTAAGTTCTGACACAGTCCTACCTACCAGTCTGGAAAGGCTCACAGTAGGGCTCTAGTGACCAGTCTAATGAATTCTGATATTTCAGTAATAAGTTGACCAGTGGAAGATTAGCCACTAGGTAATGCATTCTATGGCCAAGGTACCTCATGAAGGCAGTCTACTGAGGCAGAAAGGAATTTTTATCTGCTTAGGGGAGGGAATGATCACACTGATTAAATATTACAGCTTAAAAATAATACCGGGTATAAGTCCTGATGCAGGCCTGGAAGGACTTATATGATCTGATGCTGAGCGAAAGGAGCAGAACCAGGAAAACTTTGTGCACAGCAACAACCACAGTGTGCGAGAGGTTTTTCTGGTAGACTTGGAACTTTGTAATAACACAAGAACTTACT
>CM053771.1:258251755-258278585 GCA_028658325.1 Potorous gilbertii
GGATGAAAGAAGAGAGGGCAGATTGGTGATATGGGTAATTAGAATGTTCAGTGTATTGGGGAGGGAGGAGGGGAAAAATGGGGAGAAAATTTTGGAACCCAAAATCTTGTGAAAATGAATGTAAAAAGTTAAATAAATATATTTATTAATAAAATAAATAAATAAATATGTAAATTAAAAACAAAAACAAACAAAAAAAAAGAACAATGTACGAGGCTTTCTGCTAGGTACTGAGTATACAAAGACAAACATAGTCCCTGTCCTCAAGGGGCCTGCATTCTATAGGAAGGGAGGTGATGGAAACAACATTTACATAACAAAGGAAATATAAAATAAATACAAAGTTGATATGAATTAATTGAGGGGATGAAGCATCAGCATCCATAGAGGTCATCCAATCAAACAACTGGAAATAGGGGGTGGATAAGGAAAGGTCTAGTGTAGAAGGTAGCACTTTTCCTAAGACTTGCAGGATGTTAGTCATTCTAAGAAGTGAAATGAGAAACGTTATCATCTCAGGTATGGGATGTGCTAAGACACAAAGACAGGAGATGGAGCGTCTTGTGCAGGGAATGTCTGAGGAGTAAGTGAAATTAGCATGGAAAGGTATCTTGGAGCCAGACTGGGAAGGACTTTAAGTGTTAAAAAGAGGGATCTATATTTTATCCTGGAGTTAATAGGGAGCTACCTAAGCATTTTGAGCAGGGAAATGACATGTTAATGCCTGCCATTTGGCTGCTGAATGGAGGACAGAGAGGAGAGGAGAGGGAGTCAGAAGCAGTAAGAATAATAAGGAAGCTTTTGAAATGGTTCAGATGAAATGTGATGAGGGTCTAGACTAAAGTGATGGTTCTGTGAGTATATAGAAGGGGAGAAATGCAAGAGATACTGTGACAAGATTGGGCAGGTAACTGGACATGGCAACTGAGAAAATATGAGGAGCTGACAATTTTGAGGTTTAAACCTAGGTTATTGAAATAACGAAGGAAGTTAGGAAGAATATACAATACACAGTAGTAAATAACCATAGTAATCTAGTATTTGACAAATCCAAAGATCCAAATTTTAGGGGTAAGAACTCATTCTATGACAAAAATTACTGGGATATCTGGAAAACAGTTTAGCAAAAACTTGGTACAGAACAACATCTCACACCATATACAAAGATAAGGTCAAAATGGATAAATGATTTAGACATGAAGGGTGATAGCATAAGTAAACTAGGGGAGCATGAAAAAAAAAGTACCTGCCAGATCTATGGATAGGGAAGAGTTATTGAATAAGAGATAGTGAGCATCATTGGACATAAAATGAACAATTTCAAGTACATGAAATTTTAAAACTTTCACACAAATAAAACTAATGTAGCCAAAATTAGAAGGAAATCAGAAAACTGGGGAAAAAAATTTTTACAGTAAATTTCTCTAATAAAGGCCTCATTTCTCAAATACATAGAAAACTCAATCAAATTTATAAGCATACAAGTCTTCCTCAATTAATAAGTGGCCAAAGAATATGAACAGGAGAAAAAGTCAAAGTTGTCGATAGTCATGTGAAAAAATACTCTAATCACTAACAGAGAAATTAAAATTGAAATAGTTCTGGGATAACCCCTCATAACCTATCAGATTGGCTAACATGACAGAAAAGGAAAATGACAAATGCTGGAGGGGATGTGGGAAAATTGGGACACCAATGCATTGTTAATGGAGTTGTAACTGATTCAAACATTCTAGAGAGCAATTTGGAACTACGTCCAAAGGGCAATCAAACTGCAAACCCGATGATCCAACAATACCACTACTAGCTCTATATCCAAAGAGATCAAAGAAAAGAGGAAAGGACTTGTTTGTACAAAAATATTTATAGAAGCTTTTTTGTGATGGCAAAGAATTAGAAATTGAGGGGATGACTATAAATTGAGGAATGGCTAAACAAGTTGTGGTATTTGAACTATGGTGGAAGACGACTGTATTATAAGAGATGATGAGCAAGATGGTTTCAGAAAAATCCTGGGAAGACATATGAATTCATACAAATTAAAATAAGCAGAACCAGGAGAATATTATGCACAGCAACAATATTATTATAATGGTGACCAACTATGAAAGACTTAGCTACTCTGATCAAGATGATGACCCAAGATAATTCCCAAGGATCTGTGATTAAAAAAAAGGTCATACACTTCCAGAGAGAGAACTGATGAACTCTGAAAGCAAATTAAAGAATATTTTTTTTTACTTTCTTTATTTTTCTGGTTTTTGTCTATTTTCTTTTGCAACATGACTAATGTGGAAATATGTTTTGCCTTACTTCATGTGTATATGCAATATCAAATTGCTTGCCTTCTTCTCAAAGAGAGGAGAGGAGTGGAAAAAAAGGAGATAATTTAGAACTCAAGATTTTAAGAAATGAATGTTAAAAATTTTACATGTAATTAGAAAATGTTTAATGAAATAAATAAAAAATATTTTTTAAAAAAGAAATTAAAAATAAGGGTAAATGTAAAGGGGAAAAAATAATGAGTTCCATTGTGGATTTCTCATTTTCACTACTGCTACTAGAAATCAACCCTCAACCAAATTGTGATCTTGACTAAATTCTCCCTTGGTGCTCCCAACCTGCCCTCTGAGTGTTATTTGTCCTTTGGTTCTACACTTTATTTTTGTTCCCATAGCCCCTATATAACTGACTGATTGAATGAATGAAGGAATAAAAAATATTTGTGAAGTACTTACTCTGTGCTGAGCTAAGTGTTAAGGATATAACAGGAAAACAAGACAATTTCCTGGCTTCAAGGAGTTCATGCTTTAATTAAAGAAGACAACATAAGGTAAAAGATAGGTGGAAAGGGCCAGTGGTCCTTAGGGAACTTTGACAGGTCAGATGACAATGCCTAGTATAAAGACAGATAGTAAGAGTTTGTGGTCCACCATTTTACTGGAAAGATTATAATTAAGAACTCCCTAGGACTCATCTAGATGGTGTAAATGGCCACTGGTGTGTGGTCACCGAGTGCTGAAGGAAGAAAGGGACCTGAGGGTCAGATTGGAGCAAGGGGTTCTAAATTCCTTAGAGGGGATCTCAGCATCCATCTGGGAGGAGGTGGCCAAGTCCTGGTAGGATCAGTATCTCTACCTGCTACTCAGTCAGAATTTGAAATTTTGGAACTATAAATTGGGAAGAATCTAATAAGGGAGAAATCACTGACACTTCAAATTTCCTCAGTGTATTTTTTAACTAATAGTAGAATTTATGACATAACCAATTGAATGCAGGGAAAAAGTGGAGAGCTGAATATGGAATCAGACAATCAGAGTTGAAATTCTGGTTTTGCCACTTACTATATGAGTTGCCACTTACTATATGAGTTGAACAAGTCACTCAACCTCTCCAGCTCTACAAACAAACTCACCACGTGATCTCTCAAAGGTGATTTCCCTTCCTTGGGCCTCTTTTCTCATTGGTAAAATAAAGGGTTGGAATTGGTCTAATGTCACTTTCAGCTTTCATGACCTGATGATCCCAAAATTGGTATTAACAACCCAGAGCATTTTCAGAAGAGAGTGATCAGAATGGTAAGGGGTCTGGAAATCAATGTACACAGAGCTTAGCACAGTGCCCAGCACATAGAAGGCACTTAACAAATGCTAATTGACTCACAGATTGACTGACTGAAGAGCTATGGAAGGAAGTTGAGATATTTAGCCTGAAGAAGAGAAGATTTTGATAGAATAGGATGATTTCTGTCTAGTATTTGAAGGCCTACCATGGTGGGAAAAGAACTGGATTTGCTCTTTTTGACCCCAGGAGCAATGGGAAGAAGTTATGGAAACTGGTTTCACTGCAACGTAAAGAAAACATCCTAAAGGTTGAAGCTAAACAAGAAATAGAAAGCTCTTCCTCAGATAATTGATCTCCCATCACTGAGGGGCATCAAGCATAGACTGAAAGATTATTTTTCAGGTAAGATATAAAAGGCCAGATCTTGCTCAGAAAGAATAGATGTCACTGAGATACTTTCTAGGATCTTCTAGGATGCTATAATCCCATAACCCCTTTATGGAGCAAAAGATTACTTTAGCCTCAAAACACTTATTGTAGCTAGATGGATATTTTGAATATACTAATATTTACTCACACATACGCATGTTACTTCTCAGGTATGGAATATGTTTCTTAAGGGCAGAGACTTTCATTTTGTCTTTGTATGCTGTGCTGACAAATAAATAGGGATAAGTAATAGGGTACCTCTGAATTCACTAGCATAGGGAACTGTTGAATGAGGAAATTCCCTACACTAGGGTGGGTCAGCATCTTCTCTGCAACTTTTAATCTTAGAAAATTTCCTGAGAGGTTAAGTTCCTTTGCCTAGGATCACATAGTCAGTATGTGTCACAGGCAGAACTTTTAACTCAAGTGCTCTTGGCTTTAAATATACACACACACACACACACACACATATATATATATATATATTTAATATATAATATTGCAATTTAATATATTAATATTAAACATGTATATAGTATTTTATTTACAGTTACATGTGAAAACAATTTAAAATATTCATTTTTAAAACTTTGAGTTCTAAATTTTCTCCTTTTCTCCTTCTCCCTTTCCATTTCTCCCCCACCCCACATCAAGAAGGCAAGCAGTTTGACATAGATCATATATAGGTAGTCATGCAAAATATTTCCGTATTAATTATGTTTTGAAAGAAAACATAGACAAAAAACCTCAAGAAAAATAAAGTTTTTTTTAAAAACTGTGCTTCAATCTGTATTCAGACGTCATCAGTTATTCCTCTGGGGATGGATAGCACTTTTCATAATAAGTCCTTCAGAGTTATCTTGGATCATTTTATTGCTGACGATAGCTAAGTCATACACAGCTGATTATCTTATAATATTGTGGTTACTTTGTACACAGTACATTTCATTTCGCATGTAAGCGTAATATTTAAAAGTCAAATTTTGGATCAGCTATGTTATTTTCATCAAGAGTTCTTGAAAGTCCTCTAGTTCACTGAATATCCATTTTCCCCTGAAGGATTATATTCAGTATTTCTGGGTAGATGATTCTTGGTTGTAATCCTACCTAGCTCCTTTTGCTCTCTGGAATATCATATTCCAAGCCCTCTGATCCTTTAATGTAGAAGTTGTCAAATCCTATGTTATCCTGACTTTGACTCCATGATACTTGAATTGTTTCTTTCTGGCTGCTTGCAATAATTTCTCTTTGATCTGGGAGCTCTGGAATTTGGCTATAATACTCCTGAGAGTTTTCATTTTGGAATCTCTTTCAGGAGATGATTGGTAGAGATTCTTTCAATTTCTCTTTTACCCTCTGATTCCAGAATATCAAGGCAATTTTCTTTGGTGATTTTTTTGAAAGATGATATCTAGTCTCTTTTTTCTTTCTTTCTTTCTTTTTTTTTTTTTTTTGATCGTGGATCAAGTTTTTTTTCCTTTTGGATTTTTTTTTCATTTTTTTGATTTCATTTTATTGTTTCTTGATTTCTCATAAAGTAATTAACTTCCATTCACTCCATTCTAATTTTTAAGGAATTATTTTCTTCAGTGAGCTTTTGGAACTCCTTCTACTTTTTAAGGAGTTTTTTTTTTCCTCAGTGAATTTTTGGTGCCTGTTTTTACATTTAGCCTAGTGTGTTTTTTAAGATGTCATTTCTTTCAGTATTTGTGTGTGTGTCTCCTTTATGAAGCTATGGACTCCTTTTTCATGATTTTCTTGCACTCTTATTTCTCTTCCCAATTTTTCCTCTGTTTCTCTTACTTAACGTTAAAATCCTTTTTGAGATCTTCCATGGTCTGAGACCAATTCATAATTTTCTTGGAGGCTTTGGATGTAGGGGTTTTGACTTTGTAATCTTTTTCTGAGGGTGTTTTGATCTTCATTGGCACCGTAATAACTTTCTATGGTCAGAATCTTTTTTCTGTTGTTTGCTCATTTCCCCAGTCTGTTTCTTAACTTTAAACTCTTTGTTAGTGCAGGCATCTGCTTCCAGAGTAGAGGGTGCATTGTCCCAAGCTTCAGGAATTTCATGCAGTTGTTTTTGGAGATACTTCTAGGAACCTGTAAATTTTCAGTTCTTCCAAGATGGTGTGATCTAAGGAAACATGCATTTACTACTCTTCTAGTTTATGTTCTAGTTTGTGAGTGACTACAAGCATTCTTGTCTGAGCTGGAACTGTGACAAGCACACCCACTCCACTGTGGCCACAAGTTCTGCTATGTATTACTTCTCAACCTGGGACTGCCACCCAGGAATGTGACCCAGAAACAACAGTCCCTGCCTCAGTGCTATCAAACAACAAAATCTCCTTCTGACCATTTGTTCATCCCCTTGTCGTCTGTGGGCTGAGAACTCTGGAAGTGGCTGATGGTGATAGTAATTCAGTGGCTCCCAAGGTCTGCTTCTGGTTTGCTGGGACCCAGTCTGTGCTTGTATGGCCTGCACTGGATTGCACTGCACTCCATTCAGGTGCAACATCCATTTCCTGTTGACCTTCTAAGTTGTCTTTGACTGGAAAGTTATTTTGCCTTGTCCATGTCGGTTCTACTGCTCCATGAATTATTTTATGGAACTTAAATAGTTTTTGGTGCTTGGAGGGGTTTTAGGGAGAGCTCAGATGAGTTGCTGCCTTTTCTCCCCCATCTTGGCTCCATCCTGTGTATGTGGCTTTGATGCCAGCTCTCTTTCCATTAGGTTAGGCCACCTGGGACGTAGTAGGAGTTTAATGAATACTTATTGAACTAAAATTTATACATCAATATTTCAAGGAGCTCTGATTCTTTTGTTATAGATGCTAACTCCAGGGATAAAGTGTTCTAGCCCTAAGTTCCTTGGTAGATAGCTTCATGAATCACTCTAAGCCCAAAACGCCATCATGAGATAGCCAACCTTCTGGTGATAAGATTCTGCATTTAGCTAGGCTTGGCTCTGGACAGCAGATATATAGCACCACTCTGTGCCTCTACTCAAAGCCTTTCTGACTTGGTAGGATCTACTAGAATTCATGATCCTGTGGTACAGTCTTTAAAAACTTAGGGTAACCTCTGTGCCACAACGAGGCATCAAAGTAGGATTTTGGTAGAGGGCCAGAGTAAATATGCTAGGGAAAATGTGTCCTTATCCCTTGCCTTACCCAAGCAGACCTGAAATCCTCCATACTGGAGAGTCCTTGGTGCAATTATGACATAAAAAAATGTCATAGAGAATAGAGAATGTCAGATTACAATAGATTGTCCAAATACAACTAAAACCATAGATTGAGAGCTGAGGGGGAGCCTTAGAAGCCATTTAATTCAACTTCCTTCTTTTATAGGTCAGGAGCTGAGATGAACTGGAGAGATTAAGTGACAACTAATAACATGAAGATAGAAAGGAGCTCTAGGATTTGAACCCAGGTCCCCTGACTCCAAAACTAGAGCTCTTTCCACTATAATAGAATGAAATGTTAGAGTTAGAGGGATCCTTAGATCTCATTTTTTCTTTCCCTATAATACAACAGGACTAGAAATATAATTTATTATATTGTTATATAACAATAATAATATTATATATTATTGTATTTTATTACATTTAAAATACTATATATGGTGATATATATGTATATGTATACATATATATATATATATATGTATATATACACACACACATGGTGAGTTCATAGCCGAGCTGGAACTAGAACTTACATGTCTTATCAGCCAGCTCAGTGATGCTCCTTCAAGGAGCTGAGGGAAGAGGAGTGTGGAGCAGAGGGAGAAAGGAACCAAAGTCCAGTTCCTCAGCTGAGGGTACCTGGCACCTTGGGCTAACTTTCCACAATAGTGCGGAACAGTTAAATTTGCTAATTGAATTATAATTCCAACCCTAAGCCATAAAATCAAACCCAGCAATAAGCTGCCCATGGTTGCCTGACAGCTGGCCTGTCTGATCCTGGCAGTCTGCTTACAAATTGGTATTAGTGGTACTAAGAGAGCTGATTAATGTGGCGACAAGAGACCCACTAACCTGACACTACCAGCTGGGCTCCCCAAAGCTGTCAATCTCCCTCCCAGCTGCTAAGCCCACTGAGCCCTGTTCAGTCATTTATATCATAGCAATCCAGGGTCACAGAGCCTTTCAATGCCAGGCAAGACAAGGTTCTTTCAGAAGAGCAGAGAGAACACCTGGGCAGGTGGGTTGGAAAAACAAACCAAAAAAAGGGGTATTTTTTTTCCTACTCACACCCCTGAACCTGTGGATCATCAGATATGGATTTAGCCACCATATTAGAGATTTGCTTAGCATTTAGACCACTATACTTTCTATGCTTATAATTAGATTCACATCAGATATTATTTGCATTACATATGACATACAGCATAAATAAATAATATAATAGAGGATGATATAAGTAATATAGGTAATAGGGGCAATATGCTACAAGGGATCGAAAGCTAGACTTGGCATCAGGCAAATCAAATCTAACACTCGTTAGCTGTTTACTCTGGGCAACTGCTAAGGCAAAATCCCTAGGATTTACCTCTTAAGACATAGATGGGTTGTAATCTTCTTTGGTGGTGGCAGTGCCCATATCAGTAGCTCCCAACGCTGACAAAAATCACATGTATTTGAATGTTAGAATGACTTCTTAGAGAGGCCACATGCCCTGATGGAAAGAGGGTTACCCTCAGAATCAAGAAAACTTGGGTTCAAGTCCAGTCTTTGGCACCTACTGCGTGACTCTGGGTAAAATATATAGGCATGTGTAGAGTCTTGAGCCGATGCTGTATCACTTGAGGCACCTAGAGGCTAGTAAGTTACTCAATGGATAGAGCACCAAGCCTAGAGTCAAGAAGACCTGCGTTCAAATCCAGCCTCTGACACTTGGTAGCTATGTGACCTGGGCAAGTCACTAAATCTCTCTTTACCTAAGTTTCCTCACCTGTAAAGTGGGGATAATAGCAGTTGCTGTGAGATTCAAAAGGCATAATATTTGTAAAAAGCACATTGTGCCTAGTGCATAGTAGGCACTATATGAATAATTATTCTCTTGCTCCTCACTCTATTACCTGCCCAATGCTCAGTCAGTCCATCAACAGACATTTATTAGGGGACTGCTACGTGCCAGGGACGTAGGGTTACAAAGGTAAGAAAAGAAATAATCCTTGTCCTTAAGGAGCTTACGAATATTGAGAGAAGCAACATGGACATACAGAAGTATGTCTTTTTCAAATAATATTTTCCCTTAATTACATGTGAAAACAATTTTAACACTTTTTTTTTGTTTTGAGTCCCAAATTCTACCCTTGACTCTCTCTCATTTCCCCCTTCCTGAGATGGTAAACAACCTGATATAGATTATACAATCATGAAAAATATTTCCATATTAGTTATTTCATGGAAAGAAAGGAGGAAGGAAGGAAAGAAAGAGAGAAAGAAAAAGAAAGAAAGAAAAAGAGAAAGAAAGGATGCTTCAGTCTGTATTAAGATGCCATCGGTTCTTTCTCTGGTTCTTTCATCATGAATCCTATGGAACTGTCTTGTATCATTATATTGCTGAGAATAGCTTAGTCACTCACAGTTGTACATCATCACAGTACAATAGTGCTGTTATTGTGTACAATGTTCTCTTGGTTCTGCTTGCTTCACTCTGCATCAGTTCATGTAAGTCTTTCCAGGTTTTTCTGAAGAAGTATGCCTAGAATAAATACAATATAAACAATAATACAATATAAATACAAAATAAATACAATATGGATAGCTAGAGAGAGATGGTGCTCTCATTTGAGAGATGGGAGGGTTAGGAAAGATGTGAGGTATCTTGAAGGGAAAGACTATGAGGTGAGGAAGAAGAAGGAAAGACATTTCAGGAACAGATGTTAGTCGGTGCAGAAGGTACAGAGAGGGTATATGGAATGCTATACATGAGGCATAGAAAGAAGGCCAGGTTTGTTTGTTTATCTGAAGGGAAAACTGTAGGATGTAGGAAGGGGAATAATGTATAATGAGATAGACTGGGGCCAGGCTGTGAAGAGCTTTAAACAGGGGAGATGATATTTTATCTTAGAGCTAATAGGAACCACTGGCATTTGTGAGTTAGGCGACTATTATGGTCAAGATCTGCATGTAAGCAAAACCACTTTAACAGCAGTAAAAGGAGTACAGCTTGGAGGAGAGACTTGAGGCAAGAAGACCAATTTAGAGACATCTGCAAGAGTCCACATGGAAGGTGTGAGCTGAGAGGGTGACTCTGTGGGGAGAGAAAGGGTCAGATGCAAGAGATGTTGTAAAGGTAGACACGGAAAGATTGGACAATTGATTGTCTAGGTCAGGTGAAGGAGAGTGAGGAATGGAGGGTAATATGGAGGTTGTGAGCCTGAGAGAAAAGAAGAATGGTGTTGCCCCAATGGAATTATGGAAGTTTGCAAAAGGAGTAGACTTAAGAAAAATAAATAAATCTAATTTTGTATATGTGGAATTTGAAATGTCTCTGGGATATATAGTCTGAAATACCTATGCCTTCCCTTTCAAGATTTTGATCTATCTGCTCTGTGTATATCTGATATGTACTCATCTATACATATATGTGTATATGTACATATATATGCATACACACATGTGCATATCTACACACACATATATACACACAACCACACGTATGTGTATATATAGTGTCTCCACCATTAGATTGTGAACTCTGAAGGCTGGGACTCTATATGCTTTTTCTTTTTATCCTTAGCACTTAGCACAGTAGAAGAGCTTAATAAATGCCCCCTGATTGGCTGGTGCAGCTATGGAACTCAGGTACTCTTACCTGAATTGCAGGTTTGCACTGCTGGAGGGAGTTTCCATACTAAGAATTCCTTACTGGACACCTAGATCTGAGTCATTTGCATGGAGCTGAAATCTAAACCCATGGGAGCTGATGAATTCACCAAGAAAGAGAGTGTAGAGAAAGAAGGGAAGAGGATCTTTTACAGTCTTGGGTCATACCCATAGTTAGTAACTGGGATATGGATGATGAGCCAGCAAGGGGGACTGAGGAATGGTTAGACAGGAGGAGAACGAGAAAAAATTCATGTTACAAAAACTCAATGAGGAAGAAAGGATCCAAAAGGAGAGGGAAGTTAAACAATGCCAAAGGAAGCAAAGAGGTCAGGCAGGATGTAGATTGAGAATAGCCATTAAATTTGGCAATTAAGAGATCATTGGTGACTTTAGAAAGAGTAGTTTCAATTGAATGATGAGGTCAGAAGCCAGACTGCAAAGGGCTCAGCAGTGAGTAGGAGGAGAGGAAGTGGAAAAAAGGACGGTGTAGGAAGCTTTTTCAAGGAATTTGGCTGAGAAAGGGAGAAGAAATATACGATGGAAGTTTGAGAAGATGATAAGGTCTAGTGAAATTGTACATATATCCATTGCAAAGTAGGTATGGAACCTCTCAGTCATATGGGAGCTCTTGAAGAGTACATATTTTAGATGACTTGTAGGTTTTCCACTAATGGACAATTTCCATACTAAGAGCTCCACACAATAATAAAATCATAGTTCTGGATAATAACCATGCTGATGGTTACAATTACAATGACATATGTTATACTTCATAGAATTGTAAAATTTAAAATGTATTCTCATAGAAATCTTATTTGCTCCTCACAATTACTCTTTGAGTGTAAGGTTTATCCTTCCTGTTTGACAGATGAGGAACCTGAAATTCAGAAAAGTCACATCACTTACCTGGTGTAAGAAACAAATTAACATCTTCTAATTCCTTGTACAGAAGATGCTACACCATGAGGTGGATTACCCACATTAGATAGCCCAGTGGTAGATTGTTTCATTACTATTGCCATCTTTCTGGCATAGGAAAACTTCTCAGGGACATTCCTGCCTCTCTCAGGGGTCATCAAGCCATACTAAATAACTATGACATTATCTCATGTTTGTGTACCACTTTTAACTTTTCAAAGTATTTTGCATCAATTGTCACATTGAAATCTCACACTAACCCTGTTTGACAGACAAAACTGGGCTTATTATCTCAACGTTATAAATAAAGAATCTGAAGGTCAGAGGAGTTAAGGGACTTGCCTAAGGTCGTACAGCAACCAGGACTAAAAATGAGGTTTCTTGAATCTCAGAACTGAGACCTTTCCAGTGCATTGTGTATCTCACTGTTATAAATTTAAAATTCAGAGGTTATTGATTTCAACCCCCTCATTTTGCAGATTAGAAAACTGAGGACAAAAGGGAGAAATGACTCCCCTAAGGTCACACAGGTTCTAAAAGAGGCAGAGTCAAAATTCAAAGTTAGGTCCTCTTACTCTAAAGCCAGCATCCTTTCTACATGCCATACTGATGGCCAATCAATATTAAGAAAGCAAAACTAGTGTCAGAGTCTATCCTCAAATGTGCCTAGGATGATTAGAACCACTCAGAATTCAAAGTTTATTAACCAGTTTGAACTAGAAGTTGCCCTAGCTGCCTGACTAGACCAGATCAGAATGCTATATTCTGGTTTGGTCTAGCTGGAAGGAAAATTGGTTTTCCATTCTACAGAACCACAGGGTCTCACAGCTGGCAAGAATATCAAAGGTCATCATTTCCACCCTGTACCTAACATTCCTAACGAGTGGTCATTTAGACTCCAATTTAAAACCTCTGGTGAGGGGGAAACTATCAGCTGCCAAGGAAACCCATTTTAATTGAGAATTCTATTAGGAAATGTTTCAGGGAAATTCTGTCTCTCTAATGTCCATCCATTGTTCCTAGTACTGCCCTCTGGGGCAAAGTAGAACAATTCTGACCCCTCTGCATGTCAGCTATTCCAACCCTTGAATACAGGTCCCATGACCCCATAAATTGTTTCTTCTCCAGGCTGCTTCTTCCCAGTTCCTTCAATCACTTCTTGGATGGCTTGGTTTCCTGTCCTGTCATCCGTCTGGTTGCCTTTCTCTGGATGCTTCATACTCCACCTTATGAATATCATTTCTAAAATGCAGTTTCCAGAATTGAGTGAGCTCCAACCAGAACAGTGGAACTATTACCTCCTACCCCACCCCTGCCCCTCCATTCTGTACCCTATGCTTTTCTTAATACAGTTTCAGATATTAGCTTTTTTGATTACTATGATATATCGTTGGTTTGGGGAGGGCGGTTGGAGGCAATTGGGGTTAATTAAGTGACTTGGCCAGGGCCACACATCTAGTAAGTATATGATACACTGTTAATCCATTTTGAGCCTATAGTTAATTCACAAAATCTCTGATTGCTTTCCATGTGAGCTTTGTTCCTGTTTCCATCCATACAAACTACTGACATCCATGTCTCTATGATCCTGAAATTATTTTGAAACCAAATGTAGATGTTCATGTACATCCTTCCTACATTTCTTTTAGAGAGGCAGAATGGCATAGTGGATAGAAGGAAGACTTAGCTTTGAGTCAGGAAAACATGAGTTGAAGTCTTTCCTTTCTTCATGATGCATATTGGCTGGTGTTGGTAAATTTGCAGTGCCCTAGGCAACTCTGTGAGACTATGTTGCCTATAAGTAACCAGTCTTCATTGGAAAAGGTTGTTTATACATTGAGAATTTGCCTACACCAAGAAAATCATACGTTTAAACCAAAAAGAATGAAAGAAAACACCAACAAAGCCAATCATCTGATCAGATCAGCTCCTCATTCTACTAAATGTTTTCTACAGATAAACGAGCATTCCATCTAAACCTTCCTTCATAAGAGAGAAAACTCCTCTCCAGGTGCATAGGAATTTATTTTGTGTTAAGTTAGATTGTATGTTAAAAGTTTCAGTTTGATGCAAACACATAAGTGACAATATTCTCAAGTTTTGCCTAAACTATACCAAGATGTTTTTCTAGCTCTGTCTATGGGAAGAGACCACAGGGATGGAGAGATATTATTCTAAGATGAAAAGGCAGCTAATATATGGTGGTAAAAGTCTAGAGAACTAGACAGAAAGAGGAATAGGATCCCAGAGGCAGAGATGAAAGGAAATTGAGACACCCTCTAGTCCTAGACTCTTAAACTGATGTCCATGAACTTATATAAAACATTTTTATAACCATAACTATATATATATATATATATATATATATATATGTATATAGGTTTCCTTTTTAATCCTATGTATTTTTTGCTATGCATTAAAATAAAATTACTCTGAGAACAGTTGTACCCAAAAACTTCACCAGACTGCCAAAGGGGTCCATGGCAAACACGCACATAAAAGATTAAGAACACCCTCATCACATCTAGGGCAGCTAAGTGGTACAGGGGATATCTAGGAAGTGGGGTCTGGAATTAGGAAGACCTGAGTTCAAATGTGGACTCATACACTTTCTAGTTGTATGACCTGGGCAAGTCATTTACCCCACTGATCTCAGGTTCCTTATCTGTAAAATGAGATGGAGAAGGACATGGCAAACCACGCTACTATCTTTCTTAAGAAAATCACAAACTGGGTTAGGAAGGACATAACTGAGCAACAACAATAGCTTGTCCCAAGAGTTTATTTTTAATAGTAATTATTAAAGCCCATTTAATTTGTGTAGCCCGAATTATGGAACGTTTTAAAGGCACAAAGTAGCTAGAATAATACCACCCCTTTCTTGCCTCTAATACCTTGCCCAGTCCATCATTCCTTTGGTCTCCTTATCTGTAAAATGAAAGATGTTTTGCATGGTCCCTTCTACTTCTAACATTCTCCTTTTCTAAAAGTTCACATAATGTGGCCATGTAGGAGCCCTTGGGGAACCCACTTGATTGAATGGAGAAGAATGTAGTAGATCAATTGATTGCATGTAAGTGAGAATTTCTAAAGAACTTAAATGCCATTTATTCTCCTTGGCAACTTAAACTAATGACCCCAAATTTCATTCCCATGATTTGAATAGATTTAAAACTGAAAAGGACTCTTGAGTCCATCTGGTCATAGTCATGGATATAGAGCTAGAAGAGATACTAGTGTTCTTCTATTCCAGTGATTTCCAAAGTAAGATATGCAGGACCCCCTAGTGTGGGTGAGACCATCCATAGGGGTGCCTGAACAACTAAAATTAAAGTGTGGAGACATATAATATCCCACCCTCACCATGAGGGCAAATTGGGATGAATGTCTCAAACACAACAGAATCCCACCTACCCCTTCAGAGGTGATAGCCTCCTCCCCTCCCCCAATCCTGCTCTGCTTCTTCTCACCAGTGAGTTCTAATTGTAAGTTCTTAATCTCTCCCCTTCTGCACCATAAACAAATAAATAAGTAGATAAACATACATATAAATAAACAAGCAGATAAATGAACTAATGAAAGAATAAACCAATGAACGAATGCATATGTATATATACACACATATAAAACCATGTAACTATCTTTCTTTGTCTCTTTCTCTGTGTGTATATGCTTGTATGTATATATCTATATACATATATGTGTATACATGTATAATAATGTTAAAAATAAGAGAAGTCTCAACTGCTATTTGGATCCTGATCCTAGGGCAAGGCTAAGGCAAGGTGAGACAACTCAGGACAATCAACTTAGGGTCACAGTCATGTGTTGACCAACAGTTTATCACCCTTAAGCGCTGTAGCCTAGAAAGTGCCTACTGTGCTCATTATTTTCCATCCTATTTCTTGAGCATTTTGGTACTTTAATGCTAATACTTTTTTCTTTTAAGATATTTTCATTTTTCTTTTGTTTCAGTTTATGTTCAATGGGAAACATTTATTAAACACCTGTTACGTTCACTCTACTGAGTCCTGAGGGAACAAAGACTAGAAGACAACCTAGTAGGAGGTTGATGAAGATGCTATCCCTAGAGAATTCTACTCTCCTTTGCATGTAGGTATTTATTTTTTAAGAAGACCCAAGTTCAAATCCTACCTCTGATGCTTCCTACCTATGTGGCCCTGGAAAAATCATTTAACCTTTGTCTGCTTCAGTTTCATCGATAAAGTAAGGATAATGGTACTTACCTCCCTGGGTTCTTGTGATGATAAATTAATGTTTGTAAAATGTTTTGCAAACCTTAAAGCAATGCATAAATACAGATGTTATTACTGTTGTTAAATAGATAAAATGATGACTACACATTACAAATTCTTTGAGGATGGAGACAGTTTCTAACATTCAATAATTGTTTCTTTGATTGGGATAAATTGAATTGGGTTGGAGAAGATGTCTTTCAGCTGTAGTACAGAAATAGGCGATAGAATCATAGAAACTGAAAGGGATCTTAAAAGTCATTTAGTGAAAACCCCTCATTTTACAGAAGAAGAAAACTGAGACCCTCAGAGGATAAGTGACTCACCAAGATCACACAATTAGCGAGACTCGAGCTAAACCTTGAAGGATTGTCATTGGAGCTCAGGAGGAAGGTAGCAATGTCATTATCTGTAAAACAGTTCTGTTTGCTCCATCATTTCTAACTGAACCAGACTTTACTGCAATGCTTGAGACAAAGTAGGTATTTAATGTTAGTTGACCAACTGGACTGACCATACTCTGCTTCAGTCCATTTCTCAACTTTGCACATTCCAGTACACTCTTACTTGTTTAGATGTGCTGACACCAAATATGTCTTATTTATTTACTTTTTTCAACTTAAGAAGTTGCTCAGAACTTCTTATTCAGCATCTCTGGAGGAGAGGGCTTTATGCTATGATGATTTTGTTACTTGGTGGTAGAGATGGGGGATTTGAAATGGCCTAGTCAAATCTTTTAAGTTTTGTAATTCATATTTCCCATATAAGCATGACTATCTATTGACACATACATATATGATTAGAAAGCATCCCTCAACACTTGTACACTAAGTAACTTCATAACTTGCCTCCCCTTGGTTCTAGTTCAGATGTAAAGAGAAACCAAAAAGGCATAGGAATGGGGGAGGATAGTCTGTTGAACCTAATTAACTTAATATACGTACATGGGGAGGGAACTTTGCTTAGTTTTTTTTGTTTTTTTTTGCTAAAAAAAGTCTGGAGAACACTGATTACAGATGCAGAAACTGAGGCCCATAGGAGTTAAGTGACTTGTCCAAAATCACACATATAGTAAATATCAGAGCCAAGGTGAAAAGTAGATTCTCTGACTCCGAATTCAGTGCTCTTTTCATCACATCATAATCTTTGAAGAAAAGTGTTGTTAAAGAGAAGAAAACTTGTTCCTTGTTATAAATTCAAAAGCAGTGAAGTCCCAATTAGTGAGCTTGGGTTGTAGCTCAAATATTATCCTGGGCTTCTCAGGAGAGAAGTTCTGAGTAAGTCTGGGAAAGGCAGGGAAAACAAAGGGAGGTGGGGACTTGGTAGCACACGAATGAAAGGTTTGTTAAAAGCTTAATTACCATTTCATTAATCGGAACACATACAGTCCTGAGACCTCATTGCACAGCAAATATCTCCACAACCCACAACATAAATAGCCAGGGGAATGAGATGATTTACTGCTATTTTGCATCCTAATGCATCTGAATACCACTCATCCCAGGGCAAAGCTGTTCCAAGAACATTTAGAAGGCACAAGTGGAACACGGGGCCATAGACTGGGGGGGCAGGGCAGTCAAGACTCCAGTATAATCCAGCCTGTCCACCAATCTCCTTCCCAAAGAGAGATTAAAACCAGCTCCTCCAAGGAAGGAGGGAGAGAGCAAGCACAGACAGGAGGGGGCAGCCAGGTCCAATGGGATCCCGCTTGTCTCCCTCTCTTTGTGTCTCCAGTGGGCATAATGCAGCCTTTGTACTGAGGTCTGGGTGCATTTCCATGAAGACAATACCAGAGTAATCAGGAAGGACAATAGACCTCGACAACCCTCCCCTTTCCCAGTCCACTCAAGATAGTCTCCTTCCCACAGGGGTACCACAAAAGCTCCCCTAAGTAGATGGGCCTTGTGCCAATATCAATAGATAGATGGACAAGCTTTGGCCTCATCCAACCCTATGGGAGATTTACAGATCCCAGCTCCAAAGTATTTCAGTCCCCAATACCCACCATCTTAGTTAGCTCCCTCATCAGTTCACATCTGGATCACTGCAAAAGCCCCTTCATAAGATTCCTCTCTTATCTTTTGCCCTGCTGCTGGAATACTCAGCTAATTGCATGGCTCAGATGAGATTCCTGTCTTCCTTGAAGAAGACCTATACTTGTTGCATTCTAGGTAGCTTCTTTTCTTACTCTCTTTAGTTCCTGCTCACACTCCCAATGCCTATGTGGTCAAGTCCAAATTCCTTTAGCTACTCATCTTAATAGATGTCCTTCCAAATGGAGTTCCAACCTACCTCTGAAATCTTATTTCTCCCTCTCTTCCACATAAACCTACTTCCACCAAATGGATTTATCCACCCCATCTTCAATCTTCTTGGCATTTTCTCACCTCCAAACCTTTGTCTCAATACCTGCTTTTCTCTTTTCTCCCTACCTCCCTTCCTACCTAAGCCTTCCCTATGTTTTCTTTGTACCTTCCTACCTTAAAGTTAATCTTCACTCTGAACTGATTGCTCCAGCCAAAAGACGATTTCCCCTTCCTCAGTTTTCTTAGAATAATTAATGTCTATAAGCATTCATTCAGCACTTATCTAGGGTTAGCCTGGTTCCTGTCCTCTTTAGGGATGAGACTGGCACCTGCTGATGATTAAGGGTAATTAATAGGCCTGGAAAGAAGAGTAACAATGATAATCCTAATAGCTAGCATTTATGTGGCTCTTTAAAGTTTGATATACATGTTATTTCATTTGTTAGTCGATCCATAAACATTCTAATTATCTACTATGTGCCAGGCATTATGCTAAGCACTGAGGACGCAGAAATAGACAAAAAACAGTCCCTGCTTTCAAGGAGTACACAGTCTAATGTGGGAGACAACATGAAAACAACTACGTACAGAAATGCTATAAACAGTATAAAATGGAAATCATTTTAGATAGAAAGCACTAGAATTAAGTGGGATCAGGAAAATCTTCCTACAGAATGGGAGATTTTAGCTGAGAATTGAAGGAAACCAGGAAGATTAGAAGCAAGATGTGAGATAGGAGATCCTTGTAGGCCAGGGAATAACCAATAAAAACGTCCAGAGTCAGGACAAGGAGTTTGTTTTAGGAGCAGCAAGGAGGCCATTGTCATAGCATCACAAAATATGTTTGTAGGGAGTAAGGTCTGAGATGGGATTTGGAATTCAGGTGTTCCTGATTCCAAGCCCAACACCATATTCACCATACCACATACCTGCCTAGGAACACTGGGGAGAAAAACGTATAGTCCAAGCAAAGACTCAAAACAATAACCAGAGTATCAACCTGGTCGTACCAAAGGATCTCTTGGTGTCAACAAACCTAAAAGGTTAGACGGAAGCCTGGTATAGTCTAGCTGGGGTAGGGTGATGGCAAGCAAAGTGGGATATTTTGCTGTTTTTTTTTTAGCATTGTCAGATGCCCCTGATTGAATCTTGCCTTAATCAACCAAGTATCTTTACTAGGAGTAAAGTACAGAAGTAAGAGTTTCTTTAACTAGAAACAGTATATGTATTTGTACTGCTAATGTGATTAAAGATCTTCCCCACCCATTAATGGGCCTGCCCTTTTGATTAGGGGAGATTTGTGGGAAGGCCCACACCTTTTGTTAAGGCATTGGTTTTCAAAAGGTTGAGATGCCCTCTGGTTCTAAAAGAGGTATAAATATTCTGAGGGTGAGGTTTTACTTTGGGGCTTAGGTTTTAGAAGAAGCTTTGTGTGCCAGAGGAGACGATGGGAAGCTGCTAAGGAGTCTTTGAAAACCCAGATGTTGGTGTTTCCCTTTCTGGCAACTATGGTCAGATAGTTGGACCTGTCTGTTGATTTATGATGTGTTAGACAGTTTGGAAGCACTGTCTGTTGATTTTCTGAACTAGGTAAATGATACATGTGCTTGATTAAGGGAGATTGTTAACCTCTCAAAAGCTGCCTTTCCTTTTAGAGGTGCAAATCTAAGAACCTATGATAGCAGTGCCCCTTGTGTATATAGGGGATGCTTCTGCTACAGGTAGGGAAAAATAATGAGTAAGAAGGTGAAATTAATAGTACAATATGTACATGAACAGCTTTCCTTCTATTCTCTACAAAGAACAAGTTCCTTCATCATGGTAGTAAGTTAGCACAGACCTTCTTTGGTATCACTTCATGTCTAAATACTCCATCTAGTTTTTGTTCTTTTTTTACATACATCTTGTTTCTACAGCTACAACAAAAGTTTCTTTAGGACTGGGACTCAAACATCTTACACTAGCTCTATGACCAGGAGCAAATCACTTCATCTCTCAGACTCAGTTTCTTCATCTTAAAAAAGGTATACACAAGACTTACCTGGTCCATCGGAGTGCCTTCCTTGGTTGATGCTACCTCATTCTTATCCCTCCATTCATTCCAAAATATCTTCAGTATTGAATTAATTAGGTAGAATTATTAAGTAGTCAATAATGTTGTGCTTGTTTGCAACCCTTGCAACATCTAGCACAATGCCTTACACTGGTGAGAATTTACTAAGCATAAGATTTGTCAGTTGTTTGGTTTGGTTGTTTATATTTATGTATTGTCTTTTTAGTAAACAATGTTCATATACTTATTCTAGCCCTCTTGCTTGATTATTCCTTATTTGGAAAATTTCATAGTACCTCTATTGAGGCAGAGCCCATCCATTTAACTTCAATACTCTCTTGGAGCTAAGATTGAATTTATAATAAATTTTAAAAAGAATAACATGTGATGAAGAGAATAAGATATAGTGTATAATTAAGAACAGCTAACTCCAAATTTTCTAAACAAGCTTTTGAAAATAAAAAATGGAAAATAAACAACAGAAATTCACTGACTGTAATAATTTCATCCAAAAGTTAAACCAGTATAAATTTATTGCTACAAAGAGACCAAAGGAACCCAGAAGAAGTCTTAGTCAACAAATATTTGACTTACTTGCCAAACAGAGAGAGAGAGAGAGAGACAAAGAGAGAAAGATGAATGCCAAAGGTCACAATGGACTGGAATATAAACTTATCTGTAAAATCTTGCGAAGAAGTATGATGGAGCAATAATGTCTTGTAAAACAGAGGGGAGAAATGGATGGTAAAACTTGAACAAAGAAAGCATGTTGATGTTAAAGAATCAACTTAAACAAAGTCATCCCAATGGCATTCAATGATGAAAACAGAGAAAACTACAAATAGAAGGAAAATGGAAAAGATTTGCAAAAATTATTACAATAAACTGCTTTCTCCACAAAGGATAGTGGAACTACCACACTTGGACCCTATCACCACAGTTCCTCAGGTGCTTACAGAGGAAATAGAAATGGACCTAGAGATACCAAAAATGGGAACAACAGCCAGATATACAGAGAGGGGAGATCTGTGCTGGAGGCAATATAATTGTGAGGGTATGAGGAGCTGATATGCAAGTTATCTGAAGAAAAGAAACATAACTAAGGCTCCATAGAACAAAATACCACCTTATAGGATATCGTATAACAAGATGTCTCCCATTCATAGATCAAGATCTTTCAAGATTCCTTGGAAGATGAAACAGAAGAAATGTCCCTATGCAATTCCCTTCTAATAATAAATATCAATTTATACATAAAACGGAGATGAAGGCTAGACAAATCTATTTACCACTTTGAGGAGGAGATCCAGCATTGAGTTTAGGTTGAGGAGGAATTCCCAGTAGATGGTGAAGTCTTTCAAATGTTCATGTTTGTAAATGACATTATATTTATTGGATCAATCCCTAACACATTACAGAGTCTCCTAGAAGTGATTTGTAGTCACTTAAAAGAGTTTGATCTTTCAACACCCATAGGAAAGGTTAAATGGATGAGGGATATCTTTTGTCCGGATTTCCACATGCATCTGAATGGACACTCTAGAGAGCTTGTCCAAGAGTATATGTATATACAATCTTAGATAGACAATGCAGATGAATAGTGTTTCGGGCCTAGAACTGAAAAGAAAGAGGAGAGAGCAGGCTGGATTGATTTTGGAGAATTGTGAGGTATTCTTATTCACCCTACACTTCCCCTAAAAGCAAAGATCCCTCTTTTTAGTGCAATATTTCATAGGTGTTGCTCTGTGGCAGTGAGATCTGGAACAGTATTAACTGAAAAACTGAAGATGATCATTGCCCTGAGGGCACTGGAAAGGCTGCAACGTATAACCAATGAGGAATTCTGAAGAAGAACAATAATAAAGGATCTCAAAGAGTTTCATGATAGAAAAAGATGACTAGTGAGGTGAAGATAAAGGAATGATGGGTTGGCAACCAGAATGCTCCACTGGAACCTTCACAAAGTCCAGAGAAGAGTCCTTTCTAAGTTTTTAAGTAAGCTAAGGAGGTGGGGGGAGGACCTGCTGTGGCTATAGCATCTATAACAGCCTCAGGAGTCCGGCCAAGCTTCCAACTACGTCTAGCTTATCCCTTGGTGATGAAGTCTCAAAAACTTTCCAGTAGGATTTGTACCCCTAAAACAATTTCAAAATGATGCTGAAAACTGGGAAAGAAATTGAAAACAAATAACAAAAATAAGACAACAGAAATAATCATTTTTTAAACAGTGGAGATGGGCATGGCAAGGGCAGTTCATAAAAATCCTCTGGTATAAAACAATGCTGATGACCAGGAGCATCACTAGGAATACCAGAATCACTAAAAGAATATGTCCAGGATTATCACCAAGATCCATCTTAGATCTGGACCATCTGAATTCAATGGTTAATAGGAATGGGGAACCTGTTGCCTCCAGGCCACATGTGGCCTTCTAGGTACTCAGGTGAGGCCTTTTGACTGAGTCCAAGTTTTATAGAACAAATCCTTTTATTAAGGGGATTGTTCTGTTAAGTTTGGGTTTCATCAGAGTTCTGCACTTGAGGACTTAATGGGCCATTTCTGGCCTTGAGGATACAGGTTCTCCTGAAAGAGGTTATAGGTCTCTTGCACACAATCTGTCCTGGGGTCTAAGTTGAAACCAAGATTCACCCAATACCGCCAAAAACCCAGTTTTTCCAAACCTTCCAGCCATTGCAATTTCTCTAGAAGGCCTATCTGTGGGATAATAGTAAATTTTGACCCCTTTTGAGATCTCTACCTAGGAACGATCATTTTTTTTTTGAGAGTTGGATGAAGTCCCTTTATCTAGGGACTTAAAGTATCTACCAAATATTCCAAATAATCCCTTTTCTTACAAACAAATTTCTAGACACTTTGATTATAAAAAGATAAGTTTCTCTCTCCTATAACACTAAAACAAAAAGCCCGCCCCCCCAATAACTCTGTCCCTTAGTCCCTCAAGCCATTTCTGAGATTTATCTGAACCATTCAGGGACAAAAAAGACTTTCCAATTCCAATAAATGGTTTCCCTATGTTCCTTTTCCTGCCCAAGCATCACTTAATAACTATTTTTTGGGCCCTCCCAGCTCAGTGAATGTAAATAGTAACTATTTCTCTTTTGGCCAGCAACCCTGAGGATCTTCCCCTCCCACTTTGATTTTTTTTCCTTTTCTGTAATTAAAGGAGCCATCCCTTGATTCACTTCTTTAAAAGGCTCATTCACTGAATGGGGCTTATCTCACTCAAAGTGAAAACCTGAAAAGACTTAGCCTAAAAGGTCCAGGGTCTCACATGGTCCCCTGGGCCATCTCCAGTCATCCTGATGAATATCTGGCCACTGGACCCAGATGACTCTGGAGGAGAAAGTGAGGCTGGTGACCTTGCACAGCTCTCCCTCACTCAAATCAAAGTCATCTGCAAGTCATATCATCATCTCCCTGATGTCATGGTTCTCTTTGAGAACAAAGGACAAACACACAACTACCTTTGAAAGGGGCAAAAATCTCATGTATTGGGTGAACACACATAGGGGATGGAATAAGGAAAGACCAGAGAGTATCAACTAGGACTACATTCAAAAGTCATCCATTATAGTCAGGTAAGCCCTCCTAAAGGGCAGGTCCTAAAAACCATTGGTGTGGAGAGCCCTCCTTCTACTTGCAGTTGTGATTATTTATCAAAGATGCAGATTCTGGGATATAAGCAACTCATTCTTCCTACACGTATTCTCCAATTTTAATTTTTAGTGTGTCTGTTCTTCCCATTAAAGGCCTATGTTTTTATGGGAGAATATATTGTGTCATTGTTTTTAGTCATGTCTGACTCTTTGTGACTCCTTTTGGAGTTTCCTTGGCAAAGATGATGGAGTGGTTTGCCATTTCCTTCTACAGCTCATTTTGCAGATGAGGGAAATGAGGCAAACCGGGTTAAGTGATTTGCCCAGGATCACAGAGGTAGCAAGTATCTGAGGCTGGATTTGAACTTAAGTCTTCCTGAATCCTGGCCTGAAGCTCTATCCATTATGCCATCTGGCTGTCCAATGGGAGAATATACCCCAGGTTTTTTGAGGAAATTACTACTTTTCTTATTACGTTACCTCATTAAGTGTCTTAAGTATCTCTGTTTTGAGCTAATTTGAACTAACTCTGTTTAACTAGTAAATTAATACATTGACAGAGTTTGAAAGCTGTTTTTGAGGTACTGAAGACAGAGAATCTTCAATCCAGGATTGATTTTGAGGAAGGGACGTATAAGAAGAAATTCTAAAAATATCCTAAAAATAAAAAATATTGTCAAAGGTGATAAGATTGCACTTCTTTAAATATATAGATCAACTAGGATAATTCCATGCCTTCTAGCTTATCATGGAATTTTGTTTCATCAGTAAGAACTTCAATTTGTTCATCTCCAAAGTGAGTGTTTAATCTAGACAGGCAATCTTTGTTGTTTCTTCAAGCTCTAATATTCTATGAATCTAAAAGCTCAAATACTGTTACATAGTGGAAGCCCTGAGAAAACTAGATAGCATTCTGGCAGAAATAAGAGTTAGACAAACATTTTATACCATACGCCGACATAAGCTCCAATTGGACAGGAAGAAGAGGAGGAGCAGTAGCTAACACTTATATAGTGCCTTAAAATTTGCCAAATCTTAAATTTGCCAAGATTTGCCAAAATTTTTAAATATTCTATCATTTTACCCTCACAGTGATTATGAGAGGCAGATGCTATAATTATCCCCATTTTATAGATAAGGATAATGAGGCAAAGAGAAGTTAAATGACTTACCCAAGGTCACATAGTGAGTAAGTATCTGAGACTGGATTTGAACTCCGAGTGGAGTAAAAGGATATCCTGGTTCTACCACTTGCTATCTATGTGACCTTCATCAAGTCACCTAACTTCTCAGGGTCTCAGATTCAATCACTCAGTGAACAAGACTGTAAAAGTAAGAGGGTCTAGATTATGAAGGGCTTTGAAGGCCAAGCAGAGAAATTGGATCCCAGAGGCAACAAGGAGTCATGAGGCTTATTGAGCAAAGAAGAAACGTGGTCTGACTGGGGCTTTAGAAAAATCATTTTGATGACTCGATGGAAGACGGGTTGAAGTAGGGAGAGACTGGAGGCAGGCCGACAGACCAACAAACTCTGGTGATACTTTAGATGTGACATGATAAGAGCCTGCCTTAGAGATGTAGCAGGTTTCTCTACAAAATGAGAGGATTGAACTAGATGACTGCAAAGACTTGGTCCAGCTCTAAATCTGTAATCTGGTCCTATGAGCCTGCCTACAGAGAGGACTGTGGTTAGGACCAAATGAGATAGATAAAAGAACCTGAGCCTCACAATCCACTGGTGTGGTACTATCCTCATTGGTGCCTCCATAAAGGTCAGGTTAGAGTTGGCAGGAAGAGGGGAGAGGAGAGGTCTCCTCAGTCTCTGGGCTCTCAAGTCTCTTTGGGGACTTCTGGCCTCCAAAGTCAATGGAGAAGACACAGGGTATTCCAACTTATCTTCAGGGCCATGAAAGGAGAATGGGAAGAAGCTTCTTCTGGAAAGGAGCTGACATTAGAAGTCTCCACTGTGCCCTTGACTTGCTACAATAGAGGCTTTGGGGAATTTTGCCCTTGGGTAAGATCTAAGAGACTCTCTCTCTCTCTCTCTCTCTCTCTCTCTCTCTCTCTCCCTCCCTCCCCTTCCCCCATCTCTGTGTCTCTGTATCTCTCTCTATGTATCGCTGTTTCTGTGTCTCTCTCTCTCTCTGGGTCTCTGAATCTCCCTCTTTCTCTTTTTCTCTCTGTCTCTCAGTTTTTGTGTCTTTGCATCTTTTTCTTTCTCTTTCTCTCTCTGTCTCTCTTTTTCTTTCTCTCTGTCTCTGTGTCTCTGTATCTCTCTCTTTCTCTGTCTGTCTCTGTATCTCTTTTTATTTCTCTGTGTCTCTCTGCCTTTGTCTCTGTCTCTCTCTCCCCCCTCATCTCTGTGTCTCTGTATCTCTCTGTGTGTATTGCTGTTTCTGTGTCTCTGCCTCTGAGTCTCTGTATCTCTCTCTCTTTTTCTCTCTGTCTCTCAGTTTTTGTGTCTTTGCATCTTTTTTCTTTCTCTTTCTCTCTCTATCTCTCTCTTTTTCTTTCTCTCTGTCTCTGTCTCTCTCTCACTTTCTCTCTCTCTCGGTTGACTTGAGGTAACAACTTCCAAAAGGAGAGCTCCTTTTACTCTGTATTATCTGGGATATATTCTTCTGTGCATCTTTTCTCTGACTTCAGTTCTACTGTCAACTTGGATGACAGAGTTTCTTTGGCATTTGTTCTGCATATACTTATTGTGGAAATGGTATTGAGTGGAAAGAAAGTCAAACCTTGAATATAGAGCTTGAGGTCTTCTTTTCCCCATTAATGAATAGCAAAGGGGCAGCTAGGTGGTGCATTGGATAGAGCACCAGTGTAGGAGTCAGGAGAAC
>CM053771.1:258279085-258303890 GCA_028658325.1 Potorous gilbertii
CAAATGGGGAGAAAATTTTGGAACCCAAAATCTTGTGAAAATGAATGTAAAAAGTTAAATAAATTTATTTAAAAAAAAAAAAGAAAATTCTTAAGATGAAAAGGATTTTCTTCTTAAAGGACATTAGGGTATGAGGCTGGATAACTAGAAACTGACTCAGATCCACCGTGGGTGAGGGAGACCAAGTACCCAGGCATTGAAGAGAAAGTAGGGAATGGGCTATCTCTGTAACTAAGAATCAATTATATGGACTGCAGTGATTTGTTGAGGACTGAAACGTTCAAGATTGTACTAGTGGAAGAATATGTCACCACAGTACTACACTATTACCTTGCGGCATGATGTAGCAGACTTAGAATTGGGATTCAGAAGACCTTTGATTACAGCTTCACCACTTAATAGCTGTGTGACATTGAGTAATTCAGTCTCTCTTAATCCAAGTTTCCTCATCTATAAAAGTGGAAATAACATGTGCACTACCGTCCTCATGGGGTTATTGTAGAGATTAAATGAGAATCTATATAAAATGTCTTGAAATAGGAAAGTACTTTAAAAATGTCAATGAATTATCATCATACTACTCACATATATGCAAGTGTGTGTGTATACATATATACATACATAAGCACACATGTATGTGTATATATTCACATTCACACACACCGTTTCACAGATGTACCATGAAAGGCAAAGTTTCACCTCCCTTCCTTTACAAATGCTTCCTGGTCTCTAGTGTCTCTGCTGAATTCATTAAACTATTAGGGGATATACTGTGGGAAGCCATAATTAACCTTCATGATATCTATCTTCAGAAATTAGGGACATACTCCAAGCATCTTAAGTTTTTATTAATGATCTAATATGCATGTCAACCACGCTTCTTGGACCCCTTTCTGTTTTCAGCCTGGGCCACTTCTAGGGATCACAAAGTTTATATAATATTGGTAAACTTGCTTCTTAAGTTTTAAGGGTTCCCCTTCCCTTCCAATTCAAATGCGTTGGGCTTTGGTGTGTAAGTTCATGTTCACGTTCTTTGTTTCTCTTGTGATTCTATACTTGGTGGTGCAGAGTGCCAAGTGCTGGGCCTGGAGGCAAGAAGACTTAATTTCAAATCTGACCTCAGCCACTTATTAGCTGTGTGACCCTCAGTAACCTCTACGGCCTCAGCTTCCTCAGCTATAAAATGGGTATTACAGTAATAGCACTTTCTCCCAGGGTTGTTGTGAGGAATAACTGATACTATTTGTAAAAAGTATGCAGCACAGTACCCAGCACATAGTAGGTGCTATGGAAATGTTTATTCTCTTCTTTCTGTCCTCTCTCAACCAAAATCTGTAAATGAATGAGTTCCACTGAAAGGCAGAGAACAGCCCATGGCCTTGAAGCTCTAGGAATTTACCTGAATGAGAATAGTGGCACACTTTAATAGAATTACTGGTCTGGTCAGGGGGAGACCTAAGTTCGCTTTGCTACCTTTCTTGGTTTCAGTTTCCTCCTCTCTAAAAAGGGGGCTAAACGACCTCTCAGGTCCTTTCCAGCTTTAAGACTCTACAAATTGATCCAGTCATAAAAACTGATTATAAAACCACTTAGTGTTTAGAACCATCCCCTGATGAGCTACCAAACTCTCAGCTGCAGGAACCAAATTCAAAATCCAGTTTAAAATGTTTCTTTGGCTGGAAAGCAATGTCAATACTAATTTGGCCGAGAAAAAATACAGTCTAATTTCATTTCAAATGCAACAAATTTACTGTCCTGGTTTTCATTAGCTACTGTCAAAGAGTAAGAAGACAGACAAAATAAATTATGAAAAAAATTATTTTTTTTAATGTACAAAAAGAGTTATTTACAAGTTGAGTGTGTCATCTCAATTTGGAGGATGTAGAAAACAGCTAAAAATGTTTCTGAGATATAAATCTGACCCAACATTCACCTACAGTATTTTTAGTAATGGTGTCTTCTATACAGAATATATACAAAGAGGGGATGGATATCATAATACTATCTCAGTAAATGAGTGAACACCATTAGGAAGCCACAGACTCTTCGGGACCTTCCGGACATCCAAAATGTGTGCATTTAGAGCCGACCTTTTAAAAGTAATAGAGTTCAGGGCACTGTATGACAGTGAAGCCCAGGACTGATCATTCTGATTTCTGTGCATTGTCCCCCTCAGCAGTGATGGGTCATAAAAGGGGCTAAGTCAATGACAGATGCTGGGAGAATATCCCAAATCACTGATAACAATGGAGTAGTGGGTTTGATTGTGACTGCTGCAAACCCCATTATAAAAGGTGGGGAAAACCAGTGTTACCCCTTTTAATCCAAGTTCCAAATGCATTCTTCATATTCCAAGTGGGTCAAGCCATTCTGAGTAGGAGAATTTAGTGACAGTCCCTCAGTGCTCCAAAGGGCTGATCCAACCCAGCCCCCGAGCCAGCATACCTTGCAATACTCATCATTCCTTTATGAATGAATGGAAGAAGGTGGGAGGAGGAAGGGGTATCTTGGAGATACAGCAGATACAGCTCATTTGTAACTCAACTGAGAGCAATGAGCACTGTCAGAGGACTGGACACTATCGTTCTGCCGGGAGAATAAGTGCCCTTCAGAGACCTGGGAGGGAGGGGCTGTGACAGAGCCCTATAGCGTTTTTCATAGCAAAGCAAGAGAATAATGTATTAGGAAAATACAGAAGCGTTTGGTAAATGCATATTTCTCTCTTTCTTGGCATCAGACTTTTAAGTCAACACCTGATATTCTGATTGAGGAGGAGGGCAGTCCTAGGAAATAAAAAGAATGGGTTCCAACCAAAAGTAGGTATCACTGCCCCTACCCTTCCCCTTTGGCAAGTACAGTCCCAATGTGTTAGACCAAATTTGGTCTATCCCGAACGTATAGCATCACCATTGCTCTGGAGGTATATAAAAATGAGTGTTCTTCGGGATGGGGTTCATTTTAAATATAACATCAACCACACTGTAAACACAATCTGGATACAAGGGGGCCATCATTCTGGACTCAGCCCATGTATGTGTCATTCCAGCAACACTGCCATATTTTATTTATTAATGTACACATATCTTACAAAAATTGCAGGCCCTATATTTTGATACTTCCCTACCAGAGCACAGTAAGGCACTTTTGGAGTGGCTGGATAGAATTGGTGGTTTCTCCTCCATGGCAGGGTATTTAATGTTCCGTTATAGTATTTTTACAGAAGAATCAGGGAGGGGAGTGGGGGAAAAGAGCACTTTCCCTCACTGGCACCATAAGGAAAACCTAATCTCATAGGAGCTGAATATGCATTATAGCTTCTAAATTCAGACCAAAATGCAATTTCTCCTCCTTACCACTCCTCCTTCCCAAATTTTCTTGGAAAGTGGATTAGGGAAAAGTTTTTGGCTAATGAGAACTTTTCATTAGCCAAATGATATAAGGGAGGCAGCCAGAGTATAGTTGTGCATTTACATGGAAGGCTTGTAGGAGTCTCCGTCCCCACTCCCAGCCTCTATTGTGACATTTCTCAGTGCTCTGTAAAATAAGTCAAAAAATGACTAGAGACACATCACAGAGGTACAAAAAATGCCTCTAAAGAGTTTGTGAAGTCTGTACAGATAATTTGTTAAAATCCCTTTCATGTATTTAATACTTGTTGGAAAAAGAAATCTCTGTTCTCTAGGAAGTGATTATTTTTCAAAAGCACATTCATCAGATTGCTTGGCAAACAGCCCCTCCCTCCTTGCCTCCTTGTGCTTTGTGTTAAGACATCATATTAAGGAACTTGCTCTCTTCCGCTAATGTCGTTAGCATGGAGCTCATGTCCCCAATAGCCATATTGCTTATCCCTGCTGGGATTGAGGGTAGGGTCAAGGAGTTCCGTGGAGTTGTGAGGCGGGAGGAATTCTGGGAGAGATTCTGAAGAATGCTGGGGCTCAGGGTTCCTGACATTAGGCTTGAATGGTCACCATCATCCATGATGGCATCAAAATCGATCTGTGGAGGATCCAGTAATTGGGAGTCCACAGTGCTCGACACCTGATTGGCCCCTGGGGAAGCCATGGCATGTGGCTTAATGCTGCTCAATGAACATTGCTGCTGCTGTTGTTGCTGCTGCTGCTGCTGCTGCTGCATTACCCGGCAGTCCACATGGTTCTCAAAATTCCCATTCTGTTCATACATGTGGATTTGTCCATAGTAGTACATCATGCTGTTATCCCGGGGCCCATTGGTATTTTGTTGCTGCAGTTGCTGCTGCTGCTGCAGCTGTTGTGGCGGTGAAACCATGTCATTTATTGATTTGGGGATAGCCTCCCCGGTCTCCTGGCTAGGTGTTCCAGTGGCCATAGGGTATGCTGTGGCTCTCATGTAGCCTAGCTGTTGTGCAGAGCGTACTCCACGGTGTCTGTTGGCCGGGCTTGGCTCCGGGGGTGGGCGTGGCTGTACCAGGCCTGGTGCAAAGCTCTGTCCCACTGACCCCATCATGTTCTGCTGAGGGTCAACAAAATTGGGTTGGTGGGAGGTCAGAAGAGATGGGGACTGGTGGTAGCCTTCCTGGCTCATCGAGGTTGGTAGGTGATGGCTCTGCTGGGAGTAGCTCTGTGGCGTCACCATGTGCATGGCTGGGTTGGGTAGTGTGTGCTCTCTCCGGTTGTTTACCATCAGGGAAGGGTCAGAGGCAACATCCATTTGCTGAGGGAGGCCCAGGTGCCCTGTCTTGACTCCCATATTGCTACATGATGGGGAGAGCTGATTCATGTCCCCACCCATTGTGTTTGGGCTCAGCATGGGGTGAGGCTGGCTATATCCTGCATTGGGGCTTAAGTCCGGGTTCATGTTGGGGCAGGGATTGGCCTGTAGCGGTTGCCGGACCTGCATGTAATTGACCCTCGGTCCCGGAGCAATCCCATTTCTTGGAAGGAGGTTGGACTGAGTGCTACCGAGATCACTGGGGCTTGTCTGCATGACCTGCTGATTGTAGCTCTGGTACTGCCCAAAGGTCTGCTTCTGTTGTACCACAGCTAAGTTGCCCTGAGGAAATTGTTTGGCCTGCTGGTTGGAAAGAACGTCCACAGAGCCTGAGCTCACCTCATTCCACTGCACAGGCATATTGTTTTTGTTCAGGTTGGTGGGGGTACTGTAGCCTAGCTGGCAATCAGCCAGCATGGGTGCTGGCTGGCTCCCATTAGAATTGGATGCTGCCATCCTTCGTGGACCATGGAGGCCTGGGCTTGGCAGCTTTAGGCTCCCAGGGAAACTTGAGGCTTCTCCATGGTATGTCAAGGCATTACTTTCTTCAGCAGCACCAGTACTCTGGGATTTGATGTACTGTACTACGTCATCAGGCAACATGATGTCATCCTCCCCACTGGGGCCATCTGCCTCAACCACCATTGTCTCCATAGTGACATTTTCACTGATACTTGGAGGGCGGGGAGAATAGACGTGGCGGGGCAAGGCACCATCTGAGCGGGTGTAATTCTGGAGGCTGAAGTTCCTTCGCTCTGCACAGGGTGGCAGATGAGGTGGGTTCATGCTGTTGGTGCTATTAAAACGTTGCACCCGGGGTAGAGACAAAGGTTCAGCAGCCAGTCTCCTTATAGGGTCACTTGCTCGCCTTGTCCCATTGCCTGTAACTTCATGGGGGAAGGTGGGGACAGCATTATACCCATATGACGGCCCATCACTACCACGCCTTGGTCCCAGTGGGCGAGGGAAGGGGGGTGGCAGGGAAGATTCTGATGGATCAAGTAGAGACATTTTATTTTTCAGGCTCATCCTTTCCATGTTAGGGAGGGGCGTTGGTGGGGGCCCCCCGGTGGCTGCTGCATACTTAGCTTTCAGGCTGTACTGCTGAGCAGGAGTGAGGTTCAGCAGCCCTGGTGCTCCACTACATTGGCTGGCCTCGCTGGAGCGCCGGGAAGCATCGGTGGAGATGGGGTCATAAGAGTCGGCAGAGCTGACATTGTTGGGGCGGCTGCCAAAGGGAGAAGCCTCACTGGATCGGCGGCTAGACAAGTACGGAGAGATGCCAGAGGAGCGGCGGCTGACAGTGTAGGCTGAGCTCACGGTGCTAGTTGTACTGTCCCTTCGCTCGTTCAGTTGGTTTAACATGGTCACCTCATTCACTGACAGCTCCATGATCCTTGGGTTGGGCAGAGGTGCTGTGGGTCCACTGAAGTTTTCCATGATAGAGCCTAGAGGAAAGAAAACCAAAAAACCCAAGTAGTAACATCTTTCATTAAAGGCAGTGGATCTGGTGGAAAGAATCCTGGACTAAGAATAAGGAAAACTGGGTCACAGTTGTGGTTTGGTTAGTAATTTATTGTGGGATCTTGTAGATGTCATAAAAGTTCTCTTTCCTTCACTTTCCTCATGCGTCAGCCTAGGACAGCACCCACCATAAGGGCCTCATAGGGTTTTTGTGAGGTTCTGATGGGATAATTAATGTCAAAGCACTGTAGAAAATATAATGGATTAATCAATGGTCAGGTGCCCATCACTGAGAGGTCTTCAAAAAGAGGCCTGATGACCGGCTATCAGGCATAAGGTAGAAACTATTTTTATTCATGAATAAACTGTGTTAGAAAATTGTCCATTTCTGAGATCCTAAGATGCCAAATTAAAACTTCTCTTAGAAGCTAAGAAATTACACCAGAAAACCCTGAACATATGAAAGAGTTCACCAGGAGCTTCCCCTGACCAGAAAGTGAATGTGTCAAGTCAGCAGGCTTTCATTAAGTGCCTATACAGTGCAGGCACTGTGCTATCCATTGAAGATACAAAGAAAAGGAAAAAAAAATATCTGCTCTCAAGATGCTCACAGTATAATGAAGGAGACCACATGCCAACAGCTATTTACAAACAAGAGATGTAAAGGATAAATCAGAGGTAATTTCAGAGGGAGGGCACTATGGTGAGAGGGGATTGAGGAAGGCTTCTTAAAGAAGGTGGGATATCAGCTAGGACTTAAAAGAAGCCAGGAGGCAGAGATAAGGAGGGAGAATAGCCCAGGCATGGGGGACAGTCAGTGAAAATGCCCAGTCAGGAGATGGAGTGTCTGGTGCAAGCAACATCGACACCAATGTCACCAGATTTCAGAGTATGTGAAGGGAAGTAAGGCAGTAGAGAGGTAGGATGTATTTATAAGTATATTAAAGGACCTTAGAAATCATCTGATATAATTCCTCATTTGAGGAATGAAGGGGGAAACTGAGTCCCCACATGGTGAAAAGCCCAGTGATAGAATAGGATTAGAAGTGAGGTTTCCTGATCCCTATTCATGTGATCATTTATCTCTACCATGATGTCCCTTCCCCCAGGTTGCAAGGCATGCACAAGTACACAGCTTACCATTTCCAGGAATAGGAGGCAGCTTGGTGTTTCGAACTTGAGGAGCCGGGTTTGCCCATGAACAGGAATCCTTGACTGTCTTCAGCTTCTCCTTCTTGAGCTGTTCAAGCCTTTGCATGGTTGTCATGTGTTTGCGCAGCTGCAGGCTGACCGCTGACGTTCCAGAGGGGACGGTTGAATCAGCGACAGGAGCGTTGTCGTCCAGTGTCGTCAGGTCTCCCAGGCTACCCCCACTGTGCATGGTCATCTCTACTCCACTGTCATTATTGTTGGCACTGCCGAGGGGTGAGGGCTCACTGCTACAGGATGATTGGCCCCCGGGGCTGGACTGATACAACTGAGGGAAAATAGACCAAAGGATTGGGAGCCGGTCAATCAAGGACTAGCACTAGATTGCTAAAAACCAGAGGTGAGCTCCCATGCCGATGAACAAATTGGTAACATATATACATGTCCATACTCATAGGAGAATTTGCTGGGGGAGGAGGAGCTGGGTTCAAACACTGTGACTCTTTTAGCTCCTATAACACTTATAAGCTACATATGTCTAGCTATTCGTTGTATCTTGATTTATGCAAGGGTTTCATCTCCATTAGTCTTATCACTCCAGTCAAACCATAAGTTTCTTGAAGGCAGGGATATGTACTTTCCTTCTCAGGTATTTTATACAGTGACTGGTGTAGTCTTGGGTCCACAGGAGGGTCCACTTATCCTTCAAGTTTAGCCAATGTTTGCTAACAACCTTAGTATTTACTTATTTCATCTCCCTGGCTGACTAGTGACTGCTACTTATCTCTTGGAACAGTTGTTCCCCACCTGCTCCTGGCTTCTCTGCTGGGACACCGGTAGATAATGGAGGGAATAAACTGGCTTATTGTTTTATGTTCCTCTGAATCTTATTTTTGCTTTCTCTGTTGCTATAGAAGGGACTGCTGTGATGACTGAGCAGGACCTGGCACTTTCTGTGGTAGATGGCATCCTAGACCAGAAAGGCCAGCTCACTTATATTCTGCCCATTTGGTTTCCTATTCCCCACCTCTTGCTCCAGAGAACATGAACTAACAGGGCAAGATTTCTGAGTCCACTGAGCAGAGACTATGGTAATTAATTTGGATTAATAGCCTCTCTTACACTTGTCTAAGAATCAGCCAGAAGAGATTCAGACCCTTGTTCTATCAATGTATCAACCAACAGAAATGAATTTATTTAGCACTACAATGTACCAATGTACTAAATACTGGAGATATAAAGGCAAAGGTCAACCATTTCCTGCCCCAAAGGGGCTTGTATACTATCAGGGATACACTAGGCACATAAATAGGTACATGGAAAATACAGTGAAAAATAGATACAAGATGATTTTGGAAGGGAGAGCTCTAATAGCTGGGGAAATCAGGAAAGGCTTTGTGGAGAACATGGCATTTAAATTAAGTCCTTTGGGAAATGAAGGAGTCAGAGGCACAGGTAAGGAAGACAGGTATACATGCACGTGGAGCAGGTAGGGTAAAGGGACGCACACAGAGAATGGAGCACTGGGTATGAGAAACTCTAAGAAAGCTACCTTGATTACAAGAACATGGCGTTGGTGAAGGGGAATAATCCATGTTGTTATGGGGGAAGGCAGGTTCTCTTGAAGGGATACCCAAGTGAAAAAGAATAAGAACTCTTATTTCCTTGTGTCCCTTCCTGCTTTCTCTAATTACAAAGCTTCCAATGGGCTACTAAAATCATTCCTTTGAGATCACTCACACACACGCACATACACACAATACCAACTTCTAGTACATCACATCTAAGATACAGACAGCACTTATACCATAGCCTAACACAAAGGGATACTCGGCTCACCTTAGTACCGACTATCCTTAGGGAGGTATAGTAAAGAAAAGAAGAGGAGACAAAGAACAAATGGTTAGAATTAAGGACTCACAGCAGGAAGTTAATTATGCAACAAATGGAAAAAGAGCAGATACACAGCTTTTACGATATTTAAACCTATCTAAATATCATCACATGAAACATGGGAGCAGCACTTGCCTCTAAGGTGTTTTGACTCATCTCTCACTGTTTCACTCACGTAGTCTTCTCAGCCTGGCCCAGAAATAGAGCAGCCAGTTTTCTGTTTGTTTTTTAATTATTAACTGGGTCCTTTTTCCCAGAAGGAAATGATGAGTGGGGTTCTTATGTTTCAGGTCCATCATATGGAGATTTGCCAATTGGTTTTATAAGTTAAAAAGAGAAAAAAATGGAGCTTGTTGATGAGGGCTTGGATCACAATATAGAATTGACCTGGAAACTGACAGGTCTTTAACCAAAATTTACAGGTTTCAGGACAATCTATGGTAGCTGAGGACAGAGATTCCTTGAATTGTGTTGTTTTAGCTTTGTGATCTGGCCAGCCAGAGTGACAAACACACAGGTTTTGAGGGCCTTAGGGTGAAAGGGCAAGACTGACACTTACCACCGAGTTCTCTGTCTTGATGGCTTTGACATGCAAGCAGTCCTCCACTGCCTGACTGGTGCTGTTAGCCTCCGAGGTCTCCTCCAGCCCCACTCGGCCCTGTTTGGCACTGGCTTCATTGTCACCGTTTTCCTTGAGTGGAGGTGCCCTTGGGTGGACATCATTGCGCTGCTTCTTGGTGACGTGGGCATCGGGACCATGTACCGTCTTTACATGTTTCCTGAGAGAGCTGGGGTCCGTGTATCGCTTCGTACAACCAGGGATCTTGCAGATGTAGGGTTTCTGGGGGAAAGGGAGTCTGATTTTAATGACATAGGAAAGATTATTGAATCTTAGTGGTGTTACTGAGGGGGACTTCAATAATGCCAAGGTTATTCCCTACCATAATTTCTTGGTGGTGTGGTTCTCCTCAGAATATTCCACCCATACTACCTTTTCTGAATTCAAGCCATTCTCCATAAGATGATCATTAATGACTGGTTCACTCTCCATTCTTGAAATTATTTAATGCCTTGTGTTGTTTTCCTAGCTGTTGCATGTGTGTGTAAATCTTGTCAGGCTAACTGGGGTGCTGGTTTCTCAACAAGGACTGTATCTTACACTTCTTTATGACTACACATTCCCCTTCCCCCAAGAATTTAACACAGTGCTGAACACAAAGAAGACACTTGACAAATAGCTGGATGGATGAAGGGAAGGAGTGATTATTTCAGTGATCATGAAACATTCCAGATGTGTTCCTATAATATACAGATGACCAATCTCTTAGCAACAATTGTGATGAGTCTGTTCTCTAAATTTTACTATGCATGTATGTAATCAATCAACAATAATTAAGTACCTACTGTGTCCCGGGCACTGGGCCAGGAACTGGAGACACACAAACAAGAACAAAATTATCCTCATCCTCTACAAGCCAGTCAAAACCTAAGCCTCAAACCACTAGGTCCTATAACTTACCAGACTTGGTCATATTAGATCCCCAAGGGCAAAGCACATATTCAATGTAATCCTATCTTCATTTTACAGATGGGCAAATTCAAGTCAAGCAACTCACTCAAGATTACTTATCGTTTCAGTGACAGAGTTATGACTGGAATCCAGAACCTTGTTACCCAGTCTAGGAGCTCTTCACTGTTCCTAGGGTCAAGCCTATTACATTTATTCTTAGCTACTGTAAAGCCTTTCTTCATTCTCAAATATTTCATGATATCTGATGATTTAGAAGTTTTTAGGAATAACATTATATTTATCTAGTGGTAGACAAGGCTGAAACTCACTAATAGTTCACCTAACAAACTATAAAGTAGTGATTTCCTGGGCAGAGGTGTCCAATTCATGGCCAGAGGTCACCAGACTCTGGGGTATGGCCTGAACCACATTAAGATGTAACTGGAAAATTAACAAAAATAAATAAAAATACAATACCACATAGATAATGTTCATTTGTGGTCTTCTAATTAGAGTCAATATACAGTTCTATTTGAGTTTGACCCCACTGTTCTAAGTGCTAACATATTAAGCTTTCAAAATAGAATGTAAGCTTCTTTAATGAACAAATGACAAAGCATTCATTAAATTCTAAATGATAGGAATACATATATTAAAATAACAGACCATCTTCACATTTAAGGAACTTACATTCTAATAGGGGAAGATAACACTCTAGGAGAGGGGTGACCAAGGAAGCATATTTCATTCTCAAGAGATAGAAAGAGAAGGTAAACAACATGAGGGTTGCAAGCAGATGGCAGGACATCCTGGGATGATGGGTGACTATGATGTGAAGCTAACTCATGGTCAGCTGTCTAGGTCAATATGTGACCCAAATGGCCCTTGGTTATGTATACTCCCTGTGGGAAGACACTGTCTCATTTTTACCTTGGAATCTCTAGCACCTATAACAGTATCTAGGTCATTCCTTCTCTACTCCCTGCGTCACCTGGTTTCCTAATAGAGAATCTCCAAAAAGGAATCTACTAAGATAGCTCAGTACCCCCTTGACAACTTAGAATTTTAAAGAGTTTTCCAGGGACCACTGCAAGGTTAAGTAATTTGCTCAGGGTCACACAGTCAGTACATATCACAGGAAGGGTTTTAATCTAGGTCTTTTTAGCTCTGAGGACAGGTGCAGCTATTCATTGAAGTATACTGTATACACAGTAGGCACTCAGTGTTTGCTGAACTGAATGAATTCCTGAGGAAAAATGGCATTTTTAAGGCCCACAATAGGTTTCACATTATTATATCAACTGTTTTCCCTTATTTCCCTTTCCCCAAACATAGCCTCTAAAGCTCCATGAACACACCAAGCATTATAATGAAGTCACAGGCTTTGAAGAACAGGTAGGATTTAGTCCAATAGAGAATAAGGGAAAAAGCAATCTAAAGAAAGAGAAGAGTATGATCAAAAAAGCAGGTGTAGGAATGTACATGGCATGTTGAGGAAACCATGAGCATTTTATCATAATTCTTTCTGCTCTAAAACCTTGGCAGACACTATCAATTATTAGACCAACATGGTTGAAGTGGATGGTTAATGGAGGGAACCAGTTGGACAAGGTTAGAAAATGCAGGTTGGAGAGTTAGTAATATGTGTAAGCAAGAAAGCAGGGGTTCTTGCTTGGTATGACCCAGAGAGAAAGAGGTGTCTGGGGCATGGTAAATGTCAAGAGCTATTTCTTACTACAGTCAGTCCCATAGAAGAAGGTGATAACTCATGTTGGTATTTATGATGTGCGGGCGTTTTTTAGTTAATTGAGAAATTCCATTGCTCTCGCCAGATCCCTTCATTAAAGCCAAAATCCAGGTAATGAGCATATCGGAACTGCTTAGGGGAGTCATTAAAATATTCCAAGGGGGATAATGGTGACCTGTGGATTCTCTGACAAGCAAGAAACATTTCTAGGACCAATCATTCCTCTGATCTCTAATTCCCCCTAAAGCCCTGGCTCTTCCTGGTAGGGGGTTGACTCAGGCTGTGGGGGGTAGCTCATGAAGTGATTTAAGTGTCGACATATTCACAGACAACTGAATGGAGGGTTTTAGACTCAAAACATGAGCACCCAGGATGAGTTCAGTAACATAATCCTTGAAAGTAAAAATGCAAGAGAAAACTACCATGGTATTAATGGCAAACGGCCATCTGGGGCTACCATTCCCTGCACTCATCTGCTAACTACTTCCAGTTTCTTGGTCTTTCCCTTTTTTTTTTGTAGGTAAGTAATAACAATGCCCTGCAGTTGTCTTAGCTTAAAATTTTCCCAATGCATTATATCCTTTGACTATCACAACAACCCTTTAAGGTAGGTAAGGTGAATATTACTATTTGCATTTGATAGATGAGATAACTAAGACCCAAAGAGAGGAAGGGGTTTGCCTTAGTGTACCTAAATAACTAGGGTGTGGCAGCTGGTCTCAGAACGGAGAAAGCCTGGGTTTAAGTATCTGCTCTGACTAACAAAAAATTAAATAATAATAATTACATTTGTGTAGGGCTTACTATATGCCAGGCACTGCACAAAGCATTTCACCATTATCTGATACTTCTCTCACAACAACCCTGTGAAGTAGATGCTATCATCATCTTCATTTTACGGATGGGAAAACTGAGGCAAATAACAGTTAAATGACTTGCCCAGGGTCACACAGGCTCTGATGTGTCTGACGTTGTTTTGAATTCATTTCCCTGACTTCACATATACTATCTGTGTGACCCAGGGCAAGTCACTAGTGAGGCGAATCTCTGATCATAAATACAAAGAAGGTAGAGGGATTCCCTATACCAATGATATCACAGGTCCGGTTCCATTCCCCATGACTGTAAAATAGAAATAAAACCTCTGTCAGAATTTACAAAGAGCTTTCCTAGCCATTACTGTAATACCTTACCTGAGCCTTCAGGTTCTAAGTCCAGGCTCCCTTCCGTTAAAGCTTTCTAAGTGGATTTTAATAATATATACACACCACCTTCCTGGTGTGATGCCTCATTCTGGCATGGGAGTGAACCTCTGTTCTCAATAGTTAAGTCAGTAAAGAGATATCTGGCTTGAAGGATTAGCTTAGGTAAGACCAGCAAAGCTTTTCACAACAGGGCTGCCAATCAGGTGAAGAACTATTTTGCCTACAGCAAATCATGAAGACTAGATTCTGTTACTTGTCTTTATGACCTTTATAATCTAACTGTGGGAAGACCCTGAGACTCCGTCCTACATCCTTATCTCTTCTCTCTCCACCTTCTTTCCCTTGGTCACTTCATCAATGACCATGGGTTTGATGATCATTTCTATGAAGATGCTAGCCAGATGTGTCCATCCAGTCTTAATAATTCTCTTGAACTCTATCTAGTTCAATATCATAAACTGCCCACTGAATATTTCAAACTGGATATCTCATAGATATCACAAACTCAATATGTTCAAAACAACTTCGTGTTGTTCCCCATAACTCACCCCTCTTACAAACTTTCCCATTTCAGTTAAGGGCAGCACCATCATTCTAATTATTCAGTTGGCAACCTTGGCATTATAATCATTTTCCTTCACTCATAACATAAAATGAGCTGTTCCATCTTGTCACTTCTATCTCCGCAGCATCTCTTGTACCTATCACCTTTTCTCTACTTACATAGCTGTCACCCTAATTTACCATCTCACTCCTAGACTATTGTAATACCCTTCAAATTGCCCTTCCTGCCTCACCTCTCCTCACTCTATTCCATCCTCTAACCAGATGATTAAAATGGTTTTTTCAAGGTATAAGTTTAATCATGTAATGATCTACTAAAAAAAATAACCTCCAGTGACTCCCAGTTGCCTCCATGATCAAATATGACTTCTATCTGGCATTTAAGACCTTTTACAACCTGACTTCAGCCCAACAATTTGATCTTTTTATATCAGATATTATACCTTACTTCCCTTCCTATACTTCATGGTCAAAAAACATTTTCCTGTTTGTGGTTCTTCATGGTTCAGCTCCCATCTCCATGTCTTTGTCCTGGTCATCCTTCATGTTAGGAATACACTCCCCACTCTTCACCTCTACCTGTTACAATCCCTTGTTTTGTTACAAATTCAGCTAAAGCTTCATTTTTTTTTTACACAAGGCCATTCTTGGTCCTTCCAGTTGATGGTGCCTGTGCTCTTCCCTCATCCATTACCCTAAATTTAGTTTGCATATTCTTATACATGTACACATTGCCTCCCTTGACAGAATGTAAACTCCTTAAAAGCAAGCAAAGTTTCATTTTTGTGTTGCATCCCTAAAACCTAGTAGAATGCTCAACACAGAGTAGGCGCTTAATAAATGCTGGTTCATTGACTGTCTTCTAAGATTTGATTGGATGTACAATCTCTATGCAAGGAAAGAGTGGACACTACAATGAAATCATTGAAATATACACATCATACATGTGTAGCTGTGTAACTCCACATTCATATGAATTTTAATTGTTATAGTTTTTTCTTGAATGATGAATACCTGGTATAAGTTAATCTTATAGCAAAGTTTTTAAGTGGTCAAAAATGTTATTAAACACGAGGAACTTTTCTTTAGTCTGTTAGACTAGTGTCAATATAAAATTCAGTCCACAGGTATTTGCTTGTTGCAGCAGACCATCACATGCATTATAATAAAGCCAATTTTCTGGATTCCTTAAGTACTGGTAGTGGGCTTAAATTAACTGGCATTAACAAAGCATGTATTGTGCTTCATCAATTTACATCAAAAAGCCAAGACATGATTTTCTTTTGTAGAATGTTACTACCAGGTGCAAAAAGGTCCCACTGGGAAGTTTAGATTGCCTTCTCCTATGCAAAGTGAAATCATTTTGACAATCATTTTCATATGGTGTAACAATTTGGATCACACCTTCATTGGATAAGCTGATGGTAGGTCTTGTGGTATTCAGAATAATAGAACACATCTGCAGAGTGCCTAGTAATCTTTGTATTTACAGTAAGCTTGTGAGGAAGGTTCTGTGAGCCCCATTTTACAGAAGGGGAAACTGAGAGTTTAAGTAACTTATTTAGAGTCATGCCTAATGACCAGTAAGAGGCTGGTCATTATCTGAAGGCTGGGGATTCTAAGCAAAGTATTTTTTCCCCATGATGCCATAGTACTTCACCTCATTAGTCTAGGTTTCTTCTGACCATCCCACTCCCTCCTTTCAGGAACAGACAGTGGAGTTAAAGGCTCTTGGCTGAAGAAACTTCAGGAACCCATCTGGAGAGCCTGCCTCAGTGTTCTTCCTTCTCTGACTTTATCCACCTCCCCAGATACCTTCCAAAGTCTGAGTCTTAAAGAGGTACCTCATTGGAATGAGTTCGGTTCTGGTGCTTGGCCCGGTCAGAAGCATTAGAGAAGGCTTTATTGCATCCCTCGTGCTCACACACGTAAGGTTTCTCGCCCGTGTGGGACCTCAGATGAGTCTTTAGGTTCTCCAGTCGGGAATAGGCTTTTGAGCATCCTTCAAACTGAAATTGAAAATTAAGAAGTGAATGAATGATGAAGAAATCAATAAGTCCATAAAATGAAGCTACGCCTAAAAACGGGAGTCCTGCTTAAGGAGAGGCAGTATGGTGCAGCTGAAGGAAGAGGTCGGAAGTATCGGGTTTAGAACTCTCTAGCTTGATCTTTGGATGACTTATCTAGTCTGTTTCTTCAGAGAGGGGTTGCACTAAATGGTCTTTAAGGTGCCTTACAGAGTTAATGTTATAGAATTCTAACTAAGAAGGTTTTCCCTAACCCTTTCTCTAATGCTACTTTCTTTCAAACTTTTTTTTAAAGGTTACATTGGGTTGCAAGTTGTTTTCAAAACCTAAGGCAAATCCTTTCTCCTCCATGAAGCCTCTACTGCTAACAAAGCCCACAGCAATCTTTCTCTTATGAATGCCACTAATGTTGTTATGGTTCATTTGATAATTAAACCTTCTTTTTGTGTATCTCTCCTGAGCATTTATTCCACTGCCCAATATTCTTTCTTAGGAAAGAAAAATCCAACTTCTTCATTGCATCTATTTTCCTCACTTTTCATAATAAATATGTCTAAGAGGCTTGTTGTTTATATATTCAACAATATATTAAAATTTAACATATATGTATATAGGGATATCTGCATACAGTATTGATGATGTATAGATCATTGGGCTTGCTTAAAAGGCCAGATATGAAATTTAGATAAGATAGGATCTCCTCCCTCTTTCTAGAAGGAGAACACACAAACATATTTTAATCTAAAATATGCCAGTGAACCTGAAAAAACTGTATGATTAATTCTTTTGTAAGGTGAATTATTTTGACAATGTAAATAGAGCTTCCCCCCTCCATCCTCCAGTTCAGTCTAGCTAGTAAATATGGATTTTCATATTTTAGACTATTCTTATCTCACATAACAGGCCCACCAATACCCTGAATCAATCAATCTTTCTCTCCACACACATATGTGTTTGTGTATGTGTGTGTGTGTGTGAGAGAGAGCGAGAGAGAGAGAGAGAGAGAGAGAGAGAGAGAGATTCACTTTAAAAGGCAAGAAATTTCCAGAAGAATTGTCTTCAACCACAATTTTGTGGCTTAGTCAGGGCTCAAGGTAAGACTAGGTCAGGAAGATCTGAGTTCCACTCTAGTCTCACGCACTTAGTAGCTGTGTGATCCTGAGCAAGTCACTGAGCCTTTGCCTCAGTTTCCTCAACTGTAAAATGGAAATAATGATAGTACCTACCTCCCAGGGTTGTTATGAGCATCAAATGAGATCGTAAGTGTAAAGCACTTAGCATCGTGTCTGGTACACGACAAGTGGTATTAAAATGTTGGTTATCATTGTGGCTTTTATTAAGTTAAAAAGAGGGGCGCTCAACCTGCAGTGTGCACATCCCAAGGAGGGGCGGCATCAGAAGCTTCTCAATGGGGTAATCACTATAGTATCTTGTTGAAATTAGTTAATATCTTTATTTTCTTTTTTCATGAGCCCTTTGCACAGTAAACTCTAGAATTTATTTCCTTTCTTATTGAATGGGGGGCATAGGAAGGTTAACTAGATGCCAAGAGGTACTGGGATGAAAAAAGTTAGGAACCCCTGCTTTAAAACATAGTCTGTTCTATGTCGGTGTCTGACACTGAGAATATCCTTACCTATAGACAGAATAATTAACAACTGTGGTGATATTTAAAGGGTTGGAGCCCCCTTTTCAACAGATTTCTCTCATCTGCTTGAACTTTCAAAATTAAATATTTATTCCTTCTGCTTAATGTCTAGATGCCTAACTTCCCTACTTTCTCTGCAGAGATGGGAGCTATGGGTGTGGAATACTGCATATCAGGTAAGACTGATGTGTTGCTTAATTTTGTTGAAGTATTTTTCTCTTCCTTTTAAATTCTTTTTTATTTTTTAAAGGCACAACTCACTAAGTAAAGGAGGAAAGAAGGATGGTTTCATAAATGAAAGTGATATAGAAACAAAAGATATCTATAAAATAAAGCAGCAACAACAACTAAAGCTTCAGGGGCTCCAGGAAGCCTCTTTTAAAATGCAATCATTTTTCATTCTGCACAGTAACAGCAGTGTTGTGATGATGATCAACTGTGAAAGATCTGGCTACTCCAATCAATACACTGATCCAAGACAATTCCAAAGGACTCATGATAGAAGAAAAAAGTGCTACCACCTCCAGAGGGAAACTGATCAACTCTGAGTACAATTTTCTTACTTTACTTGTCTTGTTTTTATCTAGAAATATGTTTTGCATGATTTAATGTATAATTGATATATTGCACACCTTCTCTGTGGGTGGTGAGGGGGGAGAGAGCAAGAGAATTTGGAACTCAAAATTTAAAAAGAAAAGAATGTTAAAAATAATTAAATAATAAATGTAAAATATAAACACTTTTAGAGTGTGAACTCTTAAGTTGTTGTCACTCATTAACCCTCAGTGTGAATTAGTCTTGTCTATGAGATACTTTCCCAGATGACAGCTAGAACATCACAGCCCCAAGCAAGTGGAAATTTTTGATAGGAAGAAGAGAGAAGGTCAATCTGGAACATGAGTCAGTTCCCAGATGACAGCTAGAACATCACAGCCCCAAGCAAGTGGAAATTTTTGATAGGAAGAAGAGAGGTCAATCTGGAACATGAGTCAGTTCCCAGAGAGGCAGGTCTTTGGCAGCTAGTGGGGAAGGAGCGGGGCAGGGTGTGATCTCTCTGGACAGCTGGAGGGAGCTCAGCAAACTTGTGGTAGGGAAATGTGAGAAAGGAGTGAAGAAAGGTGCTTCGGCTAGACCAACAACCTCCTGCTTGCTTACTGCACCTCTCTCTGTAAGGAGATGTCTTTGGGGCCCTAAGAGCTACCACTGATGTTTGAGAAGGCAAAAATCAAGCCAAGAGTCTCACACAAAGTCTTGGTCAATAGGCCTTGTTGACAGTTCACATTCTGCCTCTTTGAGAGGGTGAAGGGTTACCCGCATAGCCCTCGTTAAGGATTTTTTCCCCACTTAGGGCAAAAACAAGAGACGAAAGAACTCCAGTGGCACAGATATAATTGGGCCACAAGAAGGGGATGGTCCTCCCCATTACCAGACTGAGGGAACTTTGGAGGATTTCAAGCCTTCCAAGAGAACCTTGAGAAAATGGTTGTGCTGCAAGATAGTGCTAGATGAATCAAAAACATGAGATGAAATGTGGGGTCAGGAGATGTGGGGGTTGTTATGGAGAGGAAGCATATCACACATGACATCTCTCCTTTTCTCTCCCCAATCCCATGCCGATATCATCACCATGGATTAAAGCCTTGTTTATCTCCAACTAGTTTCATTGGTTGTGCTATGTCATTAGGGAGGCCAAGGGATTCACATTAACTAGCGATCTAAGGTATGATATCTCCATCTTCTTTTGGGCAGAGAACTCCAACTTGGATATATATATTTTTTGTTTGCCTGTTTTTAAAAACAGGGTGCTTTTTAAAAGTTGTTTCTTTTTGTTTTCCTTTTTTTTTGGACTAGCTATGCCACATTTCCAGGAGAATGACATTATTAAATATTGAGGGTTTATGTCAGACAGAAGCATGGGATCATGGAGAGCACTGAAGAATTTCTTAGATGAAATGTAATCTACTTTCTTGCTCCTTATTCAAATCTGTGCTCATCTGGCATGACTGTACAATAAATAGGTTCTTATGGACTTCCCCTCTGTCTGCATGGTGTAGTCTGAGAAAGAAATATTTAATTTTTTCTGTGTAGATGGTGAATCTAATCTCAGAGTAGGTATTGTTCTCAGCAAGGAGGCCCTATCCTGGGACTTGATGGAATCAGTACAATGTCATCTGTAAACAAGAAAATCTGGAGTAACTCATTATCTTTGGGAAGTCCCTCTTCCCCTCTGTATTATTTGCTAGACAACCTCCAAGGCAGCAGTAAGCAGCTTTGGAAAGCACAGGTCTTCCTGTTTTATGCCTCACTTGATATTGGTAACCAGAGGATCACTTAAAATAGTCATCTCTTTGTTAGCAGCTACTGGGCATTCAAAAATTACTTTTAATGTATGCATAGGATATACAGTGTTGGAGAACTTTTAAAACTACATTTTCCTCTAAAGAGTAAAATAACTTTCTCCCTCTCCCTCTATAATCAACAGATAATAAACACAGTGAAATCTCATATTTTCTACACTTTTCAGTCAATTCTTTCCCTCCCTCTCATCCCTCTTCCATCTATTGAGAAGGGAAGCAATATAATGGGTCCAGATGTGATGGTTTCACTGTCATGGATTATGGGAAGGATTGATATAAAAGCACTGGCAAATTTACTCCATTTTCCACATATTTATTGCACTGATACACAGTCCATTAGATATCCTTAAGAGATTAGGATGAGTAATAGGTTCAGTGAGTTCATGGATTGTTGAACAGGAGAAAAGAGGGATGATTTGAGTAGCAGCAGGTGAGGACTTAACAGAAATGACTCAAGTGGCAGTAAGACTGAGACAATCAGGGAAACTACAAGAGACTTCTAAGAAAAACGTCTAGAAAACAGATTTTTTTTCAAAGTACAGAAGCATACTTAATTTCTAGTTCCATTTTTTTAGAAACTCAAAACATTTTGTGTAGGTAATTTCTGGTAACATATTTAAACCCCTCTAGTGAGATAAGAAACTTAAATAGTTTAAGACATCTTAGTTACAGTGTATGACAGCAAAGGGAAAGATCTTGCCCACTTGAGCCATCAGTCTTCCTACCGTGCATTTGTGTGGCTTCTCGCCAGTGTGCCTGCGCATGTGTACCACTAGCATGTACTGAGCCTTGAAGGGCTTCTGTTCCCGGGTACAGTCCTGCCAGCGGCAGACAAATTCCTTCTTCTCCCCATGAATGTGGTCGTTGTTAATGTGCTGCAAGAAAGAAGGAAGATGATTAAGATGGCTCAAATCCAGTCCAATCAAAATTTTTTTGACAAGTTAGAATGATGGGTTGAATAATAAGATGAAGCTTAATAGGGATACGTTTCAAGTCCTATATATACTTGTGTTTAAAGCAACTCATTAGTTGCACTCGATAAATGCATCAGTTCATGGAGAAAAGACCTGGATGTTTTAAAGTACTATAAACTCAAGATGAATCAACAAGATAATATTACAGCTAAAAAATGGAACAGTAGTATTTACCTTAAACTCAATTATGAGCAGCATGCCCAAAACCAAAAGAGATAGCAGTTCTATTGTGTGGCATTTAAAAGGTTCAAGAGACATGATTTCTGGGTAATTTAATCGTTTTTTATTAATAATGATAATATGTTTATTAATAAAAGGATGATCATTTGGCCATCTTAGACCAAAGACCCCTCATGATGTTGGGCTCACAGTTTATATGTTTTTCAAAGACTAGGTGTTCAAGAGGGTAGAAATCAACTCTGATTGGTTAACAATTAATGGGAGAATGAATATTATGAAAGGGTGGGTTATATGAAGGTCTTTGGGTATGTGACTTGGGTCACCCAAGTCTTGGTCAAAAAGACATCAATTTTCATATTACCTGTCTGACAAAAGGGAGAATCTAATGCTTCCCAGACCTGTTTCAGTAAACACAATGATCAGGAATGCCCAATTAGCCCAAACTTCGAATTTCTTTTGCTGTGATTAGATCTTAGCCCACCTGGTTGGGCAAGTGTTTTAGAAATATTTCCCACACTGGTTGATTTTTTAGATGAGGAAGAAGGGGAAAAAACTTAGTCCTAATAAAATAATTAGATATTAAATATGAGAGAAAAACAATCATCTCTCAAATTGTCTCCTACTTTGGGGAAGCCACATATAAAGTACCTTGTTCACTCCTAGGAGCCACATTTAGGAAGGGCATTGATAAAATAGCACAGGTCCAGGAGATAGTGACAGTTTGAGCACTTGAGACTATGTCCCACAAAGTGTAATTGAAAGAACTGGGGATGTTTATTGCATGGAGAAGAGAACATGTAAGGAAATGATCGCTATCAGAAGAGCTGTTATGTGTTAAAGGGATTGAACTTTTCCTGCTTGGCCCCAGAGAGTAGAATAGAGAGCAGTGGGTAGAAGTTACAGGGAGACTAATTCAGGTTTGATATAAGAAACAGCATCCTAATAATAAAGGATACCCCAAAATGGGATGGACTCCTTCTATAGGTAGTAAGTTCACCATCACTACTGATATTCAAGGGAAAACCATGTCATTATTTGCTGAGGAAGTAAGGAAGGGGACTCTGAGGTTCCCTTCAACTTGGATATTCTGTAATTCACACAGACAAAAATAAAAACATATTGAATAAATGTATTGTTTTTATGATGGGCATGGCACCATTTGTACAGTTATCTCATCTGTGGAGCCTGTGTCAATGTCCTTCTTTGTAGGATGACGGAAGCTCCTTCCTCAGTGTCTGGGTATGTACTAGGAAAAATATTACCCCCACCATGACCTCCTGTACTTGCTGATGCATGACATGTCACTGTTAGAGTTTTCTCTTGTTATTTTAAGTGTTACATCCCTTTTCAAGTAGATTCATTCCACTTCTCTGAGACTCAGTTCCCTCATCTATAAAATGAAGGAGTTGGACCAGAAGACCCTAAATTCTACCTCTACTATTCCATGATCCAATAGTCATTTCAAAGCTAAAACTATATGCAACAGGAAAATCATAAAATGCATGAGGATCTACCCATGTTCCTTTGTTTTACTGACCTTTTTTTCACCATGTGGTAAAAGGAAAACTACACTGGAAATAAGAATACTTGGGTTCTTATCCTAGTTCTGGTATTCTCTTGGTGTGACTCACTTAAATTTTCTGGTTTGTTGTTCTTGTTGAGTTTTTTATTTTTCAGTTGTTTCCAACTCTTTGTGATACCATTAGGGGTTTTTTTGGTAAAGATATTGAAGTGGTTTATATTTCCTTCTCCAGCTCATTTTACAGATGAGGAAACTGAGGCAAACAGGATTAAGCAACTTGCCCAGGGTCACATTACTACGAAGTGTCTGAGGCCAGACTTGAACTCAAGAGGATCGGTCTTCCCAACTCCAAGCCCGGCACTCCATCCACTGCCCCACCCAGCTGTCCCTAAATTCTCTTAGTTTGAATTTAAACATCTGTAAAATGAATGGGGTGGATTTGATATCCTTAGTCCTTTCTAACTCTAAATCCTAGATTCGGTGATCCTTCTGCACCCTCTTTTGCTGCATGTTATTCAGCATATCCTCTTTTAACATATGCAAGAGTGTCTTGAAGTTGTGGCTCAAGTCTATCAATGGCAGGGAGATGAGAAAATTGATGACTTGTTAATCCCTCTGCCTTTAATCTAATGATCTATTTAAGGGGTGGTTGCTGTCTTCAATACCGGGAGTGTTACTATCATGTTCTAGCTTAGTGTTTACTTCCTCAAGTTTAATGGCCATAGCTTTAGAGAACATTGTCTTTCTGTCTTCCAAACAGCTACAGAAGGTGTCCAATGAATAGGCCATCATTCTAAGAAAAGAGGTGATAGCTGTATGTAACCTAAACACAATCCAAGTTAGAGTATATGAAAGAATCATTCATTCTGGTCAGCATTTTGCCCCCAAATTATGAGGTAAGTTAAGTTAGACGTTAGCATGAGATGGAGTAGGGTATTAGAAAGAGGTTGAAATTTTGTCTCCACAAGTGACAAGTATGATCTTAAAACATTCATTTCGCTTTCATGGAACTCAGTTTCCTCAAATGTCCAACAGGGAAAATAATACCTGACTTGTCTACTTTATAGGATGATAGGAGATCCAATGAGATGAGATCTATGAAAGCAATTTGCAATGAATAAAAGCACTATACAAAGTTTCCACACACAGCTTCTTCCTCTTTTTCCTTCTCCTCCTTCTTCATGTAATTTTAGGGAACCCTAATCCATGTTGTTCTCTCCTTTAAAAAACTTTCCTATTCTTTTGAAATTTTGCCTTTCTAGAGTTAGTTTTTTGTTTCCTGAAAGTAAATCCCATTGGAAGGTCTATTGCCCAGAAGTGGTTAGTGTGGAAGAGTTTGTCACATTCTTTGATTAGAACAAGTAGGGAGAAGGATAGAAGGGGAGGAAGAAGAGAGCATGGGGAAGGCCCTGAAGGCCATGGGTGAACTACTGTGGGGTGCTGGTAGAGGGAAGGGTAAGGACGCAGAATAGGGAGCCTGGGACACTGAAGATAGACTCAGTCAGTTTCGTAATTTTGCCACAGACTTACACAACTGAGAAGATGTAAGAAAAGAAGAATCGTACTGGCATTGTTGTACCTTTTGCAGCAACATTCAGTGGTGAAGCATTCCTTGGTGGTGAGAGTGGTATCATTGTCACACCAAATTCCTTTTCCTATTCCCACCCAGACTTCAACACACATACACCACCAGAAGTTTCACATTCCAAGTTTATACTTCTACCATATAATTTTTCTTCTTTCTCATTTTGGATAGAGAATTTGTTCTTTTAGTATAATAAATCTGGAAAGCAATTTGGAATTACGCAAATAAAGT
>CM053771.1:258303990-258321343 GCA_028658325.1 Potorous gilbertii
AGAAACAAAGCAGATGCACATTCATTGGAAATGTATGGCTAATCTGAAGTATGTGAATGTGATGGCATACTATTCTATAAGAAATGACAAATATGATGAGTACAGAGAAAGATGCAAGGAGAGACATATGAATTGATGCGAGATGAATTAAGCAGAGGAAATAAAACAACATACATAAGGATTACAACAACGTAACTTGAAAGAGCAACAGTCACAAACAATAAAAATGAATGTTACAAAATGACAACGAACAAACTTTGTCCCAAATAAGAACTCTCAGAAGTCCTCTCTCCCCACTCCTCTGCTGTGGTTGGGGGTGAGAGGTCCACAGATGTGGAACACTGCACATGTTGTCAGATTTTTTGATGTATTGATTCATTTTACTGTTTGCTTTCTTCCTCTTTCTCTTAAAAGAATTATTTGTATATGAGGTGGCTCACTGGTAATGGCAGGAGGAAAGTTTCATGGGAAATTTAGGCAATTTGAAAACAAAAGATATTAAAAATTTATATTTAAAAAGGAGTTCATTTCTTCACTATGATGGGCCTTCCAGATGTCAACTAAATAATGCCTGGATAACAATAATAGGTAATATTAATATAGTGCTCTAAGCTCTAAGGCTTCCAAAGTGCTTTACATACATTATCTAATTATAATGGCTTGAAATTAAGGAACACTGAATTATTGACTTTCTAAAGTCCTTTCTCCCTCACTTTTCTTTCTCCCGCCTTGCTTTTCTTAGTTCTTTCTGCTGGTCCCTTGTGGCCCCCTCCCCCACTTTTTCTCCCTTCCTTTTTTTTTCTTCTCTCTGCCTCCCATCCTCTCCCTTCTTTTACTCCCTGCACCCCCCGCCCCACAACTTCTATAACTTTGCGATCCAGAAGATGAATGGAGGGCCTGCCCACACTCAGAGCTCCATTATTACCCAACTGAAAGCATAGGAGTTGAAAAGCATTATGGCCTCAGTGAAGAGAAAAAAAAAGGAATGAAAAGCAGTCTTGCTTTCTATGGTATAGGACTGAACTTCATGAATATGAATATGGGCATCCCTGGCAAGTGAAATCTACAACACTTTGAACTATGGCAGATAATCTCATCATATTAGCCCCACTTTCCATTTTTAAAGCCTTTCAAATGATAAAAATGCTTCTTGACAACTTTAAACATTTTTTTCTTATTGGTTTACTTAGCAACAAATTGTTAATAATCTGCCCAGTGTCCATGCCTGTGTGCCATGTTCCCACTCTGAGCTAAATCATCATCCATTTCTGGAAGCAAAGAAAAATGCAGCCTTGCAAATGGGCCACCATGTTATCATGGGAAGGGCAATGCCTGCCCATTAGGAAACCCTGGGGAATTCTGGAGGTTTTGTCAAGTATAAGGAAAGATGACTCTCCCTTCCTTTTTCTCTCCATTGCCATTTAAAGGGTCTCTGGTGGAGAATTTCTCATATGGGGAGCTAAACCTCTCATTCTGACATCTAAGGCTTTCTACTATCTCACTCTATACTATGCTTTCATCTTTATCAATCCATCAACAAACACTTATTAGGCACCTACTATGTATCAGACATTTGTCTACTCTATATACAAGGATTATATAGAGAAAAGCAACCCCTCAAGGTAAGCCTTTTCTTGCAGCCAGACTGATTTATCTATCCTTCCAACTTACCTTGCATTTTCTCACAACTACATCTTGGCTGTTTGATCACATGAAATTAATATCTGTTGACTTCCTCTGTTTATCCAAATCTGCCCATTCTTTAAAATTGGGTAAAAAATTCTACCTTTTCCATAAAGCCCTTTCCAACTACCCCAGCCAATAGTGTTCTCTGTTCTCTCTTATTATCTATTCGCTCTTTCTGTTAATCATCTTTTCATGTGCCTTATATCTCCAACTATTCTTTAAGCTCCCTGAAGACAGAGACAGTATTTTCTGTTTCTTTATACAAGTCTGTTCTCTATTCTCCCCACAGATGGACAATTTCTGAAGCATTGAAAGGTATCTTTGTAGGGTAACAACACTGAACTAAGGGGAGAAAGCCTAGAGCTAAGCCATTTTAAAACTTCAGATTATTTCCCATATCCTCCTACGTCATTTCCTTGGGGGTCTGTCCTTCAGTTAGATTTTTCTGCTGACTTTAAAAATTTCAAAAGATTCCTTATTTCATTATTGAGGGTACTTCCTCCACCAAATGCAGAATGCATACTTTCTACACCTTAAGAGATAGTAGGATTTGCTACGGTCCAAGAAAATCATTAGCTAATGGCCAACTCTATGGGGATGAACCTCTTCAAATCTGGCTAGGTTGACCTATGAATGAACGTGACTCTCTCTTCAAATAAATACAACTCTGCTGACTAAACACAAAAAAGTTTTCAGTCAGACATGGTGCCTTTAGGAGAGTTTTAAGCCCGGACCTCTGGGCTTCAAGCCCAGGCAGAAGGAGAAAGCAAGCAAGTTCTGGAAGGAAGAGATTGAAAGCTGGGGAAACTGGGAAAGCTGACAGCCTTTGAGAATATATTGTAGGCAAAGAATAGGAAGCCTTTATACAGTGGATAGGAAATCTACTATACAGAATTGTGGGATAAATCCAAAATACTTTTGATTTTCAGAAGCTTAGATAGAATTCATAAGTGTAGGATCCATAATTAGTTAACCTTTCTTATACCTCCCTGGGACAGAAAAGATGTCTTTAGGGAGGAGTTCTGGTCTTCGTGGGCAAGGTTTTGGGGATGAAGCCTTTGTAAAGAAATGGCAAAGAGGTCCAGAGTTTTCATAAGAAAGAAAAGGAGAAAAAGTCAAAGCAATGGATAATCTTACGAAATTAGGAAAAGCTTAGAAAGTTAGCTCACAGCTTTAAATTAATAGAGCTGAGAATATTAATTAAGTCTTCTGGAAGTGGTCTGGGGAGAAGGGGAATAGGCTAGTTTCTTCTAAGTGATAAGAGAAAACTTCTGAATGAGTATTTCATTCAGTAAGGGAGAGACTTTAGCCTGGGATTCTTCAAAGTCACCATCTTCCTAAAAATCATAATCAGTTTCATTTCAAGGGTCTTATTGAGATGTCAGTCTTGGAGGGCAATGATGATGAACATGGTACCAGATGGACTTCTATTTAGGAGAGCACCATTTCTGCAGTATCTCATTGGACTGGAAAATCAAAGAAGAAGGGGAAACCATTTGGGGCTTGATGCCCAACCACCCCCACAGCACTCCTATGGAGAAGGCAGGACAATCAAATAGGAGGGCAGGTGCTGAATGCTTCCCTCATCCTGTGGCTGTCCATGGAAACTCAGTAGTGTCAGGTGACTCAAATTTGTCATCTTCTAAAGGCAGGTCCTTTCCTGGGGGTAGGGAAGCCTCTCCCCCTATTCCAATTATTCCAATATAGACATTCATACATATGTGTACATGTACATGAAGGTAATTCTGGCCCAGCCTGTCACTGAAAATGCTGCTAACAGCATGAAATATGAATGTATCAATGTCTCCCCTCTGCAGACAAGTTCATCTCTGCCATGTCACACTGCCTCCATGACATAATTCATTTTTGCATATTTTGAAGTCCTCGGCCCAGACTGGTGCTGTCTGGAGCCTTCTGACAAAGGGCCGGCCAGCTGTGGCCGTGCTGATTTATGCCAAGGGCCTCTCCTTGCCATCACTTACATGGACAAGTTGCTCCTGGGTGTCGTATTCCTTGGCGCAGCCTTCCCAGTGACAGTTGGTCTCATAAATAACCTCAGGCTCTTGTTTGCATTCGTCTTTATCCAAATCCTCTTTGAGGTCTGTCAGATGTTCCTGGGGGAGGAGGGTAAAGGACACATAAGTGAGCTTGTTTCACCTGCAGACATGAATAATGTTTGTACAGATGACTTCATCAAGACTAGCTGGTCACCTTTGGTCTATACCAGGAAAAGAAGGTGTTGACCTGACTGCCCCCTCCACCCACCTCCAACCTGACATGTGGAGGTAGGTGGGTAGAAGGACAGGGGATACATTCTGGAGCGTCACTGAACTGCAGAAGATCCTCTCTTCTCTCTCTGATCCTTATTCCCATTTTCACTTCAGAGTATTTTTGTACATTAACACAGAAAGACAAGCAAAATATTTGAGTAGATATGGAACTGGCCTCAATATCTGAGCTGTCTGGTCTCTCTGATTTAGGTTCCCTGTTACTGTGGGGTATTTTACCTCTCAGAGTCCCTGGCCACTGTATGACAGGGGTAATTAAGAAACTTAACTTGTAGTTAAGAAAACTAAACTAAACTAACTCTGGAGTCCATGAACTTGTTTTATTTTTAAAATTGCAATTGCATTTCAGTACAATTGGTTTCCTTAGCAAGCCTATGTATTTAAAAATATTATTCTGAGAAGGGATCTGTATTCTTTACTAGACTGCCAAAAAGGGCCATGACCAAAAGGAAAAAGAAGAACTAAGAACTCCTGATTTAAGACCATAAGTTATTGATTATAAGTCACTATAAGATAGTGATTATAAACTGCTTTAAGTTATAGTCTTCACTGGTAGAGGAAGTTCTCATGCTGAAAGCTCTTAATACTGACCAAGTAATAAGTCAAGTCTCCATCAAAATATGATATAACCTACACCTACACAAGCCTTTTTCACACCTTTCTCCCTATACAGATGCATATAAATGCCAATCACACATGTACTCTTCTGAGGGCCCTGAAATACTCTAAAAAGATCCAGCATGGTGAAAATTTGTATATCTGCTCTGGCAAAAATGCATCTAAATGAGGCAAAAACAAGAGTCACCATAAACTAACAGTTTTTACTCTGTGGTTGGAGATGTTATAACATTATCATTCTTTTTTTACCATTTATGAGTTAGAAAATCTGGGAAAGGAAAAAAAAACAACTTAGAAATTTTGGGCTAACTTCAAATGCTTTGGGCAGTCACAATGCCAAAGTCTACTTGGGTTTCCATGCATACCATAGGAGATTAGGCAGCTAGGTGGTACAGTGGATAGAGTCCAGGGCCTGGAATCAGGAATACATGAGTTCAAATATGACCTCTGACACTAGCTTTGTGAACTCTGGACAAGTTACTTAACTTCTTTCTGCCTCAGGTTCTTTATATATAAAATGGGGGATAATATAACACCTACTTCCTATGATTGTTGTGAGACAGTGAGAGAGTATTTCTAAGTGTTTAGCAAACCTTCTAGTGCTATTATTAATCACAAACTTAGAAATGGAAGGGACTTTCAAAGTCTTATATTCCATCCCCCTTTTTTTGCCCATTAAGGTGATGAACATATTATCTAGTGTCTGGGTAAATAACAGGTTTCATTCAGCCTCTAAAAGGACAAGTTTGTTAGAGATTGGGGGATTCAGCTATAGAGGTAAGAAACGTAGTAGTTTTGGTGGCATTATCATCATTTTCTTGGGTTAAGTCCTGTGGTATTGGCAGATACCAATGGTTTGGGATTATGAACAGGCACAGAGAAGCAAGACACTTGCCTAAAGTCAATGAGTAAATGAAGAGTTTTTCTTACCATGGATGACAAATCTTACTTTTCTTAGTAGAAAACATTAGTCACTTAGGAAAGAAGGGAGCATAAGATTGACAGAGGTGCCTGGTGGTCTGTGTTCTCAAAACTCATTACAAAACTAATATGTCATTGGTAAAGCACAGAAAGTAAATTTATTTATTGAGAAAGCATAGTAAGAAATAGATTTTATGTGGCTCCACATGTATAATGAATATCCTATTGCTTAGGGTGCAATGGGTGGAGGAGAGAGGGAGAAAATTTAGAACTCAAAAACTTTTAGAAATACATATCAAAAATAAATTAATAAATAAATAGAAAAGAGAAAGAATGGTAGATACTGGGAAAGAAAGGATCCACTTAGTCAGCTGAGCATACAATGGCTACAGGACAGAACACAGCATCATATAATTAGGGCTAGAAGAGACCTTAGTTTTTACCTAATGAATCTCTTAATTTTACAGTTGACAAAACTGAGGCCCCAAAATATGAAATTCCTTGCTAAAGGTCAAGTGCGTTGGTGACTGGAACTTCAATCTTCTGTCTCCAGATCAGTGCTCTTTCTTTGTTGTCTCTATAAGATGGCAGCTATGACAACCTTTATGTTAATGAGTTGACTGAAAAATCTAAACTGATGAATAAAATAGCATGACATACAGATGCTTGGGATTTAGACAAGGGCAGGGATGGCTAGGGTAGCTGACAGCTTTTAGTCTGTGGGCCTGAGCTGTTCAATCTGAGAGCCGAAGGCTACACAGGATTCTAGTTAAGATGAGGTTACTCCTTGGGATAGCTATATATGGAATTGGACCTTGTGTATGAGGCCTTTGAGGTCCCTTCCGCTCAAAGTCTGTGATTAATATAGCATATTAAGATTGGCTAAGTGTTTTACAAATATATGTGCTTCTCACAACAACCCCAGGAGGTAGATGCTATTGTTAGCCCCATTTTACAGTTGAGGATTATAGGCACACCCTGGAGCAATCAGTTTCAAGGAAATTTGAATGCTTGGGGGAATTAATTGGGTGATTTGAGGGGCAAAGAGGGCATTTTTCCAGAAACAAGCGAGGACTGGTCATGGCAAATGAAGAACAAAAGGAAAATTGTGATGGGATCAAAAGATGGTGGCAGAAAAGGAAATGTGTCCCTGAGCTTCTCCGTACCCTCAAATTATGTTAAGCTTAATATTAATATTACACTATTATAATCAATTGTGTCTGACTTTTTCATTTCAATTGTATAGAAACTTCTAGTAAAGGGACTTCTCTTTATATTAATTATCAACTGCTCTGCAGTGTCTTATGTCAGATGGTTGCTTAGGGCACTTAGAGGTTAAGTTATTGGCAATAAGGCACAAGCACAGTATGTGTCAGAGGTGGGATTGGAATCCAGCTCTTTCAGACTCTTTATCTACTATACCACATTACCTCTCATGTAAGAATTAATATTACTTTCCAAGTCCCTAAGTACATTAAAAAATGAGTTTTTAAAAACAAAATGTGTATATTCCCCCTTTTCTACTTCCTTCTCTCCCCCTTCCCAAATTTAATGAAATAAAGGGCATGGTTTTTCTGATGCAAATACAGAAGACAAAATGTTGCTGTTCTCTTTTTAAAGTGGAGGAAAGCTTATGATATATCATCTAATGAAAATTGGCTCACCAGATGAATTCAAATTGGCTGACATATGACAGTTGAAAGACTTAAGCAGGGAGTAATAATCGATGTCTACTATGGTGACCCAAGTGTTGGGGGACAGGACTGCTCCCTCTTACCCTTCTAATTAATGCTATGTGCATTGGGGTCAGGTGGAAGGTTGCAAATAATATGTTAATGAAATCTGCAGATGATGCAACACTGACTGATGTAGAAAAGGACTGATAAAAGCAATCCATTGGACCTCAAGAGGGCAGGGCCCACAGAAGGGAAGAAAAGGCCCTTATAAAAGAGAAGGGCCCAGGGCAAAGGACACTATTAGGTGATGAGACCATGGAAAAGTTCAGTAGAAACCCAACTAAAAGGGATGAGGAGAAGCAAATTAAATGCAAAGGCGAAATGTGTGTGTATGTGTAGGAAATCTAGCAGCCTGAAAGAAACAGAAATCAATAATTCCCCTCTCTATGGTCTGGGTCTGCTTGCTTGTCACCAATAGATAATAGGTTAACCATAAAAGAGCAGTCTGAAAAGAAATGGACAAGTTGAAGGGAATAAAACGAGACCAGTCATCCCAAACCACAGCTCCAGGGAAGGAAGCAAGGAGCTCTGGGGTTTTTATTTGTTTTTTTATTTTTTAAAGTAGAATCCAATGAGACCAACTATTTCTGAAGAATGGGGGCATCAGAGAAAGAAATCAGTTATGGGCTAACCTGTTCGCTTTTGCTGATGGTGTCCTTCTCCCCTAAAATGTTACCTCCAACTCTCTTCGCCAAGTCCTCCAAGGCCTCTTTCAAGCATCACCTTTTCCAGGCAGCCTTCCCTAACCACCCCAGCCCACATCGATTTCACCCATTTCAGTCCTCTTACTGTCTGTACACTGCATTTGGTACTTAGTAATACAGTGCTTTATACAACTACTCTTCCAAACAGATTGGTTAAGCAAGCTCTTGACCAGAACAGAGGTTGTATCTTACATTTACTTTGCAATTCCTCATAGCAAATACCTTTAGGGCCTCTAGCCCTCGTGGTCATTTAATTTAACTTAGAGAACAGAGAATCACAAGTTTGCTTTTTTTTTTCAGTCACACTAATAATCAGTGTCATGGAGTGCTTTAAGATTTACACAAAACTTTACATGTATTATTTCATTTGATCGTGAAGATTATACTTGGGAATGAGCTACATACAGAGTTCCTGGATGTCTTTTCCTGTATTTACCCATCCATCCATCCATCCATTCATCCCCTTTTCTGTGCCATTCTTTTTCCACAGGTGGGTCCTCCCTTTGGGTAAAGTTTAAGAGCAAAGATACTGGATATCCTTAATGGAAGACTTACATATAGTCATGATTCCTTTCTGTTAACTCTAAGTTATATGCATATCTAATCAGGCAACCATCCTGGAGCCTAACACTTCCTTTTAACATCTAGCTGCCGTCATCAAAGAATCTTTGAAGATGATCTTTGCTTACTTGCTTGAACAAATAGCCATTAAATGGAGGATGTAGCTATGTTTATTTGACTATTTGTGTTTCATTTTATGATCTCTGGTTGTGAATGTGATTTTGGATGTATCTGCAGTGCTAAAGCTATGTTCTGGATTTTCTTGCTGGTCATAAGGATGCCAAAATGAAAATAGTGCTAAGCTTTTTACCTGGTTTCAGAACAGCTATTATTGACACGGATATCAGTGCTTCTCACCAAAGATAATCTTATTCTTACATCACAGGCAGGGTAGGCAGTAGTGTGGGTGGGTGAGGAGTTCCTAATAGAATCTCAGATTTGGAAGAGACCTTTGAAGTTTTCTAATTCAATCTATTCCTAAGCAAGAATCTCTTTTACAAAATCCCCAACAAGTTGCCATCCAATCTCTGAAAATCTCCAGTTGAGAGAGGGAGTGGGAGGCACATAGAAAAAAAAAAAGTTCTTATCACCTAATGAATTTTCTGTCCTTGTCAAGGCAGTACTCTGTCTTCAAAGATTAAAAGAGGGCATTGCTGGATGTTAGTGATCTGAACTACCCCCTTGCCTCCACTTACTTCAGGCAAGTTATAGAAAGATGTTCAGGACCACACAAACCAGGTATCTTCTTATACAGGGACAAGTATGTATGATGTACTTTAAAACCTGCCAGTGAGAGTTAATGGTAAAGAGAATCGGAGATATATTGCAGAGGAGAGGGATATGGTATAAGAGAACTGTTTAGCCATATCTATCCAAGAATAGGAAAAACCCAGTGAGTCTATTTGTTTGTTTAGATGGAGTGGCCATCCCTCATAAGAATCAGTAACAATGCTAAAGAAGGTCCTTTTCACAACATCCTCCCCATCCTGATACTTGGTCACTTATTCACTGATATCTGAAAATTGTTTTAGAGGGGGTAAATCCTTAATGTCACATTCACAGAAGAGTCAAATGGGAAGATATTGGTATATTGGGCTGGGAGTTTAGGAGATTTGGGTTCTAATTCTGCTCTGCCAATAATTTGTTATGTAATCATGAGTTAAGTCGTTATTCTATTTGGGTCTCATCCCCTACTCTCAAAAGTGATGGGTTTGGAGAGACGATCTCCAAGGTTCTTTCTGGTTCTATCACTCTAAAATATTAATTAGAAAGGAAACTCAAGATTCAAATACCCTACTACTTTTGGGAGAGGAAACACAGTGACTTAAAATTTACTTTCAATATCAGAAAGTAAATATCAGAACCTCTCCAAGGTACATGTTTTGATGAGGAGAAGAAGGGGAAGAGGATTTAACACCAGAGTGACTGAAGATGGGAAGAGAAGGGGAAAAAAATCACAGAGCAGAGAAAAAGGCAGCTCTCCAGAGGGCCAGGCCTGCTTGTTTACTCAAGCCAAGTGTACTAGTTAGTCTCTGTCCAGAGCACAGCAAGGAGCTACCTCCTGCTCTCTAGGGACAGATGTTTTAAAAGTTTGTATTAAATTTAAAATCATCTTAAGATGACAACCAGAAAATGTTTTGTTTTTGGAATAGCCTCCTGGGAGAAGCATTTATTTGAGTTTTAAGAGGACAACTCCCAAATGAGATTAAATCCATAACTCCCACTGATTCTTGTGGGACTGGCAATGGAAGCTGAAGGCAGGATCTGACCACCCAGGATCTTATTTTGCCAAAATTCTTTGGCTTACTTTTAATATTAAGTTTCTGCCTTCAAGTGGAAAGAATATCAGAATTAAGGTCTCTTAGTGAGTGTTGATTTTAAGCAGGGTAATAGAAGAAAACAGATCTTCTGAGATGCATTCCTGCTTAGTTCCTCAGAAAAAAGCTTGTTTTAGTTGATTCATTCTTTCTGAAGTATCATTCTAAAGATGAAACGCTGATACATTACAAAAAGCAAAACAGAAAAACTCTCAAGGAAGTAGAAAGCATTATTAAATAGAAGGACCGGTGAGAGGGAAAAGCTCTAGGAGCTCCTTGCTCCAAGGTCTTTAGAAGTGGGATCAATGCCCATCTGTTTAGGATGACTTAAGTACACGCTGACTGAGAGATGAACAAGATGACTTCTCAAGGTCCTCTATAGACCTAGCTTTATGGGTTTCCAAGAAAATTGTAAATAACTTTAATTACAGGGTTTGTTTTTTTTAATTATTCTGAAAGGATATGAAGCAGCTTACAGATTAAAATGCAGGTTCAGGAAAGGATAAGAGTCCATCTAAAGATAGTGATGCACCCAGGCACACATGTTGAGTTTCCTTAATGCCTCAGTATTAAAACTGGTCCACTGTTTTTTTTTTTTGTCATTGTTTGTTTGTTTTTGCTAGCTAAGAGAAAAAAAGAGGAAAATTTTCTTTTACTTTCTTTTTCTCTTTAGGCAGACAGAACACAAATTTTTCTTCAGAAGCAAAATTTTACCTGGAACTAAACTCAAGCAAGAATTTGTCACATGGGGAATTGACAAATGCCTTAAAATTAAAAGTGACCATTCCTTCTGAGTCTGAGCATTGAGGAGGTTAGATGACAGAATAGGTTAAGGTTCAGGTGTCATTTTGATTTTATTTGTCTGGGAGGGTCTGAGAGTGATTAGGAAATGTCCTGGTGAGGGTGGGGCCCCAAGATGACTGGATGAATTTATCAGGTTGTATGGTTTCTGATGTGCTCTGAGTCTCTTGCCTCAGGAGACCTGCCTCCTTCCCCTAATCGTGCTGACTCTAGCATGTTTATCTTTCACTGATACACTATCTTCATCAATTTTACCAGCCCCTCGATGATGGCCAGTCTCACCGCACCCATGCATCATGCTGAGACCCACTTTAGATTCCGTGAGGGAAGAGGAATTTGTCATAAACACCTCTGTTCGCCTGACAATAACACAGTCCAATATTTCATGAAAATGAAGTGCCCAGAGCACGCCTGATAGTTTACAGTTGTGATAAAGGATGGTTCGATGCATGCAATTGGCAGCAGGGCAGCTCTCTGTGGTAAAGTAGGAGAAAGAAAGCAGAGGCCTGAGGGGCTTTCTTGGTGTCAAATGTTGTGTTCTTACTGCAGAGGATGATGTGACAAGCTCAGCTTATACTGAGCTGGGAAGGAGTCCTGAATAAGAATTTGGGATCCATGCTTCCTTCCCTCCATGATCTATGTCTGTTCAGAGACACAAGGACTGCTAGCTTTGCAGTCTTAAGTCAAGTCAAGTAGTATAATTTCCTGAGGTTACCCACATAAATGTCCCATCCTTCTTCATTCCTGGGCCACACATCAGGCATCCAAATTCCCAAGGAAACAGCATTTCATCTAAGTGATGGAAGTGGGTAAGAGCCTTTGACCAGCATGCTCGTATGTAATCCTGCTGGGAGCTGGGGCTCTCTTGAAAATCAATATGGCACCAAGCCACCAAGAAGGGAGAGGCAGTGGATATGGAGTGTGGGAGCCCTGTTATTGGTAAAATCTCTATCAATCTACTGCAAACTCAGGAATCTTTGTGTGTGAGTGAGAGAGAGGCAGAAAAAGGGCATTGTAGCCTGGGAAGAAGGGGTTACCTGTGTCAGTGGGGATGCTGGTCTCAGCCCCTCAGTTTCAGTCTTGACCTTGCTGCGCTTGTTAATTACAGGATTGACCGTGCTGCTCACTGCTGCCTCACTGCTTTGCTTGCTCTGGAGAGATCAGAGGAGAACCCATGTCAGGGTCAAGCTCTGGAAAATCCAGGAAATGCAACCAGCTGCAAGAAGTGATTGTCAGCAGTGGAGAGAGGTGGGTAAATGGAAGAAGGGACAGGGTGGTCAAGTTAATGGTGAGGGAGGCATCATCATAATTGCTTCTGAATGAGACTTTCAGGGTTCAAAACAACTCCATGTAATAGGAAGTATATATATTGTTATCATTCCCATTTTACAGATGAATAAGCTGAGACTTAGACTGGAGAACTGAATTGCTCGCAGTCACAGAGCTTAAAAGTATCAAAGATAAGACCAAATGATCCATGTCTGACTCTAAGACTCATGCTCTGGTCTTTAAGCCATGAAATTGCGGGGAGGGCCCTTTGAACTCATAGGCAGGATTTTGGAATTATTCCTTTGATAGCACAAGCGTGTATGTGTGCATGTGTGCGTGTGTGTGTGTGTGTCCATGTTTGTGCAAGTATGCCCATGAGGAGGAAAGGAAAAGGAGAAAATAGAGAGATACTAGTCAATCAGAGAACAGTTAACAAAAAGCCTTTCTGTTCTTAGCTGATATACTTCCTTAGCCTAGAAGGTTAGCACTATAAGGGACTTCAAAAGATGAACAAAAATCTCCATGAAATGGTTATCCAGTGTTTGCTTAAAGGTGTCACCTGAGTGGGGCCCTACTGCCTCTCAAGGCAGCACAGTCTTACCTGTGGACAGCTCTAATCGTTAGAAAGTTGTATTTCGTTTTTAAATGAAATCAAGGTGTAATCTACCTTCTGTAATTTTCACCTACTGTTCTTGGTCTTGTCCAGACTGAACAAGATGAGTCCCTCTACCATTTAAGAGCCCTTTAAATATTTGACAACAGTGATCATGTTCCCCCTTATTCTTATCTTCTCTAGATTAACATCCCTAGTTCTTTAAAACCAGTTTTCATGTCATTGTGTCCAGACATCTCATCATCCTGACCACCTTTCCTCCAATGAATGTATCCCAGCATTCACTTCAGTTTATAAATGAGAAAATTAAGGCAAATCTCTGCCACCTCCCATCCCCACTCCCAAGCTTTTTTCCCCTCTGTGATCATGGGGATTAAAATTGTTAGTTAAAAGGTAAGTTGTGGAAGGATGATAGCGAGCATGGATCTTTCCAGACATTTTGGCAATTTTGCAGAGTTCCCAGAGCAGCCTCAAAAGCAAGAGAATTGTCCATCCTGGTCTCTGTTACTCAATATTATCATTTTCTGTTAGAATCATGTCTTTGGCCATGGCTGCGATAGCTTAGCTAGAATTGACCAATGGTCCTCTGTTTCTTCCCCCATGGCATTCAAAGCTATGATGCATCCCAGATATGGAGAGAGACACACACAAGAGGGGAAATCTCTCTCTCGAGTTTCATATACATGCTTTCTGGCTAGTGCACTCTTTGTGACCCCATTTTAAGGTTTTTTTTTGGCAAAGATACTGAAGTGATTTGCCATTTCTTTCTGCAGCTCATATTTTACATATGAGGAAACTAAGGTAAATAGGGTTAAGTGACTTATCCAGAATCACACAGCTAGTAAATGTCTGAGTCCCGATTCGAACTCATAATGATGAGTCTTCCTGACTCCAGGCTGGGCAGTGTATCTCCTGCACTACCTGGTTGCCCTTCAGGCCCCCATTATCCAAAAGATCCCTCATTGGTCCATTGGCAAACTTTACTAGACTGACCCTACAGGCAGCAGATATAAGATCGTAGATTTAGAGCTGGAAGTGATTTTAGAGACTACTGAATGCAACCCTCTAATTTTATAGAGAAGGAAACTGAGGCTGAGAGGAGAGAATGAAGTTATTTATTAAGCTCTTATATGGTGCAAGGCACTATGCTAAGTGCTTTATAAATATTATCTCATTTCAGAATGAGTTAAATGACTTGCTCAGGGTCACACAATTAGCAAATATCTGAGGTGGGATTTGAACTCATACATTCTTAGCTCATTCAAATTACCCTCTAGCTGCCCTTTCAAAGCCCCTGTCCTCCCACCTCCATATTTTTCTGCCAACCAATAACTCTACTGCCTCAATGATTAACTGTCAGTACTCCCCTACTTCCTCCCCTCCCCACATTGATTTGAAACGTCAAAATATCTTTCTTCCTCTTTTCCTTCTCCATAACTAGAAGAACTTTAGAACTGGGAAGGACATTAGGTGTCATGAGGATAATAGGATTCAGAGGCAGGGAAAGAAGCATCATCCAGACCTGCTCATTTCATAAATAAGGAAACGGGCTGAGAGAGAGGGGAAGTGAGTTGGCCAAAGACAGTGGAAGCTAACCAAAGGGCTGGGACTGGAATCCTTTAAGGCCTTATACCCTTCTGCTTCTCCCTACTGTTGTCAACATGCTATTCTCACCCTTCTGTCCTCCCAAGAATCTTAATACTTTGGCGGGGGGAGGGAGAATAAAATTAAATAAATAAAATAAAAAGTACAGCCTCTCCAGGAAAAATACTGGGGATCCTTCCTCTCAGTTCAGTGGGATCTGATTTTCCTTCAGGTCAGGTTCTGTGTGGTTGACCACAAAGCTGTGGGCAACTTTTGGTCTGAATGGAGGAGAATGGGAGTGACCCCATGGAGGATTATCAGTCCCTGAAGGCAAGTGGATCAGGAAGGGCCAGGAATTTTCCCTCTAAAATGTATATAAATATGATGTGACTGTCTTAAGGGCAGGCTGGCTTATAAATTGGGGGATATAATACAGAACATTATTATAAAACCCTTTCCAGTTCTCATAATAATTCTTCACAATTGTATACATTACAATGTGTGCTTTTTTGTGTTCCAAAGTGGTTTTTTTACAGTAGTAATTTTCCAGCTGCAAGTTAGGCAAGATAGGAATTATTTTATCACTGTTTCACAGATGAGGAAACTGAGTTCTGAAGAGGTTACATGACTCCCCTAGGGGAACCACGACTAGAATTCTCTTCTCCAGATTCTGTTCTAGTGCTCTTTTCACAGTACACAAATCACCTATACCAGAAAATTCTAAATAATTGGCATAAAAAGAAAAAGTCAAAAATAAAGCTGGACTGTATGACATTTAACTCTATAGGGCTCCTTCTCCAACAGATAAAAAAAAGACAAAACATTTTTTTTGGATTTGTCATCTGTGCCTTCTCTCTTCCCAAGCTCCTACCTGGTTTGAGTCAGCTATGCAGTTGTTGCTGTTGCTGAGCTGTGTTGGTGTGGGGTTGACTGAGATGACCGCCATATGCTGCCTGGTAGGGAAGGTGGGAGAGGGCTGGATTAAGGGTGGGGTGTGTCCAAAGGCTGAGCTCAGGCCTCTTTGCTGGCTCAGGATCTGCTGATAGGCCACTGGATTGATGGGGTGGGGGAAAGTGAAGGCTGGGCTGAAACAAAAAAACAGGAATCAATCAATCAGTTACCGAATCAATCAGTCAAGCATTAGGTTCCTACTATTAGCCAGGTAGACAAAATAAGATACAAAATACGAAATAGCCCAAGGCTCATATATTCATATATATATATATATATATATATATATATATATATATAAGTACATTCAAAATGAACACATCAATACAAGATCATTTTAGAAGAGAAAGGCACTAGCAGCTGGGAACATTCAAAAAAGTCTCATGTAAAAGGTCTCTTGCTTAAGTTGAGCTTTGAAAAAAGTAGGAATTATAACAGTAAGTGTTAAGGAGGAAATACATCTTCGAAGTTATCATTTTGGAACCTCTAGCTGATCTCATAGCAGCCAGGTTAAGACAGAGATATTTCTCTAATGGAAATTATCCTAGGACCCTATGAAATGAATTGAAATAAATCCCACTAAAAACCTGTCTTCATTAGGTCACTTCTCAGAACAAACACCCACAATAGCTTCTTATTGTCCATTGAATCAAGCTCCAGTTCGTTTGCTTGACTTTCAGGACACTCTATAGTCTGTTGCTGACCCTACCCATTGCTCTTCCTTTCCCCTCTCTCTCCACTCCTCCTGCAATTGGTTCCAGGGTGTAGCCTGCCTATGCCATCATACACTTGTACTTTTTGCTCATGTGTTCCCTCATCTAGATTAATCTACCTCATACCACCTTATTTACATCCTCTCTTTTAAAGGCTCAGCTTAAGTCCTATTTACTCCATTAAGCCTTTCCCTCTTCCATTGGCTGGCTCTAACCCATAACCAATCTCTTCCTTTTCTGAAGTTTCATTTTTTAAAAGTTCAGTGCTTATTGCTAGACAATTGTTTCCTAAATGTGGATTTCATCTCTTTATTATATTATTAATGCCTTGAAAACATGGGATGATAGTATCACATATTTAGAGCTAGAAAGGACCTTAGAAATATAAATTTAAATCTCTTCATTTAAAAAAAAAAAGGAAACCAAAACCCAGAGTTGCCCAAAGTTACCCAGATCACAAGTTATATCCTTTATACTGCTTTGATGATACCACATGCTGGACACATGGTTGATGATAAATAAATACTTGTTGGTTGGTTGACTGGCTCATGATGAAGATACAATTAATTTCCATAGGCAGCACATTGTGGAAATGCCAAACTCTAAAAATCACATTTTAAATAGAGACTTTCATTTGTCCAGGGATTGAGAGGGTCCTTTTTTTTTTTTCCAAAATATTACAGATAACAGAGTTATCCCATGTATTATATATGGGTCACTGGGTTTCAGAGAATTATGGTACAAAAAATAAACAAATACAATCTTAAAATCATCCTCCTCATAACTGGATCTTTCTTTGATGAGGCATATTAGCTGTCTTGGAGCCTTCACCCTGGACCTCTGTATCACTGTATGGTATTGCAGAAGATGGGACTGGGTCTGTTTTGACTTTGACAACCCCTAAAAGTGGCTTATTTATATGAACCTTTGATATCAGTTTATTTACATGTTGTTTTCTTTTTCAGAAAAGTCCTGGATAGAGTTCCCAGGTCAAGGAAAAAATATTGCAAGCAGCTAGAAAGAAACAATTCCAGTATTGTGGAAATGCAATCAGGATAACACAAGATCTAGCAGCTTCTACATTAAGGGAT
>CM053771.1:258321843-258333115 GCA_028658325.1 Potorous gilbertii
TGAAAGAAGAGAGGGCAGATTGGTGATATGGGGTAATTAGAATGTTCAGTGTATTGGGGAGGGGGGAGGGGACAAATGGGGAGAAAATTTTGGAACCCAAAATCTTGTGAAAATAAATGTAAAAAGTTAAATAAATAATTTATTAAAAAAAAAAGAAAAGTCCTGGATAAACAATTGAAGCAAGATCATAGCTTCAGGGCTAGAAGGGAGACCATGCAGTCCAAATTTTTTCAGAGGTAGTCCCTCATTTTACAGATGAGGAAACTGAGACCTAAACAGGATAAGTAAATTGCACAATGTTGTGTGCCTAGTATACATTTATTTTTTTATAAAATCCTCAAAAATTTGGTTATTTGAATTTTTTAGTTGCCTGGATGCCAGATAAAAGGTAGTTCCCAGTGCCTGGCTTTAAAGTGTTGGTGCCGGAGGTGGATGTAAGCATGGAGCTTACCTCACACTCTAATTAAAAAAGCAAAACAGACAAACAATGACAACAAAAAGACTTCTCCAGGTCTTTGCACATGTTTTACCCAGCCTACAAAATCTTCATGGACTCACTAACCCTTCTCACTTACCTTCTACCCACAAGCCATATTACTTCTTCCTTTGGTTTCAAGAGTACACAAAGGCATGCTAATATCGAGTACGCAATTTCCCCTCAGATGTAAATTTTCACGGAGCCAAACAAAAAGAGAATAAGGAAGAAAGGGATGATTTACTAAATGTATTTTAGCCTTCCTACCTGGTTTTATTTATTAAGTTTCACTGCCTAATTTTCCTTAGGGTCTGCAATCTGATTTGCCTTTTTCTTGGATCATAGAAACCAAAGCTGGGTAGAAGGATGTGAATGTATGTGGATAGAGGACCCCATTTCTCTTAATTCCCACTTCTGATCTCTCACTAATGTGCCTTCCTCCCCCCTGAGCCCCCCATCCATGTATATGAAGGTGAGGTATCCTCCTTTGTTTTCCTTCTAAAACATTAGGTGAGGTTAGCACACAGATTCTGACATTCTGTGCGTGAGAACGGAAAGAGTGGCCTCCAGATATTTAGCTACTAACTAGTTTCCCATATCATGGAAGAACATGGCTGATGAAGACTCTTGCCTATACCACCACCTCAGGTACCATTTATGACAGCTGAACTGGAACCCCCAAGAATAACTGGTGAGGGGTTATAAAATAACTTTACCCTCAAGTCAAAGGGCAGAAACCCATTTAAAGTTTCCAATTTTTTTTTTTTTTACTGTCTGGCTACAGTTCAGATTCTGAAGAATAAGCTGATTTTTTTCAGTCTAATGTGGTACAGAGTGATATCCTTAATAAGAGAATGGCCAAGGACTGCATAGACAGGAAGGGAGGAAGAAAGGCAGGTTCTTAATATGATTTTGTCAACAGAATTTGGACAGGTAGTTTGTAATATAATACAATGGGACACTTGTTATTGGGGATAGAGAAATCCTTAGTGTAAATGCTATGGTTACGGTCCAACAGACAACCTGGCAGTTTAATGACCCAGTTAATATTCGGTGGAAATTAAAACACCCACTTGGGGTGTGTCCCTGATTTCATGATTGTATCTCTTCTTATGGACCTGGTCAATTTCACCATTCACATCAGAAAGAAGGAGTATAGGTTCAAAGGTAGATTCTCTCCCTTTAATAAGTCAAAACTAAGGATAAATCAATGAATTCCACAGAAGGCTACTTGGACTCTTTATCATTAGGCTTGAAGAAACACAAAGCATTAATGGGGAAAGTTGCTCTTAGGCTGATCCATAAAAGCATTTGTTGCCCATCTCCCACAGTTCAAAGGACCAATTAAATACCACTCCCATCAAATTCCCCCAGACCAAAGCTTCTGATCTCTGAGGTATAGCAGTTAGCCTTACTGAATGTGACTGGCCCATTGAGAACTTGCTCCCCTGACATGAGAGATTGCCAAGTTCAAGAGGGCCTTGTAGTCAGTCCTTTAACCAAAGATCAAGCTTGTGCCACTCTCTCTCTTTTACCTGATTGCCCCTGCAGACAGATGCCCGTAGGAGCCACTAGCTGCTGAACTGCTTCGGGAGTTGTTAATATAAGCCACCAGAGAGTTTGGAGAGGTCCTAATCATTGTCTGCAGATCAATGCTGGCATCTGAGAGCGGAGAGATCGACAGGGCCCGCTTGCGACTTAACCTTGGGGTCACCCGGGGACTGGAAAATCTGGACACTGCAGAAAAAAGCAGAGGTAGAGCTAGTTAGTTCGAAATGTTTTCTGTGGGGATGAAAGAAGAACCTTTAAAACAAATCTTCCAGTCAATTAAATTAAATTCAACAAACATTAAGTGCTTGTTACATGCCAGGCACTGTGTTCAGTGCAGGGTACATGAGGACAAAAATAAAACAGTCCCTGACCTTACTGAGCTACCCTTACACAAAAAGGCATATGACCCAGTCCCTGCCAAGCACTAGACACTACTAAAAGAGTACACAGTTATAGCAAGCATTTACTTTGTGTTTTAAGGTTTGCAAAGCATTTTATGAATATTTTCTCATTTGAGACTTAGAACAAATTCTGGGAAACAGGTGCTACAGCTTCCCCATTTTATAAATGAAGAAAGCAAGGCCAACAGGGTTAAGTGATTTGCCTAGGGTCACAGAGCTCTTAAGTGTATAAGGCTGGATTTGAACTCAAGTCTCTGACTCTAGGTACAATGCTTGAGGTACTGCTTTGCTCATCTGCAGGTGTGCTGGATCATGAGTAAGCCTGAAACTTACTCCTTTTTTTATAATATATGATAGAATAACAGCCTCTATTTCCATAGTGTTTAAGGTTTACAAAATGCTTTTCCTTCTCACAGTAGCACTAAGAGGTAGGTACAGTTAGGTATAGGAAACCAAGAGTCTCAGAGTCTAAAGCACTTGCTTATCATCGCAGAGATGTTAAATGGTGGTGTAAGGATTTAAATCCATGTCTACTGCCTGCCAATGCTGAGGTCTTTCCATTACTCTAAGTTCAAACTTGTCTGCATTCAACTCTGGCCCTTGGAAGCTAGCAACATCCTTTGTTAATTTTAGGCTATCTTTCCTTTTCATTTTAGCAAATGAGGGGCACTATCTAAGAATGCCACCACATAAAAGTATGTAAAATATCATAGCCAATATTCAATGATAGTAAATTTATACAATACACTAACGATGCTTAAGCTTCCAACTTTTGAAAGTTACAGATTCATAGAGCTGGAATAGACCAGAGGATCATTGTAGTCCAACCTCCTCCTCTGCTCCTCCCATTCTGCAGGTGAAAAAATTGAGACCTAGCCTTTCTTTAGGTCCCAACTAAAATTTCATCTTCTACCAGAAAACTTCCCTAGTCCCTCTTAATTCCAATGCCTTCATTCTGCTAATTTTTCCTATTTATCTTGTCTATAGCTCGCTTTGTGTTGATTTCTTTGCATATTGTCTACCCCATTTGATTGTGGGCAAGGATTATCTTTGCCTCTTTTTATATCCCCAGGGCTTAATAGGGTGCCTGTAAATAAAAAGGTACTTAAAAATGTTTAGTGACTGATTGATTGACTAGAAAATTCAAATGACTTCTCCAAGGTTACAAATCAAGGTAGTAGAAAAGTATGGACTGGAACCTGGGTCTTCTGAGTCTCTATCAAGTACTTTTCCCTTTATACCACAATTCCTTCTGATGGGTGCTCTGTTTAATAAGGGCAGAAAGCATAGAGTGTTAAAAATAAGCAAAATGAAATGTTTTTGCTTTTTCCTATTAGAATTTTTCCATCTAGTGGTTAGAGTGCTGGATCCGAAGTCAGGAAGACTTGAGTTCAAGTCCAACCTCAGATACTTACTAGTTGTATGACTGTAGGCAAATCATTTAATCTTTGTTGCCTCAGTTTCTTCATCTGTTAAATAAGGATGACAAGAATATCTCCCTCCCAGGCTTGTGAGGATAAAATGAAATAATATTTGTAAAGTGCTTTCCCAATCTTAAACTACTAAATGAGTGCTATTATCATCATCCATCAAGAAAACTTCTGGAGAGTAAGGTCTATGACCGATGCCAACTTTTCTGACCTACTATAACACCCAGCTGTATTGATAATGCATTTTTGCTTATTGTTAATATAATTTTGCTTCTCAATGGGAAGATCTTCCCCATCCATTAATGGGCCTGCCCATTAAAGGGAATTTTATTAGGGAAGATTTGTTATTGAGGCAGTGGTTTTTAGAGCCCTCTGGCTCTAAAAAGTGTATATATATACTGAAGTGAGGTTTTACTTTGGGGCTTACTCTTTGGAAGTATTTGTTTGGTCACATGAGACTCTGGGAAGCCACTAAGGAGCCTCCCCGGCTCCGGCTTTGAAATTCCAGGTGTTGCTCTTTCTCTCTCTCTGGTAACTATGTATGTATGGTCAGACAGTTACATCTGTCTGTTGATTTGTGATGTATGTATCACTTATGTCAGACAGTTGGAAGCTCCATCTGTCGACTTTGATTTCTCTGTATTTTCTCTGAAGTTCAGGGTACTGACATTTTCCCCTGAACGAAGTGAATGATATATATGCTTGATTAAAGTGATTATTGACCCCTCAGAAGTTGCTTTTCTTTTAGAAATGCCTATCTCAGAACCTGTGATAGTAGGCCCTCCTGTGTCAGAGTGCTTACTGTTAATAGCATACACGTAACTGACACTCACTAAATGCTTATCAATTGATAAATTGTGCTTACATTTAGCTTTATGGTTCCTAATCTAACTGCTTTTTTAAAAAAAATGTTCTCTTTTGTGTAAAAAGTTCTAAATGGCAGAGACTTTATCATATTATTAAGTACTTTGGAACACTCTCAATAACTTGAATACCTTTTCCCTGTATTAACATTGGGAATTTAATTATGATTTTTATTGATGCTATTTTGGAAAAGCAGAAACAACATGGTTTAGTAAAAGGACCCCTGGAAATAGGAATCAGGTGACCTTTGTTCCTTTCCCAGTTCTGTGTTATTACTGTAGGCAAATTAATTCACCTCATATATAAAATAAAGGGGTTAGTCTCTTCTGAGTCTAACATTTTATTTATCATGGACTTAACTGAGGTTTTTGCTTCCCATGGATTTCACCCAGACAGAGGGGAATATGATATCTTAGTGGCCACTGATGCTATAAATGTTTGATTTTACCTTATAAGAGCCTGAATGAAGCCAGTAGCCTATTCCAGGAGATGTAGGATATGCTAACAAGAGGATGAATAAGTTCACCAGTGAAATCGAAGTGTGCTAGTACATGAAGTTATGGACTCCAAAACAATTAGCATGGAAGAAGATCAGATAGCAGAGAGCCAGCTGGCTGATAGAGGCACTGGTAGGCAGGGAGTCAGTAGGTAGAATTAGGAGTCACAGCCAGAGTTCTAGCTGGATTTGAGCAACTAGGAAATAGAGGTGCTGGAAGGAGGAATGTGGATTCAAGATGACAATAACCACAGAAGAAATGAAGAACAGAAATTTGAAATTTAGAAAGGAAATATAAGGCTAAAATGATGGGGAAATAAAAAAATGGGCAGTGGCACTAGATCAGAAAATTGAACCAGCTTTTTGAAGTGATTCTGAGGATTGCTTATCCCCTTGAGATGACCTGGGGACAACAGCATAGTATGGAGTCAGAGGTCTCTCCTTATGTTGGGTTCCTTATCTTGCAGCATTGCCACAAACGTTATCAATTTGGTAGATTGACTCAGGTCTCAGTGAGATTCTTGACATCCAGACCTTAGAGGGGATGAAGATTGAGGATGGAAGGGGAAGAAAATAAGAGTGTACCATCTTCAAAAACAGAATAGGGACAACGTAAGAAAGTGTCATTCTCACAGATTGGGGGTGCTGGTGGAGGAAGATACTGACTGTAAGAGCCACTGTGCTAAGCACTTTAGAAATGTTATCTCATTTTATCTTCACAAAAACACTGGGAGGTAGGTGATGTTCTTATCTCCATTTTACAGTTGAGGAAACTGAGGCAAATAGAAGTAAAGGACCTTTCCAGGGTCACATAGCTAGTGCTTTAACTCTGGTCTTCCTAACTCCAGACCCAGCAGTCTATATCCCCTAGTTGCCTCTAGAGAGATGCTCACAAGAATTCTCACACAATGGATGGGGTTAGATGGCCACAGGACTTCCATCTCAAAATAACTTGGTTACTTGGGGAAATCAGGTCCTCAGTAGGAATAAAATGCTTTGCTATAGGTCTACCAGGAAATGGTCAACCTCAAATGTGATCAGTATAAAATAAACAGTAAGCCTGAGAACAGTTACATACAGAGGAAAGATATTTTTGAGACAATGATAGAGGTGTTGTATAATAGTAACTGCAAACAAAAGAGTTTGGAGTTTGCAAGGGAAAAGGGGATACAAATAATAAGAATTTTACAGCAGTGGGTTCATCACTGTTCTTGAGAGAAAATATATGTCTGTAATATTAATGAGAGTTAAAGATCTTCCCCAGTTATTAATGGACCTGCCCATTATGGGAAGCTTGATTAGGGGAGATTTGTTTTGTAGGAAGGCCCATACCTTTTGTTAATTTCTAATGAGCATTGGTTCTCAAGGGTTGTGACGCCTTCTGGTTCTCATTGGAAATGTTTGGCCAGATGAGACTCTGGGTAGCCACTGAGCCCCTGGCTTTGAAAACCCACATGTTGGTGCATCTCTCTCTGGTAACTGTGTATATATATGGTCAGACAGCTGAGTCTGTCTGCTGTTCTGTGATATATGTATTGCTTATGGTCAGGTAGTTGGAAGCCCCGTCCGTGAGTCTTTATTTCTCTGTATTTTCTCTGAAGTTCAGGGTACTGACTTTTACCCTTGTAAGTGAATGATATCTGTGTTTAATTAAAGTGATTATTGACCCCTCAAGAATTGCTTTCTTTTCAGAAAAGCATATCTAAAAACCCGTACAGCAGGCTCTCCTGCGTATGCCAGAGTCTTTGCTGTTACAACGCCATAGAGCCTCCTGGCAAATACAGAGATCTGCTCAGCAGGTCTGTCTTTATAGAGGAAAAGACTGGCTTACCAAGCCATTGCCTTAATTGATAACCCTGGTCCTTATGTTATTCATCACTCCTTGTTCTGACGTCATGGCCCCTAAGCCATCTTCTGATTTTCATTTAGTTTTACCAAATAGCCTTTTCCCTTTATATAAGTAGCTCATAGATACAAAGGTGAAAGGACCTTAGAGATCAAGTTTGATTCCCTTCTTATTCAAGAAAAATTGAGGTTCAGCTAATTTATGTGACTTGCCCAAGGTCACTTAGGTAGTAGTGGCAGAGGCAGGATTTGAACCCAGATCCTCATACTCCACTGTGTGACTGCCCCTTGACAGATGGCAGGTTGACTCAAGTATTCCAATACCCATGGAAACCGCACCATTTTTTTCTCTAGTTAATTAATAAACTGGCATTCTGGTTTATAAATCTATCTCATGTGAATATGGTTAGTGTGAATCCACTTTCTAGAGCCTAATTACCCTTAAACGAATTAATAAAATTTGGTTTCTAAATAGGCTCTTTACTCATAATGACCTTATGAGGTACAGGTACTCCAGAAACATCCTTAAACAGTCAGACCTAAGGCCTAGTTCTTCAGTTTTGCTGACCGTCCCCCATGCCTGGAATCTTCTCTCTCTTCATCTCTGCCTTTTGGCTTCCTTCAGGACTCAGCTAAAATCCCACCTTTATCAGAAGCCTTTCCTAGTCCCCCCTAATACTTCCCCTCTGAGACCACCCCTGATTTATCCTGCACATACCTTATTTTTACATAGTCGTTTGCACATCATCTCTCCCATTAGAATGGGAGCACCTTGGGAATAGGCATTCTTTTTTTTACTTTTCTTTGTGTCCCCCATGCCTTTGCATAGTGCATGGTGTTCAGCAGGTACTTAATAAATGCTCATTTACTCGATTTGACATTTGCTCTTATCATATCTTATGGGGGGAGCTTATGATTGTGTATAGTTAATTATAATGTGTTTGCAGTGTAAAATGTAGACTCATAGGAGCTAAAGCAAGTGGAAATCTTTTAAAGAATTCTATTGGAGCCCCTCATTTTATAGATAAAGAAATTTAAACCCAGAGAAGCAAATATTTTATAAAAGGTTATACAGGAAGTATTACAACTGATATTCATATTTAGGTTTTAAGATTTAAAATTTAGCCCTTATTTCCATCACACAAAGGTTCTGGGCATGTTTTGTGCCCCAGTGCTAAGATGATAAGTCCTATGAAGACAGGTATATTTTAATTATCTTTGTCACTCCCCCTGGCCACGTAGTAAAGTGCTTTGCTCACAATAGGGCACTTAAATCATTTCTTGATGGAGGAATATTCAGGGCCACTTGAATCAGTCAGTTTAGGACTATCCTGTGGAGAGAGGGCTTTTTCTAGCCTGTTGCTCCCACCTCCAGAAATAAAAGTGGAGATGCAGGGCACCCAGGGACAGCAGATGTCACATGGCTCTTAGCATGGACTGCATTGTTAAAAGCACCCGCTAACCAAGAGCCTTGGCTGGCCTCCCGTTGCTCTTGGTCTGAAGATTGGGTGAATGGTTGGGTTTCTTAGTCTTTAAACTGTCGGCCCTTTTAGTGATGCAAAGAGAACTTAGAAGTACAACAAAGGCCTTTCCAATGATTATGAATGAGAGGTTGGGAAAGGAAGCCAGCTTACACGGAGTGCATTTGGGACTTGCAGGAGGCTTGCATGAGCCTGTGTGGGAGGAAAAGAAGGGGAAGGAAGTACTTGCACTGTGCTGAGTAGTCAATTCATGAGACACTGGGAACTTGGAAGCCAAAGTATATTTAAACACACACACACACACACACACACACACACACACACACACACACACACTCTGACAGCTCAGAGTTCAAGCTCTCATCTCTCCCCAGCTTCAATCTGCGGCATATTAACAGCAGCTACACAATCCGAAGAGGCTGCCGACCTTGCCGGGTTTCTGTTCATACCATCCCCTGGCTCTGCTGTGACTGTCATTATGCCATCATTTCAGTCCTTTTAACATCTCCTTCCCTTCAGGAGGATTATGTCCTATTTCTGCTACTCTCATTTGGGCGTCCAAACAGCCTTGAAATAACTTGTAATAATCCTGACCTCCCCAAAGTTCCATCTGGCCCAGTGAATTTTCTTCATTCTCCTCCCTCCCTCTCTCCATCCCTAACCTCCCACGTGTATGCCTTTACCTTCTTTCCCACAATTTCCTGTCTACTTTTCATCTCTTTTTGTTTCTCCCAGGATTCCCAGGCTCTCAGGAAAAGTCTCTGCCTCTCAGTAAGGGTATCTCCCACTGAATCCCTGAATACACACTCCATTTCAGCAAGAACAAGCTCTTTCCATCTTTGCACTATCGATGCTGACAAAATCCCTTCAAATGTGCAAACACCCATTTGTGTGGGGTGAATGTGCATTCACACACTTACGGACATGGGCACACACACACACACACACACACACACACACATACACACCCTCCAGAATGACAAACCTCCTTCCTCTTCACCCAGTGAAATCCCCCACATGCTTCCAAGATCTCCTTAAGCCCTCTAACTCTTCAGGGAGATCTTCCTTGACTAATCCACTCATTCCTTCCTCCTTTCAAACCTTACAGTACTTTGCTACCTATACTATTCTTTGGATACTAACACATTACTAGTTTCAGTTCTAGGATTGCTACTCAACCCTTCCACTGTCTTGCCTTCCCAAATACCCTGAAAACTCCTGGAGGACATGAACTCTTTTTATGAGGCAGCTAGATAGATTCAGTAAAAAGACCACTGGGCCTAAAGTCAGGAAGACCTGAGTTCAAATATGCCCTCAGATGCTTAAATAGCTGTGTGACCCTGAACAAGTCGCTTAATCTGTTTGTGCCAGTTTCATTTGTAAAATGGAGAAGAAGAAGAACCACATCTCCCTCCCAGGGTTGTTGGAAGGAGAAAATGAGATCATATTTGCAAAGTGCTCTGCATACCTTAAAGCATTATAAAAATGATGCTTATTTTTTTCTCCTTTCCCATATCTTTCACTGAAGAAATCACAGTACTTTTTACATACCTGCTGTCATTAATTACAGTTTATTATAACCCTCTGATAGTAGCAGGTATTATTGACAGTTTATAGATAAGGCAACTGAAGATGGTTACACAGATAGTCAGTGTCAGAAGCAGGCAAAACTCAAACCTCAGTCTTCCGGACACTAACTCCATGTTCTATCCATTTGGCCACGTTGCTTTCCTAGGATTACAGGCCTAGAACTAGAGAAAGATTTAGAGATCAAGTCAACGCTCCTCATTTCACAGAGAAGGACCATGAGGCTCAGAGAGATTAAGTGCCTTTTTTGGCCTAAGGACACATAATGAGTAAGTGATAGAGCCAGGAATTAAGTCCAGACCTTCTGAAATCTTAAACCTAGTGCTTTTTGAACCATGCCTCATTGTTGAATAACAAAATAGTCACAAATAGTAATTGTGGTGCCTTGTACACAGTAGGCACTTAATCACTCAACAAGTATTTATTATGTGCTTACTGTGTGCTAGGCACTATGATGAGTGCCAGGGATATGAAAAAGGAACCTCAGAGAGGTCACATTCTAGATCGGGACATACAGACAGTTGGATGTACAAGATGTACACAATGTAGACGGAAGCTTTTTGCAGAAAGAAGGCATTTATAGAAGGTAGGATTTGAGCTGAATCCTGAAGGAAGCTAGGGAAGCTGGGGGCAGAGGTTTATGAAGAAGAGCATTCCAGGCATGGGGACAGCCAGTGAAAAGGCCCAGAGGTGGGATGAGAAAGAGCAAGGAGGTTGTCTCAGTATTGCAGAAATTGTGGAGGGTAGTAAAGTATAAGAAGACTGGAAAGGGAGGAAGGGACCGGGTTATGAAGAGTCTTTCATGATCAACAGATGATATCATAGTTGATCCTAGCCAGGAGACTTTATTGGGTAACCAATGACACAGTCACATGATTTAGGAAAATCATTTTGGCAGCTGAGTGGAAGTTGAATTGAAAAGGGAAGTGGCAGAGAGACCAAGTAGCAGGCCACAGATTACTGTAGGAGGATATGAGGGAGGGTCTGCAGAAGGTAGTGACAGTATTAGAAGAGAGAAGGGAACACAAAGGAGAGATGTTGTAAAGGGAGAAATGACAAGAAGTAGCAATGGTTTGTAAATGTGAGACTGGTTGCCAGTGAGGAGTTGGGAACTGAGCTTGGTTGACTTTTGTTAAATATTT
>CM053771.1:258333215-258343377 GCA_028658325.1 Potorous gilbertii
CAAAAGTCAGCATCTTCAGCGAGATGCTCACCCAGTTGAGGTTTCCTCACCCAAATGAATGGGCTGGTCAGAGCTCTCAACTGCCACGTGAATAGGAACAAGGAGAAAAACAGGGTGCGAGAGACATCTCTTTTACAAACATCTGGCCTTTACACGAGGTGCTTCCTTTTACTCATAGCCTAGTAAGAGTGACTCAACACAGTTGTCTCCGCCTATGAGAAAGAAACAGAAGTGAAGGAGTTTCTTTAAGGCTGTGTGAAAAGAAGCTGTAGTAATCTTCCTGCTGTAGTGGACCTTGGAAACAATGCTGTCCAGCCCCTCTCATTTCTGAGATGGATGAGGAGATGAAGCTATGGAAAGATGAAGTGAATTTGCTGAGGATCATAGAGGTAGATGAGGAAAGGGTCAGAATCAGAGCCTGGATTTTCTGATTCTCACTTCAGTTTCTTTGTTTTTTCATGCTCAGGAAAACCTTGATTAATTAAAACTTAATGACCAGAATTATTCATTACTCCTTATGTCCTTTCCCTTTCCCCTGTTTTGGGGCAATTAAATTTCAAGAAAACAAATTAGTACTAGGGATTAAAAAAATCAACCTTAAGGACATAGAGTGGCAGTGGAGCAGTGAAGGGAGTGCTGCATTTGAAGTCAGAGCATCCGGATTCAAATTCTTCCTCTAAATTCCTGCCTGTAGCCCTTTGGAAAACACATTTAATCTTTTTGTGGCCTCAACTTCCATATTTGTGAGATAAGTGTGTTGGATTAAATGACATCTAATATCCCTTCTGACTTCAAATCTATGATACCCTACAACTTTTTTAAAAAATTATTTTTAGTTTTCAACATTCGCTTCCCTAAGTTTTAAATTTTCTCCTCCTCCCTTTCCTCCTTCCTCCTCAAGACAACATGCAATCTGATATAGGCTCTACATATACATCCCTATTAAACATAGTTTCACATTATTCATGTTGTATAGAAGAACTGAGGAACCATGAGGAAGAAAACAAAAAAAAAGAAAAGTCTGCTTCACACTGCATTTAGACTCCATAGTCCTTTCTCTGGATGTGAATGGCATTTTCCATCATGAGTCCTTTGGAATTTTTTAGGACCTTGCATTGCTGAGCACTAGGTCTATCAAAGTCAATCATCAAACACTGCAGCTTTCACTGCGTACAATGTTCTCTTGGCTCCACTCACTTCACTCAACATATGATCCTGTATCTCATGGTCTTCACACATTCACCCCCTCTCCCTTCTGCAACTTGGCTCAAACAGTAAGAAGTAATGTTTACAATGATGGTTATGACTAAAGCTTTGAAATATTCTGAAACATCAAATAATAGTAGCTTACATTCATGTAACTCTCTAAGATCTGGAAAGTATTTTCTATGCATTCATTGTCTCCTTGAATCCTCACAACTCTGTGGGGTTGGATACTATTGTTATTCACATTTTACAGATGAGGAAACTGAGTTTTGTCATGGCCACACAGCTAGGAAGAGTCAGAGGCAGGCCTTAATGCCAGATCTTCCTGTCTGTAAATTTAGTGCTCTATCCATTATACTACCCTGCCTCTCAAAGACGTATTAAAGTCACTAGCCCATAAAGAATAAGGTAGGAAAGGATATCCATACGTCTTAGAAACACTTTCAAAAAATGAATTATCAATTAACCAAAATATTCAGTTAACCAGGCTATGAATGAATCAATCAAATATTTATTAAGGATTTACTATGTGGTACACAACAGAGACACAAGTACAAAAGCAAGTCAGGTTTTTATATTCCACTATTATAGAAACCTGAAACATTCTGGTTGGAGATTTTATCATGACTTTGTCTTATTTTTCTTCCTGGACCCTAAAGTCCTTAAGTGTGGGTGCTATTTTTTTTAATTTATTTTTTTCCTTCTTTTCTAAAGCATCCAACACTATATTGGGCATGGGGTCAGAATCCCAGAAGAACTTATGGAATCAAGAGTCCATGAATTTACAGCTGAAAGGTGCCTTAAAGATCATACACTCTTAAACACCTCATCTCACAAAACCAAGAAATTAAAGAAATTAGAGGGATTTGCTCAAATCTCAACACTCAAGTAGATGAGCCATGATTTGAACCCAAATCCAGAGTTCTAGTAAGACTTTTCTTGTAGATAAATAAATTTGTTACTAATGACTGAATTGACAGGACTCAGACGGACCATAAAGTATTTCACATACCAATCAGATGTGCAAACCATACAGCAAGATTTTGTAAAGGTACATAATTTGTTAATTGCCAATTGACTATAAAAAAATGTTTTGCCAGACATCTGGCTGGAAGACAGAGAAAAAATACTTAATGTAGTCCTTGCCCTGAAGAAGCTTGCTATGGGAACAGTCAAAATTTACATATCTCTTGCTCTGAATTTCTTCACCTGTGAAAGGAGGAGGTTGGGTTAGATGTTCCCTAAGATTCTGTCCTACTTTTCACCAATGGCCCTGAGATTCTTAAACATCAAGCACTACTGGCCTCACTTCTAGCTTGTAGAGACAGTTTCATGGAGAAGGCTGAACTTCAGCTTGACTTGCATTCAGATATTGATAAATCACATTTATACATCATTTGACAAGTAACAAAACATCACAGAAAGAATCCTGTAAGATTGGTAGTCTGGTGTTTTGTCCTCATTTTATAAGGGTGAGCAAACTCAGTTTGGGAACGTTTTGGTGATATGCCCATGGTCACAGTAGGCAGAAGAGGTGGGGGTTGAGATCTTATCTTCAGACTCCAAGGGCACTCTTTTTTATCTTATATCTTTTTATTTTTTGAAGTAATTAGGGTTAAGTGACTTGTCCAGGGTCACACAGCTAAGAAGTGTCACATTTGAACTCGGGTCCTCCTAAATCCAGGACTGGTGCTCTATCGATTGTGACACCTAGCTGCCCCCCATATCTTTTCTATATTCACACATCTACCACTCTGGTGCAGGTCCTCATTACCTCATGCCTGGATTATAGCCATAGCCTTCTGTTTGGTCTTCTTGCCTCAAGTCTCTACCTATTCCAGTCCATTCTCCACTCAGTTAACAAAGTAGTCTTCCCAAAATGTAAGTCTGACCTTGTCACTCTTCTACTCAATAAACTACAGCAGTTCTTTATCACCTCTGGGACCAAATAGAAAACCTTGTTTTGAGGCTCTGGGAATAGTTCTATTATGTATGATCTTCATATAAGAGGAATAGAGAGAGGAAGAGAAATACCCTAGAACAGGGGTGGGGAAACTGTGATCTCAAGGCCATATGTGGCCCTCTAGGTCCTCAAGTGAGGCTCTTTTTTATAAGGGGATTTGTTCTGTGGAGTTTGGATTCAGTCAAAGGGCCACACTTGAAGACCTAGAGGGCCACATGTGGCCTCAAGGTCGCAGGTTTCCCACCCCTACACTAGGGGGAAGGGAGAGGAAGGATGGGAAAAATTATCTCACATAATTGGGGTACACAAGTAGAATTCTATACAAACAAGGAGGATTGTTGTATTTGTTCTTTGTTCTTGAAGAGGACCATGATATCAAGATGATGACATGACTTGCACTTGACTTTGATTTGAGTGAGTGAGGGCTGTGCAAAGTCACCAGATGCACTTTCTCCTCCAATGCCATCTGGGTCCAGTGGCCCGATGACTCATCAGGATGACTGGAGGTGACCCAGGATGCACTGTGGGACCTTGGTCATTTTAGGCTTAAGTCTTATCAGACTGACTTTAAGTGAGATACACCCATTCAACTAATAGTCCTCTTTAAGTAGTGACTCAAGGAAGAAGGAATGAGAGGAATGTGTGACACCGCACTCTTATCTGAACTGGTCAAAGGAGGGAAGGATACACACATACACATAGTTATAGAAATATATTTTATTCAACTTGGAAACAAGAGGAAAATTGTTTTTAAGAAAAAGAAAGGAAGGAAAGAAGGAAGGGAGAGATGGTAGATTAAAAGAGGAATTAAACCCAAACAAAAACAACAACCACAAAAACAAACAAACCCAAAAATCTAAGGATAAATGAAAACATTTATAGTAGCTCTTTTACTCATGACAAAAAAATAGGTATCTACGGGGTTCCCCACCACCTGGGGAAGGGCTCAGTAAGTCATGGTACGTAAGTGTAATGGAAATCTATTGTGCGGTAAGAAATGATGAAGGGAATGGTTTCAGAGAAAGCTAAGAAGACTTGTATGAACTGATGTAAGAAGAAGAGTAACAACACTATTGCAAAGATGAGCAAGGCCTCATGATGAGATATGTGATCCACATCCAGCTAGAGATGCGATGGACTAACAGTGAAAATAGAGATACATATTTTTGGAGATGACCCGTGTGAGAATTTGTTTTGCCGGATTACACAAATTTGTAACAGAAGTTTCATTTTTCTTTTCTTTATTAACTGGGTGAAGGAATAGGGGGAGAAGAAGAATTTTGTGGATAGAGAAAAAAATTAATAAAAAAAGAAACCTGTTTTTCTTTCAAAGCTCTTTACAACATTCCTACCTTATTTATAGACTTTTTTACACTTTCCTCCCTTCCACATACTCTACTATCTAGTAATACTGGCCTTTTTTTGCTAATCTCCACACTCTTTCAACTCTGTCCCAACCTTTTCACTGATTGTCTCACATACATGGCATATCCTCTCTCCTCACTTCTACCTTCTGGCTTCCCTAACTTTCAAGGGTTCGCTCAAATCCCTTCTTCAAGAAGAGTCCTTGGTAAATCTTTTCACTACTAACTTAATGCTTTCCCTCTTAGACACACACACACACACACACACACACACACCTTGTATGTATATAGCTGTTTACAGGTTGTCTCCTCCATTAGAATGAGATCTCCTTGATGGCAGGGATGGTGTTTTGCCTTTCTTTGTATTACTAAATCTGAACACAGTGCCTGGCATGTAGTAAATACTTAACAAATACTTGCAGACTGACTGACTGCCATATGGACAGGAAGAGAGCAGCAGGGAGATCATTCTATGATATGCTATACAACGGAGTAGAGGAAAAGCACAAAGCATGGATGGTATGTTTGATGGTACGTTTGGGCACTATAAATAGATTGTCTGGGCGAGAGGGGAGAATTCAGGCCAGAGAGCAACAGGAGATACGACTGGGTAGATAGGCGGTATGAGAGCAGATGGTTTGCTGATTCATTCATCCATTCATTCATTCAACAAACATGAGAGCAAGATAACCTATAGTCATTGAGCAATTTCTAAAGTATTAGGAGAAAAAAAAACCCTGATAACTTTGATCTTTAATTATCAATTTGCTGAGAGGTAACTATGGAAAAGAAGAAAGATTGACATGCCCATTCCCCCATTCCATGGTCAGGCACAGTAAGGAAATAAGCACATTTTAAAATCCAAAAACTATTTAGATTTTCTTCCTTGTGTTTGGATTCCCACAGTCTCATGCTCCTTTAACTGGGGAAACAGGCCAGATCTGACAGTGATATTTATCTCCGTTACTCCCATACCTCAAGGGAAATATGTTTATTAATGTGCCACTTCCCTTGATAAATTACTAAATAGAAAGAAAAGCCTTGTACTCATTTCTCGCTGCTTCTCTCATGATTTATGTCCCCAGGGCTAGCTCAGTCATCGGTCCCTATTAATTTGTGGAGGGAAACCATTCCTAATACCCAACACAGGCTGGCTTTTATGGGAGCAACCTCAGGCCCTTTTCTCCACTTGGTCCTGGGCTGGACTCCCTGAACATGTTGAGCAATGTGAACCGTATTAACATCTCAGCTCAATTATGGATCCTCAGCTTTTATTTATATACTCTTTAAGCTTTATCAAGTACTTTCCTCACAAAAACCCTGTGAAATAGGCAGTGTATTTTTATTTTATGGTTAACAGAACTGAGGCTCAGAGAGAGATTAAGTGACTTGTTCCAGACTCATGTTCCTTTAATTGAGGAAAAGAGTCCATGGAAACGCAGCCAGGGTTTGATGGAGCCAGAATTCTAACCCAGGCCTCTGGACTCCAAGCCTGTGCTCTTTAATCTCAGCACTAGCACCAGTAAGTATTTAGAGAATGAACTGGGAAGTTGGTTCCTGACCTTGTCAGTCAATAAATGTTCCCCTGAGCACCTGCTATGTACAAAGAAGGCCCCAGCCTGGCAGTCTGAAGTATACAAAGAAGAATAAGCCCTAGTTCCTGCCTCTGGGGAGCATGTAGTTCAACTGTCGAGACAGGATGAATCTACATGAAAAGCTAACTAACAGTGTGCCGTAGGAGTCCAGAGGAAGAGGAGGGCAAAATGGACAGAGAAGTGGGGAGAGGACATTATAGATGGAGCTCACACATATCAGGGACTCACCTCCTGACCCCCTCCTCACAGACAACAAAACCAGAGGAAACTGTGCTTTTCAGGAAAGTCCTCAAAAGGAGTCACTTTGCAGGAGGCCCTGATACTGTCTGCCAGGGAGAAGGAGACATCCCTCCAGCTGGGATGATTTGTATAATATGATCTGTCTGGAGGGAAGGCACTAGAGTATATGACCAATGAGACCTTTCCAGTATGTGATTCCAACACTGTCCTTTTTATTTGAGGTTCTCATGTTTTAACTTACTGAGTATACAGCTCAGTCACATTTACATTCTACATAGCAGGGCCTTAGAATTATTTCCTATTTATTCTGCATATAGATACTGGAGAGGTCTGCCAAGTATACGTACTCTGTATATGTACAGTATATGTAAATCTGCCCAGCATCTAGACAAATCACTTAACCTTGTTTGCCTCAATTTCTTTGTCTGTAAAATGAGTTGGAGAAGGAAACGTCAAACTACTCCAATATCTTTGCCAAGAAAACCCCCAATAGGGTCATGAAGAATCAGACACCACTGAAACAACTGAACAACAGAAAAATAAATATAAAATGACCGTAAGAAAGGTTCAAGATGTGGAGTCAGGATACACCTTTAGCTAAGCTCTGGGCTCCAAATACAAGGTATTCTGCCAAGTTGGAACCAGAGTTGCTTTTAAATATATGATACTGGTTCAGTCGGCTCCAGGCAGTGACGGCGAAGAAGAGATGCCCTCCTGTCCCATGGCCCTCGTTTCTTCCCTCACCCTCCCTCGCTTGCTTGCTAGCTCCTTTCCAGAAACATGGCCTCTGGGGTGGCTATCTCAGATGGGGTGATCAAGATGTTCAACGACATGAAGGTTCACAAGTCCTCCACACCTGAGGAGGTGAAGAAACACAAGAAGGCTGTGTTGTTCTGCCTGAGCGAGGATGAAAGAACAATGTGCTGGAGGAGGGCAAGGAGATCCTGGTAGGTGATATGGGGCAGACTGTGGATGACCCCTACACCACCTTTGTCAAGATGCTACCAGACAAGGACTGCCACTATGCCCTCTACAGTGCTCTCTATGAGACCAAGGAGAGCAAGAAGGAGGACCTGGTGTTCATCTTCTGGGCCCCTGAGTGTGCCCCCCTCAAGAGCAAAATGACCTATTCGAGCTCTAAGGATACCATCAAGAAGAAACTGACAGGAATCAAACACGAATAATAAGCCAACTGTTATGAGAAAGTGAAGGACTACTGTATGCTGGCTGAGAAACTGGGGGGCAATGCCATGATTTCCCTGGAGGGGAAGCCCTTGTGAGTCTCCTACCTCCAACCCTCCAGCCAAAGCCCAGCGGGGGAGCAGACTGCCCCCTTCCTGCCAGACCCAAGGGGCTGGGATGATCCTAGCAGGGTCAAGGCAATGTCTTCACCCACCTGCCAAACTGCCCCCTGGCCCCTGACCTTCCCCATTTGACCCTGAAGGCTCTGGTCTTCCCAAACCACCTTTGATATTCTCATTCCTCTTGAATTGTAACAGACCAAAGCCCCCCGGATGCCCAGATGGGGAGGAGGACAGTATTTTTTTAACTGATACCCCCAATTTTCTCCCTTCCCTGGTGCTGCCAACTTCTAACCGTAATAGTGATTTTTGTGCTTGTTGTTTAGTTTTGTGTATAAATGGCATGTTGTGGAGAACCCCTCTCACACACAGCCAGATTCCCCTCCCCCCTCCCCCAGGATATATGTATGTATGTATGTATGTATGTAGATATGTATATATATATATATATATGATACCAATAATTTACTTTCTTGACATTTTCTTTTCTCCCAAAAAGATGGTGACAAGAAATGCTAGCCAGTTTAACATGCTGATTAGTTGGGCTCTGGTTAATCACAGTTGCATAGGTTCATCATTCAACAAATATTTGTTACCTGCTTTCTGTTCTCCAGGAACTATACGAAAGTAAAAGTCTGCCCTTTCCCTCAACGAGCTCCCATTCTAACTGAGAAACAACATGCATACAACTATGTACCTCCATGTTATCCACTGAGTAGATGGAAGGTTATCTCACCAAAAGTGCCGAAGGAACCTTAGATATCCTCTAGTCTAAGCTCTGTCATTTCACCAATAAGGAAACTGACCTGTCTAACATCACATGGTTAGTCAAACAACAGCAATTTCTTTCTGCTCAACAACTGACTCTCCCCTTGCTAAGTATTTTCCCAGTCACATCCTTCAGACTCACCCTGGGGACCTAGTCTGAAAAATCTAACTCACGCTATTTGAATTGGGCCTGACACCACATTTAGTATCTCCATGCCTGTATTATAAATAATCACTCTATCTGATAGCTCTCCATTCTACATATTGAGTTAATAGAACACAGCAAAGATACTTAGCAGGTTCCCCAGCACATTGCTTTGTGACTAAACTTAATACTGAGGGAATAGGGAAATAGTGAAACTGATTTGTGAACGATGGCACAGAGTAATAAATTTGGATGTGAATTTAAATCCTGCTCTTGTCTACTTCTGCATCTCAGTTGCTTCTTCTGTGAAATGAGATAGACTAGATAATCTTCCTAAAGTCCCTTGGAGTTCTAGGTCTTGTTCTATTATTTTTTCATATCTGAAACCTAATTTCCTTTAGATCTGGTTTAAAGTGAAAGAATCATAGAAAATTCTATCATAGAGGAACCTTAGAATTCATCTAATCCACATTTCTCCTTTTACTAATGAAGATATGGAGAATTAAGAAATTCAAGTGACTTGCCCAGGTTACAAAAGTAGCTTCATTTCTTTTCAGCCAGGACTGTAACTTGAATTACCTGGCTGAGTTGGGAGACATGGGTAGCCACTTTCTCTAGCTGTGCAGTGCCTTTCTCTACAGGATGATCAATGTAATTGGTTTCTGAAAAATCCCCTGGAACAGCATGCCAAATAAAGAACGGTATTAGTATTGATGTGACATCCTGAGTCGAATTAGTGTCAATATGACAATGAAATATACGACTTGGAGGAAATATGGGATGTAAACAGACAACATTTCAAACGGAAACATTTCAATCTTATGGATTGGTGGGGGTGGTGAAGTGCTGTTGTGGTTATTAAAACACCAATATTCAACAGCATAATATAAGGAAATTCCATTTTAGGGCCCTGATGACAAACTGCAAATACTCTGTTCTCCAGAGAACCACTCAGTGGAATTATCACCTTGGATTACCTGTCTGATTATCTATTACCCTTATAATATAGCTTTACTCCATATTCTGCTTACCATAAATCATGATCTTTTACAGACTGAAGAACATTTGCCTTATCCAACTACCAAAAGACTGGTAGAGCAACTGGTAGAAAGGTTAGTTTTAATGAAGTTACTGTAAATAACATTGATTATTACCCAGCTAAAAATCATGGCACAACTAAAATCCTGCTTTCTGTATATTAAGGTGGACTTAGAGGTTTTTATGTAATTTAACATCAGGCTTTTTACCTGGTCTCCCCACCATCCCACGTTCCCCCCAGATCAGGTTTTCTGTATGTCACATCTCTGCTTAAGAACATGCAATGGCTCTCTATTAGAAGAAAGTCCAGATTCCTCAGAATCAAGGCCCTCCATATTTGAGGTCCAGCTGACACACCTAATTTCTCACTAATAATCAATCAAAAAGCATTTCTTAAGCGTTCACTATGGGTCAAGTCCTGAGAATATAAAGAGAGAAATTAAATAGAACTTGTTTTCAAGGAGTTTCCATTTTATTGGGGAGGCAACACTTACATATATATAGTATACACAGAATGAATGCAGAGTAAATCTGAGGTAGTT
>CM053771.1:258343877-258371917 GCA_028658325.1 Potorous gilbertii
GGAGTTATAAGTGACTTGCCCAGAGTCACACAGTAAGGAAGTGCCTCAGGCTGGATTTGAATTCAGGGAGATGAGTCTTCCTGACTCTAAGTCAGACAGTCTATCCACGGTGCCATCTAGCTACCCCTAAAGTAAGCAGTAAAAGTATTATTGTTTCCATTTGACACAAAGGCTCCCTGAATTTAAATAACTTGCCCATAACCACAGAAGTAGGAAGTGCATGATTTAAGATTTGAACTCAGATTTCATAGGATCCTTATATTTAGGTCCAAAAGGGTTATTGGAGGCCATTCATTTCAAAAATTTCATTTTACAATAGGAAACTAAGGCCCAAAGAGTGAGTTCCCCAGGGTCACAAATTGTAAATAACAGACAGGATTTTGCTTGTTCATTCCTCTAACTCCATTCGTAACCTCCTTCCATTATAATCAGGCTGACTTCTTCAAAATCCAGTGCTTTATCCACTCTACTGTCCTGCCTCTCACTATCACCCTAATCTGCATGCTCTCCAATAGTGAGATCTGACCAATAATCCCTGCCTAGCTTTCAAAACCATTTCATGCCCCGCTTCCTTCATGCAGCCTTCCCTAACTACCTCAGATCACACTAAGTTTTTCCTTTCTTCCTCATAATTTTAATACTTGCATGTGGCAGATCTGCAGTCACAGACCTGAGCTCAAGATCTGACTCTGATGATCATAGGCAACTCATTTTTACTCCTCTAGATCTCAGATTCTTCATCTGCAAAAGGAAAATTATAATCCTAATATTTCCTACCTCATAGGGTTGTTATGAGGAAAATATTTAGGTGAACAAATGTGAATTACCCTTAATACTGTTCTTGTAGGTTTGTAGTATCTGGAGCTAGAAGAGATCTTGGATATTATCTAGTCCAAAGGTTCTTAACTTTTTCTGAGTCATGGACACCTTGATGTTTTTAAATACATAAAACAAAACATAGGACTACAAAGGAAACCAATTCTATTGAAATAGTTACCAAAATCATTTTTAGAAACAAGTTCATGTTCCTCAGGTTAAGAGTCCCTAATTTAGTCTAATCTTAAGTCTTAGATCTAGAAGCTGTGGGCCAGAGATGCAAAGTGATTTGTTCAGTGTCACAGTCAGGGCATGTCAGATCTAAGGTCCTAATGGTTCATCTTCCCTTCTATCAGCTTCTTAAGATCAGCAACCATGTCTCATGGTTCCTATAGTGAGTAGCACAAGGCTGGATATACATTACATGTTTAAGAAAAACCTGCTGAATTTCCCCAAAGTTGGCTTCTCATCCCACGTTTGAGAATTTTATAGCTCTGTGCTTTTCTTCATGTTGCTTACCCAAATACTTTTCCATATCATGTCTCTGTGACAGCTTATATTATTTTCACTTTGTAAGGTCTCAGGAAAAATTGACTCAGTGGAAAAACCAGTTCATTTCCTTCAAGTAAGCAGGAGTAAAATTTCCAAGGAGAGAACACCCACAGAGCATTACAGTGGCGACCAACAAATAGGAGCGAGGAACATAGGACTGCTGAATGCTAAGAGGTGGATTCTAAATTCTCTAGATTTCTGCATCTAAGTCCTTCAATTTAAAGATGAGGAAAATGAGCTCCAGAGAAGATGGTGTATGAGAGCTTCTGAGAAGCTCTGAGATAATCAGTGCAGCTCTACAGGACAAAATGGATCCCAATTCACACTTAGAAATTACAGAAAGGGAGATGCAGACTCAAAATAAGCAAGGTTGTTCCAGCAGCTAGGACTGTTTAAATTGGAGATGTCTGTAAGCTCCTTGTCAATAGAAATATCTGAGCAAAGTTGACTAACAATAGAGGGGATTCCTATATAGGGTATGAATTTGGATTAGATTGTCTTGTGTTCTTGTCTCCTCTTACCTACATACATCAGCATCTTGGTTTGTTGTTTATTTCTGCACATACTCATGAATAATATGCAAATGTACAAATAAAACCAAAAAGAAAATGTATCACTTCCATTTTTAAAGCCAAAAAAAGTGTCTTGATAACAACTATAATTTAAAAAAATTTTTAGTTCTCATTAGTACAGATGTATCTGTCTCTTATTTTTCTGACTTGCAACAAATTGAACATGAAGGAAAAGATTTTGTTTATGAACAATGAAATGGTGAAAAAAATTGCAATGAAATATTAAGGGAAAATAGCCAATTTCTGAATCTTTGCATATATGTAATGGACTAGTACTGAAATTTAGTGAGGTTTCATAGTAATTTGATGAACTGGTTTAATAGCAGCGTGGGAGGTAGGGGTAGGGAAGGTGGTGTGAGGCTAAAGCAAACATAAGGGCTGTTGAGAGACAACATGGTGGGTGAAAACAGAGCTGGACTTGAGGCTAGGGAGACCCTAATTCAAGTCCCATCTCTGCCATACACTTTGTGACCCTTGGCAAGTCACTTAGGGCTCTAGGTGACTCCAGGACTCTGAGTTACAAAGAAAGTACCAACCTGCATTGGCAGAGATGATTTATCAGAGAGTTCCCTTTGCCAGTGAAAACACAGGCTTAACCTCTATCCCTCTCCCTTAACTAAGAGACAAAGGCTGTCCACAGTTGGGTAATAAGTAAGAGAGTAAGCATTGTCCTGAATGCCAAATCCCTTGGGCAGATCAAGCTACTTATTGCATCTCCTTTGTCGGGAAAGATTGAAGGCAAAAAGGAAAACGGATGGCAGAGGATGAGACGGATGGACGGTGTCATGGAAGCAAAGAACATGAGCTTGAACAAACTTCAAGAGAGAGTGGAGGATGGAAGTGCCTAGCATGCTATAGTCCATGGGGTCACAACTGAAAGACTGAGAAACAATAACATATATGCACACATATAAATACATACATCAAATCACTTTTTGTATGTAGTACTAATTTTTTCCTAGGGTCAGTAGTCTTCAGTAAGACAAAACTTTCCATTCTTTTTCTAAATCTTTAAAAAGATTTTTTAATCTAATTTTATTTTTTTAATTTATGAAACAAAAGAAACATTTTCATAATACAGTATAATAAAAAGATGATTGCACATGAAACTTCAAATCTAGTATGTATAACCTTCTATTCCTTTTAAATACATAATAAAGTTATCATACATCCTTTTCTAAATCTTGAACCAAACTCAGATCTTTGCAATTTTGGATTCCTTGGGACCTTCCACTGGCATGCCAACTCCTGGCTCCCAAGATGAAGGGCTCATTTGCCTTCCTGGCCGTCAGACAAGTGTCGCAAAGCTATAACCTCCAGTAACAGAGGAGTCACAAAAACCAAACGGTAACAAAAAGAGGCTCTTTAATGAATTCTGGTGTCACATAGAGCAACCCAAGGATTTGATTTCCCAGGAATTTGTGCAGGGTTTAAGTGCTAAGGGAAATGAATGCTTGATTAGGCCTGGCCAATATCCAATCTCTCCTGTGAGTGATTTGTATCACCGTCTGTGTGGGATCAGAAACCAGAGCAATGTTGCTAATAAGTTTTCTTATTTTCTTTTGGGGTAAATCAAGGAGTTTTAATTCTTTAGCCTGAGATCAGAAACAATCTAGTCCAGCTGAAAAACAAACCTGGGGGAATCAATGAAGGGGCTGCTGAATAAAAATCTCATTGGCTGAACTGTGAACAATATCCTCTAGACATGGTAAAAGCAGGCACTGTGTGTGTGAAACCAATTAGGAAGGAAATTTTCAGTAGGTCCTTGTCCAAGCGACAAGAATTCAACTTCTTGATAATAGGATAATTTGTGGGAAAAAGCACATAGATTTATATTACAGAATTCCAAGGCTAGGTGGCACCTAAAAGGCCCATTTGGTCAGGTTCAGGCCTCTGCCTTTGAGCAGAGGGACTATATTTAAACCATTTCAGATTAAGTCCTATCTATTTTATCCCAAGTATCATCAATCTTTTTTTTGGTGGCCTAATTCTAGTGTTTGACTCTTGAGAATTTCTTACATATGTCTAACCTGAACCCTTTATCATTTTCCCATTATTCTGAACTATTATCATTTAACTGACTCTATTTCTGTGAGAAACAGCTAAGTGGTGCAGTGGATTGAGCATCAGTGCAGGAGTCAGGAAGACTTGAGTTCAAATGTCACCTCAGACACCTGATATTCACTAGCTGTGTGACCTTGGGCAAGTCACTTAACCCAACTACCTCATCCTGTGTCATCTCCAGTCATCCTGATGAATGTCACTAGATTCAAATGGCTCTGGAGGAGAAGTGAGGCTGGTGACCTGCACAGCCCTCCCTCACTCAGAACAAAGTCAAGTGCAAGTCATGTCATCATTTCTCTGATGGCATGGTCTTCTTCCACAACAAAGGACGAACACACAATTTCTGTGAACTATGGGGGTGCGGGGAGTTCTTAACATTGGTCTACAACAAGATTATGGTATCCCATCTCCATTTCCCTTTTTAGAGTTGTTAATGCTTTAGGCTACTAAAATCCAAGGAAAATGGCAACTGTCAATACGTTAATAAACATTTATTAAACACCTACTATGTGCCAGGTACCATGCTAAGAGTTGGGGACACAAACAAAAGACAATCCCTGCTCACATTCCTGCTGGAAAGATGGGATAATACTTTTTCTAATAATTAACTCCTTGAGATAAAACAAAAAACAAGACTAAACACCTAATTTCCTCACACACAGTGTATTATGATTTGTCATTATAAGCTTCAGCTCAAGTCTATTTCCTTTCTTTCCTTTCTTTTCCCTGAGGGACCCCAGCCTCCAGGGCTCTCTCTTAGAAATTCCTTTTTGTCCCCATACTTTTGAATGAATGCATAAATAATATTCTATGAAACAATAATAAAGAAATATTTATTAAGCACCCATAGTTTAATTATTTCATCTCCCATCCCCATGCCTTTGCAGAAATTGTCTCCTATGCCTCCTTTCTTCTTATTAGAATGGCCAGCTTCCTTCAAGGTTCAGCTTGAATGCCACCTCCTACCTGATGCCTTTCCTGATTTCCCCAATTGCTAATGCTATCTTCTCCCTCCTGAAATAGCACATTTACTTATCTGACCATATGCCCATAATTCCCCAGTAAAATATGTAAGCTCCTTAGGGGCAGGAATTGATTTGTTCTGTAATCCATATCTCTTAAGTGTTTGTGGAATTGTTTTAGTGTCCAGATCTGGAAAGAGGTCTTAGAGATCACTGAGTCTAAATTACTTATTTTTTCATGAGGACAACAAGATTCAGGAAGAATTGATCTTCCTGAGGTCAGATACCCGTGAAAAAGAATTCTTAAATGCCTACTATGTGCTGGTCATTGCATTCAGGGATATAAATACAGAGAAAAACCAAACCCAATCAATCTCTGTTCTCCAGGAGCTTATATTCTAGTGCTTATTAGATGAAGTTAATCAGTGGGAGAGCTGGGATCAGATCCCTGGCCCTCACTCCTAGTCAATGGTTCTTTCCTCTACACCACATAACTCAACTTGCCCTGCACTATTACTTCACTATTTTACACATATATGTCATGAATAAATGAATTAATAAATACAAAGCATTCACTAAAAACTCTTAGCCTTAATCCACTGGACAAGGAAATGGCAAACCACTTCATTATCTTTGCCAAAAAACAAAACGACCAAAAGCAAAACCCATATGGAGTCAAAAAAGAGTCAGACAAGTCTAATAAATGAATGACAAAAGCTTTCACTGGGTTTCAGGTATTAGGCTAAGTGCTAGAGATACTAACGGAAACTAAAAGATAGTCTCTCCCCTGAAGGAGCCTATATTCTAATGGGGAAAGACAAACATAAAGGTTAGCTCAAAAGGGATGGAGCGAGAGGAAATGCACAAAGTATGGTTTGGAAATGGCCAGAAGTGCCACTGAGGCTTGGTTCTGTCCAGTGGCCCCAATGAGAAGGAACACTCTTAGAAGGAGTAGACTCTGCCCCATAGTATCCTTAAAGTACCTAGCCTACTATTATGTAAATTAATTAAGCCAAACAAACTCATTGATGTAGATAGTGAAACTTCTCAGTAAAATAGAAATTCCATTAGACTATGAATTAAATTAAAGCACAAATGTGATAGAGGAAAACATTCTACAGAACTGTCAACCCACACCAGAGTAGCAAGCAGATGCAAAGAGAGACAAGGGCCCTCACCTCCTCCCTCTCCTCTAGATAACAGAGGAATTCAGGATGGGCATTTAAAAATACAATTCCGAATGTCATCATTGAGCTTATACAGCATTCTCAGAAATATGCTGCACCCATGAAAAATTCCAGAAAATATTAAAACAATTCTGACCTTGGCCTTTATTTACGGTATGGTTGGGAGGACAGATCTCAAATCCTACCTTCTGCCAGAGGCTTTTTCCATTCCCCAAGCTGCTACAGCCTTCTCTTCTAAGTTTACCTTTTACCTTCTCTACATGTATGTACCTATCTGTGTACAATGTTGCCTCCACAATTAGAAAGTAAACTTCATGAAAGTAGGAGCTGTTTTTATCATTTTCTGTTGCCTTAGCACTTAGTATTAATACCTGACACACAAGAAGCACTTAATAATTCAGAGGTCCTTTACCTTTATGTGCCATAAACTTATTTTCATAATATTTCAATTATTCTATTTCAACAGAATGGCTTCCCCCTGTAATCCTTTGGCATTTTATTTTATACATTATTCCAAGGAAGAGTTCATGGGTTTCTCCAGACAATCACAGGGGCCTATGACACCAAAAAAGTAAAGAACTTCTGTAATAAGTACTTATAAAATGATGGACTGACTATCAGAAAGCATTATAATATAGAGTACAAGAGAGTGGATTCCATAGTGAAGACCATTATGAATGCTACAAAAAATCAGGAAAGGGGGATATCAGTGAGAGTTAGAGGGAGAAGGCAGTCCAGGTTCTGAGAAATACATGAGCAAAGGCATGGAGAGAGGAAAATACAAGGTATGTGCAGGGTGTTCAGAGAGAACAACAGTCAGGCTACCACAAAAGGATCACACAAGGCTGGACAGCCCATAAATCCCTTGGTCAGGACCTCCTGCTGTGGTCCCTGACACTTGGCCACTGGCTCAGAAACATATGCACGTTATAGAGGAAGCCAAGATTACCCTGAAAGATTTGTTTCACTGCCAGTTCCGACATCTGCCCCTCTTGTAGTGCCAGGCAGGGGAACACGAGTAGGCAAACTTCCTGGGACTGATGGCAGGTCAGATCTGATAGAGAAAAGTCAGCCCATTTGTCACTGACCTTCATTTGTCCTGCTTCAGGGAGACTGACTGGGTCTCAGAATGACAAGCAGCTTCCTTCCCTCACTCTGCTTTGGGGGACCATTTTACTAATCTTACCACTAGGGCTATCACCCTCCCAGAGTCTTTACATAGAGGCAAATGAAAAGTTCCACTGAACTTTTCAGTGTGTCAAAAAGTGTGCACTGGGAAGAAAGTAAAAGATTTTGTGTTTTAAGCACCAACTTCATTACTTATTGGTGGAAGTTAATAGGGGAAGCAGCATTTTTCAGCTCTAAAACGTGTAGAATGTAAACCCAGCCATGATTTCCTCTTTCAAACCTCTGTTTAGCTCTTGTTAGTTCACCTCACAATGTCATGCTGTATGATTGATCTGAAGGCTCAAACTCTTAGCCACCAGAAAAACTTGTGAGTGTAGCCCAAGGAGATCAAAACTGAGAAAAGCTTAGAAAATAAAAGATAAAATACAACACAGATAATGTTAATTTGTTGTTTTCTAAGTCAATATTCTACATCCGTTTCTATTTGAGTTTGGTATCATTGAACTACCAGCTGTCCAAGCTGACTACTTCCTTCTCAGATAGTTAGCTCCCTGAGTTTCTTCTGCTCATCTACCAAGAGCAGAGGCTTTACCAAGTATAGGGTCAGATGTTTGCCATAACTACAGCAGCACCAGTGCAGGAGTCAGGAAGAACTGAGTTCAAATCTCACCTCAGACACTTGACAATCTCTAGTTGTATGATCTTGGGCAAGTCATTTAACCCCAATTGCCTCATCCTGGGTCATCTTCAGTCATCCTGATGAATACCTGGTCACTGGATTCAGATGGCTCTGGAGGAGAAGTGAGGCTGGTGACCTGCACAGACCTCCCTCACTCAAAACAAGTGCAAGTCATGTCATTATTTCCCTGATGGCATGGTCTTCTTTGGCAATGAAGGACAAACACACACATACAAAGCTTTGCTTTTCCTCATCTGGAATACTTATGTATGGAAGTGGACAAAATTTTGTCATCATAATTGAAAACAGAAGAGGGGCATGGCGGATTTGCTACTCCAAGGAAACATTTTTTGGGGGGCAGCTAGGTGGTGTAGTGGATAGAGCACTTGCCCTGAAGGCAGGGACACCTGAGTTCAAATCTGACCTCAGACATTTACAAGCTGTGTGACCCTGCACAAGTCATTTAAATCTGTTTGCCTCAGTTTCCTCATCTGTAAAATGAACTGGAGAAGAAAATAACAAACCACTCGACTATCTTTGCCAAGACAACCCCAAATGGGATCACAAAGAGTCAGATGGACTGAAACAATTGAACAACAATACTGAAGGGAGGTAGCTGTGATGATGCATATTTTCAGTCAGAGGACTTGAGTTCAAGTCCCACCTTTGCCACTTACTTATTAGTTATGTGACATTGGGTAAATAGCTCTATCTCTTGAACTTTCAGGTTTTTTGCAGCAGCAAGGTGTGTATTATAATACTATATATTACCTATCTCATGTGGTTGTGAGGTCCAAATGAAATAATACATAAAGCATCACATGAAAGTCAGCTATTACTATTAGGCACCAAATGATGTAAGTTATCTCAAGGATTCTCTCCTACAGAAATAAGAAATCACAAGAATTTCTGATAATGTTCCCATATTTACAGGGTTAGATATTTCTTGCTGCTTTTGTCTCATAATTGATCTTCTGTGTATTCCCTTCCTCCCCTTAAAAATTTCCTCCGCAATAACAAGAGAAGTGATATCTCAAGGATCTAGATCTTGGCCCGGATATCAGAAATGGCCAGTGAGGATCAGAGATCCTAGATCCTGGATTGCATGACTAAAAGAAGGATCTCTCATGGCCATATTTTATTCATCGGTGAAATGGAAAGTATGTTCTTTGCCTTTTGTCCATATGACAGGGCAATGAATATGGAAACATTAGATTTGGTCAGTGATTTCTGCTCTCTTCCACACTCTGAGTTCTGACTTGAGGTACTGAGACTGATCCAATTAGTAGATATTCAGTAGGGGTTGCCTTTTATGGATTGTTTACAAGGGGCTTACACAATTTATTAATAGCCTTGATGTTTACATCTCCCCATTGGCTGATCTATTGGTTCTCTTAACAACAAGGGAAAAAAATCTCTTCTTTTTCCTTCTAAGGAAAAACATGGAGGGAACTAAAGGCACACAAAGCTGTCCTAAGGAAGAACTGGTCAGAACCAGCCCAGATTCCCCTCCACATAATTATGTTTGGGGGCTGAAGAATAAGGCAAAAAATCTAAGCTCTCATTTCTAGCTGAAAACGTGTACAAATCACTTAAAACTCTTTGGGTTTCTGTTTCCTTACTTGTAAATCCCCTAATCCAACCTCCATATTTTTTAGATGAGAACAATGAAATGAGAGATGTTAAGTGACTTACCTAAGGTCCCTTTGCTAGCTTGGGGGGAAGTCACCACCAAATGATTCTTCAAGGACCTTCTATCTCTAATATCTAATCATTTAATGGCTCCATATAAATAACTGGGAATGTATAGTCTCTGAATCAGCACAGAATAATCAGTATAAAGGAAATTCAAGAACCCTAAATTCTCATAAGACTCATTCCCCAGCTGATGGACATGGCACAATAATTCTGGGAAGGCAACCAGGTTTAACTAATCAAGTATTCAACAACTAAGACTCTGCAGGCCCCTAGCCAAGGTCTACATAAGGCCAATAACTCTTTCCTGGATGGTTTAGACATTTCCCTGCCTGGAAGCAGGGGGATGGACTGGATGATCTCCAGAGGTACTGTCCAACTCTAGCATCCTGTAACTTGGAATCAAGAAGTCACTCATGTGGTTCTTTTCATCAGTAAGTAGGTCCCCAGTGTTAAACTGAACTATCCATTAACATCTGTGGGAGGGTCCCTAAAGACCACCCTCTCTTAAGTTGAGCTGGGAAAAGGAGGCCAAACTTAGCCAAATATTGTAAATACCAGTATTATTTTCCCAGCACAGATAACTCTCATCTTAAATTTTCTTCTTGAAAATGGATATAAACAAGCTCCAACTTCATAAGGATACTATGGGTAATCAAATTTATCTCAGAACCATCTACAAGTTTTACTTAAAAAAAGAGATAAGGCTTTACTTTTTAAAAAAATCAACAAAAATAGGATTATAAAACTCCAATCAACAATGATAATTCTGCTTCCGCTCCTTTTCTGGCATAACCATTAAAAGGAGACATCCTTCCCACCTTTTCCACATCCAGGATACTGCCCTGGTCTCAGTACTTACCGTCCACTGGGTTGAGGTAGTCATGGAGGTGGGGGGCACCTGTGGCTCCTCCGCCTTGCATCAAGAGGTCCCCATAAGGGCCTGGGTGGCTCGCCATGAGTGTCATCTGATGGTAATACTCAGAAGGATTTGCTCCTGGAGGGGGAAGGCCAAAGAGGCCTCTTTCTTTAAGGTGCTCGTGAGCCACTGGGAGAAGGCAGAAAGGAGGAAAGGGAGAAAATTAGTCAAAATCTGACACCAATCTTATTTTTTCCCCTTGAATAGGAAAAAATGTCCATAAGGGCACAGTAGCTTCTATTTAGTTCCCTTCTCCTCATCCTCTGTCTCCCCTTGAACTCCTCCAGTACCTTCCTCCCGGACTCATGCATCCAATTCAGTGCTCTGCTGACGTTCCATATGGGGTGTGTTTCTGTCGATAAAGGAGACCAGGCCCGGGCCTCCACATTCCTCCATTTCCTCAAATTCATAAACAGTCTCTCGTTTGCTCCCTGTTCTCCCCACCCTTAGCAAACCAGGACTCCTCCAGCAACTGGGAGCTAGAGGGCTGTCAGCATCCACATCCCAGCTGATTTGGTTTTTTAAAGAAAAAAGAAAAGGAAAAAGAAGGCGCCGTGGAAGCCAGACGATTGTAGCCTGGTCAACGATAGCTATGTCTGAAAATTCAAGTAGAGACCTAATGCCGAGCGCTCGTTAAGTTCCTTGGCTAGATAAAACCTATTGCCTGCCAAAACTCGTTATGGCCTCTTTCTTCACAGCTGAAGTTTTTCAGTCCTGCTTTCCCTAGATCCTACAGTCCATGGCTGACCAGGGAGTAGGAGAAAAGGGCAAAACCCCATTTATCAAGGCAGAATGATGGAATTCGTGTAAAAAATATGGAGCTAACATGCAAGGGCCCCACCTACCATCCTAAAAGTTTTTTTATCTACTCCTCCCCTAACCAACCCACTGCTCCAGCCAACCTTGTCTCCTTACTATCCCAGTGTACATCTTACACTAGATTTATCATCTTCCTCCTCCTCCTCATTATTAATGACATCATCATCAAAAAGCATTTTTAAGCACTCACTGTAGGTCAAGCTCTGTGCCAAACACCAAAGATGCAAAGCAGGGGAAAAAACACCATCCTTGCCCTCGAGGAGGACTCTGTGAGCCAGAGTAAATGGAAAGCTGTCTCACAGGGAGAGTACCAGCAGTGAAGGGTCACTAGTAAAGGCTTCCCACAGGAGTTGGGAACTCATTTGAGTTGAACCTTGAAGGAATTTGGGGAATTGGGAGGTAAAAGTAAAAAAGGAAGAGAATTCTAGGTGTGGGAGCCAGACAGTGGGAATGCCTGGAGTCATAGGACTGTCTAAAGAATGGCAAGGAAGCCAGTGCCAGTGGGTTGAAAGATGTAAGAGGATCCATCATAGTATTGGAAGGTAAATGCAAAGACATTTGGGGAGGGGGGACCAGGAAAGGCATGGAGCAGAGAGAGGTACTTGGGCTAGATCTTAAAGGAAAATAGAGATTCTAAGAGATAGAGATGAGGAGATGGGAGATGTTATATGTAGGAAACAGAAGCAGGCCACTTTGGTGGAGAAAGGGAAGTAATGTGTAATAAATATGGAAAGGTAGAATAGGGTTAGACTTTAAATGTCAAACAGAGGAGCTTGTGTTTCCTCCTGGAGACAATAGGGAGCTACTGCAGCTACTTGAGTGGGAGAGTGATATGATCAGATGTGATTTGAAATTATCAATTTGGTACCTGTGTGAAGGATGGATTAGAGGGAGTAGAAAGGAAAGGAGAGAGGACAAGATGGAGCCACGAAGACCAAACAGGAGGCTACGATAAAAGTCTGGGTAAAGGACAAGAAAGGCATGAATGAGAGTAGAGTGGAAAGAAAAGAAGAGTTGTGAGAAATACTGTAGGGACAGAGTTGAAAGATTTAGCTATTAACTAGATATAGACAACGAATACTTAGTTATGTCTAGATAGGGATAAAGAAAGGATGAAGGATTCATGCTTTCAGTGATGCAGGGCATTCCCAGATGAGGACACACCTATATTATAACTAATAATCTAGCTAGTCTAGAAAGTATCTAAAAGAGTAAAGAAGAGGACCCAGGATGGAACCTTGCACAGGGAACAGATATGGATGAAGATCCATCAAAGGAGACTGAGAAGGAGGAACCAGGCAGGTGGAAGCAGAACCAGGAGAGAGAAGTGTTATGAAATCCTAGGGAAAAGAGAATATACAGGAGAAGGGGCTGGTCATCTGTGTCAAATGCAGTAAAGGTCAAGAAAAATAAAGACTAGGGGGACAAAAGCCTTCAGGTTTAACCACAAAGAGATCATTGGTGAAAGTAGTCTAGATAAACAATGAAACTGGATGACACATTGGAAAAGGTTGAGAAAAGAGGTAATGCAAAGAAGTTTGAGTTTCTTCTAGGAGTCAGGCAGAGAAAGAAAGAAGTGACTTGAGAGGATGGCAGACTATTATAGACAATGATATGTCCTAGAAAATATACTAGATTTTGAAGTCAGAAAACCTTGGATGGAATCAATCAATCAACCAGTAAGAATTTATCAAATGCCTACTATGTGCTAATCCTAGCTCTTGCTTGGGCAAATCGTTAACATCTCAAGACGTCAGTTTCTATAGATGTAAAATAAAGGGGTTGTTTGAGAGGTTCTCTAAGGCTCTTTCAAACTATAAATCTGATTTATATAAAAATACCCTTTCTTCACGGCTTGAAGAAAAGTCAATCTAGGTTCCATCTACGTCTAAATTGACCATGGATTGTGAATTAGAGAGCAAACTGTTCACTTTCATTTAAAAAGAAAAAAAAAGTTCTTCAGCTACTAATGTTCTGCCCCAGAAAGAAATTGGCATGATTCTATGTTTGCAGTGGCCACCCCACATCCCCCATAATTTAGCACACTACTCACCCTCAGCTGGGCTGAGGCCTCGCGCTGCTGAAATCATAGATAGGGTAGGACTGCTGTGCATGGATCGGAGGTAGTGTTCCATGTGAGGGTTCACGTAGGGGTGAGGGGGGTTGAAAGGTGACTCTCCAGGACCTGTAGGGTGTGGTGAAAGCCGGATGAGGGAGATGTCAGAAATAACAGGGCTGCCGCTCAGAGTAGGAGGCCTGTAGGAAGACAAAAGAAAATGTGTAAGAAAGTACTGTCTCCATGTATTGGGTGGAAGAGAGGTAAATGTCTCCCCACGGGGAGAAGACCTGAGGCAGAACCATCTAATGTCACAAAACTTGTAACTGAAAGGTTGATTAGTTTCACTATGAAGGGATCGTGGGATCATAGATTGAGAGCTGGAAGAGACCTTCAAAGTCACTGAGGACTTACATGAACTGATGGAAAATGAAGTGAGTAGAACAAGGAGAACACTGTACACGGTAACAGCAATATTGTACCCTGATCAATTGTGAACGATTTGGCTATTCTCAGAATAGGGAAGCTAGGTGGCAAAGGGACCTCATACACTTCCTAGCTATATGACCCTGAGCAAGTCACTTCATTTTGCCTCAGTTTCCTCATCTGTAAAATGAGCTGGAGAAGGAAATGGCAACTATTCCAGTATTTTTGCCAAAAAAATAAAAACCCAGATGGGAGTCACAGAGTCAGACATGAGCAAAGCAACTCAAAAACAACAACAATTCTCAGCTATACAATGATTCGAGACAATTCCAAAGGACTTATGATGAATAGTACTATCCACCTCTAGAGAAAGAACTGATGGAATCTAAATGCAGATTGAAGCATACTTTTTTTCACTTTCTTTATAATTCTTGGGGTTTTTCATTCTGCATTTTCTTTTATAATGTGACTAATAAGGAAATGTTTTGCAAGACTACATGTGTATAATCTAAATCAAATGGTTCACCTTCTCAAAGAGGGAAGAGGAAAGAAAGAAAGGGAGAGAATTTGAACACAAATTTTAAAAAGAATGTTAAAAATTTTGTTTACATGTAATTGAGAAAATAAAAATTAAGTGTAATCTTTTTTTCAAAGCATTGATAACAACCAACTTATTTTACAAATGAGATAACTGTGGTCCAGAGGCATTAAGGAACTCATGTCAGGTCACATAATTAGTGAATATCTGAGACAAAATCCTATCCTTGGTCTTCCTTATTCAAAATCCAGAACTCAGTCTACTACACCATGTTGCCCCTCAGTATAGTCTATGTTTCTGCCCGGTTCTGAACGTAAGAGGTGAGTAAACATGATAGCCAGTGTACTACTTTACAGGGTTCCAGTAGATAATCACGAAGCTTTCCTTCAACTTTGTCCACTGTTAATAGACCAGGCCCAGGGAGTTGCTTCACCAACAGAGGGGATAAGCCTCCACATTTGCTTCCCAGCTCCTCTCGTAGGTTTGTCTTTGAGACAGCCAGCAGGATGGGACATTCCAGTATCTGCCCATTAGAGTTTTGAAGTCTCAGCATCCTTCATATCAAGTGCTAATAAACTATCACTCTCCTAGTGCTTTAAAGCATTAGTTTTCATTAATAGCCAGATATTAAGACTAAAAGATGAAGAAGCCTGAAGTGCTAAGAGCCCTTGTCTACTGAAGTCCCATAAGAAAGAAAATTAAATATCTCTGAAATGACGTGAAGACAATGGGAAAACATTTTTTGATTTTCAAACACTCAACTTACATATACATCTTCAGGAATACGCTTCTCCTGTAAAGAAGATAATTCCAGTAGTCTAGATCACTTAATTAATAATGAGAATTTTAACCATAATAACAGCTAGCATTTATATCATCCTTTAATATTACAAAGTACTTTGCAAATATTTGATCCTCATAATGCCCCTGCTAGCATACACTACTTTAAAAATGAGGAAATTGAGGCAAAGAGAGGTTTAGTAGCTTGCCCAGGATCATACTGTCAAGTGTCTGCCCCCAAATTTGAATTCAGGTCCTCCTGACTAAGCACCACCGAACTACCTCTAATTCATGGCATCTTACACACAGACACACACACATGAGAAAGAGAAAGAAAGAGAGGGGGAGGAGGGGAGAGAGACAGGGAGGGGGGAGAAAGAGACAGAGACAGAGAGAGACAGAGAACGAGTGAAAAGAATAATGAGTTCAAGTCAGGAGAGACCTGGGCTTGAATGCCTGGCTCTGACATGACTAGCTGTGGGCTCCGGTCAAGTCATTTCAGCTCTTTAAGTCTCAAGGATGATGACAGTGAGATATCTGCTTCCCAGGGCTATTAGGAAGAAAGTGCTCAGCAAAGCTGAAGGTGATTTATGTAAATATGAGTTACCACTATTACCCTGTAGCCTGTGTGCCACGGGCATTCATAAAAAGTTTTCTCTGCAAATGATGGCATTATATATAGGCTGCATATTTTAAGCGCGAAACATACTATGATGAAGGGGACGGAGGGAGGATCTAGAACTAGAGATGGGAGTAAATAATGATGATGGCTAACTGGTTTAAGTCATAATATTAAGCAGTTATCATTTAAATTCAATACTGAATAAACTAGGCTTGCCATTCACTGAAAACCAATACCCCAGGGAAAGGTATGCATATGTGAAGTCCCTTGATTCATATAAAATTCCTATGCATGAATACTATAATATATGGATAGTCTCAGTGACTACACTACACTGATGTGTTCTTTTGTAGTATATATAAAGGTGTTGGCCTTGCAAATAAGTGAGATGAACGGAGACAGGAAGGACCGATATACCCAAAATCTTGCTTGCAATCTATCAAGCTTCCTGATATTTAACCTTTAGATATTCATTCCTTTGGATTCCTCCCCAGCTCCTCTCTCATTATCCCCTGAAAGTGGAGCCAACATATTTTTTGTTTCCCATGTCTCTTCCCAACCCTATTCTACCACTATAACTAATAATTCTCCTTTCCCATCCTCTCCTGATTCTTATCCCTGACATTTGCAAACCTCCTCATCACTCCCCCTGTTCCTTCCTTGATTTTTTCTTTTTGCACTGGGCTTAACATTTTATTGGATAAGCTTTATTTACCATACGATTATCCTCTGAGACACAAGTATCCACATAGATGATGCTTCTGATATTGTATCCTGATATTGTATCATCCTATTGTCTTGAATTATTCAACTTCTATAACCTCCATCCAGCTTTTAGCTACCAACCAGGAAAGTTCCACCCTACATCTCTTTTCTTGAAATTTTTTCTTCCTCCGAGATCCTAAACTCTAAATTCCATTCCCAGAGCTTTAGCCCATGTTTCCAACTACCTGATGAATTCTTCCACCTAGAGGGAAACCTAGACAACAAACAGATAACATGCAGTATATCCCAAACTGAACTCATCTTCTTTCCCACTAAACCCATCCCTTCTATTCATATTTCTCTCTTTGTTAATGGTACCACTATCTTCCCCATCTCCCACACTCATAACCTTGGAGTTCTATTTAACTGGGTATCCGAGGAAGAATGGCAGGGTCATGAAGGGGGAAATGGGAATTGCAAAAAACAAAACTTAATATAAATTTTTGCTGAAGGTGCTACCCTCTTTCTATAGTTTGTTGCAGAGGATGATATTAACACTAATCAGCAGGACATTTATTTAGAAAAAACTTAAAGGGGACATAATGGCTACCTTTAAACATCTGAAAGGCTTTCATATAGACAGGAAAGTTGATTTACTCTGTGTGGCTTCCAAAACCATAACCACAAACAATGGACTTAAGTTAGATCTGAATGTATTGAGACAGTTTACAGCTCCATATAAAGAAGGATAAAGATAATGCCAGGAATTGGACCTATGATTTCATTGGAATAGGGAATTCCTGAGTGAGAAAAATCATTCTGCTAATATAGAACAGCACCTTATCTCTAACTTACAGTCTTAGGGAGTTCTAAATCAGAGGTGTCAAACATATGAGCAAAAGTGGCCCACAGTACTCCTGAGTGCAGCCAGAACCAGACGAAAATGTAGCTTTAATCTGATTTTAATGTTTTGATATATTAAAAAAAAGAAATTTATAAACATGTGTAGTTTTCTAAGTTAATATGTCTCCTGCAGGGATCCCTATGTATAGTTTAGTGTCTCCCTCTCCGTGCTTTCCTATTTGAATTTGACATCACTGACCTAGAACACCGAGAGGTTAAAAGTCACACAATCAGTGTCAAAGGCAGAACCTGAATCCAGGTCTTCCTGGCTTAAAGGTCTCTATATCACATATTCCCTCTCTTAATATACCAAATTAGGACTGTCAAAAATGAGACTGTGTTTTCTCATGAGATAGTAAGTTCCCCTTCACTACGAATATTCAAGTAAGGTTAGGTGGTCAACTATCAGAGGTGTTATAAAAGAGATCCCTGAAGGGGCTGGGAGTTTTTGGAGAGATAAACTTCCGACTCTATAGATCAATGAGTTCTTTCTCTAGTAATGGGGGAGGGTTTGCACTGATCAATTCCCAATCTCCTGGTTTCCCTTGTGACCATGGCTCTGTGTTGGTGAGACATTTGGCTAGGATCTGGAGTGCAATCTGTGGCTATGGAATAGAGCAGTGCTAAGTGGCCCACACAAGAATCAAACCCCTGCATCTTGGCCTCCCTAGCCCAGGGCTCTAACCAATAGCACTCAACAACCACAGAAGAGCTTTCGCATGACAAGCTGATGATTACATGGTAATTTAAAGCCACCTAACCTCAGTCTGTGTTACTCTAAAGCCCTGGAATTTCATAGATGACTCAGGCTCTTCCCAGATGACCCATTTTTAAATGGGGTGGCCTGGAATGAAGTGAGTTCATGGCACCACCCTGGCTGCAGTGAGGATCCCAGGGATGGGGCCTGCCACTGACAGCAGAACCAGAGACCAGACTTCCTGAATCTGTTTGCTCTGGGCTTCTGATGAGGCTGTATGAAAAACCATCAATTCATTAGGCCTAAGGGGAAGGGGGGAGGATAGAAAGAGAGAGGGAGGGAGTTGGAGTCTAGATTATAGATTGGTTGGGGATTTTGTTTCTGCATCAACACAACTCCATGTGGAAAAAATGAAGTTGGCCCTTTCTCTTCCTCTTGCCTCCTCTCCTATGTTGTCATTAAGAAAACAGTTAGCTAATTTTTCTTTTAATGAAGACTTTGTAGAAATGCCTTTTTTTCAGGGAGCCCCTTAGTCTCAATACTACTTGGCCTAAGGAGTCTGTTGTCAGATCTGGCCTTATGCCTAGAATAACAAAATCACAGCATCTCAAAACTGAGGTCATCTAGTCCAACCCCTTACCCAACATGAATGTGTTATAGTCCATAGAGGATGGGACTTGGAAATCAGAAAAAAATAAAGCTGAATCTCATTTCAGTCATTTACTTGCTTTAGGACCCTGGGAAAGTCATTTAAAGTCTCCAAGACTCAGTTTCCTTTTCTGTAAAATAGGGATAATGACAACATCTATCTCATAGAGTTGTTATAAGGATCAAATGACATAAAGTAGCTTTCAAAAACTCTTTATGTCCCTGAAAGTGCTACATAAAAGCAAGCTATTTTTATAGCATCTTCGGTAACTGTTTGGGGCAGTCAGGTGATACAGTGGCTAGAGTGCTGGGTCTAGAGTCAGGAAGATTCATTTCTTTCTCCATCTCAGTTTATAGATGAAGAAACTGAGGTAAACAAGGTTAAGTGACTTCCCCAGTGTCTGAGGCCAGATTTAAACTCACAAAGATGAGTCTTCCTGACTCTAGGCCTGGAGCTCTATCCATTGTGCCAACTAACTGCCGTTACTATGGGTTAAGCACTGGGCTAAATGCTGACAATACCAGTGTAATCAGAAGGAAAGTCAATCTTTACCCTTTTGGACATATATCCAAAGAGAAAACGATAGCACAAATTGCAAAGGGCTTGGGGAAGATGAGAACTGTGGGGCATGATACAGAAAGCCCAGAGTCAGGAGTGGAGCCTGAAAAGGAATGGTGATGACTTGTTCAATCAACCCTTAGGGGCAGCAAAGTAGATAGAACACTGACTGTGTAGTCAGAAGGACTTAGACACTAGCTATGTGACCCTTGGCAAGTCAATTAACCCTAATTGTTTCCAAAAAAACAAAGGAATGAAGGAAGAAGGAGAATGAGAGAGAGAGAGAGACAGAAAGAGACAGAGAGACAGAGAGAATGAAAGAAAAAAACCAGCATGTAGCTATAGACAGGCCACATGCACATGTCCAAGGTGAACTTGAGGCACAGAAAAGAGCACCCAGCAACTTGGAGAGACAGAAAATTGAAAAGATATAGAGCTAATAGTTCAACATCCTTATTAAATAAATCTTTCCCTTTACCCAGAATTACTAACAATAGATAAAACGGAATGTTATTGAAGTCTATCTCAAAAAGGCATTTCTTCACTACCAACTCTCTATGTCCAGTATACTGTGTTAGAAGGACACAAAATCAAATAAAACCTAACCCCTGACTTCACAGGGTTTATAGTTTAGTTTTGGAGACAAGAAAAATACATTCTTATATGTTTCTGAAGTTTCCAAGCCACAAATAAGAACTAGATAGACACAAGAAATCAGTTGATCTCCGGTCTAGAGAAAGAGCTATATGTGAGTTACAGAATCATCGAGTTGGAAGGACCCTCAAAGGCCATCCAGTCCAATCCACCCCTGAGTAGGAACCTCTCGGTTGCAACATCTCCAACAAAGTGGCCGTGCAACTTCCACTTGACTATCTTCAATGATGGAAAGCTCCCTGCTTTCTAAAGCAGTCGATTCCTTTGTGAATGGTTCCATTAGGGAAGTTTGTTTAGATTTTGGGCCCCAATCTGCTTCCCTTATCATCCTCCTGCTGGTACCGGCCCTGTCCTCTGAGGCCAAGCAGAATAGTTCTAAGCACATACCATACAAATGTTAGTCATTGTTATTGCCCAAGACTCTCTAGGTTAATCATGGGCAATGAAATGTTATTTGAAAGAATGGAAGAAGTACTCTGACAGAGAAACAAAGAAGAAAAGAAATATGAAAGAGCAGAAGGGAATTCTAACCTTGCTTCAGGAGGTTGGAAGTCAGGAAAAGATGACACAAGGAAGAGAATAAAGAGGGTAGGGCACTGAAAAGTTATGGGTGAGTGATGTGTATGAAGGGCAGGTAGATGGCCACTTACTCCCTGTGTGACCTTGGGTGAGTCATTTAAATTTTCCATGTCTCAGTTTCTTCACTTGTAGAATAAAAGAGGTTTTGGGTACCCTTTTTACCCTTGAGGTTCCTTTAAGCTCTCAATCTGTTTCTATGAAGTATTAAATTAAAATATGTAGTCAAACTATACATGTCATGGATGGCATGGAAGGAAAGGTGTTACTGCTGACTGAGGTTTCAAAGATAGTTTCTTGGAGGTAATAGGTGGTGATGAGGTTGTTCTTTAAGGATGGGTAAGTTACTGACAGGGAAAGAAAAGGGGAAGAACATATACTAATGCAAGAAATCAGGAATGATTATAAGTGTGTGTGTGTGTGTGTGTGTGTGTGTGTGTGTGTGTGTGTGTGTGTATTTTGGGAAGGGAAGGTAGAAATGACAACCAAGGGATGAGTCTAGCTGGAGTTCAAGTGCATGTAACTTTAGGTCTCCTCCCTTTCTGATGAGGATGCCATCATCAAGTGAAATGACCAAAATGGTAGAATGGAATGGTAAAGTGGGAAGCAGGCAAAGAAATAAAAAGTCTACATAACTCACAATTTTGGTAACTGGCTGTAGAATAAACAAGCATTGGCTATAGAGGATGACCAGGTTTAAGAAGAAGCTGCTTTGTATCAAGAGGAGAGCTTTGGAGATGGAATTAAACAGTTATACTTAGGGGTTAGGGTTCATTTGCCTAAGATTCCACAGTAATTTAGTGGCAATACTGGAATGAGAACCCAAGTCTAGAGAATCCCAACCTAGCGTTTCTCCTACTAAGCCACAGGATTGTTTTCTCTCCTGAACTCCTAAAGCACTTATTGACTATATTACTCACTGGCACATATTTACTATTTGGTAATTTTAGATTTTTTTCTTCTTTTTATTTTAATGGGGATATATCTGTATTACCTTCCCAACTAGACTATAAGCTCCTCAAGGCCAGGGAATCTACACTGTATCCCACACTGCACCTATCATGGTTCTTTTGGTAACTGAGTTCTTGATCTAAGGGACCTAAGAAGGTTAGTTAGCTGTGAAGGGGTGCTTGAGCAGAGAACAGTAGGAATCAGGAAACATATGTTGTCCAAGGCTCCTATTAGAACTGGTGCTAAGCTCTAGTATAAAAATTTCAGAAAATATTTATTTCCTTTTAATTGAGAATCAACAAAGAGATTTTTATATATAAGGTAGGGATTGCCTGAACTATCTCTAAAAATGCTGAGTTTGTTAACTATTGATCAATCAATTCAAGTTCTAGAGTAGAGGACCTGGAACTAAACGTTCATGGGGAGGATGAAGCAGAAGAATATAAGCAAAGACAGAGAGCCTAAGAGTCACTGGGGTCAGTGAGAAGATTGGCTTAGCTGGAGTGGAATCAAGCTATTCTTAGTTTTGTAGAATTTTAGAGCTGGAAAGGACCTTACAACAGGTCATCAACTCTGACTTCTAACTGGCTTATGCATATAGTTTATTTACCTAGAGGAAACTTTGATTCTGGGAGACTTTTCTTAGGACACAGGCAAGAAGAAGGAAAATATGTTATTTTATTAGCTGCATGCTGGAACTGCCTGGTCTTCTGTTCTCCTTCCCAGTGGAAGAACAATACTGTATTTGAGTTGACTTGCTTCTCAACAGATTCCAGGAGACTCCAGAAAAATATAAGATGGCTGGGATACCTATATCTTTGGCAATCCACATATTTCAGAAAAATGCACTGATTCTCTCATTTTCTTCTCTGAGGACTCCTTTGGAATCAGTTAATATTTCTGAGATCTAGTATCTTGTACAATTGATCCCTGAGTCAACCTGATTCCTCTGTTCCATAGTTCATATGTGACTTCAAAGAGGAGAACATCACTGATCTGCAGTGACTCCCCAAGTTTGATAACCCAGCAAGACAAGCAAAATGAGCCTCAGAGGAGCTCAGTGGCACTGACAACTCTGTCAGTTGTCCTTTTCTTTTAAGGGCGATATTAAACTGCAGTGCAATATGGTGCCCAGGACTGGGAGTCAAAAAACCTGGTTTCCACCTAGTCCTGGTTCTGCCTCTGACTTACTTACGTGATCTTCGGAAAAAAATCTTCTCTTTACTGAGCTTCAGTTTTTTCATCTCTAAAATTAAGGAAAGAGACAGTATGGCCTTTCATGTCCATTTTAGCTCTATCATGCTATCACTAATCCTTTTAATTTGTCCTGGTACCCATCACTGGATATTATCTACATGAACAGCGAGACAGGTAATGTAGCCTAGGGCTTGTCATGGAAATTAAGGAGTGTCCAATGTCTGGAGGCTGAATTCTAGCAAAGAAGCTAAGAGGAGAGGTGAGGGAGAGAGAAGGGGAGACAATATCAGAACACTTTTCTTTGAAAAGCTAGCCTTTTTCCTGTGGATCTTTCCTTCTGTGAGGTTTTGGACTGACTCTTATAGCATCTCTCAAAGTTGTCTATTTCCACCGCCATTGTTCTAGAACATATCCTTATTATCATGGATTTCACTTCTCACATCTGAAACCTCACGAGTATTGGTCTCCAGGAAACAGCAGCAGCAATAACCTCCAGAACACCATAGCCCCACAAAATGACTCGTGGTTGCAGAGTGGTTGTATGATAAGGTGAGGAATACAACTGTGGGGAGACTGCAGAGAGAAAGTTTATGTCACTTGGTCAGCCAAGTCAGAGAGAGAAAAATCAGGGAGGAGAGATAGATGAAGAGAAATGTGCATGGACTGGGCCTGCCTTGGCATAGCCATCACCAGAAGGCCAAGTACAATCAGGAGAACCCCAGGGCTCATGTGGAAAACCATCTACAGGGGTACCAACGACCAGAACTGGAACGATGAATGCCTATCCCCTGACAGAGTGCCATATATCTCCATGAGGCAAACAGAAATGAAACCCATGTTTGTTATGCTGGGTGCATAAGTCTCAAAGGCAGCTGTGTCCATCCCTTAGAGGACTGAAGAAAGATTAAATTATAATCTCTTGGGAGATAGTAGTGAATGGGTAGGATGGAGAATGATCATCTTCCCCAGTTATTTCCTCTTGTTATTTACCTCAAATGTTTTACTACAGGATATATGGTTCCTTCCAGCTTCACAAATGTAATACATACCGGTATGAAGGTTTGAGCTATAATCTAGATAGTAAACATTGCTGTACCTACCTCACACTGAAAATGGGTCAGTGAGAGCATCCAGAGTTGAGGGAGACTCTTGTTACAACTGTAATTACAATTAGCCAATTCCCTCTTTCCCAAATTAAGGCAAAGACCTTATCTCCCTCATCATGTAGTCCTTGAACTCTTCCCTTTAAAGCCTGTATTTGATATTCGTTTTAATTCTATACAGGGGGAGGGGAAAGGGAGGAAAGAGAGAGAGGGAGGAGGGGGACAATGGGGGGAGGAAGGGAGAGGGAAGGAGGGAGAAAAAGAGGAGAGACACATACACACATGCAGAGGGAGAGGCAGAGACAGAGAGAGAGAAACAGAAGACTCTTGGTTCAAAGCCCTATTAGGTATGACCCAAACTCCTACTTCCATGTTCCTGACAAGACAGCTCCAATCTTAGCTTTCTAGGACCTCCATGTATGCAGTCTTTCATGTTTGAACCCTTTTTGTTATATCCGGTATTCTTTGATCTCCCTCTAGAACACATCAATACTATTACTTTCCTCGTATCAGGTCTTCCTAACTCTATTGCCTCCTCGCTCTTTTCCTTCCCTATCCCTTATATTGTTGCCAAACATCATTTCTACGCATGGATCTTCAATAACTCCTTTTCTTGAAAAAGTTTCCATGATTCCTATCATGGAAACTATCAATTAAAGTCCAGACTTCTCCCTCTTTCTGACCTTCAGTGCTTTGCCAAGTTTGGTGTGGCCCTACCTTTTCAAATTTATTCCAGACTCCTTCCCTTTGTGCACTTGATGCTCTAGCCAAAATGCGTGACTCACTGTCTCCTGATCACAACCTGGGCTTTTCTGCTTTGGGCCTTTGCTAGCATAGTGTCTTCCTTCCTTCTTCTTGCTGGGTTAGTAGACAGACAACATCCTTCAAGGTCTAGCCCAGACGCTATTTCCTTTACTAAGTGCTCCCTGTTGTGCTGACAGTCTCCCCTGAACTTCACAAAGCACCTTCTTTGACAACTCTCTAATCTATTTATTTAGTATTATTGTTTATTACAATTGCCTATGAGGTTCTTATCCCCTAATGACCATAAAGCTCCAGGAGCATAGGTATTACACATCTTATCTAAGTTTTATATCCTCAACTCCTACTGAAGTTCATTGAATACAATGGGTGTCCAATATAAGTTTTTGGAACTGAACTGTATTGACAGTTAGCTTTGCAACGTTTCTCTCACCTGATTTGGAAAATGGAGGAGGAAGGGGTAAAGAAACAAGCATTTACAATGAGTTTACAATGTGCCAAAGACTATGGGGCAGGTAGGTGGTACAGTGAACAGAGCACTGGGCCTGGAGTCAGGAAGATCTGAGTTCAAATTTGGCCTCAAAGACTTGCTAGTGGTGTGACCTTGGGCAAGTCACTTAACCCTTATTTGCCTAAGTTCCTCATCTGTAAAATGGGGATACACTGAAGAAGGAAATGGCAAACTACTCCAATATTTTTGCCAAGAAGATGCCATGGACAGTAGCACTGGATATAATTGAATGACTGAACAACCACGACAAAATGTACCAGCCTCTGTCCTAAGTGTTTTACAAATATTATCTCATTTGATCTAGGGGCAGGGGACACAGTTGTGTGGCTGCACAGCCCAAGGCCAGGATGGACACTGACGCTGTCACCTAATAGATGGGGCAGAAACAGGGGGTCTGGGGCAGAAACAGGGGGTCTGGGTCAGAGAGGCTATCATTTCAATTAATTGAGATCTCAAACTTTAGCCACCCTGCTCCTATAAAGAAAGTGATGTCTAGCCGGAATGACTATGCTCTGAGTGTCTGTGTGTGAGTGTGTGTTTGTGTTAATAGGCTGATGGCCACAACTCTGGGAAGAAGCCCAAATTTCCCAAGAGTTGTTTATGCTATGAACTAGGAGCCCGGATGTCAGAGCCTGTAGTCTGTTCTGTCCAACTTGAAAGGCCTCAGCTCCCTTTGCAAAATGTGGAGAAAGAGGAATCAGGAAAAACGGTCTCAGTTCAGGGAACCCAGTATCCTGGATTTCTTCCTCTTGCTTCCTCTCAGATGCCTCCAAAGATCACAGATCATCAACCCAACCCAAGTATACATCATTGTCCGTGCAGAAGATGAAGCTCTAACTTAGCAGGCCCCTCTGAGGTTGAGAGGGCATCAGAGAACAAACCATGGTTCCCCATCCAGCATGTGGAGGCTCAGGTACTATCAGATACTATTCAACAGGAACTAGGTTCTATCCATCTCTGTATCTTTCCCCACCCTTTACCCCTCACCCTCAATGCAGGTACTTAATAAGATCTGTTGAATGAATGATCATCAGAAGTAAGAATTATTAAGCACTTAACTGAACTCAGTGCTGTGCTAACCTCTCTTGAAAGAAAATTAAGCCTAGCACGATCTTTGGGTTTTTTAAGTTTCAGCTTAAAAGTGGAGCCACTGGGGTAGAGATGATCAGTTCAAAGGTGTGTGTAGTGGAATAAAAGCTGTCACCAGTACCGGAACACAGACAGTTAAGTGAATCCATCATATACAACATATGTCATATACATAGAGGAACAGAGGGAAGGGAATAAGCATTTCTGTAGTGCCTACTATGTGCCAGGCTCTATGCTAAGCACTTTTTACAAATATTATCTCATTTCGTCCTTACAACAATCCTGACAATTGAGGAAACTACTGAAACAAACTGGTTAAATCACTTGCCCTGGGTCACATAGCTAGTAAATGCCAAAAACCATATTTGAACTCTAGTCACCCTGACCCCAGACCCAGCTGTTTATCTACTGTGCTGCCAAATGTCTACCCCGACAAAGACATGCAGTATGTTGCAGTGGAAAGATCTTTGGGCTAAAACTCTGGAACTTAAGCTCAATAGCTTGGTCACTAATTAGTCACGTGACTTTGAATCACTTTCCTTCTTTGTGCCTCAGTTTCCTCTTATGTAAAATGATCTCCATGGTCCCTTCAAGCTCTAACATTCTATGATACTAAGCACATTTTGAGATTTGGTCTGAAGCATCTAAGGGTAAGAGCATAATTCTTGAAGTGACGTTGGGAAGAGACTTTGTGAGATCCATACTCAGACGGCATGTGCTGGAGAGGTTTTCAAATTTATGGAAAATATAAGACCTTGGAAACTTTTTTGAAGTGAGCTGGGTTGGTGTTTCTAAGCAGGGCTAGGACATACCAGGCACATTGTACAGTTTGAGAAAGGTGGGTCACAAAGGCTATCATTTCAATTAATTGAGATGGGTGGGTGCCTAATACAAGTTTTTGAAACTGTACAGACATTCACCTTTGCACGGCCCATAAGAAATAGGGAGGCATGTTTACTACAGTCCAAGACCCCAGAAATATGCAAAGGAAAGAGAGAAAAAAGAGACAGAAAGAATGATGACTCATGTAGAGCCTTTATGTTGGGTCTTGCCATCCTTTTGTTAAAAGATAAGACGAAAAAGGCTAAGGGATCAGCAAGGGAAACCCAACAGGGTCTCATTCAGGTGAAATCCAGGTCAGAGAAAATGTTTTCCCTTTCACTGGGGCTGGGTAACTAACTCTGCTCCTTCTGCTTCTTTTGCTGATTTATGTCATCTTTCTGAAAGTTAGGGATCAAGAGTATATACTGTCAGTCTCAAAATTACTTAGCATTGCCAATAAAGATATGCCACATTGCATAAAATCTAGAACCAAGTGACCTGGATTTTGGCCTAAAGACACAGGTTTTTGTAGTGTCATCCAAAGAGCTTGGAATCAGCAGACTTATGTCATAATCCTACCACTAATTAGTTGAAGTGACAACTCAACAAGTGACAAGTCATCTCACTTCTCTGTACCTATAACAATGAAAACAGATTTTAAAGAACAGGAATTTCTAACAATGTGTAGGTCACACTATTTCTCTGGGTCTTATCTTCTTCATTTATCAAATGAGGGCATCAAACCATAGCATCTTTAAGGTCCCTCCCAGTTCTAACAACACAAACTGTTCCAGACACCAGCACACAAAGGATCGGTAACTTCAGTTTAGGGAACTCCTTTCACCTTCATTAAAGTGAACAGATTAAATCTTAGAGAGCTACCTAAAACACTCAGAGCCAAAGTGATTTGCTTTGCCACATAGTTAGTAAGCTTCAAATGTGAGCTATGATAAGCTGCAAGATTTCTGATGCCAAGTCCAGTGCTCTATCCACTATACCACACTACTCCTAAGAGAGCAATGCAAGGCAGTATATAACAAAGTGGAAG
>CM053771.1:258372417-258403809 GCA_028658325.1 Potorous gilbertii
GATTTGTGAGAAGGGAAGGCATTCCAATTAAGGGGATGAGCATAAGCAAAGGAATGAAAAAAACATTTTGTGATCCTAGTATTACTTTTAACCTATTGAATCAAGGGATAGACTTCAATGAAAATGGGTGGGGTCCAACACAGATTTTTTTTTTTTCTGATGGATGCAAGTATTTGTAGATCTAAAGACTTTTTGAGACTCTCATCATAACTATTAGAGAAACAATTCAAAGTACATTCCTTATTGAAGATGGGTCTAGCAGGCTACCAGATCACATAAATAAAGGATGGTACATTGTCAGTACGGTTTTGTTTTGGGATTTCTTTGGTGGAAGTAAAGGACGTTGTAAGTCCTCACTGATTCTATCTACATCCCTCTGAAAGAAAGTTATAAGAGGAGGATTTCTTTTACCTAAAGGAATCCTGGTAAGCGTTTAACAACTGGCTCTAGGGCAGGGGGAGGGGGATGAACACATGATACCCTTTTAATTTTAATCTGCATGAACTTTTCCCTACCATTTTCTTAAGTCCAGATAATAAACAAAGCAATAAATCAAGTCATAATTTGTAGCATTTGCTGATTTCCAAAGTGCAAATTCTCACATTAAAATTTTAACTAGCTTTTGTGAGCCAGTCTGAGATGGCTCCAGCACACTTCTGCTTGTACCCACTTTATAGATGAAGCTCCACAGAGGGGAAAAAAAATCAGTTCCCTAGCCAAGAATATGTATTAGAAGACAGTAAAAGGGATGGAAAAAAGCACTGAGTGACCATTTCGTGCAAGATTAGACGTCCTGGAAACCTGACCATGGATCTTTCCAGACCAATCCCACACTAAGGATTACAAAGCATTTTTTTTCAACAACCCTCTGAGGGAGGCAGTGCCTGACTTTACAAATCAGAAAGTAAACCCATCTAGAGCTATACAACTAGTGTCAGGGCTGGGATTTGAAAAGCACTTTCCACTATACAGTGACACGCTGAGGACCACTCAACTTAGGTCAGTAAAATCATACTGAGCAAGACTCGGGATGGAATGCAAGATCCTAAAAATCTTGTCTTAGACCTAGCACATTAAGCAAAGAGGTTTCTCTTGCTTGTGAAACAGAGATGGTAACTTTAACAATGCTATCTCCTTACATCCACAAAGAAAAATGGGGAGGATTCAATCAGCAGATGTTTAGATTAGATAATTAGGAACTCTGTTGACTCTGTGGTCTTCTCTAGATGTCTACCAGATGTGCATTTTGGCTGTGGGATTCAGATAGCATTCTCTCTCCAGCTGTCTTTCCAGAGAGTAGAGAGCTGTCATTTTGGGATGGGATCTCTGTAGATCCAATGAAGGCAACAGGAAGGATGAAATGATCCCTAATAGTGTTCTGGTTCCAAAGAGTATGTTGGTAAATGCTGAACACTTGGCTCTCCTCCAAAAGGGAGGCAGTTAGATGACTCAGTGGATAGAGTGTTGGGCCTAGAGTCTGAGTTCAAGTCTTACCTCTAATATATATTGGCTCTGTGGCCCTAGATGAGTCACTGAATGGTCAGGGTTCTAGGGAACTCCCTGAGGTCAAATCCAGCCTCAGTCACTAACTAGCTGTGTGACCCTGGGCGAGTCACTTAATCTCTGCTTGCCTTATCCACTGGAGAAGGCAATAGCAAACCACTCCAGTATCTTTACCAAGAAAACCCCATAAACAACATGGTTCATAGAGTTACAGAGTCAACGTGACTAAACCACGGGATGGCAATAATCTCTTCAGAAAATGTATTCAAGATATGTTATTAAATTTAATCTGTATTATTAACTTTTTCTTCAACACTTTCTCAAGTTGAGACAATCAACAAAACAGTAAACCAAGAACTAATTTGTAGCATTTGCTGATTTCTGTGGTATAAATGCTCATGCTGAAAATTTAATAATCAGCTCTTGAGAACAGCACAGCCCTGCATCTACTTCTATATTTCTATGATCCCCTCTCCTAGTGCCCTTCCAGTTTAGGACTTCGTAATTTTGACTTTAATATGCCAGAAAGGATGAATATTTTAAGCTTTGGGTAGGAAAATATTGGGGGAGTATCATTTAGATAGGTTTGGAAAGATTAATCCAGTTCAACCTTCTCCTTTTATAGATGAGGAAGCAACCCTATAGAAGTGAAGCTTCTTGTCCAAGGTCACTTTCATTCAAATTAAAGTGCTGTTCCAACCTAAAATGTTAGCTAACTATTATTAAGAGGCAGCAAGGCACAGCGCCTGCCTCCGAGCCAGAAAGAACTGGGTTCCAGTCTTCCCTCTGATGTTTAATGGTTCTGTGGCCCTAGATGAGTCACTGAGTGCTCAGGGTTCTAGGGCACTTCCTAGGGTTATCATCTGCAGCGAAGGGGCCATCTTGCTTCTGTAGAAAGAGTTTCCTCACTTGGAAATGAAATTAGAGGTCTGGTTCTTGTCATCATCATTATTGTTTTCAATTTTCCCACTATACCAAACTTCCCTCTCTTAAATAGGGGGCAACTGAAAATTAACTTCCAACCCAGGCTCGGCCTTACTTCCCATGCGGTGATGATCCTTTTTTAAGCCACACTCCTCAGGTATCAGGGAAGTCTACACCATTCCCCTTGTAGGCAAAATTTATTCTTGCCTCTGATTCTCACATTTGCTGTTCCTTTTATTCAAAATGCTCTATGTATCATGACATAGTACAAAAACCACTACCCTACAAAACAGGAAACTTACTACTTCTAGAGCGGACTTGGCATCTAACTAGCTATGAGACTGGAGAAGTCATTCTGGACCTCTGTTTCCTTGCCTCTAAATGACGGGATCAAAGGATGTTAAGCTTAGAGCTGGAAGAGATCACAAAGGCTATGTAATCCAACGCCTTCATTTTACAGAGAAGAAAATTGAGCCCCAATAACTTGCCCAAGGTCATACAGTTAAATATCAGATTGAACTCTGTGATGTCTATGGTTTCAGAATCTGAGTCTCTGAACTCCTACATCACTTATGGTATAGACCCACACAAGCTGTCATTTAATTATACATTTGTCTTGTGGTATCTGTTGTTCGAAACCTCAACTAGGTAATCTCCCCAATTAAAGTTTAAACTGCTTGAGGGCAGGCACCGTATTTTTTACTTCCTGGTACTCCACTCAGCAGGTACCACAGTGCCTTGACCTAAATATAAATCGGTCAGTTGATTGCTTATGCTATAAATCCCTTAGAAGAGTTACAATGTGGTGTGGAAGGCTTCTTAATCAGGTCCTCTAAATGGTCTGATCCATCCAGTTTAGCAAAATGTTCATGGTAACAGGGAAAAATAATTTGTTGATCCTTTCTCATCTCCTAGCTCTCACACACGCACATGTGCTTGCCCGCCCACTCTTGGATTACATGGTCGTTGACTTTACATAGAGTTGAAGCCATGCTATGGATGACAGCTCTAGCTTAAAAATTTCTCCCATCCTGGTGCCAGGAGATTACTTACTGAGGGTGTGTTTTTTCTACCTTTAGGCAAGATGCCTGCCTCCCACAAGGATCACAGGACCTGGGGAATTTTGACTGTGGCAGGTCGTGGGATGGGATATGAGGAGTCACCTGGCATAACTCCAAGTGGAAATTACTTCATTCATCTGAATATATGATGTTCTTTCTTTTATAAAATGCTTCCACTGAAGGTTTTACTATTATTGCAGCTTAACAGTTATGATAGGGCAAAAAGTATACTAGAGTAGAAACCTAAAGTTCTAGCCCCAATTTTGTCAATAAGTAGTTGCGTGATTTTAAACAAGCTATTTGATGTCTCTGGGTCTCAGTTTCCCAATCTGTACCAGGGAGCACATAAAAACATCTATCTTGCCTATTTCATAGGGAGAATCAAATAAAGTAATGTCACAAATAAAAGTCATCTTATTTGCCAAAACAACTACTCTCCCTAAATTCTTGATGGTAGTGGTACCAGGTCTTCTACTTCAGACAATGTGGTTAGTGAAAAGGTGCTGTCTTTGAAATCTACCTTTGAAACTGGCTTCTGACACTTCTAATTATGCCATCATGGACAAGTCATTCCACTTTTTTGAGGCTGTTTTCTCCTCTATATAATGAGGATATTATCTTTATCATTCTATATTTACAGGAAGTAGGTACCTATAATACCTACCTAAAAGGGGGTAGCAATCAAGAGGTTATTGTCTTGTCACTCTATGTGCTTTGCATTTACTAATGCTTAATAAATGTTTGTCAAATTATCATTACCTACAGTTTCCTAAACTATCTCACCACTGTCAAATTGATAATCCTAGAGGACAGACATAGTCACGTCATTCCTCTACTTGAAATTCTTGAGAGACGCCACATTGCTCAGCCAATGAAGTCCCAATTTTTCAGCATGACATTTATAAAATCTGGCTCCAGCTTCTGTTTCCAGAGGCCAGAAGATTTAAACTTCCAGTCTGTATCTCTTACTACAGTATAGCCAAATAGGATGACTCAATATCCTCTGAACAAGCGCAGTTTTTCTTCCCTTTTTGCATCTCCACTAATGCCATTCCTTTTGCCTAGATCTTGAAGATAGTCTCAGTATCTTTTAAGGAAAAACTAATCTAATTTGCCATTGTGGGAGTAGGGGATGGGGGTGGGGAGAAACAGTGCTTCTACCACAACAGTCAGACAAGCACTGAACTCATAATCTCCCCTTCTAAACTTCCTTATTTTCATCAATAGTGAAATCATTTTCCTAGTCACCTGATCTATAACCCTTAGAGTTACCCTTGACTCTCCTCTTGCCTTCATTTCCTACAAACCACCTTGTCTCTAAGCCTTGTTAATTCTTTCTTTGGAAATGTCTTTTTCATCTGTCCATTATCAACACTTAGTTATGATAAGGTTTTGGAAAAGTGAACTAGTCAAGTGTCCAGGTCTTAAAACAGAAGTCAATCTGGAGATACATGATGTCCAGGACAAATAATCTAGAACCATTAACTAATAGAATGGGTTCCTGTAAGAATGGCGGAATCAGGAATGAGTCTGGGCAGGTTCTCAGTGGAGTTCTCAAGGGCATGGCAAAGGACTTTTGGCTTAGTGTTTTGCCTAGAGTCATCTACCCACTGGTATATATAGAGATCTTCACTTCTTAAAGTACCTTGGTGCCACCATAGCAGTTGGATACATAAGAATTATTTCCATTGCCACCACTAGTCCAGGTCCTCATCATTGGAAAATTAAATCTCTAAAACAAAATTTGAAAAAAACCACACACACTACTACTCAGAAAAGTGAACCTTCTGCCGAAGGAAAATCACCTTGGCAACCGAGTGGAGGATGGACTGGAATGGGGAGAGACTTGAGACAAAAAGACCACCTGAACAAGCTGTTGTAATAGTCTAGCCATAAGGCGTTGTGCCAGGGAAACAGCAGTGTCAGAGGAGAGAAGGGGAGGTATATGAAAGATATTGTGAAGGCAGAAATAAGATTAGTAGATGATTGGATATGTGGGGTGAGTGTGAATGAGGAGTCGATGACATTAGGGTTTCAGGGTTGGGTGCGGAAAGATGGTGGTGCCCTTGGCAGTAACAGTAAAGTTTGGAAGCGGGGAGAGAATGAGAGTGGGGGTGGGAAGAGAGTGAGGTCTGTTTTAGACAGGTTGAGTTTGAGATGTCTACAATCATATCAACACTTATTAAGTGCCTACTATGTACTGGGAAATGTACTAGGATACAAAGAATGACAAAAAAAACAATTCTTTCCCTCAAGGTGCTCACAGTCTAAAAAAATTCAGTTCAAGTTATACAGCAGGCAGTTGGAAATGTGACTAGAGTCAGTTGTATAAATAGATTTGAGAATCATTGTACAAGGAAGATAATTGCACCCATGGAAGCTGATTCTGAGATCACCAAGTGAGATAGCAGGAAGGAAGAAGAGGACCTATGAGATGCCTTTGGGGGAACACCCATGGTTAGAGGACAGCAACAGAGACTAACACTGAATGGTCAGACAGGAGAACCAGGATAGGGTAGTATTATGAAAACCTAAAGAAAAGAGAATATCCAGGGGAAGAGGGTGATCAACAGTGTTGATCACAGACTACAGAGGGGTCAAGAAGGATGGACTGAGAAAAGGCCATTTAGACTGGACAATTCAGAGATCCCCGATAACTTTGGAAAGGACAGTTTCAGTTGAATGATGAAGTCAGAAGCCAGACTGCAGAAGAGAATATGACTTGGCAGGGAGAAGAGCAACCTCTTCAGGGATAAAAGAAGAAATAAATCGGGGAAAGATATCTGAGTGATGTGAGATGAGAAGAAGAAAAAAGGAATCTTTTGGTGCTTAGCTTCAGTGCCTGGTGTCCACACTGCCTATAGAAGAAAGCCCCCAATTCAATATGGAGTTCAGCTCCCTGTAGAATATAACCTTATTGTACCTAGTAAGTCATATCTATTCAGTTTAACTTAGCAGCACTCATCTTTCAATACAATATTCACTATATCCCAGATATATCATGTGAGTTCCATGGCCTTGTTCATTCTGGCCTTCCCAATGACCTGTAATTTCTCTTCTTCTCTACCTCATCATGCTCACAATTCAGGATGTAGTTTAGTGGCCACTTCTCCCACCAGAATTTCAAGATCTTCTCCCAACTATACCAGCCTCTAGTAATCACCCATTTTCTATCAATAACTTTGGTGCTTAATCATGGAGTGCGTTTGTGCTCGTCTTTCGTTGCTGAAGAAGACCATGCCATCAGAGAAATAATGACATGACTTGCACTTGACTTTGTTTTGAGTGAGGGAGGGCTGTGCAGGTCACCAGTCTCACTTCTGCTCCAGAGCCATCTGAATCCAGTAACCAGATATTCATCAGGATGACTGGAGATGACCCAGGATGAGGCAACTGGGGTTAAGTGACTTGTCCAAGGTCACACAGCTAGTGAGTGTCAAGTGTCTGAGGTGAGATTTGAACTCAGGTCTTCCTGACTCCTGCACTGGTGCTCTATCCACTGCACCACCGGGCTGCTCATAGAGTGCAATCATTATCTAAAGCTATAAAATGGAGGGAAATGAAACCCACTACTTATTTCTCCAGGAATCACAAGATGATAAATTAAGAACTAGAAAGGACTTAGTAGACATCAAGCATAAGACTTTTATTTTACAGATAAATAAATAAACAAGAATAGAGAGATAAATAAACAGGAAACTGAGGCCCAAAGAAGGGAACTGACTTGCCTAAGTTCATATAGATCGTAAGGAAAGAAGAAAACAAGAATCTCCTTTGTCCCAGGCACTGACCCATGTGCTTTACAAATATTATCTGGGCTTCACAACAATTCTGGGAGGGAGGTGCTATAATCATTCTCCATTTTATAATTGAAACAACTGAGGTTAAGTGACTTCCTCAGGGTTACACAACTGGTGGATATCCAAGGGAGGATTTGATTTCACAGCTTCCTGACTCCATGTCCAGCCCTCAAATCCACCTAGCCATGCTGTGAGGAAAGTGCTTTGTGAATTGTAAAATACAGTGAGAATGTGAATTATTGTTGTAATAATTTCTCAACTAATTCATGTGAATGTTTCGTCTCACAAATCAGATCCCAGGCTTTTTTTCTTTTTGTGAGCAGGGATTAAACTGAGCACATCACAATGCATATAGTCATTGTGCAATAAATTCTCATAGAATGAATTCAAGACCAATTCTTGGCCACATGTACATATGTATATGGGCTATGATTTGGGACCATGGTCTAATCTATTCACATCTTTGTCTTTTTCATAGATCCCAGAGGCTTCCAAAACCAGTCAAGAATTGGAGGGTGATATCCAAAGGCTATCTTGCTACAGGCTATGTATGTATTTTCTCTGGCCCACCAACCTGTGATCTGTACATCAAAAACTTGCAGACTCATGTGTTGAAGTACTTTCAAAAATTCACACAGCGAGGCAAAATTCATGGGATGTGATTTAAATAAATACAATGAACAAAAGACTAGTGCAAAAGATAAATTGCGGGGGACCATTTCTCCTTATGTAAGAGTTTTCATCTTGAGATCCTTTAAACAGATGACTACTTAAATGTAATGACATATTGAAATTTTTTATGCAAGGATAGTTAATTTCTTTAAAAACAAACAATAACAACAACACACAAAGTACCCATTCAAAAAACTAGACCGCCAGCAGAACTAAGTGAAAGTATTTGTAGGTCCTAGGCAAATTTAAAATTTGTACCTTCTGTGGATTACTGTCTACAAAAATCTTTGAGCCTTTCCTAAATACACATATGTATGTATATATGTGTGTGTATGTACATACACATGTATATATGTAATATGTGTATATGCATGTATATGTGTGCATATTATACACATATATGCATAGATACATACATATAAAATATATACTGACTTTTCACAAAATAAATACTTAAGAGTGAAATTTTGAGGCATTAAAAGATGGGCCTTTAAAAGAAAAACAATATTTAAAAGTCTTTCTAATTTCATTATCACCTGGACCCTAATCATGTTCTACCCTGGACAGATGCCTACCTTGTCTACTCCTTGTTCTCTGCTCTGATGGATGAGTGTTTAAGATATAGAGATTAAGAACAGGGAGTGAAGAAAAAGGGGTATATATTGGAGAAGGTGGGAACTGGGTGAAATACAGTGATAACTAAATTTGAGGGTAACTCAGTGTTTAAATGAAAGTGACCGCAAATAGTGGTGATATGTAGTTGATGTTGGAAGAGGCTGTGAGTTCACAGATTTTTTTTTTCACCTCCAGGGCACGACCAAGGCCTTACTGGTCTTAGATGTCTGAGAAAGCTTCCAGTCCATTTATTTCCTTGTTCACCTCACATTTCTAGCCCCTTGCTAGTCAAACAGCTCTGGGTCCCCTTCCTTTATCTAATGTGCCTATTCCTTATGCAGACACATTTCTGTATACAAATCCAATTATACTTGACCCCCAGTTCACCCTGTTTCCATTACAACCCTGTAGACTCAACCAGACTTGCTGTCATTCTCTGCTCAACGCAGTAATAAAGAAATCCCTGTTTTTGGCTGACAAAGAGCAGATTTCTTACTAAGTAAACACTGATGTTTTGGTAGGAAAATTAAGTTATAAAATTGTGCCTACAAAGGAGGCCATACAGATGGACTTGGTTAAACTTCTGCAATATAGTCAACAGTGGTTAATTCAATTGCTCACTATTTAGGAGGGGCGCAGGGAGGGAGGAAAGAGAGGAAAAAATATATAAAGCTTTTTGTAAATGTGGACCAAAAGGGGGTGCAAAAATTAAGATGTCTCTTGATATCAAAGTGATATATTTTTATGGGGAACATGGGAAGTCTGGATTTTAAGACTGGATTTTGATCGATTCCTCCTGACAAGCCTGGAACGCAGAACAGTTGGGTGACAAGTAGTCTTAGTGGAATATTCAGAAGGGCTAAAGCCTGCTCCTGATTTTGCTTTTCCGGTGTGACCCTAGTTTAGTTAGTTGACCTTGTTGTGCCTCAGGGACCCCACCTGTAAAGGCTGAAGCACCAGAGTTATGATTCTCAGCTCTTTACTAAGTATGAATGAGTACAGGCATCTTGAAGACCCCAGAGACTTTTAGTAGAAAACCATATACACACACAAAGAAAAACATGAGACAGGACAATGGGGTGATGAGGAAAAATTAAAGCGTTCAGTACTTTGGGAGACAGGAGAAGCCTGAAAGGAGACTAAGTGAATGCAGGATATTTTTAATGCCCTAGAAAAAGATGAATTGCTTTTCTCAAAGTCTTGCATGAACACCTAAAAGGAGTAAATAGTGGAAAAAGATTGCAGGAGGAAGGTACATTAGATGCTAGGAAAATATCTCAACATTGAAGATTGTGAAATATTTCATAGGAATTGCCAAAGCAGTTTGTGGAAACTTCCTTTCTTAGAAGACTTTCAAAATCAAGATGTCATGGAATAATTTAGAAACTGAATTTCTCATCCCTTCCCTCTAGGTCTGTTTTTGTTTGTTTGTCTTTTTAAAGGAGGGAGGGATCAAGGTACTTTTATTGATTTTCCTCTCTTCTTTTCTTCCCTTTCTCCACTAAAAACAAGGCAATCACATGAAAAATGGAGACCTTTTACTTAGCACTTAGGAAAATTCCAAGATGTCATTGAGACCAGAACCACAGAACATCCAACACCTAATTGGCAGTGACAAGTCTCTAACTTCCTCAGTTTTCCTGTTGTTCCATTCATCCACCTTTTTAAGCTCTCTTGTGATAATAAATGAATATTTTTTGAGCATAGCCTTAACCTTAGAGCACCGTAAATGACGCCATGGAGGGGGACTACCATATGTTCCTATCAATTCTTTCTTACCCTCAGTTTCCAAGGCTGAATGGCGGGCTGGTTAGATGGTAGGCAGGAACTACTGAGGCATTTCTGATACTCCTGACAGGGAGAATAATGACTTATTTGCACTTACTTTAAAATGACTGACTTTGTACAGTGCTTCACATGACAGGTGGCCGGGTGGCACAGGGGATGGAGGGCTGCGGGTAGGGTTAGGAAGCCCAGAGTTCAAATGGGACCTCAGACACTGACTAGCTCCGGGCAAGCTGCTTAACCTCTGCCTGCCTCAGTTTTCTTATCTGTAAAATGAGATTAATAACAGCATCTATCTCCTAGAGTTGTTGTGAGCACCAAATGAGATCATATTTGTAAATATTTTGTGAAAATTTAAGCTACTAGGTGATCCCCTTTAGAATCTTGTGGGATAGGTAGTGCTGTTTTTACCTCAAAAGGTAATACACCATAGAAGAAAGAGTCACCTCAGAGAGGTTAAGTTGCTGTCATTTCTTTTGGCCCAGGCATAATCTATCCCTGCCTAGTTAGCCTTCCTGGATTATCCACTCCCTTTTTCATACCACAATGGATTAGCTGGTTAACTGTTTTCATGCACACAATCATCATGGCCTTCCTCTGCTCAAAAAAAAAAAAATCAGTGGTTCTCTATTGTCTACTGAATAAAACTATAAACGCCTGATGTTGGCATTTCAAAGCCCTCCACTCAGCATAGTGCTTAACAAATGCATTATTGTCAACCTTAGTGGTACAAGTGATGACTTCCCAATTTCCAAAAGACTTTGCAGTTACCTTCCTTTGCCACTTCATTCTACTTAAAGAAGCAACATACTGATTGGTACACATACCTTTCCTTTTCCTATTAGACTATACATTCATTAGGAGAATTATCACTGCAATATGTCTTTCCCTCCTTATTGTTTACCCTTACACTCAGGATATTGGTAGTGACTAGAACCATAGTTTCACTACCACAGGGAACTCCCAAGTGAGGGAACATCCTGTACCAATGTAGGTCAGTGTCTTCTCTTAAATACATAGTCTTAGAGTGTTGAGTAAAGTGACTTGCCTAGTGGCACACAGACAATATGTGGCAGAGGAAGGAAGGAAGGAAGCAAGGAAAGATTAGTGTGTGCTTTTTCATTCATCCATCCATCCATCCACCCATTCATTATAAATCCAGTGTTCTATTACACCACACTTAGATTTAGAAAAAAAATTACACAGACTTTCAAAAGACGATAAATTACATCATCAGGTTTTCCTGATGGTTTTTCAGAATACTAGTGTGTAATGTAAGTGTATAATGTAAGTGACATCTTTGCTAATAACTCACTATTTGGACCTGGGTGATGCACAATTTTTTTCTTAGTTCTGTTTCTTTAACTGCACAAGATCAAGAGTAATTTTTGTTGTACTTCCATCATAGGGAGAAGGTCAGGAAGAAATAAATTCAAAAATGCTATGCAAAGCTTTAAGTCCTAAATAAAGACTGGTTATTTTTGTCATTATCATTGAGGTTTTCACCCAGATTTTAGACTTCCATATTTTCAGAACCATTTCAACAACTGCGTAAAAGTCCTACTATGCAGCCCTATGTGCGGTGGATCTGACCCTGGTTTCTCAAAAGGGTTGGCCATTAGAATAGTGCCCTGACAGATATTACCAGTCAGGAAAAGATCTTTGTATGGGCCCAGGGACAGGCTGTTTGTGCCTATTGCCTGTACTAACTTCACTCAATTTGAAGAAGTTTATCATGAAGCTTTTCCCATCTTTGATTGTTTTTTATATGAAATCTGGTTCCCAGATGATAAATTTTTCAGTTGTGGTAACTCATGAAACATTGAGGATTGATGATCTATAACCAAGTTGAAATGAAACATAAAAAGAGAGTATGGGATTTAGAGTCATAAGACCTAACTAAGTTTGAGTCTTGACTTAGGCAGTTATTAGCTGAGTGACCTTGGAAAAGTCATCTAATCACTCTGAGTATCAGATTCCTCATCTTTAAAATTAGAAATTGAACCATATCTTAGTTTTAATTCTAACATTCTATACTACTTTCATAGTATAAAATTATTCATTAAATATGATTATAATGCTTTATTACATATCAATAATAAGATATAATTAAGGGGAATATTTTAGGCTTATATTATCCTCTATCCATGGTTCTCTTTGAAAATACAGTTCATCCTGAAAAACAAGAAAATGTAATGTCCCTAAACACTCTCAGGCTGAAATTCAGTACATCCTAGTTAATAGAATAATAGCCTTGGAGACAGGAAAATCTGGGTTCAAGTCCTGTCTCTGGCATACAGAAGCTGTGAGAATTTGGGCAAGGTATTTAATGTCTCAGCATCCCAGACAATTCTATAAGACTATGAATTACAGATGAATTGTAGATATGCATGGAAAGCAAGTTCCTACAAGGGTGGTGGGAGTTTTTACAGTGGTCATGCCCCATACCAATCATAGGTCAGGACCAAAAAAAGAAACAAATCAAGAAACATATATCTCTCCCTTCCTACCCCCCAACTCTTCCCTTTTGGATAGATAGGAGGTAGTAACAGAAAGAATATTGGATGTAGAAGACTTTAGTTTGAACCTTTCAGCTCTAGCCTCTTCTGCTTACTTTCTAATTTGGTCTTGAGCAAGTCATTTCCCTTCTTTGGGTCTCAGTTTCCCTAATTGTAAGATGAAAGGGTCAGAGTAGCTGATGTTTCACATCCCTTCCAACTATAAACTCTGTGATTCTGGGGTGCCAACTTCATGTTGTGAACTCAGTCAGATTTTTACTCTTTTCCCAATCTGTTCTCATCCCTGGACATGAAACATTCAGACAAGTTTCTTTTATTTACTGTTTCATTCTTTCTGTTTTCATTCAGATTCTCTTTTTGGGAGGGCCTCGGTCTAATGCTCCTCTGCTGCTTTAAAAAGGAACATCATTTAGGAAGAGCTAAGGCAGACTAGGAATATCAAAGACTAGATTGTCTTATCAAATATATCTCAAATTAAACTTTCAAAGGTCTAATTCCAATATAAATGGCACTCAGTTCTACTGTAGATAAATGTGCTATTCTTCCCTAACGAGGAGGCTGCTGTACCATGACCATTAACACTATATAGTCATAGAATCACAGAACTTAGAGCTGGAAAAGACCTTAGTCACCCAAGGTGATGATGGCGCCAAGGTCAAAATTTGTTTGCCATTTGGCAGAATTACTAAAAGCAGCTTGGTGGCACAGTGGATAGAATGCTAAACCTAGAGTCAGGAAGAAGTGAACTGTAATCTAACCTCAGATCCTTACTAGCTGTATGACCCTGGGCAAGTCATTTCATCTCCATCTGCCTGACACCTCAACTGTAAAATGGGAAAAATAACTGAACCTACCTTGCAGGATTATTGTGAAAAATATTTGTAAAGTCCTTAGCACATTGCCTAGCATATAGTAGATGCTATAGAAAGGCTTATTCCATTCCTTTTTTTCCTTCCTCTTAGTTTCAAAATTAGAGTAGCCTCCTCAGTCCACATCCATCCTACCACCTTAAAAATGTGTGCCCATCATTAGAAAGGATGACCATAAATGGTTAGCTATAAAACAAGAAGCCTGACTTTTTACATATGAGGAAACCAAGTCCTACAGAGGTCATATGACATGCTCAACATCACACAACAAATTAGTTATTTGGCCCAATTTAGTGTTCTTTGGGGAAGGCTCATGCTATCTTGTCTGGGTCCCTTGGAGTCAAAGGCACACTTTTTTTTGAGGTAGTGGGTTGGGATTGAGACTGGGGAGGTCACTTTGTAGTTCTGAAACAAAGGGAATGAAATCAGGCTGTGTGGTGTCCAGACTCTTCACCTTTACCTAATCATCCCTAAACTCTAGCCACCTGGGCTTTGTGGCCCAGACTGTAACCCTAGGCACAACTGGTTTCTCTTAAGTCTTGTTTCCCATGATCATTCAACTTGGCTGTTAATTAGGGTGGGACTTTACAGAACTCAATACAAAACTGAACACCTAGGTTGCAGGTTATGGGAGGTAACCCAAAGTTAAAACTATTTCCCTTTTGATATCCTCATAATGTGATTTTGGCACCACCCTTCTCTCAAAAAGCCACAGTTACTCAATAAAGCAGCCTGAAGCTTCCAGGGGCAATGTTCCAACCGAATCTTCAGATTTAATTGGGAAATAAATAAGCAAGATGCAAGTCCATGTAAGTATTATCACCCCAACCAGACTGTACAGTCCCTTGAGGTTAGAAGCTATGTCATTTTGTGGATGTCTTCATCCTTCCTGACTACTTTGCAGTTTGAGGCACTGTGGCTCCTCCTCTCATATTTCCCCTCCTCTTATTCTTCTCCCTTTGCTTCCATGAGGCTTCTCGCTCCTGGTTTTCCAACTTATCTAACCCTTCCTTGCTGTCTTTTGCTAGCTCATCATATATCTCCTGCCCTACTATGAATGGCAAAAAAGCATTTCTTAAGCCTTTACTATGAGTCAAACAAAAAATCAAGTAGTACCTGCTCTCAAGAAGCTGATCCTCTAATTGTGAGAGAACACATTTTAGGAAAAGTTCTGCTGTAGGACAAATGGAAAAGCCTACAGGTCCTAAGGATGTTTAGCATCAGTGTCTGGAGGGTATAACATCAGGTTATAGTAAATGGTAAAGCACTGTCAACCCTAGGACACAGTGAAAGGAAAGATGGTAAAGTTCAACATTCCTCCATCTTGCTGGAAGAATTATAATCAGTGACTATCTGCTCATGCAAGTGGTATGAGCCATGTTCCATGAGCCCAGTTGGCAGGGTCCAGCCTATAACTCTGAGAAGAGTTCAGTGTTGAAGGCCCAAGTAGAGTGGGAATTTTAGGTTCTTTCGTAAGGGTTAGGGATGGAAGGACTCAGTATCAAGACAAGAGGGAGAAAAGAAGATGGAGTTAAAAAAAAGGTTAGGGGAGAAATATACTCTACTGTTCTTGTTCCACCAGGGCCCTGGTTTCCTGATTAAGTCTGAGCAGCCAGGGTGAGGGAGAAGAGATTGTTCCCTCTGTCCATTCTAGACACTTGTTTCTAATAGTTTACCAGACATCCCTAAATGTGGTTGGTTATTCCCCCCAGGCCCTTTCTTCTACATTCTGTACACTCTGTCTCTTAGAAATCTCATCTGCTACCATGAGTTTATTGTTGTCATTTTACCTGAATTTCATTCTGTTGGTACAGTTAATTCAATACGTACAAGATGGAACTCCGTATTTCACCACCAACATCCCAAACCTGTCCTCCTCCAAACTTTCTTGTTTCTGTTAAGGACAGTATCATGGGATCATAGGATCCTAGTTAACCAATTTTAACGCCTTAAAACTCTAAATTCTTGACTCTAACCTCAGCCTCTAAAACCAATGAGCTGCCAAGTCTTACTGATTCTAAATGCACAATATCTCTTCAATGTGTCCCTTTTGCTCTGTTCTCACAGTTATTATCCTATGCAAGCCTTCATCACCTCACACTTCAATTATTGTAATTGCCTTCAAAATGATCTCCTTATTTTCCTTCGCTACGGTCGCAATCCATACTCCACACAGCTGACCACGCCACTCTCAAATACAGGGACCTCTCATAAGCATCAGAGCCTGGAAGCTGCAAAAGGCCTCCAAAGCCTTTCCTGCTAGGGAAAGTCCAGTCCCGCTAGGTTACCAACAAGGAAACTGAGGCCCACAGAGGTTGTCACACAATATTAAGTGGCAGAGCTAAGACTGGAACCCAAGTCCTCTGAATCCAAATCCAGTGTTTTTTTCACTGTATCACATACTTCCTCTAGGTCTCCAGGATTAAAACCAAACTCTCTAGGCCAGCATTTAAAACCCTCTATTAATCTGGTTCTAGTCTACCTTTCCAACTTTATTTTATATTATTTCCCTTCATTAATTGTATACGTCTACCAAAATGGTCTATTCACCATCCCCGACCTCAGCATGAAATCTGCCTCTGTACCTTCACAGAGCCCAACCCTCCTCCTTTCCCTGGAATGCCGCCTCCTCACCTTCCCATCTCAGGAGTCTGATCTTCCTCCAGTGTCCAATTCAGCTGTCATTTAAAGTCTTTCCAGCCCCCATTACTAGGAATACCTTCTACCTACAATTTCCTTGTATGTATTCCTCTATTGTGTATCACGATAGAATTAAACTCCTTGGAGGCAGGGACTGTCTTATCTCTTCGTTGTACCCCCAGTGACAAGCACAGTGTTTCAAGCAGAGTAGACATTAGATAAATGTCTGTGAAATGGAGGGGGATGGTATGCAATAGATAGTTATTGACTGACTTGTGGGTTCTTGAATTCTGGGCTTTCTGCCTCTCAGAAATTCTCATAGATCTGGATAGGAGAACTGCCCTGTTTTGGACCTCAAGGTCTTCAGATGCTACTAGCTACAGATATTATGTTTCAGGTATAAATAAAAGACTATAAAATGGGACAATTTTTGGAAATTCCTTAGGAGAAAAATACTATGTCAAGGATTGAGCAAGGTCCTTTTTTTTAGGTAACAGAGGTTAGGTAAGAGAAAGAGCATTCCAGAGAAGCTGACAGTCTCACCCCAAGGATGGAGCCTGGCTCTAGAGTAACCTCCCATCCTTTAAGAAGCACAAAGGCTAGTGTGCCATGTTACCTGATAGTGAACAGTCATTAAACCACATGAAGCCTCAGTTTCTTCATCTACAAAATGGGGATAATAAGCCCTGCATTATTAACCTTGAAGAGTTATTTGAAAAGGTCAAATAAGAGAAAATTCTCCACAAACCTTAAATCCATAAATAAATGTCAGCTAGCATCATAATAATTTTCAGAAGAAACTTTAGAGATTGATTATAGAATACTGATGAGCAGTGACCGGCATAGAGTAGGCACTTGGAATAAATGTTGATTGACTGGTGCCATAAAACTTGCAGAATCAGAAGATCAGGGTTCACAGTTTTTTCCATCTGTAAAATGAGTAGGTTGTAGTAGATGCTCTCTATGTTCCAGCTTGAAATTCTATGATCCTTCCTTCTTTCTGGGACTGAGGCATGGATGCTATGACCTCATGAAGTCAGGCCACGGATTCCACTTCTTTATAAAATGCATGTGTGCCAAAGGAGGGGGAAAGGCTTCAAAAACTTTTTTTTAAAGCAAAAACCAAACAAAACCAATCCCTTAAGAGTCCTGACCCCATGTGTCAGTGCCAGGAACAAAACAAAATAAAAAAAAAAAGAAAGAGAAAAGAAAACATCCTAAGTTCTTTCTGCTTGGCACGATGAGTGGCTCTGGGCAGTGTTGTTAGGAGTGCTGAGAACAATGATTGTGAATCATGGGCTGAGCATCTTAATATGTTTATTAATCTCACGACTTACTGCTGGAGTCTTTATGGTACACTGACCTTGAAATGAGCTTCTTTCAAATCCCCTCAGACTAAAAAGTTTATGCGCTTAGCCCGGAGAGCTCCTTGAGGTAAGGGACACAAATGTTTGGGGTAAAATAGCTCCATTAATATGCAGTCGTTAAGGCGAGGCAGGAAATCTGGACGTTATTAATAGCTCTCTAAAGGGGAATCGGGGTAATTTGCACACCCTGACAAGGTGCAGAGTACGTGCTGATGGTAGTCTAGGTGAGGAGTCCCTTATGTCCACCAGCTGGAGTGCTGACAGCTCTCTTTAAACTGCCTGGGCTACTTTTCCATAGATTACATTTATAGCTTAGACCCACAACCATCTGTCCTTAACAGGAATCCCTTCCCCCAAGTTCTCTTTGTCACAGTGGGATTGTGGGTGGTAGAGGGCAGGTAGAAGTAGGGAAGGAACCCAGGCAGTTGACAGAGGAAGGGGCAACGTAGCCCCTGATTTCCTTAGAGGATTAATTGTCCCAGTGGATGGAGTGTCAGACTTGAAGTCAGAAGATTCATCTCTTGAATTCCTGGCCTCAGACACTTACTAGCTGTGTGATCCTGGGCAAGTCACGTAACCATCTTTGGTTCAGTTTCCTCATCTGTAAAACAAGCTGAGGAAGGAAATGGCAAACCACTCTAGCATCTTTGCCAAGAAAACCCAAAATGGGGTCATGAAGAGTCATCAGACACAACTGAGCTTACTTAGATAATATAAAGAATGTCTGCTCTCCCGTGGATCTGTCTCCAGCCCCTCTGAAGTCTGGGAAATGGGAATAAGTTTAAAGAGAAACTAGATAACTCCATCTGTGACAATGGAAAAAATGGATTTTGAATCAGGGAACATGGGTTCAGATCCCGGTTCTGCTTATTGCCTGTGTGATTTTCAATACCTCCATTCTCTCCTGTATTTATTGTTATTTTTAATAATAATAGAATTTATATTGCACTTTAAATCTGGTACAATACTTTTCAAATAGGATCGCATTTTATCCTCACAACAAACCTGGGAAGTAAGTTCTATCACTATCCCTGTTTTACAGGTGATGGAATTGAGACAGACAAAGGTTAAGTGACTTGCGTACGGACATAGCACCTGAGTCTAAATGTGAACTCAAGTCTTCCTGACTTCAGGTCCAGCTCTCTCTCTCTCTCTCTCTCTCTCTCTCTCTGTCTCTCTCTGTCTCTCTCTCTCTCTCACTATATATATATATATACATATATGTATATATATGTATATATGTATATATATACATACACACACACACACACACACACACACACATATATATATACACATATATGCCACCCACCTGTTGAAATGAGAGAGTAATCTCCGAAGTTCATTCCAGATCTAAACGCACTGTTTCTTGAATCAAGTGAAACCAGTAAATTTGATAATAATTATGCCATACTTTGAAGACAATATCAGGCAAAACAAAGGAGATTCTGCCGCTGACTTACTGTGGAATCTTGGGCAACTCCCCCTGCTTTATGGCCCTCATCTCCTCTGAAGATGATTGGGAGAGATCTCTAAATTCCTTCTAAGATCCAAATTCCCTGAATCTAGTGGGACACAGATCAGGAAGGGACAGGATAGATAGACAGGACTGACAGAAGGATGGCCAATGTAGGGCATCAGATATCAAAGTACCAGAACGAGATCAAGAAATGAGCTTGTTGCTGAGTCAGGAGCATAGGCTATCCTTCATACCAAGGCAGCCTGAAGACCCTTCCTAGCTGTTATCCCCATTTTAGATATGGGGAGGATGAAACCAGATTTAGGAACTGATCTGGGTTCATCATTATGCTTCAATCAGTTGTAAGAGTATGAGGGTATGCTCAGTGTTCGGTGCGAGATGGTATTCCTGCATCATCATTACTGGCAATAAAATAATAATGTCTGAATCAGAGATAGGCCCATACTATTATTAAAGAGCTAAGACTAAAGAAAAGGCAAATTTGTGAGACCAGACCTGGTTGGAAAAAGGACTAATGAGATAGCAGGTGAAAGCAAATACTGACACTTGTAATACCTGTGCCCAGTTCTTTGAAAGGTCCTGACCAGTCCACTCTAACGAAGGGACTAGTTCAAGGTTGCTACTCATCTCCTTCCTTCAAAACAACTCTTTAAGGGGTGTGTAGTATTGGTTGGTTCCATTTATGGGGGGAAGCTCTGTCTTCTCTTTTTAGATCATTAGCATGTCAGGACTGGGCAACACATTTATTGAAAAAGACAAGGGTAATAACCAAGGCTTGGTAATGACAATTCTAGCTGGCCACACAGATGTCTCACCATCATACTTTAACCTACACACACACACACACACACACACACACACACCAACACACACAAACACACATGGGTGAGGAGACAGAGAGGGAGAAGAATAAGAAGGAGGAGAAAAAGGAGGAGGAGAAGGAAGAGGAGGAGAAGGAGAAGGAAAAGAAGGAGGAGGAGGAGGAGAAGGAGGAAGGGAGGAAGAGGGGGAGAGAGAGGGAGGGAGAGGTGAGATGGAGAGGAAAAGAGAGAACAGACACCCTTAAGAGTTCCTGGGGAGACAAGTCTAATTCCCCAGACCCACTTAGCCTTTAGAACTTCTGAAGACACTTACAAGTAGTTCATTCATATTGTGCTGCTAAGGATATTAACCCTCAGCTCTAAAAGAGGACCTGACACTTTGAAGAGATAAGACTCAGGTTATTTCCAGGTTTAGAACTGAACAACAAAGCCATATTTTGTTGGAAACACTCCCATATACTTCTCCAAACCTGGAAGCAATTCTCCTTCAGCATCTCCAGATGTGTAGGAAGGAAATCTGCAAGTCCCATTATGAGACACATAGCAGAGATATATGAGGGTGGGCCAAACAGTCAGCCTGGAAATCCTTGTTAGCTGTTGCTCCCATTTTAGGTGTGAGGACAAAACTAGATTTAGAAACCCGTGAAGTTGTCAGGGTTCATAATTATCTATCAGTCGATCGATACGTATGGGTGTTGGAGCCTGCTGTGTTCAGTACTATACTAGAAGGTGTTCCTGCTTTATCATTCCTGGTATTAAAATAACAAACTTGATTTAGATATGGTGCCAGATATGGTGTTTGCATTAGACCAGAGACTCTGTACTCTTTAGTTCTTAAACGTCAAGGAAATACAAAAGTGAACAGGAGTAATAGAAGCACATAGCCCTTGAGCCTCCTTTTTCTTGTCTGTGGCAGCGAGGTGGAGCAGTAGATAGAGCACCAGGTCTGGAGTCAGAAAGACTCATCTTTGTGAGTTCAAATCTGGCCTCAGACTAGCTGTGTGATCCTGGGCAAGTCACTTAGCCCCATTTGCTTCTGTTTTCTCATCTACAAAATGAGCTGGAGAAGCAAATAGAAAACCACTACAATATCCTTGCCGATGGAGATGAAATATGACTAAACATTGAGAAATCCTACTCCTATAAGAAAGGGACTGAACAGAAGCCACTTTGATGAGGAATAAGAAGGGAGGTGGTGGTGACACCCCATGGGAAGCCCACAGGAGCCCCTTTGGTAGGCTCGCAATGATTTCAGAACCGAAAAATATACCCAACAGGAAGTTTTATTTACTTCGGTCACAAGAGGTCCCTCCAATGTCAGACTCCTTAGGATCTAAGGAATTTTATTTCTCTGTTTCTGATATCTCTTCTTAAAGGTTGCTGATCTTGCTTTCAGTGCAAAAAAAATTGTATCTATCTCAGTTTCATCTTAGACTAAAATCTCTATGAGGGAAGGGGCTCGATTGTCTATAGTTCAGTGCCATCTTAGTTCCCACTGTGCCATTTATTAAGGAGCACCAAGCACAGTCAATAAATCAGGCAATCAATTCCTGAAGGTGCGACTAGAAACTGATTGGCAAAGATGAAAAGGATAGTTATCGAGTACCCAACTGTACAAAGATAAATTGTTTTATCTGACCTTCTACGGGGGCTGAAGATAAAGATCCCACACACAAATCTACTAATACATCATAGCTGATGCTCCACTCAGCACTGATTCAATCATGTGTTTTATTTATCCATTCATACCAAAAAGGAGAAAAAAAGTACATTAAATCCCTTCTATGCAGAGGCACTGGGGAACGCACAGAGGTATATGACATAGATCCTAGCCCTAAAAAGCCCATAATCTAGTAAGATGGACAAAAATAATGGTACTACAAAAGAGATTGTGATGAGATTTCCCATGTGTCAAATATAAGGGAGCTAGAATCAACAGCCATCAGGATTCCTTCCAGACAGCTCTAAATCTATGATCCTGATTGCATCCTGGGCCATCTTCAGTCATCCTGATGAATATAAAGCCACTGGATCCAGATAGTTCTGGAGGAGAAAGTGAGACAGGTGACCTTGCACAACCCTTCCTTCCTCCAATCAAAGTGAACTGCAAGTCATGTCATCATCTTACTGTCATAGTCCTCTTTGAGAACTAATGACAAACACAACCACAAAAAGTCTATGATCCTAAGAGTACAGTTCTGGACAGAATTGATGAATACCCAGAAAAGATAACTGACAACCCCAAATTTTTCCCATTCTTCAAGCCCCAACTCAAGCTCTATTTACATCATGAGTCTTTCCCTGGCCATTGTGATCCACTGGTATATTTCCATCACTGGACTTCTATCATATGTGGTCTCCTGAGGACTATGTAGTCCTTGATTATATGTAACCATTCTTTATTGTTCTCTAATTGTTTCATGTTTTTTCATTTTATTCCTCCCTTTCCCCTCAATCTAAATTCCTTAAAGTGAGAGACTGTGCTGGTGTACAAAGAAGCTAGCTGATGCAATGGACAGGAGACTTAAGAGTCACAAAGACCCGAGTACAAATGTGATGCCAAATATTTACTAGCTATGTGACTTTGGGCCGGTCACTTAACCTCACTCTGCCTCAGTTTCCTCATCTACAAAACGGGGATAAGAATAACACCTACCTTACAACGCTCCCAACATTTTGTCTGGACCTCTTGCCTACACTTGTATCACTTTCTCTTTATAGTGGTTCTTTATCACCCCTGCTCACCCTCCTCCCCTCCCCAATAGGTGGTAGCACCTTAAGGGCAGGGTTTGTATCCTGCCTGTCTTCCCAACTGAGGCTCAGCTTGGTTTGAACTCCACAGTATCAAGATGCTGCTCTCAGGATGAGCTAATCACTACAAGTCTCCTCATTGTGATTTTTTTCCCAGCCTCAGATACACTCACTTTTCCAATTGCCTTAGTTTCTCTCCCTTCCCACTGGAGGATCAGTGCAATACTAAACTCTACCCAAAGTCTTACTTATAGAGGACAGAATCTAGACTTTGCAGCTTACTTTCCATCAGTAACTCTGCTTGGTCTGAACTCTACAGAAGAAGATACCCTCTGGCACCCCACTCCAAGCACCTTCCTCCTGTGTTTTGTCCTTCCTTCCCCATTCGATTTTAAGTTCCTTGAGGGCAGAGACTGTCTTTTGCCTCTTTTTGTATCCCCAGTGCTTAGCACAGACATAGTAGGCACTGATGACATGCTTCCTAATTGATTTATTGACTGATCCCAACTGTGCACATGCATGCGTTAATCCTCATCTATCTAATCCCAATTTAAATTTTCAAAAGCATGTTAAGGTAGGGAGTCAAGGAGGCAAGGCAGGAGGAAAACAAGCCTGGATAAAAGCCCCCAACTACCTTTCACCAGGAGCAATGCAAAAATGGAAAGGCAAAATTTAATAACATACACACTGAACTTCCTTTTCCACCCCCTATTTGCTTTGCCTCTGGATATGGATATTATATCTCTGAAGCAAAGTAGTACAGAGCCATCCATCAGAAGCTGCCAACAAAAAGAGAAAAAATCCTTCAGAAAAGCAAATAAAGACACACACACATGCATATGCACATGCACACACTTATTTAACATGTCAGTTTGGAGACAGTACTGGGTTAGTGTCTTCTCTACCTCCAAAACATTTCCTGGGCTAGATAATGCCTTTATTTTTTTCTATTCAATGTCTCCCAGATACGTGATAAATGTGTTTCTGCTGGACTGACCACGATGAAAACTGGTAAATGAGATGGTTTGTAAATATTGTGTATATTCCTGCTTCTTCTTCGGCCATCCCCTCACTAACATTTGCTAGACTGCCCTCCATCCCATCTCTTCTTCTCCTTTAGCATCTCACTCAAGCTTCTGAAGCTTTCTCAGATTTCCTTAGATCTTCGATGACAGAACTTCCTTCTCTAACTCCTGGAGTATTTAATGTTTGTACTATTTATTTACATTGAGCATATTTTATGATCTCTATCTGGAGAGAAATTTAGAAGGTTTAGTTCAACAGTCAACTGAGTGTTCCCTTAAAAACAGAAAAATAAGGCCAAGAGAAGAAAATGTCAGACCCAGGATTTGAGCTGAGGTCTTCTCATTCCACTGTGGTTCTGTTCTCGACATACATACATACATACACACACTTATGCATGCATACATGGGTGGAAAGTTGGTGTTGGAGCTAGGACATGACCTGGGTCCAAGTCTGCTTCCTATGTCCCAGCCCTTTATTCATGTTGGCCTCTCAAAAGAATTATAATTTTTCCTCCTCTCTAATTACTCATGTTCATAATTCAAGATGTAGTTTAGTGGCCATTTCTTCCATTGTAGGAAATATGTGTAGAAAAAGTAGACAGATGATTGATAGATAGATGGATGGATGATACATTGATAGATCAGTGATAGAATGTGGACATGGGGCAACTAGGTGGTGCAGTGGATAGAGCCGTGGGTCTGCAGTCAGGAAAACCTGAATTCAAATCCAGCCTCAGACACTAGCTGTGGGACCCTGGGCAAATCACTTAACCCTGCTTGCCCCAACTTACTTCTCTGTAAAAATGAGCTAGAGAGGGAGATGACAAACCACTCCATTATCTCTGCCAAAAAAACTTCAAACGGGGTCATGAAGAGTTGGACATGACTGAAATGATTAACCAACAAAAAAGTAGATGCAAAATGTGTGATGCTCTAACAGAGGTAGCAAGGACAAGAGAGGAACTAAAGGTAATGACTAAGAAAAGATGAGCGCACATGTTTGGTGTAGTGAAGAGGGGAGTCATGGACCTGTGATCTCTTTGGCGCAGAAAACTCCTAGCAAGGAAATTCCTGCCACTGCAGATCAATAAATACTCTGCAATGTATGACTCTTAGAGAATACACTATAACACTCAAAGGGATCTCTGATCGCATGCATTTAATAATTCTCTCTACTAATGCACATTACAACTCATCCACCTGCTTATTCTTCTTTATTATCTCCGTTTTCTCATAAATTCACTGTAGGGTGCCCGTTCACCATACTGGGGCTTTCCTTGACTCCTCTTGATGGCACAAGCCTATCAGCAGAGCACTCCAGTTCTTTATCTGTCAACATTCTGGTCCTCATGAAACCAAGAGAACACACTAATAAATAAAAATTCTACTCTAAAATCCATCGAAATTGCTTGTGGAACTGAGTATCAAAGAATGCTAAGGAGGAGGTCAGGTAGTACCATGGAAGGATTTAAAGTCAGATGGCTTGGGTTCCAATCCTGACTCTGCAACCTATTTGTCCTTCAGTAAACCATAAGTTCTCTGAGCCTCAGTTTTTTTGCCTGTAAAAAGAGAGAGCTGGACTAGAAGATTACTAGTTCTATATCTATGATCAGTAAGGTATGAAACTTTATAATTTATATACACAAATTTAGACTTTACAGCAGATGTGATTTAAAGTGCTGTCCTACCATTCATTGACTGACTCAAAAATGCTTCTTGGGAAATTGTCCTTAGTATTTATTTCCTGAGCTGAACTTCTGGGAATGTTATAGTGCAACTAAATAAGGGGTGGGGGGAGGAAGGGGCAGATATCAATCATAATTAATTTCTGGAAAATAAATTGGTTTGCCTTAAAGACTATAAGTGAAAAGATAACCAATCAGGTTTGAGCTGGGTACCTAGGTAGGTACCCAGGAACAAAACAGTATAATTCCAAGAACCATATTTAAGGCTTAAATTCTAGCAGAATCTATCCCAAATGGAGTAATCCTGAGACAGAGAAACTAAATTTTGTGAAATGTTCTGGGCAGATATCTCCAACCTTTACATTTCAAAAGTCTTGCTCCATTCACATGAACATTCTAGATCAAAAGGCACAGAATTTAGCCTGATTTAATTCCCCCCAGACTTGTCACTAAAATGCCTTCTTTTTCATTCTACTTTCTACAAGGCCATTGATAGAGTTTAAAGGCAAGGAGAGGAGAGGCAAAAAAAGAAAAGAGAAAGAGGAGAGGGGGAAGGAGAAAAAGAGAGAGAGAGAAAGGGCAGGCCCACCTGATTAAGCTCTTTAAAAGCTCACTTTCTGGGGTCAGGTTCTCTTTGAGAACAGAGACAACAGGGCTGAGGGAAAGCAAATAGACCTAGCAAGAAGCAACCTGCCCCTGCCACATCTCTGGAGGTGATTCAGGGTCAACAGAGCAAACCACCTCAAAGCCCAGCTTCAGGCTAGAAGCATTCAGGCTGGGGCTGGAGTCGGCTAGGGAAGGGCCACCAGACACCTGCGTATTAAAGGGAGGGAAGCAAAAGCGGGAAATGGAGGCCACCAGAGGACACAGGGCTGTTGTGTTTCTTTTTTCCTGTCCAGGGAAAGAAATAAAAACCTAGGGTGTCTCAGCATGAAATGGGGCTAAAAACCTGCTTAATGGTCAATTAACCAAGGACTGAGCTTCTCAGGGGGGTTGAGTTAGAGGCCCAGGACTTACAAGCGAGACTGCTGGACAGCAACATTGCTAGTTCCCTCCCAGCAGTGGCAGGGATGGAGAGGCAAGCACTGTCATCCTGTGACACCCCAACAGGCTCTCAAGAAGGATGAGCGGTCATGTCACTTAGAGCAATCAGAAAACCAACCTTTGACATGAAGCAGAAGGCAGATAATAAGGCTCTGGGGCTGACGACAAATGAGACGGCATTTAATTTGCTGTGCAATGTTCATGTAATTAGATACATTTGGTACAGACAAGAAAGGAGATAGCTAAAATATGGGCTTGATAAATTGGGGCTTCATCAAGCTCTGATGACATTAATCATAAAGCCAAAGCTCGGTGCTCAGTAACTCCATTTTTTCTCCCGATCCCAATCATTGCCAACTTTTCAGGAGAGCGTGTGTGTGTGTGTGTGTGTGTGTGTGTGTGTGTGTGTGTGTGTGTGTGTATGATGGGTACATTTTCTTTTAACTAAAGCAGGCACTGTTGGGTACTGTCAAACTCTTGTGTCTCCCTTTGGTACGTGGATGCTCCAAGCTCAGTGAGAAAAGGCAAATTCTGAGAGCATGAATTTTGGCAGCAATACGATGACTTGAGGAGAATTTAAGTTTCTTACAAATGCCCAGATATTTTAAAAATAATTCATTACAATGCTACATTTTTTTAGAACTTATTTCTGAGATGATTTAGCTCCAGTTCTTTGGTGTGTTGAATTTCCAGTGTGGAAACTTCTAGCTCCAATACAAATTATCTATAATAATATAGTTTTAGACAACTGTCTAGGGCACCATATGGTTCATGGGACCATAGATTTAAAGACAAAAAGGGCCTCAGGGATCATTTAGTTAAAACCCTCATTTTATAGTGGAGGAAACTGAGACCCAGAGAAGTTAAGTGACTTGTCCAAGGTCACACAGGAAATAACTGTCAGGGCCAGGAACTAAGGAGTGATTTATAATAATAATAGCCATTATCAACAATAATACTTTGCATGCACATAGCTGCTATATATATATATATATATATATATATATATATATATATATGTATGTATATATATATACATACATATATATATATATATAGAGAGAGAGAGAGAGAGAGATGCTTTCCATATTTCTTTGAAATCAGTTTTCCAGTGGAGACCTATAGTTTTTCCACAGATAAGTAAAATGAAGCCAAGAAAGGCTAAGCAGAGGTAGGTGATACCAACCATTCATTAAAAAGGCATGCACTATAATTAGAGTGCTAAAGATTCTATAAGCCAACATTTTCCAGCATCTCAGTCCTCTGCAAAACTGAGAGACTTTATGAGCAAAGTGATTCCCCTTTGCACCTTGGGGCCTAAATTAGATGGTCTGCACACGTAATATATGCAACAGGCAGTTTTAAGATTGTGCTGCATTTTGAAAGAAGCAAGAAGTATGATATAATTCAATTAAACAAGTATTATTCCTATTTGCAGGGGCTAGGCTAGGCAGTGGAGAATATAAAGATATAAAAACCAAATGATACAGAGCTTACCCTTCAGGTAAGCTTACAACCTAACATGAAGGACAAGATGCACACACACAAATCACTATTAATATGGGGTAAAATGTCAGAGTGCATGAGAGATCCAGAAAGAATGCTAAAGGAAATCTGAGCAGAGAGATCATTTCCAGGGGGAGTATATGAGGGGAAGTTTCACAGAGAAGGTATAGTACCTGGGACGGGCCTTGAAGGCATGTAGGGATTCTAACAGCCAAAATTCCAGAACTGCAGAATACTGGAGCTAAAAGGTACCTTTCCAATCATGTCATCAAGCTCTCATGTGACTGAGGTAGATAGAGAGAAGGTGACTTTTCCAAGGTCAAAGACCTAGACAAGACTTGAACTCAAGTCACTTAATTACAACCCACTTTCCATCACAACATATTGTCTTTCCATACCACACCCCCTTTCTCTGGGAAGATGAACTCCATTATAGGCATAGGGGACAGCATGCACAAAACCAAAGAGATGGGAGTAGGAGAGGGGGGATAAGAACCAGGGATATAGAGTATTCTCGGCTTGGCTGGAACACAGAATATCTAAAAGACACAAAAGCTAGAAAGACAAATTAGATCTAAACTATTTAAGGGTATGAATACCAGGATAGAGAGCTGAAAGTTTATTTGGAAGACAACTGGGAAACACCGATGGTTTTAGAACAAGAGAGGCATGTGACCAGAGCTTTGAAATAGTAAAATTACATGGGTATTGGTGTAAGAAATGAATTAGAGAAGGGAAAGAATGGGGGCAGGAAGTCTGGTTCAGGACCACAGGTGAGAAATAATAAGGACATGACTAGAGTATCAGCAATGGAAATAGAAAGGAGGTGAAGGAGACACATGATATTGTTCAGGTAGGATCATTAGATCACAGCATCTGGGAGCAAGAAAGTCTCTCTGAGATTACTTGTCAGAATGATATTCCCAGAGAGCACAGGTTCCTGAACTATCAGCACAGAGGTGCTCTAGGATCTGGCCCTAAACATTTCTCTCTTTGCCAAAGTAACCACTATTGGAAGTTTCTACAAGCCAGTATCTCCTCAGATGAGTCCTCATTTATTGTAACTTTCTGGGAAATCATCTCTGGAATATAAAATCCTTCAAATTTCCCCTCAAACTGTGATTCCAATACTGTAAATTATTCCCTTTTATAGACACTATGGTTTAGCCAAACCAGCTTTATTATTATTATACGTATTTATTTTTATTATTCATCTATGGCCTTACACCTCCCATCTTCACACCTTTGCACTGGCTCTACCCCATCCCTGTAATTTATTCCCTTCTCACCATGGCCTCTTGAGAACTCAAATTTTGTTCAAGATTCAGTTCAACTACCACTTCCTACATAAAGCCTTTTCTAGATACCTGTTTTACACCCATAATCTGTTAGTATCTTCCCCTCAAAATATTATTTTATCTTACATTTCCCTGGGCTCTTTGAAGTCACAGACTGTTTTGTGCTTGGCACATATTAGGCACTTAGGAGGCAACTAGCCAACTCGTTGTTGGACTTAGAATCCAGCCTCAGACACTAACTGTGTAACTCTGGGAAAACTACTAGTAACATTCCTCATTCTCAGTTTTGTCATCCGTAAAATGGAAATAATAACAGCACTTACCTCCCAGGATTGTTGTGGAGAGGAAATGAGATATTATTTGTAAAAGTATTTTGCAAATCTTGAAGCTCTATACAAATGCTAGCTATGCTTATCATTGTTGGCTGATTGATGAGTGGAGCATAGTGTTCCTAAGCAATAACTAATGATGTACTGCAAAGAACCAATCATCTTGTCCCTAGTGTTGTTGTAGGTTTGGGGAAAAATAGCAGGGGTTTCTAAACTGTGACTCAGTGAAACAAGAATAGGACAGAAGGAGGCGGCTCTCATAGCTAGTGCTAAAAAAACACGTAAGATCTATATGCATAAAATTAGCCCATAAATCTCTCCACTATCATCCAAGGTCTGCTCTTGCTTTTCACATATCCTTCAGACTAAATGCTGCCCTGTTCTGACTTCTCTTCCTCTTCAAGTATTCCCCTGATACTCATTTTCATAAGGTTTCACCAGTTTAAGACCGATTGGTGGTAGCCACCAAGTGCTTAGCACTAGAGAATCTGCAATTCACTTGCTTTGAAAGACTTACCTCATCCCTTTCCATGTCCTAGCCAATGACAGTAGTTGGGCTAACCTCTTCTTGTAGGGAAGAACCCCTACATTCAGTTCAGAACTTACCCTCTTTTATTAGGCAAAGGTCAGGCTTAAAGTGATGCAAAAAATGCTTTATGTTCACTGGGTACTTTTGGATGTCCAAAAATACTTTTCATTATTTCGTTCAATCTTAACAACATCTTTGTGAATCTGGCACTAATGTCCTTCTCCTGTGGGCGGCTAGATGGTGCAGTGGAGACAGCACTAGATCTGCAGTCAGGAAAACCTGAGTTCAAATGTGACCTCAAATGCTTGCTAGCTGTGTGACCGTGGGCAAGTTACTTAACCCTATTAGCTTCAGTTCCTCGTCTATAAAATGAGCTGGAGAAGGCAATGGCAAACTACTCCAATATCTTTGCCAAGAAATCTCCAAATTGGGTCCAGTCGGATATGATTCAAGGACAAATCCTCTTGCAAATGAGGACGTTTGAATACACAAAGGTTAAGTGTTTTGCCTAGGAACCCACAGTTAGTTGTGTAGTATAGTTGGAATGAGAACTGAGTTCTCCAGATTCTCAGACTTCTGCTCATTCCCTAGACAATGGCGATATGAATAACACATATGTTTAAAGTTAAGATTCACTAATAGTCTGCTGAACCTATGGCAAAGTGCATGCTTTTACTCTACTGGTTTATTTAATTGGGACTCATTAAAGGTACTTAGCATATCAAAATGGTGTTAACTGGGCCAAAGAAATAACCTATTCATGATTTTGGTCTTTTGTTTCCAAGAATCATTGTTTAGTTTTGAAATATACTCGTGAAATGTCCAGGTTGCTCCCATCTTCATGTCTAATGATGGCCATTCACCAATTTCTGGACTTTAGGCATACATACAACCCACAAAGATCTCTCTCTCCTCAGAACTCTTAGAGCATAAATACCTATTTTTCCTTCTTAAGCTCTTTGGTAGAGCAAGCCTTCTATTGCCAATTGTTCACTGAACTAGAAAAATAGTGTTTCCATGATGGATTTCCTGAGAGACCTAAAGCTAAGCTTCAGGGACATATCTAGCATCACAGGTATAGTAACCAAAGGATTTCTCTAAAGCAAAACAAAACAAAACAAAACAAAACACCTCCCCCTAAACCCAGATGAAGGCCTCCTGTTACAGCT